>OU611911.1:13097356-13839456 GCA_914767705.2 Tenthredo notha | reverse complement strand
TAAACTATGAATATTTTAACTGTCAATAGCGCGATCTGACAGCCATCCGACGGCCATTTTGATTTCGTCGACCCTCTGTAGCTCACTTAGTAACTTCATTATCACATATCGACCGAGTGCGGATTTAGATTCATGCCAAAATCAATAGGGGGCGAGATTTCAATGGCTTGTACACACATTTCGAAGTTCAAGATGATCTGCGTCACCGTTCGTTCGGAAATGTGAGGACAAGCAAGCGTCTGCGAAAACCGATGAAGTCGGGGAAGAAGGAGAAGAAGATGCTTTTTCATCAACTTTGGTGACTGATATATCGGAAACCAGTGTACCGATTCCGATCAAATTTATACAGCGAAGTCGGGTGGTGGGGGAATATCTGTTCTGTAAATTTGATCGAAAAATATTCACGCGTTTCGAAGTTATGACCTCGTGCTTACAGGTATAAAGAGTTCCCCCGAGAAAATAGAGTCCCGGCTAGCGCTCGCCTGCCTACGGGTACTTGGCGGCGATTCGCTGCCGCGAATCTTGATTCCGGGCGCCGCTAATGCGCACGAGATGCTAACAAGGGAAAACAAAGACGCAAGAGCTCAAACCCAGATAGTATCTAGAGTAACTGAACAAGTAATGATCCACCTATTGAACTGTAATACCACCGCGGAGATGTGGGCAAAACTGTGCAGCATCTACGAACAGAAAAGTACAACCAGCATTCATCTGTTAAACCAAAGGTTCCTGAACCACAAGTACGAAGGTGGCGGCATGGCCGCCTTCTTCAGCAAGATCGACGAAATGGTGCATCAACTGCGACAACTCGGGGAAAATACTTCTGAAAAGATGGTCATAACAAAAATACTGATGTCGCTGCCTGATGAATATAGACATTTCACAGCAGCTTGGGAATCGGTTCCAGAAGAAAAGCAGAACGTAAACGACTTACAAGCGCGTTTATTGGTTGAGGAAGAGCGGGTACAAAGTTCAGAAAAGTCCGTTGCCTTTATTTCAAATTTGAAGTGTTATAAATGTGGCAAGCCTGGACACATACAATCAAGCTGTGGCCAAGGTAATAAGGACGAAGTCAAGCGTGGAGAAAAGAGATGCAATTACTGTAAGAAAATAGGACATACAATAGACAAGTGTCGATTTCGAATAGCCAAGGAGAAAAACACAGCACAGAAAGGTGGGGGTAACGAAAACAAAAGCAACGCACTCATCGTAACAGCAATGGTTGGACAAGAGATAGATAGCCGGTGGATAGTAGACAGCGGCGCAAGTGAACACATGTGTATTAACAAAGCGCTGTTCGTGGAATACAAAGACTTACTAACACCTAAATCAGTGATTATCGGAGACGGTAATAAACTCGCAGCCATTGGAATTGGACAAATAAAAGTGTTGGCAAATACCGGAAAAACTTGGATTGATACTGTCTTAACTAACGTCCTGTATGTACCCAAATTAACCTCAAACTTATTCTCGGTAACGAGTGCCTTGAATAAGGGTTGTAAAGCGGAATGTGAAGCAGCAGTATGGAAGTTTGTGAAAAATGGTGAAGTTTGTGCAATCGCCAAAAGAGAAAATAAACTATTCGTGATGGACTTTAAAAACGCAGAAAATCATAATTCGATAGCTGTCGCGAATATAGGGAGTATAGAACAAGAACTGACAACTTGGCACGCGAAATTGGGACACCAAAACATTGCACAAGTGAAAAATATTTTGAAGAAAAACAACATAAAGTTCGTGAACAGTGAGAAAGAGACATGTATAGCCTGTGTGCAAGGAAAACAGTGTAGGTCCCCCTTCGGCTCTAGCTCCAGCAAGACATCACAAACAAACGAAATAATACACGCCGATGTATGCGGGCCTATAGAGGTCGCATCGCTCGGCGGATCGAAATACTTTCTGCTGCTGAAAGATGACTATTCACACTACCGAACAATCTACTTTCTGAAAAGGAAAAGTGAGGTGAGTGATAAAATAGAGGAATTCATAACCAAGTCCGAAAAGACAACTGGAAATCAAATAAAAATTCTGCGATCGGACAATGGGACAGAATTTGTGAATGAGAAGATGGACAAACTACTGGAAAAGAAAGGAATTACACATCAAAAAACAGTACCATACACGCCGGAGCAGAACGGCAAGGCAGAAAGGGAGATGCGCATGTGTGTGAAGTTGGCACCGCCATTTTGTATTTTGTGTCAATTCGATGTTGTGCTGAATTGTGCTAGGGTTGTGCTACATTGTGCCGTAAAGCTCGTTTTTATAACTCAGAAAACGAAACCACAGTTCTGAAAAAACGTTTTTTCAGCCAGCACCGCCATTTTGTATTTTCGAAAATTTGAAAGCTGTGCCGGATAGCTCTCGGGTGTCACATTATCGTGCCGCAAATCGTTATTCGGAAGTTTTGAATATTTTCATGGAAATAACGATTTTCGGAAAAATGTTAGCACCGCCATTTTGTATTTTCTAAAATCTGAAAGTTGTTCCCGGTCACTCTCGGGCTGCACATTATTGTGCAGCAAATCGCGATCCGTGAACTTGAGCCGTTGTCATGAAAATAACGATTTTCGAAAAAATGTTGGCACCGTTATTCTGAAAGTTCCATTTTTTTATAGCCATATTTTTTGCTAGCGATCGATGGTAGAATGAGTGTGCTCCATTGTACCTTAACGGAATTCTTATTGTGAGCAGAGCGAGCCGCCGATAGGCGGTTCGTTTTGGCGAAACTCGAAATTCGCCACATTTTGGAAATTTGAAAATACATGAATTATGCTGAGTCGTGCCAGAAGACAACGTGAACTTTTTTTCACGATGAAAATCGACGAAATCATCCCCTGACCTGTGACGATAGGCGAGCCGTCGTTTCGGAACACAAAATTCGCCAACCATTTTGAGTGGTAAAGTTTTCTACCAAGTATCGTACTTTCCGAAATGAATCAGAGTCAAAATTCTGAAAATTTGAAAAAAAAAATTGAAGTCAAAATCACCGACTTGTGCCAAATTCTGCTCGCCGAGAGCATCAACTTCGACCGATAAAGTTTTCCTCCAAGTATCGTAGTTTCTAAAATAGATCGGAGTCAAAATTCTAAGAATTTAAAAAAAAATTGAAGTCAAAATCACCGACTTGTGCCAAATTGTGCTCGCCGAGAGCATCAACTTCGACCGATAAAGTTTTCTTCCAAGTATCGTAGTTTCAAAAATAGATAGGGATCAAAATTCTGAAAATTTGAAAAAAAAATTAAAGTCAAAATCACCGACTTGTGCCAAATTGTGCTCGCCGAGAGCATCAACTTCGACCGATAAAGTTTTCTTCCAAGTATCGTAGTTTCAAAAATAGATAGGGGTCAAAATTCTGAAAATTTGAAAAAAAAAAATTAAAGTCAAAATCACCGACTTGTGCCAAATTGTGCTCGCCGAGAGCATCAACTTCGACCGATAAAGTTTTCCTCCAAGTATCGTAGTTTCTAAAATAGATCGGAGTCAAAATTCTAAAAATTTAAAAAAAAATTAAAGTCAAAATCACCGACTTATGCCAAATTGTGCTCGCCGAGAGCATCAACTTCGACCGATAAAGTTTTCTTCCAAGTATCGTAGTTTCCAAAATAGATAGGGATCAAAATTCTGAAAATTTGAAAAAAAAATTAAAGTCAAAATCACCGACTTGTGCCAAATTGTGCTCGCCGAGAGCATCAACTTCGACCGATAAAGTTTTCCTCCAAGCATCGTAGTTTCCAAAATAGATCGAAGTCAAAATTCTAAAAATTAAAAAAAAAAATTAAAGTCAAAATCACCGACTTGCGTCAAATGGATCTCGCACGGATCAATCGATTTTTGAATATAGTTGCCATCGAGTAAGCGACCGCTGCGCCGTGGTTGGTGAATAGCGAAGCTGGCTACGTCAGGCAGTCTGGGACCTCCGTATACTTGGCAGATCAAAAAATTATAATCAATTATTATTGATTGCAATCGTTAGGGAATCGTTTGGGGATATTTAGGAAAGCATTTTCATGATTTGGGAAAAATGTATTAATTTAGAATCAATTAAATTAAAATATGCGTATAGTTAGCAGACGCATGATTGGAAAAAAAAGAACTGTATATGAATTTGCTCTAAATCGTTTGGGGATCTCATAAATATACCCCTTTTCATTTGGGAAAGGTTGCAAATTGTAATTTCATTGTTAATTCAACCTGAGTAATTATAGTGTAATAACCAGTATGATAACCCTTAATTCTAGGGACTTTCTCCTCGACCGGGTTTTCCCCTAGATGGCTAGTGACGTCAAGTAGTCACATTCACCGTCTATAATTGCGATCAAATGCAATTTTTCATACATGCAATCGTTTGTTGGTCAATTGTAAATGTTCAATGATGCTCTCCTGACGTTTTATAGCCAACCGATTATCCGTAGGATAAGGCTGGATTCCCATGGGGCTGGAATTCACGGATCCGGAACGGAAATCTAGTGACCTTTTCCATGTATTGCGTGTATGTATATACCACACATGGAAAAGGTCACTAGATTTCCGTTCCGGATCCGTGAATTCCGGCCCCATGGGAATCCAGCCTAAGGCTGCCGTCCCATCTAGAGCCGGAACGGAAAAACGGAACGGAATCTAGTGACTTTTTCCATGTATTGCGTGTATGTATATACCGACACATGCAACGTTCCGTTCCGTCTTTCCGGATTCCGGCGATCCGGGCCTACATGGGACGGCAGCCTTAGACCGATTTCCACCGCAAAATTTTTATCAGCTGTCTAAAGAATTCCACTGTCGAAAGTGATCTCTTGCTCTACCCCTTGTTTTCAATTACTTCGACGTATTTCCAGCGAAGTAAGTAGATGATGATTGACATGAGTCAAATGATCGATATGCATGTAACTGCGATTACCTGACACCTAACCTCAAATTCCGCTGGCCGATGTATGAAATGAATATGGATAAGGAAATAAAATAAACAACTGCTCGCAATTGCTTGACTTTATTTTTATTATGTACTCCGTCGTAATTACTATTAAGCAAAGTAATTGCATGAGTCACGATCTGATATTTCCGTTGGAATCAAAATGATTGTCATAAACGTCAGAGGAATTTGAGGACAGCTGTCAGACGATCGTGCACACAGTTATGTTATGTAATTATTTCATTTCATAAAAAATACAAAGGATTGATTGAAAATGAAGTCAAACAATCAAGAGCCAGTGTCTGTTTTATTTCCCTGACCCTATCAATATTTGATTTATACATCAGTCAGCCGAATTTCAGGTTAGGTGTCAGTCAATCGGATAGAGATAACGAGCCTCAACGACATCAGCAGAAGGAGTCACTCGATCCTCAACATAACAATGGGAACCTTACTGGGAAAGTCGACCATTGGGTAAAGGGAGTGGCTGGGGATTCAACAACGAGAGGCACATTCTTTCAACACTGGTGCCGTATAATCCTAGGATTTGTCATTGAAGAGATGACTGAACACGAGATTCTAAATGGGAAAGTACACAGCAGAACAGTCAGGAACAGTGAGCTGATGCAGCCATCGCTGAGGGACCCGGTCTTGATGACGATTATTTTCGTGGTTACCTATGCTGCCACGGATGAGATGCTTTGTGCTCTGTCGTTTACTGAAAAGGCATAGGCTGTGTCCAAATTGGTAAGGTAAGTATACTTGATGCACACTTGCTCTTGGTTCAGACCACTGGTCTATAACTATATACCTATATAATTATGCAGTGAGACGAAAAGATACTTATGAACTTTGATTGTTCCGTCTTTTTTGAATCCTGATCATTACAGAAAAGTACACTTGGAACTTAGTAAACTGGCTCGGAAGATTAACTGTGTTTTCGGTGTACAGAATCTGCTATCTATGGGAATATCCTTTACCACCATGACGGGAATGTTATACACAATATTTACAGTGCTTTTCCGTGGGACCATCTCAAGAATTTAATGATTGCGGAGGTGATGGCAACGGCAACCTGGGCTGTCATTTACGCCTTGAGAATTTGGGTAGTCAATCACTCCCGCTGGAGCGTTAGCACTGAGGTACACCAAACGTAATGGATTCTGAGCCGGATGTGTTTGACAATCGAAGAAACAGCCAATCGGCGCTCTGAATTTTTGTAATCCAGAGCGCTGATTGGCTGTTTCTAGCATTGTCAAACAATTCCGGCTCAGGATCCATTACGTTAAGTTTACCTAATATTAGGCAGTTAAAAGTCTCGTGTGAATATGGCCACTGAAAAATTGTTTATTAAAGCTTTCATGAGATATATTAGATCAACTGAACATTTGCTTCACATTACAGGCTGAAAAAACTGGAGAAGTTATTTACGAGCTCTTGAACACTAAAATAGAGAGAAAATTTCAACAGGAGTTAAGAACAGACACGGATAAAGTGATAATAGCCGCATAACTTAGAATATTTTAGTTTTGAATCATCTTCACGTACTTTCTAAAAAATTCTGTCATCTTTCATCACCATAGATTCGAGAATTCGAAATACAGATGCTTCAGGATCCTGTACGTTTCAATGCTTGCGGATTCTTTCCTCTGGATCATACCTTTGTTCAAGTTGTAAGTATTTTTAATGACATGCAGCGCGTACATAACTGCAACTTTGAGATTTTTCAACTAATCCTTTTTTTTTACCTGTAGGTCAATCACCTGATAATCCTTATTCAGATGAGACCCGAATCCGAGGGCTTGAATTTTGATACATCTCATGCCGGCAACGACACCAAAGTTTTAGTTAATTAATAACAATCAATACTGCTCTATAAAATTTTGCTGAGAGTGTATATAAAAATAATATATATTAAAAATAATAAAAATTGAAAAAATAATTAATAATAATTAAATAATCTTAATTCAATTATATATTAATGCTTCATCTATTTCTAACGAGAATATTTGGTGAGCGTAAACGATTCCCTTCCTACGGCAAAACCAACACAGGCAAGCACCCCGTGCGTGAGGCTTGTTCGGGAGGGAATGAGGTGCCAGTAGCATTGCATCCCTTCCCGAACGAATCTCACGCACGCGTCGCGCGCCGATGTTGGTTTTGCCGTAGGAAGGGTGATCGTTTACTCTCACGGAATATTCTCGGTATATCCGTCAAGTCCTAACCCCTTGTAACAAAACCTAGATGCTTCAATGGTTTCATTCTTCGACGTAGATAATTCCATGAGGTACCAGTACTGTTGAATTATTACATGTTTCAATCTTCATCTGCATGTCATCACATCTCAACCAAGTTCCTGAATTGCGCAGACAGTATGCAGTGAAGTGTTTCAACTTAAAACCAATTACTCCAGCAAGTCTACAAAATAAGCATGAATTGTTAATTCTCAGATCATTTTCTTGAAAGTAAGTGAAGAAGAGAATGATTGATCAACTTACCGAAATTTTCGATCTAGATTAAGTGCAATTGGAAAACTTTTTAATGTACACTCCTGTCCTCTTTCCTGTAGCTTTCTCTCTCCCTTCACTTTCAACTTTTGTCTAATGTCGAGTTCAATAAATACGTGTTTGTTGCATTGAGTAGTTTCCACGGCCAATCCTTTACAGCCGTTTACCCTGCACAGGATATTGTCAATGGAACTGCAAAACTGCACAGCTTTTTCTAGAGCCTGAAACCCATCTTTTTTGATCACTCGATCATTCACACACAGGAATGGGATAGCTTGATTCTGCAATGGACAATGAGGATTACTGCAACGCCTCGTTCTTTTTGCACTGGGTTCTAAACGTAGCAAGTCACTCCAAATCTTAGTGATGAAATCTTCCGCATCAAGAAAATATCCTGAGAGGGAGGTAGCACCAACATCCCTTTGAATCGGGTAAAAATTCCGCAGAATGTTCAATCGCTGTGAGTAAATCTTTCTTGTGGCTCCTTGCTCCATAAAGTCATTCAAAAATGTCAAAGTTTTTTCTTCTGAATTCTGAGTAAATGCCAAATAGGCCGGACTATCTAAAGCTGAAAACTGCAAGATATGAAGGATGCTGTCGAATCCGCATGTTCTCTTAACATGAACTTTTACTGCATTGTATACGACAGGGGGCAAACAGAGGCCGTTTCGCAGGAAAAAACCTTTTCTTTGAGTCACTTGTCTTCGATTAAAAATTTTTATTTCAGGGTAAGGTTGAAAGTAGCATCCTTTGGCGATCACTGGTTTATGTTGAATTTTGGCTTTAAATTTAGTGGAAACAGTCTCTTTATTCTCGGTTGGTATTCCAGCAATTTCTGTTTCAACAATCGGATCATGAACCCCTATTGAACATAAATTGGTCTTCATCCTTTCTGGACTTTCATGGGAAACTTCTGTTTGCTTGGTATTGTTATTTTCATCTTGAAGAAGGGCACAATAGGAATGGTCTGAGAGTGCGGTACTGTTAAACAGAGGCTGCCCAGGACAGAATCGAGGATTCTCAGGTTCAGAAATCAATGATCCAATCTTCTCATCACATAGGTCGTCATCGTCATTTGAATTAGCGTTTAAGTTGTCATTCTTCAAACTAACGTTGACTCTGTCACTATAGTTATGATTGATATCAGTCACAATGTTCGAACTGACGTTGACTCTGTCACTATAGTTATGATTAATATCAGTCACAATGCTGGAAGTCTCTGCAAGTGGTTCAGATTCACAAGCCCATTTTGCGGAATAATCTGGACGACGTGGAGACATCTTATCATCATCATCATCAGAAATCGTGTCGTGGATAAATACTTTGTAATTTTGGAGTCCTCCCCATTGCTCAGAGGATTTCAAATCCGAGTCATCGGCGATAAAAACTCTTCTAGGCGGTATGTTCAAGGCAAACTCATTGTCAACATCTGGCATCGAGTTGTATGTCATTCCCAGAGCATTGTGTGGCTCTGGTGGCACAGATGGTACCTCTGATTGACATTTCTTTAGGTCAGACTTCATCTTCGGATGGCGCTGAATTTTATATAGAGCAGATGATGGTGGTGATGAGGCTGATTGCTTGTCCCCAGTGTAGAAGTCAGGTTTCATTCCTGGAATATTTAGTGCTTCTGGTTTGTCACTTGGTTGGCCTAGTGTCTCATTACGATGGACAAAATGCGTCAATTTTGCAGACATTAATTTATTGCCACTTTGGATACTGTCTAGATGACGTTTCAAGAAGAAATTAGCTTCACAAGGCAAGCGAATGTTTTGGAAAATATTATTCCGCATGTGTGCGAAATATCCTTCCTGGTACGCAGTTGATGCATGCTTTTCTCTAGCAGGAATCGCAGCTGCTGTCCACAACGGAAATTCTTTTGCAATTCTCTCTAGCTGGTGGATAAAATCGGTCAAATAAAAAGCATTGACTGATTTTCCGCTCAATGTGACAGAATCTATAGGTTTTGCCATGGAAATGATTTTCTTCACCCATTGATGAGTTAGAGTACCACTCTCGCTTTCAGTGAAGCTGTTCTTTAGATCTTTCTCCTGATTTTCTTCATAAAGAGTCCTTGAAGTTTCCAAATTCTCAATTACATGCCTTCGAGAGCCTATCAACTCCTCCAATTCTTCTCTTGCTTCTCCAACGGTTATTTTTCCTTTTGATGTATTAATTGATGTGTCATTATAAGGCTGCAGTGCTACGATGCAAATAAGTGAGAATATGCGTTCAAATTCAGGAATGCTTTGAGAGTCAATCAATAAAGCCACACATCTAAGAAAAAAAATTCTCACAAATGGATGGCAATCCTTCAGGCATCTCCATTTCGAAACAAACGCCATTACGTGAGCCACATCAATTAATATGAGGGTAGGTGCTGGACGCGGCTTCTGTTGTTTTTCTTTATCGCTTAAGAAAGCCCACAGGAAGCACTCGTCGACATAAGTTTTCAGGCTCATATTATTGAAAGCTAAAGCAGCAGACAATGGGATCGCTCTTTCGTAATCTGACAAGCATTCACTCGGGGATGGGGCACCCAATCGCTTCCAAAACTTCATCCAGTCCTCAATGAACTCCTGAGTGTGTATTGTTGACAGCATCTGATTCACACAAATTGTTGTTTTTTCAAAGTTGATTGTCATTGTATAGAGAAAGATATGCCCAGTTTTATTGTTCCCAGAGAGCTGGAATCTTCTGACGAACTTTCCTGAACCATCGATAGCAATTTGTGATTTTTGATTGACGCGACAGTATTCCCTGATGATATGAATTTGGTTCGGTGTACAGTACCACACTGCGAACTCCAAAACATCCAAGCGATGTATAGCATTAGGATACCGGGGATCTTTTGCTAGTTTTTGAATTGATTTTATTACATCCATTTTCTCTTTACGTCCCATTCCAAGTTCTTCTTTATTATTTTCCATTTTTGCCTGTCGGTATACATGGTTTTCACGAATGAAAGGTGGTACGTTCTCTCCAAATTCCATTTCCTTTTCTAACAACCCGTCGCGATAATTTGCTGCATATTTCTCTTTCAATTTTTTACCAACTTTCTTCCTCTCAGCACCATTTAATGGACGTTTCACTTCCCTGTGATAACTGCCACGGGTATCTCGAGTGCAAATAATCAACCTCAACCCATTATCATCGGGTGGCTCGTGGGCAACACCAATCATTTTGTTCCCACAGTCTCTGTCTCTACAGTACGCAGAAAATTTCAAAAAATATCCCTCATCATCAGCCTTTTGATCCAGTTTTACATGTGAATATTTTGCAAGGAATGCACACTCGAACTTATACCTTTTCCAGAATGCTCTGGTAATTATTGCAGCCCATACTTTTTTCTTTAATCTCTTCCTGGAACTGGCGAAAGTCTCGTCTGGTTTTACTTCTTCCCACTCCTGACGACTCAACAATAGATCGAACTTTTCAGTTTCAAATTCAATCGTCTCATTTTCCGAATCTTGCCAGTCACTCTCACCACCAGTCTTCTCGCTTGATGATTCATCGCTGTAAATCTCATTTTCTTCAATTAAAGTCATTTTTTTTGGTGAAGGGGCTGCAATGCCTTGGTTACGGCGAGCTTCATCTAGATTATTATTTTTATTTTCCCTCACATGATTATATACTGTTCGAGGTATCCACCTTCCTTTTAAGTCTCTACTCATTTGCTGCCAGATTGGATCTGAAAATTCGGGAAAATCGTTTGTTGCAAAACGATGAATGTAAGTCTCGATGAGCGAAATTGCCTCAACTTTCGAGACCTTCGGTTGTCGAGGCATCTCAATCCAGCCTAAAATAAAAATTGATCGAATTACAAGAATGTTCCAAGAGAATATTACTCTTGTACTCGATGCATATAAAATAATTTTTTTTTTTTCAGGTTAAGTTATTACCTTTTTTTTCAACTAATTATGAATTGGCAAAGGAAATTTCACAGATACGAGCTTACGTATAATGTTCTACCTGTTACTAATGTCTCTTTTTTTATAATAGGTACGAACGGGAATAGGATGATTCAACACAGCTGCTTAGTCTTAAAAAAAAGTAATTAACAATGACGTTAACAATGTTTTTCGATAATCGCCCTTTGTTTCATGGAGGAGGTTTTTATGGGATGGCAACAGCGCAAATTTTCGGGTCCCAATTTTGCGTAGAATTTAATTCGGAGCTTTTAATTTAATGTGATGTTCATGGTGATGGTGATGGTGATACAAATTTATCGTCCGTAGTATCGTAGTGTTGTTTTACTGGGATCGGGATCAGTCGGTAGATGTTGAAGGTATTAGTATTAAGTAGTGGTATTGAGATAATGTAAATGATTTTTGCATGAATGTAAATTACTTCGAGTCTTGAGAGTCTTATTAATTCTTGTGCGTATTCGTTTTCTAGGTAGACTGGGTAGTGTTCTGTAGGGTTGCGACTTTGTATTTATTTAATTGTTGACATTATTTGTTCTGGTGTTAGGATTTTGGGATGAAGTCCCCTGTGTTTAATCACTTTATTCTGCGCCTATTGACACATTGCCTCTTGTCGTTTATCACTCGTACAACATTCATTTGGTGAATTTGAAGACTTCCTCCCACTTGGAAGATGTTGAATATGGAGTTAATTTCAATACTAACACTGGTAGCTTACAAATCCTGTGGATTACCACATAATATTAATTTCACCACAATACTAGAGTTATTATTTCAGAAGAATATACCTATATTAAGGTCAACGTGCACTACGCAGAAGCGAAGGTATCGGAAGGAATCGCATATCATGTGATTTGTTATGTATTGAGTGGTAATCACATGTTAAATTACATGATAAAATACATACCAATATCTTTCATAACATCATGTGATTTATCACATAACCATTTTCAGTAGGGTCTCAGATTGATTTTTTCAGTTCTGGAAAAAAAAACCATTTTTCTCATTGTTGATCCGAGGTCGGATAGTAGACATTCTGTTACTGAGAGTAGAGGATAGCAGTCTGCATTCTTTGCCTGAAATCTGGAAAATATTTTGCATATGGCATTTTTTAAATTCACACAGTTGTCATGACTAGAATATTGAATGACAGATGAAGATTGAAACATGTAATAATTCAACAGTACTGGTACCTCATGGAATTATCTACGTCGAAGAATGAAACCATTGAAGCATCTAGGTTTTGTTACAAGGGGTTAGGACTTGACGGATATACCGAGAATATTCCGTGAGAGTAAACGATCACCCTTCCTACGGCAAAACCAACATCGGCGCGCGACGCGTGCGTGAGATTCGTTCGGGAAGGGATGCAATGCTACTGGCACCTCATTCCCTCCCGAACAAGCCTCACGCACGGGGTGCTTGCCTGTGTTGGTTTTGCCGTAGGAAGGGAATCGTTTACGCTCACCAAATATTCTCGTTAGAAATAGATGAAGCATTAATATATAATTGAATTAAGATTATTTAATTATTATTAATTATTTTTTCAATTTTTATTATTTTTAATATATATTATTTTTATATACACTCTCAGCAAAATTTTATAGAGCAGTATTGATTGTTATTAATTAACTAAAACTTTGGTGTCGTTGCCGGCATGAGATGTATCAAAATTCAAGCCCTCGGATTCGGGTCTCATCTGAATAAGGATTATCAGGTGATTGACCTACAGGTAAAAAAAAAGGATTAGTTGAAAAATCTCAAAGTTGCAGTTATGTACGCGCTGCATGTCATTAAAAATACTTACAACTTGAACAAAGGTATGATCCAGAGGAAAGAATCCGCAAGCATTGAAACGTACAGGATCCTGAAGCATCTGTATTTCGAATTCTCGAATCTATGGTGATGAAAGATGACAGAATTTTTTAGAAAGTACGTGAAGATGATTCAAAACTAAAATATTCTAAGTTATGCGGCTATTATCACTTTATCCGTGTCTGTTCTTAACTCCTGTTGAAATTTTCTCTCTATTTTAGTGTTCAAGAGCTCGTAAATAACTTCTCCAGTTTTTTCAGCCTGTAATGTGAAGCAAATGTTCAGTTGATCTAATATATCTCATGAAAGCTTTAATAAACAATTTTTCAGTGGCCATATTCACACGAGACTTTTAACTGCCTAATATTAGGTAAACTTAACGTAATGGATCCTGAGCCGGAATTGTTTGACAATGCTAGAAACAGCCAATCAGCGCTCTGGATTACAAAAATTCAGAGCGCCGATTGGCTGTTTCTTCGATTGTCAAACACATCCGGCTCAGAATCCATTACGTTTGGTGTACCTCAGTGCTAACGCTCCAGCGGGAGTGATTGACTACCCAAATTCTCAAGGCGTAAATGACAGCCCAGGTTGCCGTTGCCATCACCTCCGCAATCATTAAATTCTTGAGATGGTCCCACGGAAAAGCACTGTAAATATTGTGTATAACATTCCCGTCATGGTGGTAAAGGATATTCCCATAGATAGCAGATTCTGTACACCGAAAACACAGTTAATCTTCCGAGCCAGTTTACTAAGTTCCAAGTGTACTTTTCTGTAATGATCAGGATTCAAAAAAGACGGAACAATCAAAGTTCATAAGTATCTTTTCGTCTCACTGCATAATTATATAGGTATATAGTTATAGACCAGTGGTCTGAACCAAGAGCAAGTGTGCATCAAGTATACTTACCTTACCAATTTGGACACAGCCTATGCCTTTTCAGTAAACGACAGAGCACAAAGCATCTCATCCGTGGCAGCATAGGTAACCACGAAAATAATCGTCATCAAGACCGGGTCCCTCAGCGATGGCTGCATCAGCTCACTGTTCCTGACTGTTCTGCTGTGTACTTTCCCATTTAGAATCTCGTGTTCAGTCATCTCTTCAATGACAAATCCTAGGATTATACGGCACCAGTGTTGAAAGAATGTGCCTCTCGTTGTTGAATCCCCAGCCACTCCCTTTACCCAATGGTCGACTTTCCCAGTAAGGTTCCCATTGTTATGTTGAGGATCGAGTGACTCCTTCTGCTGATGTCGTTGAGGCTCGTTATCTCTATCCGATTGACTGACACCTAACCTGAAATTCGGCTGACTGATGTATAAATCAAATATTGATAGGGTCAGGGAAATAAAACAGACACTGGCTCTTGATTGTTTGACTTCATTTTCAATCAATCCTTTGTATTTTTTATGAAATGAAATAATTACATAACATAACTGTGTGCACGATCGTCTGACAGCTGTCCTCAAATTCCTCTGACGTTTATGACAATCATTTTGATTCCAACGGAAATATCAGATCGTGACTCATGCAATTACTTTGCTTAATAGTAATTACGACGGAGTACATAATAAAAATAAAGTCAAGCAATTGCGAGCAGTTGTTTATTTTATTTCCTTATCCATATTCATTTCATACATCGGCCAGCGGAATTTGAGGTTAGGTGTCAGGTAATCGCAGTTACATGCATATCGATCATTTGACTCATGTCAATCATCATCTACTTACTTCGCTGGAAATACGTCGAAGTAATTGAAAACAAGGGGTAGAGCAAGAGATCACTTTCGACAGTGGAATTCTTTAGACAGCTGATAAAAATTTTGCGGTGGAAATCGGTCTAAGGCTGCCGTCCCATGTAGGCCCGGATCGCCGGAATCCGGAAAGACGGAACGGAACGTTGCATGTGTCGGTATATACATACACGCAATACATGGAAAAAGTCACTAGATTCCGTTCCGTTTTTCCGTTCCGGCTCTAGATGGGACGGCAGCCTTAGGCTGGATTCCCATGGGGCCGGAATTCACGGATCCGGAACGGAAATCTAGTGACCTTTTCCATGTGTGGTATATACATACACGCAATACATGGAAAAGGTCACTAGATTTCCGTTCCGGATCCGTGAATTCCAGCCCCATGGGAATCCAGCCTTATCCTACGGATAATCGGTTGGCTATAAAACGTCAGGAGAGCATCATTGAACATTTACAATTGACCAACAAACGATTGCATGTATGAAAAATTGCATTTGATCGCAATTATAGACGGTGAATGTGACTACTTGACGTCACTAGCCATCTAGGGGAAAACCCGGTCGAGGAGAAAGTCCCTAGAATTAAGGGTTATCATACTGGTTATTACACTATAATTACTCAGGTTGAATTAACAATGAAATTACAATTTGCAACCTTTCCCAAATGAAAAGGGGTATATTTATGAGATCCCCAAACGATTTAGAGCAAATTCATATACAGTTCTTTTTTTTCCAATCATGCGTCTGCTAACTATACGCATATTTTAATTTAATTGATTCTAAATTAATACATTTTTCCCAAATCATGAAAATGCTTTCCTAAATATCCCCAAACGATTCCCTAACGATTGCAATCAATAATAATTGATTATAATTTTTTGATCTGCCAAGTATACGGAGGTCAGTCTGGGATCGCTTGGGTAGTACACGAAGTGGTGAAACGTACTGCTGAACGGTACTCTGACTCTCGTTTCCTCTAACGCTATTCACAATCGTTTCATATTACTTGTATGGGATTTTATCACTTGTATGGAATTTTCGTTTTGGGAGAGTTCAGATTGAGTATCTATTGCTGTCTGCGTAACCTTGACGCGGCGCCGCACCGTTGTCACAACGAGAGTGTTGCCTGACTGCTTCCAGCGTATTGAGCGTCACAGAATATGATGCAATGTAGCTAGTTTTCATTTCTGAGAATGAACAATCGGTCGTTTTATTATTTATTGCTAACAATTGCGTAGATGCTATTGATAATATTTCGCATGAGTTTTGAGTTTTATATCTGGAGAGTACACAACAATTTGTACTTTTTGCTCAGTGAGTACGTATTTGATTCTACTGTATTTAATAGTTTTTATTTTAACCAGAGCTCGCGTTTAATAAAGTTTTTCGTGGGACCTTATGCCAGGGCGTTTGGAATGAATCCTTGGGCCTAATTAAATATCTCTTCGTATAGGTGGAGGGTGGCGGAATCAATTAAATGCAAATTTTCATCTAACGAGTTAACAAACAATATAGTTCTATTTTATTTTCATAATCTAGGTACATGAGAATATTTCCGGAGAAATATAAGGATGATGTTTTTAAGGGGGGAAACACATGGAAATTTTTTCGGAAAAGTTTTTTTTTTTTATTTCACGAATCGATAGTTCCACATCTTGAGAATATTCTCTAAAAATTTCGTTGTGATATCATGAATACTTTCGATGTTATGGCCGGAGAACTGAGCGACCGCGCGCGGAGCAGGTATAACGCCACTCGCCTCGAAAGCACTGAAGAAGCTCGCCAAGCTCGAAGACAGGAGACATTGGCAGAAAACCAGCTCTTCAAATACGAGGAAAGTCCACTTTATGGTCCCGGAATAGCGGAATAGCCTTGAAACACCTATAAGGTACCAGACTTTGATTTTCCGTTGCCCGAAACTTTAAACGCGATTATCTCGAAACTACATTTTCGCAATCTGCGGCAGCGATAAAAAAAAAAGTATTCATCCGATTCACTTCAACCAAATTTTTTTAGACACGTAAGTGTAAACTCTTGTCGATGAACCTCCAATATCTCGAAAAAAAAAATTTTTTAAATGCATTTTGCATAAGAATGTGCGGTGAAAATCCGATTTTTTTTTTCTGAGTGCCGCCATTTTTACAATATTCAACATTTTTAACTTTTTTTTAGGTTTATCGACAGCGTACTTTCATACAGAATTCAATGGTTTTTGAAATTTTTGTTTCGGATGAAAAATGAAAAAACTACAGCTGCCACAATTTGACGTCGCGGGAAAAATTCGTTTAACAACAATTGGTTGCAGTCAGCTAATGAATAATTATTTTCCATTGAAAAAATTTTTTTTCAAGTCTTCGAATATCAAATAAAATAGCCTCCAAAGTTGAAAACGATTGGTGTAGTACTGACTTCAGAAAAAAATCCCGAAATTCCTCGTCATTTTTTACCGTTTCCATGTGTTTCCCCCCTTAAGCAGTGTTATACTGGTCTTTTTTTGTGTGAATATCTTAGCCTATCTGTATATGTTACGAGTAATATTCCGGTGTGGGAATTTATAATATTAATATTTGCTAAGTGAAGCTGCGTTTATTGCGCAGTATAGATTCTATATGTAAATTAAAGAACAAGTGATATTGAATGATGCTGGTTCTCTGTACAACGGGTCGGACAGACAGGCGAGCCGAAGCGGACGAGGTAGCTTCTCCGTTGCATAAGGAACATGGGACACATACGGGCCCCACTAAACTAAACCTTAACAGTTTTTACTGTTTTCTTAATAGCTAATTATTACCTAGACTTATATATGCCATCAGATATAGTACGGAGAGCAAAGGGGAGATACCGAAGTTTTTACCATTTAGTTTGTAACGAATTTATTTATTTGTTCTGGAAATTACGTTACGTGTTTCTTTGAGAAATTCAATCTACTAATGAAGCTAATCAGATCATGCAAATTAAATAGGATCCTGATAATAAGTTTATAGGTGCGGGAATGATGGGTGACAAAAATAAGGTAATCACTGCGAAATGATGGATTTAACTGATGACCATGTATTTATTGATGTCATAAGCGACTATTAGGCAAAGTAGACAATAGTTATGTGAATATCCAAAAGTAAAGCATAGCGAGAAGCGTTAATAAATTGTAAAAGAGGCCGAGATATATATATATCAATATAGACAATAGATTAAAATAAGATGAGTGGATGAGATGGAAATGAGATGAAGTTAAAATAGATTATGCTAAAATACATGCATAGCGACTATAACTAAATCATAAGTATAGGCAATGGGCCATGATAAGGCGTGTATACGCAAAGAAATATTATATAGAAAGTATTCAGAAGCAATTACGCTAGTTATAATATAATACAATGGTTTTAATTGATGAAGCTACGTTAAGTTATGCAAGAAAAAAGAACTAATAGAAAGGAGACGTTACGTGCTAACCCTAATGAGAGAGAGATAGGCTTGATATCTTTTTTTTTTATACGTTCCTGAATTGGCGTTGTAGTAATCCGTTGGGTTTCAATCCTCGCCCATCTTCCCTCGATGGCTCAATCTCCCAGTTGGTTTTTTCGATAATCCAATTTGGTATGGATGGTAATAGCCTGGAGACTTATTGTGTGGAATACAGGATCATTTCCACGAGGCTAGATGTTGGTGCACCACCTCAAAAGGCATCAGCCTTAGTGCGACGATCCGTTCAGGTCGAAGGCAACCGGGAGAGAGAGCGAGCAGAGCTCGCGACGTTGATGATCTTGAAAATTAGGCCTTGAAAATTAGGCCAGATAATAACTTCTAGATGGGTTAACTTGACTCGTAGGTGACAACCTATTGTGTTGTTGGATTGGTGAAATACTGGACATATTAGCAGATTAGCGCCATCTCTCCCTCATACCCATCTCTCTCGGCTAACTACTCTCATAGGTGTACAGATAGGGACATATATAGCTAGGAGAATTGAATGCTACATTATCCCCTTTAATTTCGATGCCAAGGGTGGTATTTTGGCTTTGCCTGGAGTGCCTGAGGACAGCGAAATTACAACTAACATAAACGAATTCGACTAGCTTACGCTAAACATGCATGTTTTAAAAATGAGACCTTAAACAATAACTTAAAAACAGATCTGGCTGAGGAGGCACGACTTCGACGGCGTCCTCTTCTTTTTTTTTTTTTTTTCTTACTACCCAGGACATACGTCTGAGTCGGTAGTGGACTGGTTTTATTTTCGTAGACTAGCATGATTATATGTGCCTTTAGTAGATAGGGGCAGCTATGGGGAGACACAACAAACCCCCCTTTCCCCCCCGTCTCCTGATAAGGGGGTGATAAGGGGAATGTGGGTCAGTGTGTTATCTTATCAGTCTGGCCCACATCCGGTCTGGTGTGTACGCGGACCTCCTTATCAGCTCCCCCCTCCCCCCACCCCCGTCTGCGGTCACTGGCCCTGACCATGATACCCCTTACCCCACCTCCCCCCGGGGTCCGTTATGGGGTGAGTGCATCGCTCTGTCTCTTTCTAGTCTGGGTCTATCTCTCTCTAGTCTGGGGCAGCTATGGGGCGATGACGCGTTTGCCCGGACACACACACACACGCTCGCCTTACCGTGTCCGTGTGTTCTAGAATCTTCCAGAATCTTCTAGAAGCTTTCTGTCTCTTTCTAGCCTGGTCCCGTCTCTCTCTCTCTAGTCTGGGCCAGCCAAGGGGTGATGACGCGTTTACCCGCACACACACACACACACGCTTGCCTTACCGTGTCCGTGTGTTCTAGAATGTTCCAGAATGTTCTAGAAGCTTCTGGAAAGCGATGACGCGTTATCCCTACTCCAAAATTTTTGTACTTAGAAATATTTCAGCAACGCGGCATCCCTGTTTACTATATCTATGCTTAAAACTACGGGAGGCTGGTGAAGGATAGAGATTTGATGACGCAACAAATATATACATATCATAGGTTTATTCAATAAATCTTAAATCTACATACAATTATGCTCAAATGAGCGATACCAAATGAAGGGCAATATAGAAAAAATGACATAAAATCAAAACTATCACTACGATTAGATTAAGAGTAATCAAATGAGAAGAAAAAGAAAAATTTAAAAATATTGTGTAATATGATATTAAAAGCAAAGAACAATTACGATCAATTAAAGCTAAGTATACAATCAAAATACTATTACTATGTTTATATTGAGTGAAATTAAATGAACAAAACTTAAAAACTAACCATGTATACCGCTATGCCAGATTACATTTGTTTCTAGAAGTACAACACTGGTGACAATCAATCAAATCCAGGCTTTCGCAAGACTTATGACTTGAGAACGAGGTGAGTTGTTTGTAAAATGAAGCAGCGATAGAGTCATTTTTATCATAATTATCGGTGAACATATCGAGAAACTGATGCAAATCAAACCCGGCAGCCATGAACCACACAAACATAACACAGTATTGCCCGCACACGTTTGACGAAAAACTTTGCAGCCGTACGATGTTCCATGTGTAGCGTTCGGAATTTCTGCGTAAAGTCCTATTATGATGGGGCACGAGCGGTGGTATACCAAAACTGTCGAAATATATTCCGTGTCCGGCTGCGTTGATGTAAAACGCCACCCAGTGCGTACCGGGTTGTGTGTGATCATCGGTGTTAGCAACAAAAGCCATCGGTCGTGTCCATACCAACGGTATCCGATCTGCTGGGTAAACCTGTATCTTCTTCTGGTTCAGAAATGTCCGCAATGCTTTCCGGATCTGTAGACTGTCCATTTTTCTCGTCAACAATCTCCAGAGACGATGGCGAGATAGACAATTCCGTCGTGGCTGTGGAGAGACTCGAGTCCGAGACTTCGATTTCTTGGGCCTCTACATTCACTATCGTTTCTGCGGAACCGAACATTGACTGGTCAGGTTGATGCGAGGAACTGTCACACGTGTGGGCAGTATGATATCCACTGGAGCTGTTGCTGTTAACACTGCTATTGCCTGAACCCTCCCCCAGGTTCAAACGACGACTGCCAATTATCGTATTCGCATGAGATTTATAATCATACTTGTCGAGGATTTTCTTCTCGTTGACCCAATGTTTCAGCTTGAGGGCATTGTTTAACGCACAGGCGTAAAATTCTTCTTTCCTGACTCCGTGATGAAAACAATAATCAGACTGTGGATTCAGCTCGGGAAGTTCGGGACAGTCATACTCCTCGAGATTCACAACTTGGCGCGACGTAATTTCCTGCAGATACTTGGCTTCGTATTTACCTCGGGTTACAATACGGTATGCGTTCCGAGCTATTTCCCGTAAATTGAGTTCCAGCTTTTTCACCGAAGTATCCCCCTCGAACCACTCGATACCGTGCTGGTAACACGTGCTATAATTGTTGGCGATGCGTTCTCTCTGAGTCAGGCTGACAAACGGATAAGGTGGCTCGATAATCCAGTGGGCGTGGTACGGATGATCCAGGGTGACTACGGCCACCTCTTTCGGTAGCAAATTTCCAAACACATCACTAAATCCTTGAATATCCACAACGTAATCCATATTTGTGAACGGTGGGAATGGTTAACACTTATTAGACCCGAACGTGGTGAGGTTTGTAGAACAACTGACCCTATCGTCGAATGTATAATCACCTTTTTCCCCCAACCTTACAATCACCCGATTTTTGTCTTCCTTCTTCTACAGTTTTTCCGAGGGTTGCTGTTTCCGGCGATAAAGTTGTCGGTTGGACCACACGAAGATAACGGAACCCTGTTACTGACGAAAAAACAGGAAACTTTGCCTCCCGCCCACTTTCTAGCCGCCAAAGTCTGTGATAACCTGCCTCGCTGCATCTATTTCTATGAGATTGTCGAACTCTGCGTAAACTATGCAATTTATTGTTTCTTCCAGCGCCTTGTCGAATCGCATTTCTATCCTGAGAGTACCGTGTTTAATTAGCGACCAATGCGAGGGACAGTTGGCCGAGAGGTCGGGTGTGAGATCGAACGCCATCAAACAGTTCCCTTTTTTGTACTGTGAACGATTAATTCCGTTGCCTTCGTTGAGAAAATGAATACCGGTGCCGGAGAAGAGGGTGTGATACGCGTCGACGTACAGATTATCTTTACCAAAGTTTGTTTGCAGAGGTTTTGAGGGGACTTGCACACCGTCCACGTACAGCGACAAGTAATTCAGCAAGAAGCTTTGGAAATTGAACGGGTTGCGTAGTCTGTCTCCGTTGAATGCCTTGTTGCTGACGAATCCAAGAATCACACGTTTCGGCAGTTGTCCGAGTACCACGTTGTCCAGCGTCTCCGCTTGTACCCCAGCGTGAATGGTGAAAGCTTTCACCTCTACTCTTGTTACGGGATACTTGGCCGTTCCCTGGGCAAGGGTACGTGCATGGGCCAGTAGGATACCTGGGCTGATCTTTACGCGGCGAACCATCAGAGAAGTGTCGACAATGTGCAGCGTGTGAAGGGGATTTGTTTCCATTAGGCAAAAACTGTCCCTCGATCTTACGAGACGTAGTCGTAACTCCACTCCGTTGAGTAAAAACTTTTCTTGATTGAAGACGTCGCAGTGGAGATGTCCAATTAGATCGACTATACGGGAGTCTTGCATCATACGTTTTCGCGTAGTGAATCCCTCGTCGGCATCTTCACTGTCGACATCGCAGACGTCCGATACGGTTTCCTCGCTGTCATACCACATGCCGCACGAGAGATGCGAACGTTTCGCGGATGGGGCGTAATTTAATAGAGTCTCAACGTAGGCACGGTAAGCGTAGGAGTTGTTGGCTGGTGAAACAAGTTTTTGATTGAAGAATATATCCACTTGGTTAAACATCGAGTGTAGAAGGTTGTTCACAGGTGTAGCGTACCGGGCAGGTGCAGCACCCGCCGCCGCTGCTGGGGGGTTATTCTCAGGTTTAATCAACTGCACCTGCACGCGTACGCTTAACATGGTGTGTGCCAAATCAATGTACTCGTCACCTTGGCCCGGTACCGAGAATTCGATCGGCGAATCATCGGTTAGCGATGAGACGGGCTTGTAGTGCACCCACTGTCCACCCTCAATCGAAGTTTGTGTAGGAGGAAGAGTAAACAAATCTAGCTCAGACTTCATACACTCGCCAGAGTGCGCGTGTAGGAATGCCATTATCCGTGTGTGTGAGGGCGAGAGATAAACTATCGGGGTCCAAAGATGTCGGTCAAAGCTCGTTTTTTAGAGGTCTTCTTTTTATTTCCTTTTTTTCTGGACACGGTTTGTTTCTTCTTGCCCTTGCTCTTCTTCTTCTTGGCTGATTTCTTCGGTCGTCTTCTGTTGATTCTTCCCTTTTTGGCAGAAGCTCGAGCGTCGACTAGCCTGTTTACGCGTGCGAGCATCGACTGATGTCTCGGTCCACCCACGCCGCTCATATACCCCGATCCCTTCATCAATGACTCAAGTTTTTCCTCAGCTTTTCGTTTCAGATTCCGACTCGATTCGTTGATGCGTGACTGTAGAGACTTTTTGAGCGGCGTATCGTTCTGCATATCCGTCCTAACGTTCTTCCCCGTGCGTAGAATCTCTTTTCCGACAGCCCTAGCCCCACTTCTGAACAATGGTAATATCCTACGAAATAATCCTCCCAAGAAGCTACCGATACCGTGACCCCGCTGGTGAGGGTGTCCTCGGTAGAAAATCTCCATACCGCCCCCCAACTGACTCTCGTAGTGTTCGGTGTAATGGTCCATGGTCTTTTACGTTCTTCTTCTGTTTCTTCGTTGTGTCGATGCCCTCGAACTTTCCTTTCCCTGCGATATAACGATGATGATGATGATGATGAAAGAATTCTCACATCAGCGAACGCGTTTAAAGTGAAGCGTGACGGTCAACGTCCCACCTTCGAATGGCACAAGTCTGCCAAGATGATCCCTTATATTGATTTCGACTGTACGGAAACTTGTAAGCATCAGTGGCAAGTAGTACGGTGGTGATAGAGTCTTTATTTCCGATTCTCCGCGAATCGAATGCGAGTTCCCACAGGCATGAATAACGCGTAACAAAGGTGCGTAAACATCACCGACGATGCGAGGCTCCACAAGATCACAGTAGACAAACATTTGACACGACGGGATTATCGGAACGGGGTTCTCAGCACCATCGGATACCGGAACATGGGCGGTTCTCCATGATTTAGGTCTTGCGGAGATAGCCTCGGCTCGTTGCGACGACGGCGATGAAAACGTGAGCGGATAATGGATCTCGGCTAGACCCACCTCCCACTCACCGTCCAATTCGATGGCACGCGGTAACTGTGTCATGTAGCAGCAGGTACGGTTATCGGGAAAAAACTGCATTGAGCTGTTGCTCGGTAGAGTGATGTAAAATTGATTACCCCTCATGATGAGTTTAGAACGTACGCGGGTGTGTATAATTCAATCAACGCGCACACGACTACTGACCCGTCTCCTCCTCGTCAGTTCTGAGTGACTGTCTCCAAATTTCCCCCCTCCGCTACTCGTTGAAGCTCTGCCTCGTAGAACGCGCCGTCGATTTCCTCTCCCTCTAAATCCACCAAGACGTAGACTACCGGTGAACGCGCGAGCACGCGGTGAATCTTGAACAATTCTTCGCTCCAGTTTGCCACGTATCCCTTCTCGAATGTGCCCTTGGTTCTGCTGATTCGTACAGTGTCACCTTCGCGAAATCTTGGTTTACCCTTCGATCGCTGTGGATATCGTCTCTGCATGAAGGCACGTGCCTCGGCCGCGTTGCGTAACGTCACCGACGACGGGGCCATTCCGATACTCGAGTGTATGGTATCATTGTACGCCTGTACGATCTGAGGAAGGATATCCACGTAGCGACGGGTCTTCTTGTGCGTAAAGTATCGCCATAGACGTTCCTTGAGCGTACGGTTGAATCTTTCTACGATAGCCGCTTTTATGTCGGGGTTTCGAGTGACCCGATAACGTATCTCGTTAGCGTTTAGCAGGTTCTGAAAAACAGAGCCGACAAACTCCTTACCCTTGTCTGTCTGTAGTAGTACGGGCCTGCGTCTGGTTGTGTTCAACACATGTTCGAATCCCTCGGCAACGGCTGTTGCTGTCTTACGCCTCAATGGAACTACCCACGCATACTTGCTCAGAACGTCAATCACCACTAGCAGATAGCGATACCCGTTGTTATGTTTCTTTTCAGAGTTCAAATCGGCCAGGTCAGCCTCCCACACGTCATCGATGTTGGAAACGTTGTATCTTGCCCGCGGAAATCTTCTTCTTACCGATTTGTGTAACGTATAGGCATCTTGACCGGATAGCCAGTTTCTGACCGTTTCCCGCGACGTGTCCCCCCGCGAGACACGTTCCAGGTTCCGTGCTCCCGTGTAGGCAGCCGGATGCGAGGGGTCGTAATATATATCTTCAAGTCTCGGCATCGTTATTTCTTCAAGCGAAGTTCCATCCACCCACTGCGTCTGTTTTTCTTACCGCTGTTGCTGTTGCTGCTACCCTCGCGTAGAATGTTTCGCTGGCTTTTACGTTTGGTCGCTACAGGTGTTTCGGTTATATTACCGTCCTCTGTTCCACTGCTGCCGATACTTTCACTGCGATTACCCTCGCCGGCCCTACTGCGTGAAAAACCCCGAGCACTTGCGAACGATCCCTGACTACCGTCACCCGTGCCTCGAATCACGGACGATGACGAGGGATGTGCTATAGCCGAGGAAGCGGCGTCCGCCAACTTTTCGTTGTCGAAAAGGCGTATGTCTCTCCAAAAAGTCTCGTTACCCACGTAATCTCGCGGTACGTTGACCGCGTGAAGAAAACGAGCGAACTGAGACCTTCCCACAGGATCGAAACTTTTTCTCGATCGCGTGGCAAGGTTCGTCAGATCGACAATATTTGCACCAGGTACCGTTACTCCGTCGATCGCAACTGCCCCGTCATTATTCCACGGGAAACGAGTCGGCATGTCGCTCAACATTTTTAACAAAAGTTTGCCTTTTGCTAAAAACTTTTTCGGAACGCCTTCCAGTATTCGCCCCGGATCCATTTTTCCCTCATTCGAAGGCGCGGCTCCGATCTCCTGTTTCAGCGGTACCCCGCCAACATTTTTACCCGTGCCCTCCTCCTCGCGAATAAGCAGCTCCAACGGTTTTCTAGACTCCTTGGTAAAATACAGATATCGCTGCAGCACTTGTTGATACAGTTTCCATTTTTCGGCATCATCCGTTGTTTCTGACTTCAGAATGCTTCTCATATCGTTATCTAGATTGGTGATGGGATCACCGCGGCCGGAATTAGGAGTCTCCTCGGCAGCGGCGGACGATATACCGGCTGCTGCACCGTCCGTGACGCGACGTTGGAATCTCTCCATACTTTCCATTGGAATTAAAATCATCTTCTTTGCCCGTTCCATCTCACCAACACCACCGCTTACACTCACACACACAGTTATTTAGAAAACAGTCTAGACACCAGAGTTCCGAGTATAGGGGCTAACAGCAGGGCAAAGAATCCACTTCCCTGTTGAACGAGAATTTTTTTCTTGCTTTTCCAGCTACCTCGATTACGGGCCAATCGACGAAGCGTCTGTCTGTGACGGCGAAGTCGCGTCTTCTGCGACGGGGAAAGCACGACGTTTCCCTCCAAGGTGTTGAGCGCGCACTCGCAGATGTTCCTAATCAAAGTGTTATCGGCTGTACGTAGCAGAGCCAATCGTTGACCTGGTTTTAATTTCTGCAGCGCGTGCAGCAGGAGAGTGTTTATTTTACTAAAGTTGGCCAGGCACTCCTGCTCACACGTGCGACGAGGTGTTTTCGGCATTATATCCGTGCGACTGGTACTGTGTGAGCACTGCTCTTCTTTATATCCCTCCGTGGAACGTAGACGTGGTGATGTACGTCCGTGGGAAAGATATTGGTACGAAACCGACAATTTTCAGGCGTCGATTGTTTCAGATCCAGCAAGAGATAACCGTGCGGCGCAGAGGTAGCATCGTGATAGGCCTCCTGAAGAAATCGTGAATCTTCGGGGTAGACTTGTCGCGCGAGGTGTTGAATCTGACCGCGATCGCGCGGATTTTTGAAGAAAACGATATAATTGGCGTTCAGAGAGATGTCTCGTTGACCGTGTCCTTGGTGAAACAAATTCTGCGTGATGTAAAAAACACTGAGATTCTTGTGATGACAGACTTTGGTGAACAGATCGACGACCACATTGTTTGACGCCTCGCGCATCAGATCGTCGATCACCAATAGTTTGGGCTTCGTGTCACCGTCGTAGTCTGCGTGCTGCGGTAATCCCTCGCGGTATTCTATTCCGTTCCCCGACTCGTACAGCGGCTGCCACTCGTCGTAGTACCAGATTACGCCACTGAATTCCGCATCGCACATACTCCTGCTGTGTCTCAAGAAATTCTTTACAAAATTGGATTTTCCGCAACCCGAAGGACCGGCCACGATCGCAGAGAACGGATGCTTCCATCGCGTGTCCATCGTCCTCGATAATGTTTCTCTCTCTCTCTGTACAGATGTGTGGAAAAATCAGAATCAAAACATTCGGGTAACTGTATATTCCGCGGGAATCAGCCTTTCACGGGGGCGGCGGCGGCGGCGGCGGCGGTCGCGGAGCGCGCTGAGCTATGAGCTCATATCAGCGCGCGTGTACGCGTCGAGGGTATCAACCAGTACCCTCGCGCGCCCGCGGTACCAGCCTCATGCGGCGGGATAGATCTATCGCGGCTGACGAGCTTGCCGGCGCACGCACCCCTTGATCTAGCTTATTGCATCCCCGCGTCATAATTGTTTCTGTATAGTGTTTCTTCAGAAACGCAGATAACGTGAATATACTGACCTTACTGTGAACGTATATAACCGTTATCTTCTATATTTATCTTCTGCGGCAGCGGCGTGTGTGCGTGTGTGTGTGTGAACAAGAGGCTTGAGTCGGAGAGTGAGAGAGAGCGAGAGACAGAGTGTGCGATAAAGTTGGAAAATAGAGAGAGTTTTGTCGAGAGACTGTAAAAGATTATGTACAGATACTAGTTTACCCCGGTACAGGCTGCGTTAGGGGATAATCCCAAATACACGTGTTACTTTTGGAGGCGTTCAATGTTCGATGGAAATTCCCTGTAGCCGTAGGGCAAGGTCTGAAAGTTATCGGGGCAACGACGCCTCTTGACAATTACCGGTCTGCAGGTCTTGGACTCTGTACGCGTGACCACCTGGTGCAACACTGTCCGACGGATGGCGCGATACTGTAGTTGTATTGGCTCGGTGTTATCTACCACCATGCGCCGTATCGAGTCAAAGTTGACTTTAAGACGAGTCGAGTAATTCAATGTAACACCTTTGACTTTGCATACCTCGGTCTCCTCACCGCTCGCATGACGAACGATGTACGCGTAAAACTTTGCTCCCCCTGAAACGAACGATCGTATGTAGCTACCCTTTCCGTAAGCCTCTAACTCGTCTGTGAGATCACCCAAAAAGTTTCCCGTCTCTGGCTCGTATTCGTCAGTATGCTTCGCATCGCGTGTATAGATAACCGAATCGGTATCATAGTACAGTACCCTCCGATCGAGCTTTTCCAGATACGAGTATAACTTTAGACGTGCTTGGGCTGTAGTATATGCGGCTATAGCAACATTTGCCAGGGGTGTCGGTTTAACGCTCGCCTCGGAGTGAACCCATCGTATGTATAACAGTTTCTCATTGACGGGTAGGAGATCTGTAACTTCGATCTCCGGGTCGGTTAATATTTTTAACAATTGTCTACGGGAATTTACAACCTCGGTCTTTGACATATTCTCACGCTGACCGAACTTTCCCCAAAACGAGTTGAGACAGAGTTTTGAGACAGAACGTAGGCCGGGATTCTTTGAAATCTTATCGCGGTCCAGTCGTATGCCCTCAATTCTCTCATATTCGGACAAGTAACGTTCTCGCGATTCCTCGTCTACACACTCGGCCGGCCATCCGCTAGCCTGCTGTTTAATTTTCAAGAAGGTATCTATATAGCCCGCAAAGTGACCACCCTTCCGAGTATTAGGGTCAAACTGTGTCATTGCATACTGCCAGATTTCACGTACGCTCACCACCGTGTAACCCTTTTCCACGGCCTTCTTCAATTCATCGGACACCCAAGTACCCTCGAACCAACGCTCGGAAGCGTTCTCGTGCGGACAGTCTATTTGCAGCATTTCCTTGCAACAAGTACGACACAGAGCAAACATTAGTTTACCGTGCATGCGTATCGGTAATACGGGATGAAAGAGATCTCGCGGCGGTAGAACGCAACACTTGACCAATCCGTCGAGTCGTTGGATATCGGTACCGTTCGCTCCTGTTAAGAATTTACAGTCGTCGCCGACATAAACTGTCGGGTGCCCCATGGGAAACCGACCGTTCTTGCATATGTAGGGGTACAGAGAGCATACGTCCACGTAGCGTATTTCCTCGCGTACACCCTCATCCACGCCTGTGTTTACTTCGCGATAGCACGACGTGTTACCCGTACGACCGCCATAGAACGCGTCACGTGGATTCAACGCCTTGTACGAACCCTTGTTTGCAATTAATAACTGATTCGAAATATATTCACGCAATTCGTCGCTCTCATTTCTGAGTAGATCCCATTCACATTCCCAGATCTCTGTAACGATGTATCCTAACTCGGTCATTTTAGCAGTCTTTGAGCGTGTTTCTTCGAGCCGCCTATCCATCGTGTCACCGGCTGTCAGTCTATTATCTCTGTTTATCTTGTAGCACAGCGGGCAGCCGTGCCAATAACACCCGTGAAACTCAAACACTTGACGTACGCCCGTTTGTTTATTTTCATAGTAACCGTCAACAGGACGACCCGTTTCAGGTATACGAAACTCGCGTGCCCGTGCAGCATGGGTGATTAGTATACCCATTTCATGCTCCTTCCAGACAAGCCATTCGAGAGCCTTCTGCGATTGATTATCGGCACGCCTATAACCCCCGCTGGGGATAATACCGATTTGCGACGGTTGTAAGAAATTTTTCCTAAACACCGTCATGCAGGCGGACGCTATGGTCGTACTCTCTGTGAACGGACACACACGCCCACACTCGAGAAAGATGTCCCTAAACGCGATACACGCACGTGGAAGAATATCTACATCTGCCTTGCAATAAGTCACCAGCTCGACATCAAAGTCAAATTGGCGATCTTGTGCAACCTCGCTATTATACCAGTTGTAAAAATCATCTCGAGCACTCACACTCATACCGTCCGGTATGTAAAATTTAGCTTCAGGAAGTGGCCCCACGTAACCACTATTATCGGGTGTGTTGAAAAGATGAGGAAAGAAACCCTTGACAGTGCTCGGAGGCAGACCGAAAGCTTTGGAAGAGCAGATAACGCCATGGGCATATAGGCTAGCGAGTCAAGGAAGCGAGTGTGTCCCGTCTCTAGCATAATAATTTTACTTCCGTTCAAGATTACTTGCGGCGGTTCGTTGCCTCGCTCTACCAAAAATCGCAATATGAACTGAGCGTCGAATCCCTTTGCGTTGTGAGCTAAACAAATAATTTTTGTGAAATCTCGGATCGGTCGCGTGACAAAGTCAACAAGTTGTCTGATAGGATCGATCTTGAAGACATACTCGCGCGTGAGACCGCAAGAGTCGCAACCGTTTTTTATATCCAAATCGTGAATACACTCGCTGCAAACCTGATGCGCTACGCACAGATTCGGCACATGTATGTTCGTTCTTTCATCACCCTCAACCGTCTCGCTCTGCTGCGTCTCAAGATCGTAAAACACGAAGATATAGCGGGGTTGCTTCTTATCGCGTTTGATGGTGGGCATGTAACAGTTATGATTATACGACTGCTGAGAACAACAGGTGGCACAGTACCGTGTCTCGCACGAGTGTACACCTTTCGTACGATCCGTGAAACGCGTACAGTTACCACAGATCTGAAGAGTTTCGCACACGCTACGACGCGGACTGAACGACCCCGTTTTTCGATGCCTCGCCAGACATTCGTTTCCGCGAAAAAAACGTCCGCAGAAGCGGCAGTCTAGACTCGCGCCGATTGAATCGCAGGCAGGAACCGAAAGACATTGAGGACATTTGCGCGAACATCGGTGCTCGTTACCGGTCCTGTACCCTTTGTTACAGGGTTCGCAGAAATATCTCGCAGCCGCTGCAGCCGTCAGGTTCAGAATAGGATCGTAATGCCGTTTAGCGGGAAAGTAGAGGATATTCAGTTTATACGTAACGCCGTGTCGTCCGCTCGCCGTAACCACATCCGTACCGTCGTAGATCGTCTCTTCGCCGTTCCCCAGTTTCCCACTTTCATAAACTACGATTGCTATACCTTCACGGGCCAGATAAGATTGAAACAGATTGATCTCGGGTACGCCGCAACCGTCCGCAGGAATTTCGACACCCGCGTCTTTTATCAACTTATAGGCGGCGATGCGCTGAGACGGTGATACTTTATGTCTAATCAATTCCCACCGCGTGTGTAACGCCCCGCTACGGATGGATCCCCTCTCAGCGTGAGCTCTGGCCACAACAAGAGCACGTGGAAGACACATGTTGTCAGAGTTCCCGATTTCCAAAATAGAGCGTTTTCCTACCCCGTCATGCGTCAATCTCATCGCCTTACCCCGCCCCGATGGAACTCTAACGGTATTCACGGTGACGGTGATCGTCTGATCTACGGTGAACTCGGACGTGCTTTGTGTCACACCGTACACAATTTTCCACAAATCTTCGTAACGGAAATCTTTAACAGGTCGAAACGAAAGACCAGCGGCTCCAAGATTGAAGCCACCGGCATTGAAACTGATTCCAATGTAGTCTGATTCGCGGCACGAACCGACGGCATAGGCATGAATATTCCTGAACGCCCCCTCCAACCATTTGATGGGATTTGCACCTTCTGCAACCGGTTCTATCCTGATAACCATCTGACGACCGGTAATTTCGAATCGTTTGTAATATTTACTAAGCTCGCTTATCACTTGGAAACGATCTTCCGTCAGAGAAGACCTATTCTCGAAACTTGCCACCCCGTCTCCCCCAGGATGTTCTACCGATGCAGGGTTTTCCCTAGCTATTCTCTCTGAACTCTCCTCGCTATCATCCTCGACAATACTTCCGTCCTCGTCAGAGTTATCTGTGACAGGTCTGTTCACGTGTCCGCCGTGTTGAAGTCCCGAGGTACTGGCTCCTTCGTTAACATGGAATTTACGAAAACCCATTGCTGTGGTCTTCCCATCTGTTTGTATTTAAGATAGAGTTGGTCAAGAATGAAAGTAAATAAAGGATGTTATATTCTACGTATTTATAAGTCATTTAAATTTTATTTGAGAAATTGTTCATCGAACTGGTACAAGGCTTACAGGTAGAGTTAGAATAGTGCTCGTTTGGTAAATTTTCCGCTACAGGTGCCTGATGATGATGATGGCGATGATGAAGCTGATTATCAGGTTCTTCGTGCGACTCGTCACGGCGTTGGTTATTTGGGCCGCGTGCGTCACTCCCTGTGGCCGCGTAGTCAGAAGAATCACTTGAGGAAGCCGCATTGCTGCCCCAAGTCGGCATAGGTCGAACGACCCAATTTTTATTCGGGATTTTCAAAACAGTCGATAACCAGGGATGACGAGATTCTTCGGTGTCGATAGACGATGGTATAATTTCATACATTTCCGTATCGCTGTCGGCGCTCATTATCGTCTGTTTACCAGCCATCCGGGCCTCGTATCTTTCCACTGCTGCACACAGCATCTCATCGGTGATACTGTTATCTTCGAGCATATCCGTGTCATTTGAAACTGGCATGGGATTCTGCCGAGTTTTCGGAAGTTGACCTCCGCGTTCTTGCACCCCGTTATCGTCGTCGTCGTCTGCAGTGGTAGTCATCCTATTCGTTCTCTCGATCCTCCCAAGTCTTGACACCTGACGTCGCCGCGGTGTTTCATAGATGTTATTCCGGCTACGTGCACGGATCACATTCAGACACTCGTAATACTCCGTCATCAGTCCCCGCAATATCCAGAAGGTAGAAGTACCACGCGAAATCACCGTTTCGGCAGCGATTCGTAAACAATCCCACGACTCCGCGAAAACGTCGTGATTGTACAGACGGGAAATAGACCTCTCATCACACATAGCAATCATTCGTCGCACCTGCCGCAGCAAATTTTTCCGGGTCATTCGGGCAAGCGATCGTCTCCATCGTATACCGCAGGACCTATCGAAAGCGATACTCCTACGTCTGGCATAAGATGCAGCCTTTAGCACTATAGCGCGATACTTTCTGTTCTGCGTATCAGGCATGATTTAAATTGAACGTGGTTTTTTCTTGAAAGATCACACAAAACGATGCCAACTCCGACAATATCGGTCGTACACTCACTTACACACACATACAGGCATCATACAGAGTGTAAGATTGGAGCTTGCATACAAAAAATTTCCTACTGAAAAAAATATCCCTCGTGTCAAGCTATATATCAGTTTCCGAAGGGACCACGTGGTTTGAATGACCAATGAACTATACTTCGGAACATAACATTAGCGGATGCCTCGCTGACTGATATGCTGGAAAATTCTGAAAATATCCTATCTCGTTCTCTTTTTGAATTTCATCTTTCCACCTCTAACTCTACCCTGTTTCTTGTCGCTGAAAAACGTTAATTTACCTAAAGTTAAATGCGATCTTTACCGCGAATCCTTATGTTTATATATATATATATACAGGGTGTCTCGAAATTCGCGCACCAGAAGCATACCGGCGGATTCCTTGCGAAATATTAAGACGAAAGTTGCCTATACAAAAAAGTCCGCGGGGACTTAGTTCTTCCGTAAAAAGGACTTAATAACGAACCAATTAGCGTTCGTCGATAGGAAAGACTGTCTAAAATCCACAAGAATCCGCACTTTGGAATTTTCATTGCGTGAACCGACTGTCTGATGTCAATCGCTCACGGCGGCTTCAAGCGCGGCGGGCGGAGCGGGGAACACCACACATTATTGTCTTATTCTCCCTAATAAGGCGATGCGGATTCTTGTGGATTTTAGACAGTCTTTCCTATCGACGAACGCTAATTGGTTCGTTATTAAGTCCTTTTTACGGAAGAACTAAGTCCCCGCGGACTTTTTTGTATAGGTAACTTTCGTCTTAATATTTCGCAAGGAATCCGCCGGTATGCTTCTGGTGCGCGAATTTCGAGACACCCTGTATATATAGTGAGTACGTTAGATCGTAACGGTTCACCGTAATCTCTTAAGTCCGTACACTCATCACCCAAAAGTCAGCTCCTGAGAACGTTTAAAATTTTGGTATTTTCCATCCCCCAAGTACGTTGTTTCTGTTCCCGGCCACGTCACTTCATCAATACTGTACCATTGACAGCACAATCTCTTACATGTGTCCTCTAGTCCGGAACCGCCTTATAAGCACAGAGGCCTTTACCGAATCGTGGTTGTTAGATATAGCGGGTATGTTAGTGTGTAACGGTTCACCGTAACCCCTTAATCGTTTCCACTCATCAGCCAAAAGTCAGCTCATCAGCGCGTTTCAAAATTTTGGTATTTTCCATCCCCCAAGTCCGTTGTTTCTGTTCCCGGACACGCCACTTCATCAATACTGTACCATTGACAGCACAATCTCTTACATGTGTCCTCTAGTCCGGAACCGCCTTATAAGCACAGAGGCCTTTACCGAATCGTGGTTGTTAGATATAGCGGGTATGTTAGTAACGGTTCACCGTAACCCCTTAATCGCTTCCACTCATTAGCCAAAAGTCAGCTCATCAGTGCGTTTCAAAATTTCGGTATTTCCCTATCCCCAAGTCTGTTATTTTTGTTCCCGGACACGTCGCTCCAACAATACTGTACCAAGGGATTGGCACAATCTCTTACATATGTCCGTACGTCTAAAACCGAGTTATAAGCGGAGTTTGAAAATTATTTTTGAAAGGGGGTGCAGATCTGACTTTTCGTATATGTGTTTGAAAATTTTGGAGAGGGGTACGGGTCTGACTTTTCGTATATAAAGACGAGCAGTTTTCACCAGACTACTCACAACTTACGGAAAGCATACCGCTTCAACAACGTTTTTAAAAAGTAAAGCAAAAATCCAGCTAATAAAAAAATGGCCGAACAATCGGGACTATACTGCACATCAAGCGGTTGCACGCACGAAATGGGTAAGTTATACTAAACTCCATCAGCTTACTTGTAATACTATCACGTAGCATTATAACTTTGAACTACATTTCCGATACTGTCATTCTTATTTTTTCTCGAAACAACACGTCATACGCAATCGACGCTTTCCGGAATATTATACAAATAACTGATTCAATCTCGTAATTTGCAGATGCTCTGGAGTGGGAGACGAAGGTGGCGGAGGTGATGCGGGCCATGGACCCGCACGAAGCCAGGAGATTCTCCGTGGACGAGGTAGAGTTCGCGGTGGACATCTTCCGCCAGTGGGCCGTCATCCGGCGTATACAGGGGATGACGATGTTGCGTCGAAGATGGGTGGCGGAACCATGCGACACCTGTCGCGCCATGGTCGGGGAGGCAATAGCCCGGCTTTTGGGGGCGAAGGAGTTTCGCCCCTTCCCAGAAAATTTCCCGGCGCGTGGCTGATTTTAATTTATTAAAAACTACTTTAAGTTAACTACATCCTCGTAAGAGGGATAAGTCATTTAAAGTAAGTGTGTGTGTGTGTGTGTGTGTGACTATTATTAAATATTACTTTTACTTTATTATTTTCATATTTTTACTTTTTTACTCATACATATATTAGGATGTAATTTCAAATTCAAATTTATTTTATTTTCAAATAAATGTGTAGCTTCAATTGTGTAATTGTTGCGTAATCAAATCTCTAACCTTCCCCAATACTCTAGTGTAAATATAAATATAAAATTAGTTAGAAGAATAATATTATTAAAATAGTATTCGTTGCTCAGTTTCCGTTGGTGATATCAGACTGTCGTTCAAATATTCAAAATAAGCTTATCGTCTTGACCGGAAATATCTCTACAACTAACACAGGAAATGGTAAAACAGAAAGTAAGTGGAGGGGGAAATCGGAGGGTCTAGAGGACCATGTCGTCTAGATTTAAATCAGTAATATTGCAGCCTCGATCAAACCGAGTTGTAGTACAATGTCGACACCTAAATCAAAAGTAGTCATGGGAAACACGAGTAGAATTTTTAAGAGCTTTACGAAACCAATGAAAAAATCTCAAAGAAATCTGGTTCTCGCGACTACGTACGGATTGAACAATTCAATAACTAAAAAGATTGTTGTCGGTCTCGGACTTGGTGCAGACGAGTCATTTGTGCCAGTGATTAAACTCGAGAGCAATTCCTCATGCTGTATATATTTCAACGCATCGGAGTGGTCGCTACTGGCAGACGAGTTGGACACCATCACAGAGTATCTGGATTCGAGCGGCTATTCGGGTGCGGATTGGTATTTCGAACATATTACGCTAGGCGGTTGTACCATAACTTTTACCACCTCTCACGGTTCAAAAAGTATCAGTTTCGAAGCAAATAATATCGCCGAGGAGACGGATGGTGCTGATGCTGAAGAAGAAGAAGAAGAAAACCTCGATACGACCAATGGGGGTGTCAAGCGGAAACTGTCTTATCGTCCCACGATAGTGATGCAGAAGACCACGTTTGACGGGTTGAAGACAGTGTTCGTGTGTGTAGAAGAACAGTTGCACCGCCTTCAACGACTTGCCAACAGTGTCAATCGGTGTAAGAAACTGTACATCGAGTATATAGCGGAGAAGGTGAAGATACAGGGTCCTCGAGAACCATCACTTCATCGAATAACCCTGCTCTCTGCAAGGGAGTATGATTCTGCAAGGGCACACGTCAAGACACAACTGGAGGCAGAATTTGTGAATAATTATTGCGACATCGTTCTGCTGGAATTGACAAAATTATTCCCGCATTATCTCGCAGTAGGAATCAAACTGAAGGTGGAAGAGGAATCGAGCTAAACATTGTTTGCAAATTATCGCCTACGCAATGTCGGTTTTCGTTCATATGCCTTCTGGCTCTGGCTCTGCAGAAGAATCTCGCGACGCAACGGCAGCGGTGACATTATCGGATTCTGATAGACAGCATTCGTGTATGATCTCACACCATGCCGGTGAAAAAACATCCGGTGTAAATTACAGTGTAACAAACATCGACTCTGAACTTTTAGAGACCTACGGCTTGTTGTTTGTGTCAATAATGATTTTAATGCTGGGTTCTTTCATATTGCCCTTCATTTTGTTGAGTTCATTTAATTGCCATGAATAACCGCATAGTTGTATATGTGGAATTAAGATTTATTGAATAAACGTCTGATATGTATATATTTGTTGCGTCATCAAATCTCTATCCTTCACCAGCCTCCCGTAGTTTTAAGCATAGATATAGTAAACAGGGATGCCGCGTTGCTGAAATATTTCTAAGTACAAAAATTTTGGAGTAGGGATAACGCGTCATCGCTTTCCAGAAGCTTCTAGAACATTCTGGAACATTCTAGAACACACGGACACGGTAAGGCAAGCGTGTGTGTGTGTGTGCGGGTAAACGCGTCATCACCCCTTGGCTGGCCCAGACTAGAGAGAGAGAGACGGGACCAGGCTAGAAAGAGACAGAAAGCTTCTAGAACATTCTGGAAGATTCTAGAACACACGGACACGGTAAGGCGAGCGTGTGTGTGTGTGTCCGGGCAAACGCGTCATCGCCCCATAGCTGCCCCAGACTAGAGAGAGATAGACCCAGACTAGAAAGAGACAGAGCGATGCACTCACCCCATAACGGACCCCGGGGGGAGGTGGGGTAAGGGGTATCATGGTCAGGGCCAGTGACCGCAGACGGGGGTGGGGGGAGGGGGGAGCTGATAAGGAGGTCCGCGTACACACCAGACCGGATGTGGGCCAGACTGATAAGATAACACACTGACCCACATTCCCCTTATCACCCCCTTATCAGGAGACGGGGGGGAAAGGGGGGTTTGTTGTGTCTCCCCATAGCTGCCCCTATCTACTGCCTTTGACTCGATTAGAATCCTTGGGATCAACCAAGCGGTATGCATTATTTCCTAGACAGGTAGCAACACGATATGGCCCATAATACAAATGAAAAAATTTATGAGTGACTTTGTCTAATGCGTTTGAAGGGAAAGGTACCTTAAGAAGTACGAGATCACCCACCTCGATAGTAACCGTTGACTTTGTTTTTTGAGACTGACAGCGTCGGTCAAACTTCGAACAGCTGATGCCTGTCAGATCCCATCGTAGAAATCATTAAACGCTCGGTGGCTACCTCTTCAAACTTCCCTTGGGGATTCCGGCTAAAGAAATCGGCGACCACATTATCTTTTCCTGCACAATGACTAACTGTAAAAGAATACTGCTGCAGGATAATCCCCCACCGAATCAGACGAGGACTTTGGAATTGAGTGTGATTCAAAAATGTCAGAGCCTGATGATCGGTAATAACTTCGAATCCGCTTCCGATTAAGTATGAGCGACATTTCGTTACCGCGTAGACAATTGCGAGCAATTCCTTCTCAGTGGTCGTATAATTAAGTTCGGCTCGACTCAGACAACGGCTAACTAAAGAAATTATGTGATGATCTCCTTGATCATCCGTTTGGTACAAAATTCCGCAAATGCCTTGATCGGAAGCATCCGTCTGCAGCTGAAACGTTGCATTGGGCAATACATGTGATAGCATTATCGAATCAGCAAAATTGTTTTTCAGCGCAGCAAACGCCTGGTCATGGTCCGGCGACCATTCCCATGTTTTACCGTCTCGTAGCAGTGTGCGAAATGGATCAAGATAATTAGCATGTCGCTTACTAAAATGTCGATAGTAGTTACAGATACCGAGAAATTGCTGAAGCTGTTTTTTATTTTTCGGCGTCTGAAAGCCTCTAATGATATCTAAACGATCAGGATCTGGTCGAATACCTTCGGTAGACAAAGAAAAACCTAGAAACTTTATAGCCGTGCGGCAAAAGAATGACTTATCCAGTCGTAGCGTGAAATTATCCCCTTGTAACCGTGCAAATATAACATCCAAATGATGAAGGTGTTCCTCAAACGTCCGCGATGTAATTAATAAGTCGTCTATGTACCAAGTTAAAAAATCCTCAAACTGAGTACCGAGCGACAAACTCAACGCGCGGATAAAGCCACTGCCAGCTGTTTTAAGGCCAAACGGGATTCTCTTAAATTGATACAGCGTCGATCCATGCAAAAAGGCAGTATACGGTCTAGACTCCTTGTCCAACGGAATTTGCCAATACCCACTGGCCAAGTCAGTCGTTGACATGAAGCGTACACCATGGTACCTTTGCAGGATCTCGCTGATCAACGGGGGAGTCTCATTATCTGACTCTATCGCGTCGTTTAAATTGCGGGCGTCCAAACAAATTCGTACACGACCATCTTTCTTCTTTACTATTGTTATTTGCCAACATTTCCTCAATTTCCTGACTCACGGCATCGCGCAACGCAAACGGCACTGGATACGATTTCCTAACGAACGCGCTTTTACTCTTCAACTTGATATGATGCTCATACTGACCGGCGGCATGAGTTTTTTGCGAAAATAGGCGTTTAAACTTACTCATCATGTCTATGAACGATTCCTGCTGCCGATCGCTAAGTGTCGTAAGTCCCGACGCGATCGATCGGACATCGTTGAAGAAATTTTGATCCTCGCCATCGAGGTATAAATTACACACTTGAATCTCATCGAAATTATTTTCCTCTACATCTACTATACATTCATTAATAGCCGTATCACCGATATCCTCTTCAACGGAGATAGACGGCGGCCCACGGTCTATGATTGCAGGGGTAATTGTACAAGTTCCATTATTATTACACTGTGACGTAGATTTGCCTTAATCCTCAGATCTGGACCGGATGACCAGATCTGAAAATTCTCTACTCGACAATTGACCAAAATTAATAATAAAAGACAAAGTTGGGCGCCAGGCGGATAACCGCCGTCTTATTAAGAGATCTAAACCAAAATGATATCGACCGTATCTGAGCGTCGGCTAGCGTCAGTACCGCGGAGAGGGGTATGGATTAATGAAGGATTAGCGGGCGTAGTAACGACTCGGTTATTTAAATAATAAAGAAAAAAATAAAGTTTATTCAATAAAAAAAAAGAAAATGAAATAGCGGAAAAATAGTATTAAGAAAGCATGCACCCGGGGGTGCTACCCAGCGGGTATAAATCGAGCACAAGTCGAGTATAGTCGACCTGGCCACGTTTGGCGAGTTTTACAATAACAATTAATCTAATAGCTTCCACGTGGGAGAGCAATAACAAGGAAAATCATGCAAAAATCTATAACTCGTCAAATCAATTCCTCGAAGGATAATATTCTACTTAAATTACTAATGACTTTCCGCGCGGAGAATTTAAACTTACTACTAACAATTGTATAATAAAAACTAATTATCGACTACGCAGTCTTACGCCTTTGTACGGCGACTAGCTCGTCTCCGGGAGGAGAAGCCTCCCGCTATAGAAGCGCTCAGCTGAGCGGATTATTTACAGAATATTTACAGATTTTTCTATAACTAGCTTACCCTAACTCTGCGAATATTGCAACAAATATTATTCCCTACGGATGCTAAATTATAAACCCTAAACTCTAGCTTGAAAATATAAATGACTCTCGGCTAAGCCTCGAGCTCCGTCTCTCTCCACAGGAGGAAGAGAGAGAGCGACAGTGACCGACTCGCTATCTCTGTCGCACTCGTGTACGACGAATATCGACCCGATTAAGTCTAGATCGCACAATGATATTTAATAAAACAATGACTCGAACTCGAAATAATTTGCAGAGGGACACTGGTGACGGCCTACCCTTCGGAGATCGGCTTAATTCGAATCTCAAAAGACTAACTAGCCTCGTGGCTGAACAATGGCAAGATGGCAGACAGCCGTTGCCGAATTCGAATTAGTATAGGTGAGAATGGCTAACGCTTACCGTCTTCCAGCCAACGTAGAGGGATTTTCTCGTGATCTAGATCCCTAAGGGACTCTAGTCTCCTTCTTTTTTTTGTATTCTCCTCGATGGATCGCCTCACTCACTCTCTACCTTATTTCTATATTCGACCCACGGGGCTCAAAGGACTCAACCAAATTGTTCTAATAATCGAAGAAAAGCAAAAGGCACTCGTGTGTTATCTTAACGCTCGTCTAACGCAGAGTGACTAGACCGCATGGCGCCGGTACTCAGCGCCCTCATTATGCGCCGAAATATTGATTTTTCTATCGAGCGCAAGATCCTTAACTATGACGACCTGTTGTCGCTACGCGCGAATATTCGAAGTTTGCCACGGTGGTTGTAGCTCGCTACATTCGAGGATCACGGGTTGCAGGCTCTTCAGGGTGGCGGGAATCTCATCCACCACCGATATCCCACGTTGTAGAATGCCCTTGGCACTCCCCCGTGTCCTCTCGTGTGTTTCGTGGAGGTAGCCTGGCCAGTACTATCCTCCTGAGCTTTTAGGTGGCGTTCCTCGTAGTGGATCTCACCGGTCGATTATTGGCGTCGTGCGTACGTATGTGGTGGGTCTCAGTCACCGTCTTTTAGCCGTCGGTTGGGCCTCGTCCCCCACATGTCAGAGAAAAGTCGGAAAAAAGAACAAAAGAATAAATAATACGTTCGATAGATTTTAGTCGGTCACGGTCGCCTCTCGGATTTACTGTCAGACCTCGGGGTCACCCTACTCATTCACTCAGTCTCATGCACTCCGCTAAGGTCATCAAAGGGGTAAGGAGCGCCTTGCAACATGCAATGTTACAACTCCCCCCCCCCTTAGACGGACCACTGGGGCGGAAGCGATAGCAAAACTGACCCATGGACCGAACTCCGAGTGGCGGCCGCACACTGCGTCTTACGTCTACAGATCTATCTGGATCTGATGGCTTAAACGTAATTCTTTATCAAACTAAACTCTCCCCCGGGGAGGGAAAAACAAAAAAAAACAATTTTTAATTTCAAGGAAACCCCCGGTTCAATATTTAAGTCGTCACCCGCTATTCTCCTCCTGCGGAAGGCAGAAAGGCCACAGAAAAGATGTAGGAAGGGTTCGACTTCCTGTAACCGTAAGAGAAGAAAAAAAAAACAAAATCAAAATAATAGACTACTCTTAAAGCTCGAAATCTCAGGAACTGCAATACAAACAAAACACCCAAAAAAAAAAATATTTAACAAAAATGATTATTTTAGTAAAACTACGGATTATTAAGACACCAAACACAAAAAAAAACCTAAGGAAGAACAAAACAAAAGGGAAGAAGAGCAATCGAAACAACAAAAAAATTACTGACGCGAAAAATTATATCTCAGGCCTCGTCGGAAGACGGATCTTCCTCCTCGGATTCACTGAGACTTACATCTTCTTCCGGAGCAACGTATGGTTTGAAGTCCTTGATGTGGTGTCGACCGAGTGTCCTACCCGTCTCGTCCTCTAGTTCGTACACGACCGGAGATACGACTCGCGTCACTATATACGGTCCCTCGAACTTGGGAGCTAATTTCGCGGCTACGAAATTCGCAGCTGAAGACAGGACTCGCTTACGCTTCCATACTCGATCTCCTACCTTATAATGGCCGTCTCGGTGACGTCGATTATAATATTGGGCCTGCCTAGTGCGCGCACGCTGTAAGTGTTGGGTCGCGAGGTCTCTTAGCTCTTGCAGTCGCGTCATTCGCTCGGCCCACTTTTCCGGACGCGGTTCCGGTATAGTCGCAGGGCCTTCTTCCGCTCGACGGAATTGGATTCTCGGCCGCGGTTCGCGACCTAGATTTAGAAACGCCGGGCTCACTTTAAGCGAACTATGGACTGCAGAGTTATACGCGAAACGGAACTCGTGTAGGTGAACATCCCAGTCGCGATGATCTTTTTCAATATAAGCCGTGATCATAGTCTTCAAGACCCGGTTTACCCTCTCGACAGGATTCGCCTGGGCGTGGTAAGGGGGTACGTGAGCGTGTACTATGTTGTACTCGGCGCACATTTCATCGACGGCTTTATTCACGAATTCGGTGCCATTATCGGTGAGGAATACCTCCGGAGTACCCCACCTTGACAAAATTAAATCCTCAAACGCCGCGATAATATTTTTCCCATTCGCCTTACGCAACGGAAGGCACTCTACCCACTTTGTAAATAAATCTTCGAAGACCAATAAATATTCGAAGCCCGATCGGCTACGAGGAAACGGACCCATTATGTCAGCTGCGACAACGGCCCACGGTTGATCGACTACACGATCTCCCATTAGACCAGCTGGCGGAGCTTGTTCTACTTTGCACTGTTGCACAGTGGGCCGAGACGCCAGAAATAGTGGCCAAAAACACACTTTCAAATTTGCATAAACTGAACATACAGTAGTCTCACTAACACTTCAAAGTAGTTGTTCCTGAAATGTGACAAAATTTAGTCGAATATTGTTGTGTTAACAGCAAAAAAATGCCACCAAATTTGATACATTCAGCAATAGATCTGTCTGGACGAAATAGTGTATACTGTTAATTACTTGAACGTTCCGATGTCTTTATATTTATTTCAGACATCACAAAAATTACAGAAACCTCGGAAACAGTTGATATTTTTCGAATGTTGACATCAATCACAGATTCAGAAATATTTTATGGACTCGTAGTCACTTTTTTCGGCAGTACGCGTGACGCCGACTTCTCGTTCCCTGAAATTCCACCTGGGGTCGGAATCCTATGTATCCCTATGTGTTGTGGGCGATGCACATTACAAGTTAGAGTTGCCCATTTTTGCCCATTTTCACATCTGCGCACAGAAATTCGCTTGGGAGCACTGCCGCGCACTGCACAGGCTAGACGCTGGGCGGCCTGTAGAGTAGGATACGGTTGAACTAAATACTAACCTCTCGCTTACGCGTTCCATATTGCCTGTGCTTTCTAAGTAAGCGCACATCTTGCTTGAAAATATTCCCACTCTTTTTTTCTTTCAACCTCTTCTTAGGTGTTTTTCTTCTCCGAATTGTCCGAATCTTTCGTTTTCTTGTCCATCAAATTATTTGATCGCAATGAATAGCTTCACGAAAAGAGAAATTTTTACACAGATCTTGAAGACTGCCGATGTTAACTCAGTTATAAGTTACATTTTGACAAAATTGGGTGTTGGTATCCAAAATGTTTGCCCCAATGAGCTGAATCGCTTGAAAAATGCCGTGCGAACTCTGAAGACTAAAGGCTATCAGAAATTCAATGCCGCGAAAAGGATGAAAACCAGGTTCGAACTAAAAAATGTAGAATGGTTGAATTCGAAATTTAATGTCGACGGGAGCCTTCTGATCGTGAAAACAGATCCGTCAACATCTTCAGGCCCTGGTCGCCCAGTTATCGAATTTCATGCTAAGTCTGCTCGGTCACAAAGGCGAGAAAATGCAAAAATCAGTGCTGAGCTGAAACATGATCCACAAAGACTAATTATGGCATGTCGCTATGCTGCAAACCGCTCTGGAGAAACTGATTTATCTGCAATTCTTTCTAAAGTTGTGGAAAGTCCGCAGCGGGCAACAAAAATTCGAAAGTTGTTGGAGACACCACAGTTGTCAATAAGAAAAAAGAGTGCAGAAGAGGCGTTAGCATTCCTGCTAGACAACTCTGTTTCCAAAAGCTTGTACACATCTATCCGTTTAGAGTCAAGGTCATGTGGAGCAGACATTTGACCGGTATATAATGATGTCAGAGCAGTCAAATCTCAATGCAGACCACCGAAGGAATCAATTATTATTGGAGAAACTGTGGCAGAGGTCAGTCTTCAGCCACTGCTAAATCACACAGTTGAGAGAATTGCGGTACTTCAAAGTGAAGTTATAATCAACCACATGGAACAGACAAATAGCCCTGAAATAGAAGTTGTATTGGTATGCTCTTGGGGCTTTGACGGCAGCTCGGGCCATTCAGCGTATAAGCAAAACTACGAATCTGTGTCAGATGCTAGTAACGTGAGCGACGAAAATTTGTTCGCTACAACACTTATTCCACTACGTTTATCCAATGCGGATAACATTATCCTCTGGAATAACAGAACCTCTCAGTCAGCCAGGTTTTGCCGTCCTGTTAAGTTAGAATATACCAAAGAATCGCGGGCAGTTATTGAGGCACAAAAATGTAATATTGAGGAGCAAATAGATAAACTTGAAGTGTTCGAAGTTACATTAGATGTTCACCATCGTTTGCGAGTTCACTTTTCCTTATTCCTGACATTAATCGATGGAAAAGTGTTGAATATAATTACCGATACGAAGTCCATGCAAAGCTGCCCTATCTGCCATTCGACACCTAAACAATTTAACGATATATCTAATATTGCTAAAGAAAGAGACGTCTTTCTGCCAAATCCCAAATCTCTTCAATACGGAATTAGTCCACTTCATGCGTGGATAAGGGTGTTTGAGTGTTGTTTGCATATTGCGTACAGGCTTGATATCAAAGCCTGGCAGATGAGGTCTGCAGAGCACAAAGCCGCGTTCCAAGAACGTAAAAGACAGATACAGGCGATTCTCTGGGAAAAACTTGGATTGATAGTGGACAAGCCAAAAACTGGAGGTTCTGGTACAACCAATGATGGCAATACGGCCCGGAGAGCCTTTAAAGATCCCGAAATTTTCGCAAAATATCTAGGACTCAATTGTGAGTTACTTAATAATTTCAAGACTATTTTAGTTGCGCTGTCTTGTCATCTCCCAGTAGATTCTCGCCGATTTGATGAATTAGCCATTGCAACTGCAAAAATTTATGTTGCTGAGTATTCGTGGTATCCGATGCCTTCAACGCTTCACAAACTGTTAATCCATGGTGCCCAAATTATCAGTACGAGCGTACTCCCGGTAGGTATGCTTGGCGAGGAAGCATCTGAAGCCCGGAATAAACATTACAAAAATTATAGGCACAGTCACAGCAGAAAACACAACCGCGTAGTAAATCTCGAGGACATTTTCTATAGGGCAATGGATACATCGGATCCAGTAATATCTTCTGTGAGTCTTAATTCGCGACTCCAGAAAAAAAAGACGCTGCCGATCTCGGAAGAAGTGAGAGCTCTACTTGCTATTCCTGAGATAGAAGCGACTTGCAGCACTGACATTGAGGATACCGATGATGATGAAGATAGTGTGACTGGAATTCCAGAAATTCTAGCTCGTGTAGACGAAATTGAGTTAACAGACGATGAAGGGCTGCATTTCGAATAGTGAGAGGCGAGGGGACTCACTTCAAAAGGCACCCCGAATAGTGAGAGGCGAGGGGACTCACTTTAAAAAGCACCCCGAATAGTGAGAGGCGAGGGGACTCACTTGAAAAAGCACCCCGAATAGTGAGAGGCGAGGAGACTCACTTCAAAAAGCACCCCGAACAGTGAAAGGCGAGGGGACACACTTGACAAAGCACCTCAAACAGTCATATTCAAACAATGCAACCGATTTCCGAATTTTAGACGCGATATGGGTGCACTTTATTGAATTTTGGATTTTCAACATTATATTCGAAATCAGCGGCCCCAAAAACCCTTGAGTAAAATTTTGCTGTGCAGATCTACCAGTATATTACGATCTTGGCCGCCATTTTGGGATCACCATTGTGAATTTTGAAATTCTGACTTCCGATTTGGAATCACAGACCCCAAAAACCCCCGAGTGTAGATTTTCATACAATTTTGTGAAAATTCAGAATTTTGGCCATCGGTCCTAACGTCCCGGCCCACTGTGTGTTGGCACTGTTGACACCTACGAACCGCGACTACCACATCTCTAAACATTCCAGGCCAATAGTACTCTTCCCGGATCCTAGCATAGGTTTTCTCTACGCCTAGGTGTCCAGCCTGCGGGTCCTCGTGGGACTCGTTAAACGCTCGAGCTCGATGCTCAGCAGGTAGGACTAATTTCCACGGATTAAGTTCGTCTATTATCGGCTCGGTCACCGGATTAGGGCGGAAATAATATAGCCGACCTTCGAAGACCGACCACCCTCTATATTTCTTGGGCGTTTCCAATACCTCTTGTATTCTACGGGTGTACCACGGATCTTGGGCCTCATTAATCGCCGCTAAATGTACGGCCGCGAAGTCTTCCACCTCGTCTTCATACATTCGCGATAACGCATCGGGGACATGATGCATAGCTCCCTTCCGGTGTACGACCTCGAAGTCATACTCCAGGAGCTCTAATGCCCACCTTGCAAGACGACCTGTCGGATTATGTAAGTTATGCAACCAGCGGAGGCTACTATGATCCGTAATTACCGTAAAATGATACCCCTCGAGGTAGGCGCGAAACTTTTTAATCGCCCAGATTACGGCCAAACATTCCTTTTCAGTTACTGAATATTTTCTCTCGGCCTCCGAGAGAGTACGGCTCGCATAGGCGATAACTCGTTCGACCTCGTCGATTGTCTGAGTCAAGACGGTGCCTATTCCAAAATCGCTGGCATCCGTCTGTACTACGAAAGGTACGCGAAAATCAGGACACGATAATACTGGGGCGGTGGTTAACGCGGATTTTAGTTCGTTAAAAGCTTGTTCTTGTTCTTGACCCCATTCCCACCGTCTATCTTTGCGTAAAAGCCGCGTTAATGGCTCCGAAGAGCCTGCGAACGCTGGAATAAATCGGCGGTACCACGAAGCCATCCCTAAAAACCGTCGCAATTGTTTCAAGTTCCGGGGTGCCGGATAACTAACAATTGGTTCGATCTTGTCGGGATCGATTTGTAATCCCTCGCTGTTAACTCTAAACCCCAGGTATCTCACTTCTTCTCGACAAAACTCACATTTTTCTGGATTTAACGTCAATCCAGCTCTAGATATTTGGTCAAACACGCGTTTGAGCCAGTCTATATGTTTCACGAAATTGTCCGTAACTACTATAATATCGTCTAAATACGCGAAGACGTGCGGTTCCATATCCGGTGTGATTAATTTATCGACTAATCTTTGAAACGTCGCGGGGGCTCCGGTGAGTCCGTATGGCATCCTCGTGAAGTGAAATAAGCCTCTGCCCGGTGCAGTAAACGCAGTAACCTCACGACTGTCTGGGTGCAAGGGAATCTGATGATACGCTTGACTCAAATCAATTGTGGAAATATACCTCGCGGCACGTAATTTATCCAAGATCCCGTTAATATAAGGAATCGGATACGCATCTTTTTTCGTGACGCTATTCACTTTACGAAAATCTAAACAGAAACGATAACTTCCGTTCGGCTTTTTGACCATGACTATGGGGCTTGACCACGCGCTTTGTGAAGGTTCAATCACCCCCTCGGCTAACATACGATCTACTTCAGAATGAATCGCGGCTTGTACCACCGGAGATACTAAATAATATCTTTGTTTAATCGGAGAATTTCCCTGCGTATCCAAGGTGTGCTCAGCTAGACTCGTCAGTCCAAGTGGCCCCGTGACCGCGGGTAGTTCTCTTTCAAGAAACTGTTCCAGTACCGTCTTCTCTGCTGCTGTTAGCTCAGCTATGCCATAGCACGCGTCGGCTGACCCCGTGGTCGTTGTTATCGCCTCGCCGAACGAATTTACTCCGTCTGGTCCCTCTTTTAACCGCCACGTATCATCTCCGCCATACATTTCTAACCCGAACAACCTAATAAAATCCATGCCGAGGATGCACTCCCACGCTAAAGATGAAAGAATTCGAATCGCGAGCTCGTGGGTTATTCCCCCCAGTTCTATTGGTACGCTAAATTCCCCTAAGACGGCTTCGGTGTCGCCGTTCGCCAGTATGACCCTTTCAAAAGCTGGTTGACCTAATGGCCGACCATTTTCCTCGGCAATTCTTTTGCCTGAAGCTCCTAAAAAGCTTCTGGAAGACCCGGTGTCTATTAGCGCGCGAACTTGTGCTTCCCCAATTTTTACTGTTAAAAACCAACGTGGTTGTAACTCAAGAGTCTGCATCGGGAAACATTCTGCCTCTCGCTCGGCTGGATTGTTGGGACTCGGATCTATTGTCTTGGGGGACCCGTTGTCCCCGTTCGAGACTCCCCTTGCTCGTTTCCCGGATGGCAACGCGAACACGTTGTTGCAATTTCGCCCTTTTTACCGCAATGATAGCAAAAACGCACTTTTGGTGCCGGGCACTCTCTCCAGATGTGCCCTCTACGCTCGCAATTAAAGCAGGTGACCGTCGGTCCACCATCCATCGCTGGCATGGTGTTTAATCCCGACGAAGTCTGTGCGTTTACTAATCGCTCCGGAGCGTTTTGCCTATCTTGTTGAGGCTTGACCTTTTCTACCACGGTCGCTATTTTCTTCTCTAAGTTGGCTTGCAACAACTCTAACTGTTTTTTAATGGCCTCATCGAAGGCCATCCTCCCCCCCCCTTGACCTTTACCCCCTCCTATAGTCGAGGCCTTGCTAGTTGAAGCCTTCGGAGCTTCCTTCTTTTCGGCTACCTCATCTACCGCGGCTAGCGTTTGAGCTCGCTTTTGTTTGGCCTTAGCCTTGCACGCTAGCTCCGCCATAAACGAATCCTCGGGGGATGGGGGTGGTCTATAGGAACGGGATAACTCCAAATTCCTTTCCCTCGCAGTTGCCGCTCGGGCTAACTCGTGGAAAGTTCGGATCCGGTTTCTATCTAACGTTTCCCGAATATTCGGTCTAAGGTTCTCGAACGCTAAATCTAACTGATCTTCTAATGCGTACGGCCGGGTCATACGGTGCAGCAAACCTCGGATACAGGTGAGATAGTCCGTCACGGACTCATTCTCCCCCTGCGTACGCGACGCAGCTTGTTGACGGAATCGTTTGTTGACCGTCTCATCGCCGAACCAGCTTCTAAACGCTTGCTGGAAGTCTTCGTAGCTAAACCAGCTGTCTCGCTCGATTCTTAGCCACTCTGAGGCGATTCCCGTAAATATAATTGGTAATGACTGAATTATTTCCCTGCCGGTTAAGGGAGTTGTTACGTGCGTAGATTTTAAAGATTTCGGTATATATTTTTCTTTTTGGGAAGTCAACCAGGATAGTTCCTAGAACTTCGGGTTTACCCTAATCCTGCTGACTTCTTTCTTTTACACATATATATATATATCCCGGAATCCTAAATTCCTTTTTCTTTCTTTGATTTTATAGATTCTTTGAACCTCAACAACTTGTTGTTTCATTTTTCGAACGTGACTTAGAGTATAAAAAGTAACCACATCGAAATATAATATTATTTCTATCGGATGTTTATTCCCTTCTTAAAACGGCTATAAGTCACGTAGGTGCAGATAACGGCGAAGCAACACTGGAACCCCAGTCTTGCTGACCCCTCGATCTCACACTACTATAGGTTAGCGCGTAGATGTAATTTTTGCTCTCTCTCTAATTTCCAAAGAAATAAGGAAATTAAGCTAACTAGAAGTAGAATAATAAGATTTTAAACGCAAGAATGATGGAAAACTAAAGAGCCATTTAATGGTTCATAATTCAAATATAAGTTCGGATTATTAACATAGTTTGAAGATATTCAAAATATGAGCTAGTGTGAGTAGACTATAGGTGAGGCATGGAGTAGCATGGGACCGCGTGACGTCACAAGGGACCAACGCCTACGCTAACTGCAAGTAGTCCCTCAAACCAATCAGGCGACAATTAGCCACTAAGCAAGGCCCTAATTGGCTAAGCCACGCGCGCAGTAATACATACATTGTTGCAACCGCGGGGACCTCGTCGCCTTTGAACTTAAATAAACGTCTTTCTTCTGGTAAATCGCGAGGTGCGTGGACGTATTGACCCGTGTGCTAATTAGAGCCAAGAGTTGGTGTTCAAATCTTTTATAAGTGTCGACCCAAAGGACTCAGTACTCGTCAACAAACTCAAGGCATAAATCTCTTCAAGATTTATGCATTTGCTTTAACTTCATTATTCTAAACTATCTAATCCATATAATTATAAACGTTCTTTCTTCTGGTAAATCGCGAGGTGCGTGGACGTAAAGAACCGTGTGCTAAATAGAGCCAAGAGTTACACTCAATCTTTTCTTTTTCAATTAAAGTGGTAGTGTAAAGGACTCAGTACTCGTCAACCCTAAGTAATAATCGTGACATAATCCACAGGGTGGTGGTCTGATTATTTAATACTAAATTCAGTGCAGAGACACAATTTAATTATTATAATAACCGCTTTTGGACTTTTAACAAGAATAACTTCATTTTTCCGCCTTATACTCATTTAGAGTATTTGTAATATCTAAGTCAACTATAAATCTTGCTATTCCAACTTTAAATTAACATTTAATACAGACTATTTCGAATCAGTGAATATTAACAATTTAATTAGCTTCAGTTCCGAACATTAAACGTGATAAATAAAATCTAAATTCTACGCTAATCAAAGGCTTCGAGGTTCTCAAGGTGAGGGAGGCTATTTCCTAAATATCGAAAGTAGCCCCATGCTACGCCATCTCAGCCAAAGATAAGTAACCACGATCGCTCACACAAATTCGCTCATTTATAATCATATATTCAAAATCGTTAGACTGTTTTCCAGAATTCTTTAAATTTAATTATTTGCATGTTATAATATAATTTAATCACATGAGTAGTATAACCACGGGAATATCGTAACTAGTCAATACAAGAGGTATTTCGGGGTAAACCCTTCCTAGTAACGAGACCACCCGGCGAGCTTGAACTGCTACTCATACAAACTGCATTATTTTCCTATTTTAATATATATCGAGATTGGTATGAATATAAATTTTCAAGACCAAACAGGATAATTCACAGAATTTCGGGTTCCACCCTAATCCTGTTGGGTTACCTTTTTATTATAAAAGAGTTATCAAGATCCCACTATTACCCTCGATTTATATTACCATATTATTTTTAAACATATATAATTAAAGACATACGAAAATTAGTGGCATACACATTATAAATATAAATTCCTATATTGGGGAATTTTATTATTTACTATTATAGTGAATGAATCAAGATCGAGACAATTCTTAACCTGACGAGCCGAGCGGGGTAATTCATAGAATTTCGGGATTCACCCTAACCCCAGCACGAGGCTCCTTTGTGTCAATATAAATTACTAAACACATAATTACTGATCTTGATTCAATAACTATACGTAATTTATGTTATAAAACCCATACATGATTTCTTTTTATTATTGAATACGATTTAGTGTTATCACCAAAGAGAGAGAGATAGTGAAGCTTTTTCATAGAGAGTTCCAGTAGTTCCTATTCCAGTAGTTCCTTTTTGATATTATTTCAGTATTTCATTATATTCATTATATCAACGCGTGTGAATCGTGAAGAGTCTTTTATTAAATTCATTACTATTTTTCATTAATAATAAATCTTACATAGTAACAAGCCTTCACGATCCCCACGTCGGAGATCATTATATTACCTCGTTATTTCATTACTTTGTGAATTAATATTTTATGTTATTCATTGGTTCAACCGGCAATCATTTGTTAGCCGCTTGAATTATATATTTCATATCCATTATCGTTCAAGAATATATATTTGATTTTACCAGTTAATTCTCATGGTCATTGAATCACCTTTTATTTTATTATTTTAATCCTAATATTCATTAGCCTCAACCATAGTTTAAACATTTCAATTGAGCCCTGTATAGGACTAGGCGGCAACGATCCTATTTACCGGTCTATCTCAAGATAGATCTTCTCTTTTAATTTTATTATTTTCGCGCATGTGACGGGTATCCTAATAGTCGACAGGTCCTCGCTTGTCAATAGAACCGTTCGGATCATTAACCACTCTACCACACCGTCCGTCACAGAGTGAATCTTTTACAGTCGTCTAAGCGACTCAGGAAGTCCTCCGCGCTTTGTTCGCCTCCGCCGCCGAATTTAACGTTCCATCTGCGCAAAGCTTCTACTACCTCCTTAGCCCTATCCCTACAATGTGAGCTCGCGGGTACCATTACGTCTTCCCAGCTGCGATGGGGTGGCTCTAGCCCCCTGGTCGCGGATTCTCTATGTCGGGAGGGTGGGTGGGTAATTATTGGCGATGGGCTTCTGTCTCGCCTTCGGTCTGCTTCGCGGCGTGTGTGACCGGTCGTTGGCCATGTTTCCGCGCGTGATTGTCGCTCGAACTCATTTTGACCCCTCAGGATGCCTCTCGGCCGTGATTCCGGCGGTAGTCGCTCGCTGACATCGCTCAGTTCAATCAATTCGGGTGCTCGTGCCGCTCGTGTGGCAGCTAGTACCCCTTGTCTGAGGTATTCCCCCTCTACCTCTCGCTGTTCCGGCCTAATTTCTCGCACGGTTCGAGCTTGAGTCTCTCGTTGATGCCCGCGACCGTATTCGGCTAAGACTCGCGGGTGAGCCGTCGATCGGCGAGGCATCACTTCTGGGGTTTCCTCGTCTAGAACTTCGAGGAGTGCCGCGTAATCGTCATAAAAATGCCTATAAGCGTCGGGTGCGTCTACGGTGTCGCGTGTTGGAGCTGGTCTCGCCGGTGATTTCGGGGAACTACTCGCGGGCCTTGGTCCAGCTATCGTCGACATTCGCGGCTGGGCTATTGAGTACGTGATACTCGTAGTCGCCGACGTCCGTGGGTGCGACTCGAAATTTGCAGCAAACGACACCCTGGAGGGTGGAGGGGTTGGTGGCCGTTCGTGGCTACCACCCGGTCGCATCCCGACGTTCGCGGTGAAAATCGGTTCGTCCCATAACGAGGTCGGTGCCCGTTCACCACTAGTACTCGGTCGTACGCTTTCCACGGGGGTGAAGATATTTTCATCTTCTGGTTCCCACGGGATCGTATATTCGCCCTGACGTCGTAGCCAGTGTCGCAGATATCTATCCCGCAGCTCCACAATTGAACCCGTGGTACTAACGTGTAGCGAGGTTAGTAATTGGGATAACTCCTCGTGAGTTAAATCCCACAAAACCCCTCCGAACGGGGTATCTATTCCGGCCATGACTCGACGAGGAATTTAAGACCCAGTCGACACCAACAAAGATATTCCTGACGAGCGAACGCGCGTAAACGACGAACAAAAAAAAAAATTCCGAAACTCAACAAAATTCCCCGAACTAAAAAGTAAAAATAATTTCTCGAACCGCAACCCGCAAATTGAAAATTTCTCAAAACGCGAAAAAGAGAAATACCAAATCGAAAGGGAAAAGAAAGGAAGAAGAAAAAAAAAAAAACAAAAAAAAAGATTTTATTCTCTACCGAAATCCCGAACGCAAAAAGAAAAAAAAAATATTTTATAGACTTTCTCCAATCGCGAAAATAAACAAAAACGAAAAGCCAAAAAAAAATGAAAACTCGAAAATGAATATTAACTCGAACTCGAACCCGAACGAAAAAAAGAAATAAATCTCAAAACATAATTATGGGGTCGTACGGTATTTTCCCGGCGAGTTTACTCGCCGCGGTCGCCTTGGGTTGATAACCACTGTTGTATATCGTGTAGTCCTCAGAACCCACACCTGAGCACCACTGCTATTTGCCAAATTCAAAATCCGAATATACGCGACATCTACTGCTCTCCAGTTGATTCTAGTAGTTGACGACACGTAGATATTCCCCTCGGGGTGGGGTAGACTATGAATCCGCTGTACTTTGGACTTCGTCCTTACACCGCCTGTACGATCTTTTCTCGAAACTCGAATTATAATATTTTCTCCCCGTGGAATACTGGACGTGAATCTCGCTAGTTAGCTATCTATAAGATTTCTTTGCGAACCTCAATGTGTGATTCGGCTCGTATTCTGGGCTGTGGCTTACAGCGGTATGTCGCTGTTCGATTCCCTATAGCACAAATTATCCACCACCACAATCCATGCACAGGAGAATATTACAAACAAAAAAAAACAACAAAGAAAAAAAAAAAAAAAACAATTTGATAGCAAGCAGATATAATAAAGATCAGTTCTTATTATTATAATTAGGGAACCGTGTCCAGTGTCCCGGTGCATACAACGTGCTTTCGCACGGCGAAAAGTTGGTACGAAAATTTTAATTGTTAGAAAATGGGGTATAAAAATACGAACTGGAAATACAACAAAGATCCTACGCCGCACGGTGTCGGTACAATGTCGCTTCAAGCGCACGCGCCGCTGATCCTTCTCCGGTCGACAGAGAAAAACAAACCGGCGACCGCTCTCCCCTTAACAACAGCGGAGTCGCTACCAATAACTACTAATAATTAATTACTAGAACCCTAATTTAAAATGGCAATTTTGAAAGGCCCCACGTTGGGCGCCAATTTGTGACGTAGATTTGCCTTAATCCTCAGATCTGGACCGGATGACCAGATCTGAAAATTCTCTACTCGACAATTGACCAAAATTAATAATAAAAGACAAAGTTGGGCGCCAGGCGGATAACCGCCGTCTTATTAAGAGATCTAAACCAAAATGATATCGACCGTATCTGAGCGTCGGCTAGCGTCAGTACCGCGGAGAGGGGTATGGATTAATGAAGGATTAGCGGGCGTAGTAACGACTCGGTTATTTAAATAATAAAGAAAAAAATAAAGTTTATTCAATAAAAAAAAAGAAAATGAAATAGCGGAAAAATAGTATTAAGAAAGCATGCACCCGGGGGTGCTACCCAGCGGGTATAAATCGAGCACAAGTCGAGTATAGTCGACCTGGCCACGTTTGGCGAGTTTTACAATAACAATTAATCTAATAGCTTCCACGTGGGAGAGCAATAACAAGGAAAATCATGCAAAAATCTATAACTCGTCAAATCAATTCCTCGAAGGATAATATTCTACTTAAATTACTAATGACTTTCCGCGCGGAGAATTTAAACTTACTACTAACAATTGTATAATAAAAACTAATTATCGACTACGCAGTCTTACGCCTTTGTACGGCGACTAGCTCGTCTCCGGGAGGAGAAGCCTCCCGCTATAGAAGCGCTCAGCTGAGCGGATTATTTACAGAATATTTACAGATTTTTCTATAACTAGCTTACCCTAACTCTGCGAATATTGCAACAAATATTATTCCCTACGGATGCTAAATTATAAACCCTAAACTCTAGCTTGAAAATATAAATGACTCTCGGCTAAGCCTCGAGCTCCGTCTCTCTCCACAGGAGGAAGAGAGAGAGCGACAGTGACCGACTCGCTATCTCTGTCGCACTCGTGTACGACGAATATCGACCCGATTAAGTCTAGATCGCACAATGATATTTAATAAAACAATGACTCGAACTCGAAATAATTTGCAGAGGGACACTGGTGACGGCCTACCCTTCGGAGATCGGCTTAATTCGAATCTCAAAAGACTAACTAGCCTCGTGGCTGAACAATGGCAAGATGGCAGACAGCCGTTGCCGAATTCGAATTAGTATAGGTGAGAATGGCTAACGCTTACCGTCTTCCAGCCAACGTAGAGGGATTTTCTCGTGATCTAGATCCCTAAGGGACTCTAGTCTCCTTCTTTTTTTTGTATTCTCCTCGATGGATCGCCTCACTCACTCTCTACCTTATTTCTATATTCGACCCACGGGGCTCAAAGGACTCAACCAAATTGTTCTAATAATCGAAGAAAAGCAAAAGGCACTCGTGTGTTATCTTAACGCTCGTCTAACGCAGAGTGACTAGACCGCATGGCGCCGGTACTCAGCGCCCTCATTATGCGCCGAAATATTGATTTTTCTATCGAGCGCAAGATCCTTAACTATGACGACCTGTTGTCGCTACGCGCGAATATTCGAAGTTTGCCACGGTGGTTGTAGCTCGCTACATTCGAGGATCACGGGTTGCAGGCTCTTCAGGGTGGCGGGAATCTCATCCACCACCGATATCCCACGTTGTAGAATGCCCTTGGCACTCCCCCGTGTCCTCTCGTGTGTTTCGTGGAGGTAGCCTGGCCAGTACTATCCTCCTGAGCTTTTAGGTGGCGTTCCTCGTAGTGGATCTCACCGGTCGATTATTGGCGTCGTGCGTACGTATGTGGTGGGTCTCAGTCACCGTCTTTTAGCCGTCGGTTGGGCCTCGTCCCCCACATGTCAGAGAAAAGTCGGAAAAAAGAACAAAAGAATAAATAATACGTTCGATAGATTTTAGTCGGTCACGGTCGCCTCTCGGATTTACTGTCAGACCTCGGGGTCACCCTACTCATTCACTCAGTCTCATGCACTCCGCTAAGGTCATCAAAGGGGTAAGGAGCGCCTTGCAACATGCAATGTTACAACACATATCAGCCTCAATTTCAATAACAGGTTCATTGGAACTTACACTTAAATCAATTAAATCATTACAAATCATCGGTTCATCAGTCTCCTCAGCGCGAGGAGCCTCCTCGGCTACTGGAGGGACCACCGATTTTACTGAGTTTACAGATTCCTTAACTATATCTAACAACTCCACCGGCCTAAGCACGGTATTTATAATCTGTATGTAAGTGATATCATCCGTACAGGAGGATACTAATTTCTCCAAGGAAGCCCGATCGTACGACACTAGCTCCTCGGGAACCAGGTACCGTTCGATCTTCAGCGACAAATCATTAAAATTCAGACACACTCTATTTTTCAAAAGCCAATCATTACCCAAAATCACGTTGGTGGAAAGATTCGGAATTTATCTCCTCTATTTTAATTATCTTGTTATTTTGGAAGTCGTTAATCTCTCTCTGTATTTCCTTCAATAACTTTTCTCTTTCCTCATGGATTTCAGGCATTCCATTGAGGTCGATACTCTTGAGGAAGTCTGCCTGTATTTCCAATATTTCCACATTGTGATTTCCTTCAACATCTTTACTACCATTTTGAGTATGCGGATCCATACGCTCTGGTTCGTTGGCATTTGAGACTTTATCAGAGTCTGAATTCTCCATAAAAGCTTCGTTTCCTGAAGTGGTACTCGGCTTAGGATTCTGTACACCTTTTTCTACTTCAATCAAAATGAAATCTTCAAAATCGTCCAAGTTCCCGGAATCTCTTTGCTCGTTTTTATGCTGGTTTGGAAGACTCTCTGCTTTCTGATATTCGATACTTTCAACGTTATCAGTTCCTGTCTCTCCGATGACTATATCATCTTCTTTAGGTACTGGAAAGTTCGTTATTTCCAACGAATTACCCAGTTCCTTTCTCAACTGGTCCATCAATATCTCGGACGGATTGTTGGTCTGTATAGCTTTGTGAAGATCATCTAAGAGAGCTATGTGTTGACTAATGTCCTCGTCTTCTCCGTCGAATATTTCCCTGAGTAATTCACCAAAAAGCGCGTAATTCTCGACTTTGACTCTCCCATCTTCTAATTGCTTGAATAATTGATCCATTTCTGGATTCGTCGATTTCAAGCTCTTGAACTTCAAGGCGACGTTTTTCAAAAAACCCATATCGTCCATTTTCGATATTAAATGCTGCTTCAACAGTTCCAATGTCCGTCTGTTCACGTCTGTTAACTCAGCGGTTTTATCTGCGAGCGATGAATCAGGGGCTAGTTCGCCAAGCTCCTTCAAGAACCAGATGACTTTCAGTGACAAATTCATGATATTTATCACGTCGTCGGACAATCCGCGTTCAGTTTGCACCCATTTGAAGTATCCTTTTATTACGGAGCCCTTGATGTAAAGACTAGAGCCTTGTTTAGTGTTTGTAAATATTTGATTGACAAACATTTGCCTAATGAATCGCCACTTCTTTTCAAATTCCGACAAATCATTTGGCTCATTAGATGCTTCTAATTGTTTTTCTAAACTCGTTGTTATTCTGATATCTTCTTCTATTAGCATGTGAGTGATTTCTGCTTTCAAGTGTTCAAACTCTATGATTATCTTATGTTCCTCCTCTCGTATCATCTCCATGTCTTTAACTACCGGAGTACCAGTATTTCCGCTTGCAGAATTTTGCTTCAACAAAAACTGTCCCTGTTCGGGCGCCAAATGTAACGAATTTATTTATTTGTTCTGGAAATTACGTTACGTGTTTCTTTGAGAAATTCAATCTACTAATGAAGCTAATCAGATCATGCAAATTAAATAGGATCCTGATAATAAGTTTATAGGTGCGGGAATGATGGGTGACAAAAATAAGGTAATCACTGCGAAATGATGGATTTAACTGATGACCATGTATTTATTGATGTCATAAGCGACTATTAAGCAAAGTAGACAATAGTTATGTGAATATCCAAAAGTAAAGCATAGCGAGAAGCGTTAATAAATCGTAAAAGAGGCCGAGATATATATATATATCAATATAGACAATAGATTAAAATAAGATGAGTGGATGAGATGGAAATGAGATGAAGTTAAAATAGATTATGCTAAAATACATGCATAGCGACTATAACTAAATCATAAGTATAGGCAATGGGCCATGATAAGGCGTGTATACGCAAAGAAATATTATATAGAAAGTATTCAGAAGCAATTACGCTAGTTATAATATTGTTACAGAATTTGTAACGATTAAAAAGGGGTACTCGGGAGTAAATAAGGAAATGCGAAAAAAGATATTGAAGATGAATCAAATATGTTTAATTGAAAATGGTGTGCTTCGTTTTATGTCTGAAACAAGACTGTTGACAAAATTGAAGGAGTTGACACAGCAACTTATAATCATTTGTTAAATATGTCATTTTAAAGTGTACAGTTTATGTTTGCGACTACTAGACCGTACACATAAAATATATAGGGCTTTACCTTTTGTAACAATATAATACAATGGTTTTAATTGATGAAGCTACGTTAAGTTATGCAAGAAAAAAGAACTAATAGAAAGGAGACGTTACGTGCTAACCCTAATGAGAGAGAGATAGGCTTGATATCCTTTTTTTTTATACGTTCCTGAATTGGCGTTGTAGTAATCCGTTGGGTTTCAATCCTCGCCCATCTTCCCTCGTTGGCTCAATCTCCCAGTTGGTTTTTTCGATAATCAAATTTGGTATGGATGGTAATAGCCTGGAGACTTATTGTGTGGAATACAGGATCATTTCCACGAGGCTAGATGTTGGTGCACCACCTCAAAAGGCATCAGCCATAAGCGCGACGATCCGTTCAGGTCGAAGGCAACCGGGAGAGAGCGAGCAGAGCTCGCGACGTTGATGATCTTGAAAATTAGGCCAGAGGATAATAACTTCTAGATGGGTTAACTTGACTTGTAGGTGACAACCTATTGTGTTGTTGGATTGGTGAAATACTGGACATATTAGCAGATTAGCGCCATCTTTCCCTCATACCCATCTCTCTCGGCTAACTACTCTCATAGGTGTACAGATAGGGACATATATAGCTAGGAGAATTGAATGCTACAAGTTTTAATATTCAAACTCCTTGAAAAGAGGAAGGTGCTATTTATTTAAGCAAGTAAATAAATGATTCTACGTTAAATTAAAAGAAAAAGGCGAATTGATCTGAATTATTAAGCTGGCTTTTTGTATAACGAAAAGACAGACAGGAATGCCGAAGCATGCAAGGTAGCATCGTTATAAGAAAAGCAAGGACGAAGTCAGGACAGGAGTAGAAGTCGAAACAAACTACCCGTACCGATATTCATCAAAATCAAGGGATGAGATCTCTAAGAAGTAAAGTCTGCTTAGGCCGGCTGCGAGCCGGGGACTTATATGGGACTTGGAGTTACTTTGATAGCGAGAGAAATTTCGGTGCGCGCCCGAGGATCGGGTGCGCGTCGCCGCTCAGAGATGGCGCGCACGAGAACCTTTAATATTTGGAATATACCGGGAAGAAATCTTGATAGTATACAGGTGACTGCGCACGCGCCGAATAATTCATTTTCATTGGTCGATAAAGTCGTCACGCAGTGATATTTGAGGCCAGCCTGCCTCAGCATTGTGACGTCGGTAGACCCTACGGTCTCCGGCTCGCACTATCTAATTTATATATATAATTCTATGATAGTGCGAGCCGGAGACCGTAGGGTCTACCGACGTCACACCTCCCCCCTTATTTTAAATGTTGGACCGTGTTCTACATTTACGTGTGGTGTCCTTGATCCTACATCTTACGTCTATATTGTCAGTACCCTCTAATAATAATATGTATAATATGTATATGTATATGCAGTGATTATTTGATTACTATAGTATTATATGATAGTAGTTATCTGTATGCTGTATTCTGATCTGCCTCTTGGGCGTCTACTCTATCTGGATTATACTTTTATTTATCATATCGCGTATCTTTATGCGTCTTTCTAATTCAGATTCTGGTCCTACGCATGTAGGCTCTACTGTTATGATTTCCGAGGGCGAGTTTGAGAAGGATACCTGTTGGTCTGTGTGTGGAGAGGGCCCCATGGTTGGAGTGGTGGCGGTTTCTTCTGTATCCCTGGGTACTAGATACATCAACAAGCTTGTAACTGAACTGAATAGGGCTCCTAATAGGCGAATGCTCCATCCATACGTTTTATGTAGCGTGTAGCCTCGAATGATAGTGCTAAACGCGGTTTTGGCTAGTTGTAGTGTCAGTATTATCCCGAATACTCCGGCGCTGATGTTTCCAAACGAGGTAAATCCTGACCAAATTTTCTTCGCTGTAGATTCTGCGATTCTTTGAAGAGAGTTCTCATCCAACAGCCCGGACAACGATATGCTTCCTTGCGGGATTTCGTGCCCGGTCATTCCTCTTGTAATAGTATTTAGGACAGCAGCCTTTTCTGACGGAAACATCATGTGGTCTCGTAGATCCTTGAGGTCGTCTTCGCTGTAGATTCCATTCGTAGCGAGTGAACTGGGATCAATGTAATTCCAAGTTAACGTGGTGGCGGGTTTGATCTTCTGCGGAGCGGTTACCTCGATGGGTCTTGGTGTGAATCGGTACCAAAGGTCGTCCACTTTGTACATTGTTGGTGCCAGTGCGTTGCATTCTCTGGTACCAGATCTTTCGATTAGTATGTGCGATTTGGGTGTGAGGAAGTATGATGCATTTCCAGTGGTCACCGGTAAGTCCATGTAACACTCGTCCGTGTGTCGTACCTTACATTCGACGGGCACGCATTTGATAATATGGACTACTTCTCCTGATGGCGTCGCGATGTATCCGGGTCCCTTCATTAGGTTGTATGCGAATTCTTCCGGTTTCGTTGTTGACTTGAAATTTGTTTCTTACACGCAGCTGCGGTCTTCCAAGTGAATTTATAATCACAAGGCTTACTGTCGTTGGATAATTTAGGCTCTGTATCTTTGAGAGCCTTGGGATCACATGAGAAATAAATCGTCGTTTGATGAGACGAAAATTCCCCAGGATGAGCACACAGATCTCCGGATGAATATTTAAGTGTGAGGATATCATTTTCAATGGAGAGTGACTGAGGCAGTACTTCGCCGTAACTGCTGTACCGATCATCTATGTCTCTAGATTTATTAACTAGCAATGCTCCGACTGCTCTAGGATGAGTTGTATCATATTCGTGTATTATAGTGTGACAAACATTGATTATCATTTTAGCTTTGTTCTCATCATCAAGATATACAACATAATTATCAGAGAAATGTGTCAGCGGACTAAGATCGAACGTGTTATTAAACCGATCAACAACTGAGCAGTTTGTCTTCATTCTTTCAACACAAGCGAACTTAGTTTGCCATAAGATGCTTATTTTGCAAGGATCTTTAACATCTGAAAGTAGCGAAATGCTACTATTATCAGTGACTGAATAGTCGCATTTCATTGCTATAAGTACTGTGTAGCTTTCTCCAGGCCTGCAAATACCCCCAGTGGTATTAAACAGTATTGAATTATTGACGTTGGTCAATAATAGCGGTGATTTTGCAATTCCGATCTCTCTACCCTCTGTAGTCATGCAAATACTGTAGCCTTCTTTTCCTCCGCATTTTCCAGCCAGCGGCGAACAGAGTTTTAGTCTTACCATCCGGTTTGTTTTATTATCAAATATTGTGGTTTCGGAATTTGATAACTCGGTGAAATCGTACGTGTGTGCTAATCTGATTCTGTCCGGAATTTTACAGTTCGTACTCGAGTATGTCACCTCGGATAAGCCGTGCCTGATAGTTACTGTGAATATTAATATAAGAAGGATGTTTGTTCGACAAATCATTTTGATGGATTGATTAGATGCGATAAGTATTAGGGATGAATTGTCGGAAAGTAACGAGTATAATACGTAGCACGTTGTTGTTCATAACCAAAAATATTTTGACGGTTAAATAACGCTTTACATTTATTTAGGCTTATTTTAGGTGATTTATTGTCTTCGAAACATCACATCGTTTGTTGTATCTAATCTATTATGTTACTAATACTTTGTTAATTAGAATTATACCGGTGCTACGTGATTCGAAATTACGACAATGGTATAACGACGACGCGAACTGCGGAGAGGCAAGCCGCGTAATTGTGAAATCTGTCTTTCTAGTGTTAAATTCTTTTGGGTTAGATCGTCAGTTTCATTTCCCTTACTTAATTGGACCATTCCTTCTAGCTCCTTGATGTGATTCTCGAGTTTTGATATTGTTTTAGTGTGTTCTTCGCTCTGTTTTACGAATTGAGCTCTTTCTGTTTCTAATTGTTTTGCGCGTTTATCTAATTGTTCGGTCGCACACTCTATTTCTGCTTCGGTAAGCGGGCCGGTATTCTTGTTTAATTTGCTTGAACGCAAGGCTCGATCTGCCATTTTCGATTTGGTTGTTGTTACGATCTAGATTCCGATGGTTTTCGTATCCGCACCGCTGTTCACCACTTTTATGTGACGTCGGGGGTTGAACGAGCGCCCGACGGTGGTGTTTGGCTTCGCTGTCACCTCTTTAATTTATTATTTCTAATCTTACCTTATTGGAGCGGATCTTCGGGCGAGCGGGTAGATGGTCCAGGTAAAGTCCCGTCGGATAGACCGTAAATATTAGGGATGATTTGGATCTCGCCTTGATATTCCAATGAGTGGTGTGCGAAATTGTCTAGGTTTGCTGGTTCACTACACTGAGGTCCGGGGGTTAACTCACAAGCCTTAATTAGTTGTTGAATTATGGCTTGGCGCCTTCTTTCGCGAACGTTCTTTCCGCCGCGGTGCCCGCGTTGCCGTTTGCCGGTACGGCGGGGCATGAATTGGTGAGGTAGGGATATTTGGAAAAGAGTGCTAATGCCAAGAAAGGCACGCTAGCAGGAGTTCTTGAGGTCCGGGATTCGGGTATTGCGAGTGCCAAGAAAAAGCACGCTCGCAAGGTAGAAGGGTTTAAAACTCAGATGTTATTTTATGATTGAAATTTATTATAGTTTTTGGACGCGAGGAGAAGTCAGATAGTCTTTGTTGAAAAATGGACAATACACGACTAGTTAGTGACGGAATAATAATGGGGTAGCTCTCTGGTCGCCCAAGCCTTTTATGCCTTTTTTGCCTATCTGGTTTCTCCGTTTCTTAGGCAAACGACGGCTGCCTGAGAACGCGAAACTGCTAGCTTGCAGTTCTCACCAAGCAGGCAGTCGCCGTTTGGTACATGATCCAGCGCTCCTTGTACAAAATAGGTGTAATCGTGTGAATCTTATATTCTAATGTTTATCTAATTTATATATATAATTCTATGATAGTGCGAGCCGGAGACCGTAGGGTCTACCGACGTCACATCATAGAATTATATATATAAATTAGATAAACATTAGAATATAAGATTCACACGATTACACCTATTTTGTACAAGGAGCGCTGGATCATGTACCAAACGGCGACTGCCTGCTTGGTGAGAACTGCAAGCTAGCAGTTTCGCGTTCTCAGGCAGCCGTCGTTTGCCTAAGAAACGGAGAAACCAGATAGGCAAAAAAGGCATAAAAGGCTTGGGCGACCAGAGAGCTACCCCATTATTATTCCGTCACTAACTAGTCGTGTATTGTCCATTTTTCAACAAAGACTATCTGACTTCTCCTCGCGTCCAAAAACTATAATAAATTTCAATCATAAAATAACATCTGAGTTTTAAACCCTTCTACCTTGCGAGCGTGCTTTTTCTTGGCACTCGCAATACCCGAATCCCGGACCTCAAGAACTCCTGCTAGCGTGCCTTTCTTGGCATTAGCACTCTTTTCCAAATATCCCTACCTCACCAATTCATGCCCCGCCGTACCGGCAAACGGCAACGCGGGCACCGCGGCGGAAAGAACGTTCGCGAAAGAAGGCGCCAAGCCATAATTCAACAACTAATTAAGGCTTGTGAGTTAACCCCCGGACCTCAGTGTAGTGAACCAGCAAACCTAGACAATTTCGCACACCACTCATTGGAATATCAAGGCGAGATCCAAATCATCCCTAATATTTACGGTCTATCCGACGGGACTTTACCTGGACCATCTACCCGCTCGCCCGAAGATCCGCTCCAATAAGGTAAGATTAGAAATAATAAATTGAAGAGGTGACAGCGAAGCCAAACACCACCGTCGGGCGCTCGTTCAACCCCCGACGTCACAGCATACGACGAAACGCGCGCATGCGTAGTCGCCTGTATACTATCAAGATTTCTTCCCGGTATATTTAATATTAACGGTATGTAATTAGGTTTGATTTTGTCCACTTTACAATGATCCCCACGGGAAAGTGGCTTCAAGACATATTTTTATAGATTGAAGAACTTTACCGATTAAAGGAGTGACGAAATCGATATATATATATGTAGGGTGTCAGGAATGTTTTAAAGGGCGAATAATTATTAAACATTAAGAATTATTCATATTTATTTATTAATTAACTTTTATTAACACACATAAATGATCCTTCATATAATAAGAGGTGACACAAAGTGATTGTTTCTCTGAAAAATAAATATGTTACCACGCAACCTCATTCCATGGAACCTATGATGTCTTATATTGACTACAGCTCGGCCTGCCTAACCCATGATCGACCCGATCATCAATAATATCATCGTTTTCTTCTTCTCCTTCTGATTCTATTGGTTTAATCCACAATTTCATACGGTCTGGACTAAATATTCCATTGAACGGTCTCTGTGTTATTTGGAAGCCTTCTATATCACTTATTACATATCGCTCTCGATCTAAAACTTTTGAAATAACATATGGTCCTTTGAACTTAGGTAACAATTTTTGATTAATTCCTGGGTCGACTATTACATTTTTGATTAATACATAGTCTCCCTCTTTGTACTCGTAAGGCTTCTTGTGTTTTTCGTCAAACATTTTCTTATTATATACTTGTACTGCTATTGTTTCATTTAACAATATTTTACTCTAATATTGGCGCAAGGATGGGCGGGCGGGAGTGTATCATCTCGTTGAAGATATCTGCAAGGGAGGTGGTCTCAGGTGCTGGGATAAGGGGGTGACCGTTTTCTTCGCCGCCAGGCATCCATCCACGGATGTTGTCATCGCTCAGGATGGTCAAGGGAATTGCAGGATTGTTATCGCCCGTTGTTTGGGTCTTTTCCCAGGGGTACAGAGGAGGGAGGGGGATCTGGCAGGATCTCAGCCTCCAATCGACTGGAGGGGTTGTAGGTGTATCCGTCTGGGTGCTGTGGGTGGTGCACACGTATTTGTATGTCTGCGTGCTCTTGCCCGTCACGTACTTTCCCTTCTGGGATATCCAGGGTCGGGAGAATTTGAGCCCACCACCCCAACCATAGGTGGTTGGGTGACGATTGACTTCGTCGCGATCGGTTTGCTGAGCGACATCCCAGGCAGCAAGGGGACCGACTTGCGTATATCGATTCATGTTTTCAGTCTGTTAATTTATTAAAACTGGTTGATTTATTGTTCAACCTCTGGTTCTTATAGTTGAAAGCCGGATGTCCTCTTCTATTCCATCGTAGCGTGAGTGCAAAGGGAGGGAATAGGGACTCTTCTGTTGCGACGTAGCCTGAGTGCAGAGGGAGGGAGTAGGGATTTTATTGCGGATGCGAAAACATTCGAACGTGTTTCGGTTTTTCGAACTTGTGTAAGACAGGAGCAAAAACATAGCGTTTTTGATCTTTTTATTTTTTTTATTTTTGTAGATTATGCTGTGATCCATAACTGCCTGAAGGGCTACTATTACCAAGGTGGTCATACTATTACTTAAATTACTATCACTTAGATGGCTATCACTTCGATTACTGTATCTGGTTATTGATATTGACTTGAACTTTGTATTTTTTGAGACTAGTGCGATGATAAACGCCGACGATTTTATTGCGTTGGTCAGGGTCGACCAATTGGTACGCGTTGGAGAACGGACAGTCATCCACCCGATACGGTCCCTGATATAAATGAAAGAATTTTTCGATTCGTTTATCGATTAGGGTTGAGACCTGAGGTACTCGTAATAGGACTAAATCACCAATATTTATGGGTACTTCCCTTTTTATGATCTCACGATTATTTCGGCGAGACGCGCTACGTGTTAAATGCTCGTATGCTAAGCGAATCTGTGTTTCCCTAGGAATTGGAGTGCCCAGCGTATAATTGATAAGTGATTCTACTTCGTTCTTTGGATTTTTTCCGTAGTGCAATTCATGTGGGGTGAAGCCCGTGCTATCATGATGGGTCATGTTGATCCATTTTTGGACCTGAGGGGTCATTTTTGCCCAGTTAGTGTGTTTATCACTAACGTAAGTACGGAAATAGCGGCCTAACTCACGCATTATGCGTTCCGACGGGTTACTCTGAGGATGGCGAATGGGCGAGAAGATTATTTCTACATCGCTTTCTGCCGCGAACTGCCTCCAGCGGCCAGCAGTGGATTGACTACCATGGTCAGACAATATCCGTTTCGGTTTACCGATGTCAACAAAATACTTATCTCTCAATTTATTAATACAACTGGTTGTGGTCGCCTTTTTCATGGGATATAAAGCGACTAACTTTGAAAACGTGTCTACCGTAACTAATATATATTTAACACCTCCGGTGGATGTTGGCAGTGGACCATATAAATCGACGGCAATTAATTCATTGATGTCTCGCGGTATGTAACTAGTACCTTGCGCGCCCATTGAGATATTCAGTGGTTTGACACGCTGGCAGATATCGCAGGCAGCTACGTATTGCCTTATGTTGTGCTGATAACCTGGCCAAATGAAGAATTGTTCGACTGCGCTTATGCACTTTTTTATGCCTGAGTGGCCAGTACTTTCATGTACGTATTTAATGATTTGACTAACAATTTCCCGGGGTATGCACAACCTCCATGACTGATTGTCATTGGATTTTTGGAACAGAACGTTTTTAAATAATAGATATCGGGGGTGCGAGGAAGTCGGATCCCCCGCTATCTTCAGGCGTATTTTCAGGATGCGCGTATCCTGTTTCTGTAAAACTTCTATCTTTTTAAGTTGGTTAATGAATTCGTGATCCATTTTTATTTTAAATGATGCTAAATATACTATCTCTTTCGGAGGTTCGTCGTCTACGACCATATCGCGTGGGGAGGTCAGCGGGTTCCGGCTAAACAAATCGGCTACGATGTTATCGCGTCCTTTACAGTGAGAAATTTGGAAATCGTATTCTTGTAAGAATAATAACCAGCGGGTCAGACGACTGTTGTTAAACCTACTTTGTTGAAAAAACGATAGGGCCTTGTGGTCCGATATCACTTGAAATTTGGTACCTGATAAGTACGTTCGGTATTTCGCGATGGAATATACAACTGCTAGAAGTTCCTTTTCAGTTACGGTATAGTTTTTCTCAGCACTGCTTAACCCGCGACTAACAAGCGATACTATTCTATGGTTTCCTTCATCGTCAATTTGATATAAAACTCCACTGATCCCCCGATCACTTGCATCGGTTTGCACCCTGAAATCCTTATTGGGAATGAAATGTCCTAAAGTTACGGTATTTATGAATCTATTTTTTAATTGCTGGAATGCTATGTCATGTTCGTTAGTCCACGAGTACTTATTCTTGGTGCTTAATAAATCGCGAAATGGGTCGAGATAGTTAGCGTACTTAACAATGAATCTCCGATAATAATTGCATACGCCTAGAAATTGCCGTAGCTGCTTGATATTTTTAGGTCGAGGGAATTCGCGGATTGACGCGACTTTTTCTGGGTTTGGGCTAACGCCCGTTGTTGATAGAATGTATCCTACAAAAGAGACCTCAGTCCGACAGAAAAAGCTCTTAGAGAATTTAAGTGTGAATCCGTATTTTATCAGTCTATTGAACACACGGTCTAGATGGTCTAAATGCTCGGAGAACGTTTGTGAAGTTATTAACAAATCATCGACGTAGATGGTCGCGAATTTTTCGAAATCATTGCCGATTGCAAGGTTTACCGCACGTATGAATCCGCTTCCCGCGGTTTTTATTCCAAATGGAATTCGTTTAAATTGATATAAGGAACCCTCATGTAAAAACGCCGTGTATTGGCGTGAATTTTTCTCAAGTGGTACTTGCCAATAACCTTGCACAAAATCGGTGGATGTGATGTACCGAACGCCATTGAATTTCTGAATTATTTCGTCGATTGGCGGCGGACGCTCGTTATCGGCTGTCATGTGACTATTTAACTTTCGTGCGTCTAAGCAAATTCTTACTGAATTGTCCTTTTTTACAACAGTGGTGACTGGATTAAGATAAGGCGAGGTACTCCTTTCGATAACACCTCCTTCTAACATTTTATTAATTGTTTTAGATACCGCTGGTCGACGTGCATAAGGCACTGGGTAGGCGTTCGCCGAAAAGGGTCTGTTAGTATCTAAATTGATTTTATGTTCATACACACTGGTACATCCCGGCTTATTGCTGAAAGCGCGTTCGTTTTTCATGATTACCGCGGTTAACTGTTTTCTTTGAGAATTATTAAGGGTTTCAATTTGATTGACCATTTGTTGGACTTGACTCTGGAAGTCATTGTCTAAGTTTTTTCTGGTCTCGGATGGAGACTGATTGTTGAAATCTTGATCGTACGTTAAGGCATTTATAAACGAGGTTTCTTGAGGAACTTCCTTCTTGCTCAAAATTTGAGACAATCCTTTGAATGGTGATTCTATTTTAAATTCTTCTGGTAAAATTTCTAAGCTCTGACTGTTAGTTTCTCGACTCTTTCTTTTGAAGCTAACTCCTGGTTCTCGTACCATAAAATCTTTGAATCGAATGGCTCGGATGTTTAAGTCAATTATTACACGATGCTCGTGGATCCAATCGATCCCCAGTATGACGTCTTCGAACGCGATGGGTAAGACACAACACGGAGTTTCGACCTGATATGGTCCAATTTCGATTTTAATCAGCACTTGCCTTTTTATGGTAGGTGATTTATGGATAAACGGTCCTCGTACCTTCATGTTTTGTACGGGTAGAGTCGGAATTTTTTCTGTTTTTGCTAAACGTTGGAAGAACGTCTCGGAGATGCCAGTTATCTGACTCCCAGTATCTATGAGCGCAAGAATCGGAATACTGTTGATTTTAAGTTCTAAATGGGGACAATCTAGTTGTTTTGTCTCTATTTTTGAATTGATAGGAATTTCCTCGACTTCCTTAATTAGGTCTTTGGACATGGAATTTATGACGTTCCCTGAACCTAGGCATCGACCTCTGTCTAGATTCGTTTCTAGTTTAAACCTGACCCTGCGTTATTTTCCGGGTTCGTTTTCCGGTACGAAGCCGTTTGGTCGCTACGCGGCGTGTTTGGGGTTTTCGGGATTGCACCTCGGCTTTGATTATTCGGTCGTTCTGGGTTCGGTACATCATTTTCGTTATTTCGTCTTGAATCGTTATATTGGGGTTGTTCGTGGAATTGTGACTGGTCGTGGAAACGTTGTTGATTGTAAGAACGCTGCTGATCGTGAAAACGCGGTTGATTATGATATGGCGGATGATCAAGCAGCATTGGATTCTCCATGAGATTAGGTCGCTCTATTATTGAGTTTACGTTGTTGCAGTTAGTAGTACCGATTAATGAATATACGCATTCGGTCGGAAATTGTCTGATTATATTATAACATATCTCAAAAGTGGACATTCTATCGTCGATTCGTGTTGCCCGGTGCAACTGATCATAGAAGTATTCCATTAACGACATTTCACCCCATCGGTTAAATCGTCTACTCGCCCACTCGCTTCTCTTTCGCAACCGCGTCGGTTCACTCCAATGAGTACGAAGAAACTCTTCTTTAAATTCCGCATACGTACTTATCTTTGATTTTATTGTCGCAAACCAGAGTTTGGCGCTACCATGGAAGATGTTACTATTTATTTTTATTTCATCTAATCGGGTATTTGGCTGGACGCTCCACTTCCTGAACCAGTTTTCAAGTTCCTCTAAAAATTCTAACGGAAAGACTGTATCGTTGTTAAAAAATGTTGGTGGTTTTTCCTTTATCATGTGGGTAAGCATGGGTAGCTGACTGTTCGTAATTGCGCGAAGCTGGGCTGGTTCTATCTCAATTGGAGTTGCGGATGCAGTTGATTGATTTGAATTTGGCATAGAGGCTCCTCTTTCTAATGTTTGGACTCGACTGTCAAACCTATCTACGATTTGTTGAACGTGATCGCTCGTTTCTAATCGGATCTCTTGCCGTGTTGCTTCTAGCTCGTTGGAAAACGCGGTTTGAATTCTATCGATTTTGTCCTGTACCCTTTTTGAATCTGCTCTCATTTCGGCTTGTATTTTCTGTGAATCTGATTTTATTTCGGCTTGTATTCTCTGTGAATCTGATTTTATTTCGGCTTGTATTCTCTGTGAATCTGATTTTATTTCAGCTTGTATTTTAATTAGGTCCGCTCTTGCTTCTGACCGAGACTCAGCCATAAGGGCTTTGAGGTCTCCTAGTAAATCGTTTCGACTATCCATATTGGATGCGCCGTTATTTGGTGTGTGATTACCACTAGTCTCAATGTCTACATTTAACTGATTCGGGAAACCCTCTGCCATGTTTCTGGGGTTAGGTGCCTTCTCTGCACTACGAGTAAGGACCATTTCCTATAATTGATTTTGAATTTAAATGATTTTAATATATAGATGCTTTAATTAGAGTCGAGCCCCACGTTGGGCGCCATTTGTACTTTTTGCTCAGTGAGTACGTATTTGATTCTACTGTATTTAATAGTTTTTATTTTAACCAGAGCTCGCGTTTAATAAAGTTTTTCGTGGGACCTTATGCCAGGGCGTTTGGAATGAATCCTTGGGCCTAATTAAATATCTCTTCGTATAGGTGGAGGGTGGCGGAATCAATTAAATGCAAATTTTTATCTAACGAGTTAACAAACAATATAGTTCTATTTTATTTTCATAATCTAGGTACATGAGAATATTTCCGGAGAAATATAAGGATGATGTTTTTAAGCAGTGTTATACTGGTCTTTCTTTGTGTGAATATCTTAGCCTATCTGTATATGTTACGAGTAATATTCCGGTGTGGAAATTTATAATATTAATATTTGCTAAGTGAAGCTGCGTTCATTGCGCAGTATAGATTCTATATGTAAATTAAAGAACAAGTGATATTGAATGATGCTGGTTCTCTGTACAACGGGTCGGACAGACAGGCGAGCCGAAGCGGACGAGGTAGCTTCTCCGTTGTATAAGGAACATGGGACACATACGGGCCCCACTAAACTAAACCTTAACAGTTTTTACTGTTTTCTTAATAGCTAATTATTACCTAGACTTATATATGCCATCAGATATAGTACGGAGAGCAAAGGGGAGATACCGAAGTTTTTACCATTTAGTTTTAATATTCAAACTCCTTGAAAAGAGGAAGGTGCTATTTATTTAAGCAAGTAAATAAATGATTCTACGTTAAATTAAAAGAAAAAGGCGAATTGATCTGAATTATTAAGCTGTCTTTTTGTATAACGAAAAGACAGACAGGAATGCCGAAGCATGCAAGGTAGCATCGTTATAAGAACAGCAAGGACGAAGTCAGGACAGGAGTAGAAGTCGAAACAAACTACCCGTACCGACATTCATCAAAATCAAGGGATGAGATCTCTAAGAAGCAGTGTTGCCAATGGCGTAGCATCGTATTACTCGACGACAGACGAAGAATTCCTCAATCCCCACTACAAATCCTCACAGTCGTATGCGCAGGCGCATATGCATATATTACTATTGGAAAAACCGCGAATTTTCATAGACGTATTGTACAAAATGTATCTTTATGTATCGTATATACATATATAATATCAAATGCAGTATAAAAAGCAATAACACAATAAGGCTTTAAATATTTTTATGTTTCAATTCCCGTTACGTATAAATAAACTTTTTTTAGTTACTGGTACATTCAATATTCCATTAATGAAAATATTTAATGCCTATCACAGTTTAGCATGTGTAACATATATTGCATCGAACATTCTTATTATATCTTATATTTATTTCGTTATATATTTATATTCATATTTTATTTATTTATTTATTTATTTATTTATTTATTTATTTATAGTTATATTTCATTTCTGGGGAAATTTCAAAAGTGAAAAAGTGCTTTCTATGGAAATATTGAAATTCCTCAAAATTCCTCGTACGAGTACATTCCTCACATTTTCCTCACAAAGAGGTCAAATTCCTCGCATTTTGAGGAATTCCACGCAAATTGGCAACACTGCTAAGAAGTAAAGTCTGCTTAGGCCGGCTGCGAGCCGGGGACTTATATGGGACTTGGAGTTACTTTGATAGCGAGAGAAATTTCGGTGCGCGCCCGAGGATCGGGTGCGCGTCGCTGCTCAGAGATGGCGCGCACGAGAACCTTTAATATTTGGAATATATATTGTAACTTTTTCCGTAGTTTGTGATATTGAAGATATCTCAAACACGGCTGTTATTGTGAGTGTCTTTGCTCGGTAATAATTTTAGAGACCTCTCTATCTAAATTGTAATAAGCCTGACTGCGGACCTTAAGTGTAAAACACTCGCAGCCGCCTCCCCGTTGCACGGACCTTAAACGCAAGCGTTTGCAGCCGTATTTTAACCTAACACCGGACCTTGTACGCAGAGCGCACGCAGCCGTATCCCACCTCTTCACGGACCTTGTACGCTCAGCGTACGCAGCCGTATCCTAATCTAAATTTTTATTGAATTTATTAGGACCTGGAATTGGCGGAAAAGGGAGTTTGCATCAATCCAATGCTAGTGTCGTAATCTAGAACATAAATTTATTTCCCAAAACTAGGTTGCAACCGAATTATACCTATTTTTACAAAGTTGCTTAATTTCTAATATCTGGTTTTATTATTATAATTTGATTTGAATCGATTGTTAATCAATTTGCTGAGAATATCAAATGTGTTAAATTTGTAAGAAAGAATATTTTGCTTGATTTTATAACGAAAAGTGAATTTGATTTAATGAAGGCGCTTTGCCTATACCATTAGTTATTAGCTATTATATGTGAGTCAATCGTGTTCTATACAACGAATTGCTGTTATCTTATGAATGTTGAGACAACTAGGCGCTTTGCCGTAGATTGCTGCTGAGCTGAGTGTCGTCGCGGCTTATATACAAATCGTGACGTCACTCAGCTCGTTGCTCTTGTCGAACATTCTCGATCATACGGTGTTGTGGCAACGGCTGGTCGTTTCAAATTGTAACGTCTCAGGCCTGGGTAGCCTGATCCGTTACAATATTTAATATTAACGGTATGTAATTAGGTTTGATTTTGTCCACCTTACAAATTATGGCTATCGAACAGAAAGTCAAGCAATTAAAAGAACTGTTGTGCCTGCCAGAATACAAGGTTATACATTCTGATGGCAGAGTTATGGTACCGAGTTCTGAGGTATTTGGAAGCTTGTCGGAGGCAATGGATAAGGAACTTCGAGTTAGCGCCAAATACATCTACACAATCGTGAAAATGAATCGATATGATACCCATACAGAGCTTCTGGAGCATTATAAAATTGATTTTACACATGACGTTTCTCTTGCAAACAACACCAGAGATTCTAACGATGGCGAAGATGTTATCAAATTTAATATAAAACTTGATGATATTTGGGACAAGATGAAACCGGAAGATGTCGAATATATATTCAAGTCACGCGGTAAGCGCAGACTTACGACGCTAAAACGTTGGACTTGGACTAACAAGATTTATGTTGAAATAGTCAGAGAAACAAAAATACCATGTGCGTTGACTTTTAAAAACATAAAAACATCCGAAAGTGGGTACTATGCCAGTGTGACAGGATCATGTTCGGAATGAAGGTGCAGTTTTTTAGGCCGTATTATCAACGCTCCACAAGAAGGTGAATCAATCCCTATGGAGTGCACAATCACTGACTTTGATCCAACGGTCAAACATGTTAAAAAGAGGCAGATGAAGGAATCTGAAAGAGAAGAGATTGCAGGAGACATGATTGACAAGAATATGCTTGCTTGTCAATGGAGGAGAAATGAGGCCGACAAGTTGATGAATATTGGAGATGACGAGCCACCTCACCTTTACAAAAGTACCGTTTTGAGAAAGGCCAAAGAGGAACGACATAATCAGCTTCTTGGCATCAAGACAAGTAACATTTACGAAAGTATACAAGCCATCAAATACAGCGAGAAGTACGAATGTGCTATTCGAGGGCTAGGTTTTGATCCGTTTCACGTCCACTATTGGACCAGGATGCAATCAGCAATCTACGAAAAATTTTCGGATACGCTCTATATCGACGCAACTGGCTCTGTGGTGAAAAAACTAAAACTGCCAAACGGCGAATTATCTCCTCATCTTTATTTATACCAGGCCGTGGCTCAAGTCGAAGATAAGACCGTTCCAGTATTTCAGATGATTTCAGTCGCACAAAATACAAACGCCATTGCGTACTGGCTGTTCGAATTTTTACGCATCGATACTGTGGAAAAGTCGCCGTTTCCTATTCCTAAAGAGGTCGTAACAGACTTTGATAAAGCTCTTCTAGGAGCAGTTGCCAGAGCATTCGCCCAACAACCGAGCCTGCGAAAGTATTTGTGCGAATGTTTTGAATTGGCAACGTACTCTTCAAACCGAAAACCATCTTGTTTGTTGAGACTAGATGCATGTCATTTTATGAACATCGTTGCTAGATGGAAGTGTTTTGCCGGAAAACCACCTCGCGTAAGACAATTATATTTGAGGGCAATGGCGATCCTAAGAAAACAAGAAACTCTACTGGATGTCGAAAAGATTGCTCGAGCCATATTAGTACTTGCCCTGAGTCCAAATCAAAGTTTACGCTCTTTAGCAGATCGTGCACGCACCCTTCTGACAACGCATATCAGAGGTGAAATACTGACCGAAGCAGCCGAAGAGAATCTTGTCACTTCCGATGAACAGGATTCTGAGGTTGTCGAGGAGCAGGAAATGGAATACACGAGCCTATGGGATTGGGCGAATGATATGTACAATGATTGTGTCAGGCTAACCACTGAAGAAATGGAATCCGATGACGTTAACGGATTTTACTGTCCGGAAGTGGCAAAGAAACTCAAGACATTACTTCCCTACTTCCCGCTCTATACCGAAGTAATGAGGCACCTTTTCGAATATGGTTCAGTTAACGCCACTTCTGCGGCAGAAGAATCGGAGTTTAACGATTTAAAAAATCGCGCTATGAGAAATCATGTGTTGCCATTACGCGTGGATAAATTCATCTGTCACCATATTCTATCGTTTTCAGGCAAGCTGAAGCTTACCATGGCAGGCATAGATGAGAAGGACCCAGTACTTCCCGCAGAGTGTACTCAAACAGTTTTTTCGGAACGATCTATTCTAAATCAAAATAGTCCAACGTTGATTGTTCCAACGGATATGATAGACGACAATGAAGACCCATCTATTCTTTCAGAGTTGGTAGCAGAACAAAATTGGCGGAATAAAAACGACCGTAAAAAGAAACAAAAGTTCGGGTATGGGGACCCGTGCCCCCAATATCAGTCGGAACACGAAAAATACATCACCTTGCCAATAATACAAAATGGTAATCATTGTCGCAGTGTTCGCGATCGTAAAGGGACGATTATTCTACCAAGCAATACATGCGGATTCGACAGTATATGTCAGATTCTAGCAATGTTCATGTCCAATGACAAGACGTACTGCTCAGCAGTAAGCGATGCATCCTCACGTATATTTGCAGTTGCAAATATTTTGATACAGCAAGGGCTTTGTGCCAGGTTGTACATGGAGCGTGCCACAATTCTCTTAGATATTCCAGAGTTAAAACGCGAACGCCGCAACAGCGTTATCAAAATAGACGCAGCATCAAGTATAGCCAACTTGGCTGGATATTTATTAAAAGACGATCCAACGTGCATCGAAACATGGTCTTGTCGAAAATGCGAGTACCAAAACTCTCGACGACGGATTTTTGCTGGCGTCGATTATGACGTTATAGCGAAAGGCATCGCAAACCTGGAAGAGGCAATCGCACGGGGCGGTTATGAACCTAAACGGTGTTGCGGTGAAGTTCCGGCCCTCACAACAACATATGGCCCGCACATACTGATCGAGGTCGATTATGGGAATGTACCGAGTGCCCTGAAAGACTTCCCGAAAACCATTCAGATTACGGAAGCAGAAACCCGCTATCGCATAGCTGGAGTGATAGCCCGTGAAAAAATGGATTAGATCAAATTTGATCAAATTTGATCCAGTTAGATCTAAATTTTGGGAAAATTGGATCTCAACAGATCTCGAGAGATCTCACTACATTTGCTTTGATCGAATTTGCATAAACGTACAAATGCTATTTTATGTCTAACGAGGTTCACGTAGATCTTGGGAGATCTATTTAGATCTAAATTTTGGGAGAAATTAGATCTAACTAGATCAAATTTGATCAAATTCATTGATATACTCAGATCTAATCCATTTTTTCCTGGGAGGATACGAAGGGGGTGATTCCTTTAAATCTGTCGGCCACTATACAGCATACGTTAGTGCTGGAGAACAGTGGATTCACTTTGATGATAAGGATAAAAAGCAGAAAACACCTATCTTGCATGACTCCACCGAGGTGCGAGCGCATTTGTGCATATACATCATTTCGTAAGTCACAAATCTCTGAGATCTCGGAGTAGGAAAGAGTTGTACAAGACCGACAACTCTACAGATCTCTAGCATGTTTGGCGTTAAGTTTGAATAGGCTACCCGGTTCTACCCGCCTTTCCGGTTCCGTGTAATTCTCCCCTATCCCAATAAACACAAGATAGTGGAATACACGTGGAAAATGATGGACAAAAGTAAAAACACGTTCATAAGACACGTATAATCTACGTATGCGAAACACGTCTTAAACACGATCTAATGTCCGCCGGTTCCACTACATTTTCGTCGCCTATAAAGCGCGTATTACACGTCTTTTACACCATGAATATGATCGTGTTTCAAGAACAATGATAACACGTTGTAAATTACACGTCTGTTCTCCGTTTGCAGAACACGTTTTAAACACGATCTAATGTCCGCCGGTTCCACTACATTTTCGTCGCCTATAAAGCGCGTATTACACGTCTTTTACACTATGAATATGATCGTGTTTCAAGAACAATGATAACACGTTGTAGATTACACGTCTGTTCTCCGTTGGCAGAACACGTCTTAAACACGATCTATTGTCCGCCGGTTCCACTACATTTTCGTCGCCTATAAAGCGCGTATTACACGTCTTTTACACTATGAATATGATCGTGTTTCAAGAACAATGATAACACGTTGTAAATTACACGTCTGTTCTCCGTTGGCAGAACACGTCTTAAACACGATCTATTGTCCGCCGGTTTCACCATATTTGCGCCGCTTATGAGGCGTGTATTACACGTCTTTTATACCGTGCATATCGCGTGCAGATCGTGGCCCAATAATGATGATTATGGACGTTTATAATTGAACGTCTGTTCTACGTGTTATAGAAACGTCTATTACACATCTACATGATAAAAATGGATGTGACTTAAGAACGTTAAATCAATGTTTTTTCTGATGCACGTATTTACCCGTTCAGAGCACGTCTCAAATAGGTCTCAGTAATTGAAACATTTTTATCGCACACGAACGTCGTTTATTCTCGTCTTCTTGAGAGTAAGAAAGAATACCAAGGCTTGTGAGCGCAAAAATACTATCAGTTTCCAGCTTTATACATATACAGGGCGAGTCTTCCCTGGTATCGAATGAGGGAGGGGCTTATTATCGCAGACGATCTGCTCCTTTCTATTCATACTTGTTATCGTCGTATCGGGAAACCCCACTTTTATTTTCACGTACGGTCAACACTACCAGAAATCTCACTCTGTTATCATAGTCCCAAATGAGAACATAGAAAGGGACAGAGCGTCTGCGATAATAAGCCCCTCCCTCATTCGATACCAGGGATGACTCGCCCTGTATATATATGTTAGGGTGGCCCATAAAAAACGAATATTTTTTTTTCGAGTCTCTCACGAAAATATGTTAGTTTATCATGTGTTAAGAGCCCCCTCCAAAGCGCAGCTCAGAAAAAAAATTTCTAAGAGGTCGCTCAAAATTTAAAAAAATGCCGAAAATCGACTTTTTTTTTTATATTTCATTTTTTTCTCGTTATTTCACTATTTTCTACTATAAAAATGAATAGGATCCTGAAACTTCCAAATCGATATTTTGATATTTAAAGGTCGCTCAAGATTCTTTTAAGTTTCCAAGTAGAGTACCTGAGACCTTTTCGAGCGACTTCTGAACATGAATATTAACGACTGTTTTATTTTTTTTCGTCTCGAAATTTTTTTTTGCATCTCTCTAGTTTTATTTCTATTCTTTAGTATGTCAACTTCAAGAGAATAAAAAAAGGTCGTTAATATTCATGTTCAGAAGTCGCTCGAAAAGATCTAAGGTACTCTACTTGAAAACTTAAAAAAATCTTGAGCGACCTTTAAAAATCAAAATATTGACTTCAAAATTTCAGGATCCTAATCATTTTTATAGTAGAAAATAGTGAAATAACGAGAAAAAAGATCGATTTTTTTTGGGGCTCTTAAAACATGATAAACTAACATATTTTCGTAAGAGACTCAAAAAAAAAAAATATTCGTTTTTTTTTGGGCCACCCTAATATAGGTATATGTATTCCAGGTTCAAGAATGATGTCCATTCTTACTTTCTGTTTGATAGATTCGTCTTTGCCGAAATTGTGGCGATAACTACAAAGCTATCAAACTCATGGCCGTATATATGAATACAAGAACAACATGAATGCAAGAGTCAAGATTTATTTGGGATTTTGTACGTTTTTTTATTTTTCATTTCTAGCTTCATATGGAGTGTTTATAAAACAATTATTGGGACGAATTTGAATATACTACCTGATTATTTTAAGGTGCTCTACATTATATATGTATTTTAAAAAAAAAATTATGCTCAATCTCAATTGAGGGGATGGGCGAAATAACATAAGTCGGAAGTTAGTTTCGTTAAAACAAAAAAAAAAAATACCTCTGTTGCTGTACCGCTTGTTGCTGGCAACAACTATGTGAAGTTTCAGAATTTTTGATCATTTATCACGTGAGATAACAATTTTCATACAATCGGCACAAAATACATGTATTTATATAGTCGCGTTCAGGCATGTGGTAATAATAATATTAAGGGCTCAAATTATAGGAGCTTTTTTTTTTTTTGTATATTTCAAAGGCGGCCATATTAAATTTAAAAAATATCAGCAATAAGGGCCACCCTCAAGTGTACTAAAATGACCGTACACTAAACGTAATGGATTCTGAGCCGGATGTGTTCGACAATTGAAGAAACAGCCAATCGGCGCTTTGCATTTTTGTAATCCAGAGCGCCGATTGGCTGTTTCTAGAATTGTCAAACACATCCGGCTCAGAATCCATTACGTTTAGTGTACATTACAGTAGCGACAAAATATCAGAAAGAATAATAACTCAAAGAAAAAAAAAGAGCTTTGGAGTATTGCACATGTTTTTACTATACGTACAGGGTGATCCAGAATGAGGTGCTTTCCTCATACCAATGGATTCGTCGTAAAAATATAAGACAAAAATTATCAATGCTAGAATTTCGATTGAGAAGCCGTTTTTAAATAGGAGCCGTTTGAAGTTAGCCAATACGAGAGCAGATACGAGACTGTGGCTGTGTTCCAACTTGTAAGGCTGCACACTTGCACTTACACTTACACTTACCCTTACCCTTTGCCTGCGCGCCGAGCGTATGCCTACGCCAATGGTTGCGCATTTTAGCGAGCTCTGGCGGAGATGTACTCAACTAGGTTGTCGAGCGCATGCGCGCCGCTCCTTCGGCGGGACTTTTGTTTTTGATTGTTGCAAATTTTCAATCATCACTTTTTTTCTTCGCGTTGTTTACGCATTCATCCTTGAATCTTCGCCAATTATACATGTAATTTATATTACATAATATTAATTATTAAAATATTTGCGTGTGAATATTTCATCTTGATTTGTTTTTATTAAATAAATCTCCGCGCCTTACATCAATCAATTATGATTACGGACGAAGAATTTGTTGCTATATGGCTGGTGATGTGGCAAATATTTCAACGAAATCGCCGCATCGAAGAAGCTCGCGCGAGAAGAGTCAACGGGTATTTGTTGCTAGCGTTGCAATTGTTACAGCGGAGGAATAACCTGGTAAGGATATAACAATTATTTCATAATTAAATTTCGTGATGATCCCTTGTCAAGAAAAGAATTGCAATTCATTTAAAAAATAACAGCATCGACTCTACAATGGCTTACATGAATTATGAAACATCATAATGCTGTGTACATTTTGTTATACCTTATAAATCTATTTGTATAATTTGTGTAGAGAGGTCCGTATTGCCTCACTCCTCCTGGCTACAATCGCCGCTTGCTCGGAACATTTCTGAGAGGGGATCGCAGAATGACCCAACGACACTTGCGTATTAATCCAGCAAGCTTGGGACAACTTGTCGAATTTGTTAGACGTAATGGAAAAAGATCAGGCTGGTGCATCGAAGTTGAAGTGAGTATCAGACCTTGTTATTTGTATAATTAACGTATTTTTTTTTGTATTTCAAATGGAAAAACATTCCACGCTTAATAAAAATGAAATTATATTATAAGATAAATAATAATAGTAAAAAATATAACATAAATAAATAAACTTACATAGAATATAATGATAAGAAATAAATAATGGTGTAGAAATGAGAAATAATAACAAAAATAATAATAATAATAATAATAATAATAATAATAATAATAATAATAATAATAATAATAATAATAATAATAATAATAATAATAATAATAATAATAATAATAATAATAATAAAAATAATAAACGTATGTTTCAGGTCATTCTGTTCCTCTTTTGGTTGGCTACTGGAGTCGCATACCGAGTAGTGTCAGCTTGTTTCGACATACCACGAACAACAGTCTGCAGGGTGGTACACAAGGTTTTGAACAATATCATAACCATTTTGCCAGAAATTGTTCGTCTGCCATCGGTGGACAGGTTGCCAGACATTGGCTTGCAGTTTTCAAGACGAGCAAACAGCGCGGTCTTTCGACAATGCGTGGGAGCCATTGACGGATGCCATATCCGAATCATTTGTCCGGTTAATCTTCACGACCAATATTATAATCGGAAACAATATTATTCTTTAAATTTCCAAGGTCTGGTCGATGCCTCTGGTTCATTTATAGACATTGTTAGTGGTTTTCCGGGGTCTGTGCACGACGCTCGTCTATTCCGCAACAGTGCATTGTTCCGACGAAGTTTGTACCCACCCGAAGGATTCTTTATTGTCGGAGATAGCGCTTATCCTTGTAGACGAGATCCTGTATGTATAATAACACCGTTCACTCAACCACTCACTGAAAACCAAAGGGCTTTCAATCATGCACTCAGCCAGACACGGATGATTGTTGAACGTTCTTTCGGGATCATGAAGACACGCTGGCGTTCAATCTTCACAAAAGCGTTGGAGGTTAGGATCCAAACTGCAATCAAAGTTATCGCGGCATGTACAGTAGTACATAATATTTGTGTCAGCCAAGGCGATGCTTTGAGAATTCACGTACGTAATCGACCACTGCCTCCACGTCGAGCTCCGCGTGATGAACGTGCAGGTTTAGATTTGCGCAATCTACTTCTACAGCTACACACGCTCGAAAGAAATAATTAGCTGTATTTCACCAGCTTTTTCCAGACACTGAAATGAAAGAAAATTCTACATTTCTAGACCTTTCATTTTTCTTCTTCTATACTTTTCTGGTATTTCAAATATTGTTGGTACAAGTCTTTGTTGTCGGACTTTACTATTATTTTTTACTTTACCTTTCTGTGTTTCAAATATTGTTGGTACAAGTCTTTGTTGTCAGACTTTACTATTATTTTTTACTTTACCTTTCTGTGTTTCAAATATTGTTGGTACAAGTCTTTGTTGTCAGACTTTATTATATATTATTATTCGACTACATGCCTGCAAAGGCGATAAGTCACAAAAGGAAAAGAAAGAGAGAGAGACTATTATTATTCTTTTATGCAATTCTCTTTTTCTATCATTATTCAATATAAAATATATATTGATTGTTGAGTTACATTTATGCATGTATGTACTCTTACCTCAACCGTTGAAAATTCCCTTCTAACCTGTTTTTGGGTTCCGTGCCACGTGCGTGGTTGAAATTCCCACGTGGGGTATTTTTTTTTTTGCATTTATTGCTCTTGACTAACTAATTATCCGGCTTTTGTGATTGATTGTTTAGGTAGTTTGTTTGCACTACCTTGTGTTGTCGTTTTATTTTGTTCACTTATTAATTGTTTGATAACTGCCAATTAGCCAGTTTGCGATTTTATTAGGCTTGGGTAGTTCGCGAACGAACTAGGTGGGAAGAGCGCTCCTTTAGGTGAACTATGCGAACTAGTTCGTCGATGATCTCGCTCTTAGTTCTTTTCATATTTTTACTTCACTCAGTGTGATTTTGGACGTTTTACCCACGCTTCGCGTGGCTAAAACCCCCATTTTCACACCTCCTAAAGTAAAATTCTGTACAATACTCGACGGAAAAACTTCTTCTGATCTCGTGTGATTGCAAAACTCGCCTACGGCTCGTGCTGCAACCTCACACTCGTCAGAAAAAGTTTTACCGGACTCGTATTGTAATGTACTAATTTATAAGTATATAGTTCTTTTTATATTTATTTATATTTAGCCATAAATAGAAATGTAAACTTGTATTATTGTAATACTTCGTACTTTTTGAATAAAAATAAACAGAATTCGCAATAATCATACATATAGGGGAAGGGGGGGCAAAACGGGATAGGCGGGCAAAATGGGATACCCCAAAATTTTGGTAAAATTTTTTTTTAATGGCAGTCTAAAATTCGTTTTTTTTATTTTACAAAAACTTTTTTTTTTTTTTTCTCCAAAAACTCAAGATTTCCTTAGGTATCCCGTTTTGCCCCCCCTTCCCCTATATTTCCTTTCTTTAATTATCTCTACTGAAAAATCCGAAAAAATGAACTAACGTACTAAAAGAGCGAACTAGTTCGCCATAAGACTGCGAACTAAATTGAGCGCTCCCAATGGCGACCGACTATGCCCAAGACTAGATTTTATAGAACTCTACTCGAAATACGTGTACTCGTGGTATCCTTACTTTTGCAGCGTGCCGTTTAGAGGGCGCAGCGACGTCTGAACGGCACGGTGCAAAACCCATGTGCAAAACTACGATACGGCATTTACGGCACATTACGGTGTCCGCCGCAGTACACCGGTGCACGCTTGTGAAGCACAATTTGTTAAAATGAATTAATAAAATTTGACTTAATAAAAAATATTTTTATCAAATCAAAACTTGGTTGATATGTTCATTTTATTATGTATGTTGTCTTCTTAAATTGAAAAACTGAGAAATAATATCTATTGTAGTGTTGAACTATGTACTGGACGTAAGTATAATTTACAATTTACTATTTACTTTTATTTTTTATTTTTGAATGTTTGATATTTATCAAACTTCGATATTAACAAATATAACAAATGGAAATATCATAATATATATTGTATCTATATATAATAATGTATATATACAGGGTGTTACAACTAACTATGTCACCCCGACGGGTGGTGATAGGGGAGACCTTAACTAACATTTTCGATATAGGAACCCATGTCCGGAAAGTTGACGTTACCTTGATGAGAGGGATTCAAAGTTTTCGGCGAACGCCTGCAACGCTTGCTCACAGGCACGGCGAAATTGTCGATAATTTAGAAATAATTCAAGTCTAATTCAATTATTTATTGACAACATAATGAATCTGACACAGTGTTTCAAATATCACAGGAAATGAGTATTTCCGTCGTCAATTTCAACAAAAAACAACCAAGTATTATCACATGTTTTGGTCAAACGAAAAGAAAAGAAAAATAACACTAATTATAACCACACGAAAGTTATCAGTGTAGCAAGTGTTCAGAGTGCCCCCCATTTTGCTGGCCGCAAAGTCTGCAGCGACGAAGTATAGACTTCCTCACTCTTTCCATCACTTCCGGATTGTTATCAATAAATATACAAATGCGGTTTGGTTGTTTTTGGTTGAAATTAACGACGAAAATACTTATTTTCTGTGATATCCCGTGAAAAAATGGATTAGATCAAATTTGATCAAATTTGATCCAGTTAGATCTAAATTTTGGGAAAATTGGATCTCAACAGATCTCGAGAGATCTCACCACATTTGCTTTGATCGAATTCGCATAAACGTACAAATGCAATTTTATGTCTAGCGAGGTTCAAGTAGATCTTGGGAGATCTATTTAGATCTAAATTTTGGGAAAAATTAGATCCAACTAGATCAAATTTGATCAAATTCATTGATATACTTAGATCTAATCCATTTTTTCCTGTGATTTTAAACACTGTGTTAGATTCATTATGTTGTTAATAAATAGTTAAATTAGACTTAGATTATTTCTAAATCCTCGACGATTTCGCCGCGCCTGTGAGCAAGCGTTGCAGGGTTTCGCCGAAAACTTTGAATGTCTCTCATCCAGGTAACATCAACTTTCCGGACATGGGTTCCTATATCGAAAACGTTAGTTAAGGTTCCCCCTATCACCACCCGTCGGGGTGACATAGTTAGTTGTAACACCCTGTATATATAAGTCTTTAGTTTTTATTAAATTTAAATATAATAGTTATATATAGAGTCTACTGTTAGCGTAAAGAGGTAGAGTAAATGTAGCCAGTGAAGAAAGGGGAGAAGATAAAGTTTTAGGTTATTCCACCAGACCTGAAAACATTGGGATAAAAGGTGTTATTAAACGGAATATCTCTGTCGGGGCACCGAAATCAATGAAACTAACTACGTCGCGCAATTCTATGCATGATTTCGAACACGTACGGCCAAAGAAATGTTTTTTTTTACGCGAAAATAGAGAAGATATCCATGTAAAACGGATTTATTTATTTATTTATTCCGTTTAATAACATCTTTTTTCCCAACATTTTCAGGTCTGGTGGAATTGCGTAGGAAAGCACCTTAAGGAAAAGGAAGACATGTAAAAAAAAAAAAATGTAACCCCGGAAGGTAATCATGTGTCGATGATAATTATATTTTTATTTTTTCAGGAGGAATTCTTTAATCACGCCAAGGAACTCCTGCTCCACCCTTCTGGCAGCTTCTCTATCCTCCGCCTGCTTCTGCATCTCCGCCTTCAAGATAGTTACCAATTCTGCGATCGAGGTGTTACTGACCGGTGCACCGGTGACACGTCTCTTTTTTTTTGGCTGCTCCGCTTCCTCTTCGTGCAGGTTAGCCATCCCCGATGGCCCTGCTGTTCCAGGCGCAGACTGGATTGTCAGGACTGGTCTAACCGTATGCCTGGTCGACATAAACTCATGCATGACCTCGTAATACGGCCATACTTCCGCCGGATGTTGCCGCTCTTCCAGCCCATCTCCAGTTGGTGGCAATATAATATTTTTATAGTGATTTTGGAGATTTTCAAATTTTTTTTTGCACTGCTGGGCGCTTGCACCGCATCCTAAAGCGGCGGCCACCGCTTCCCAGCCACTTGTTGCCATCCCCTTCTTACCAGTGAAGACGTGGTTCAATGCGGAACGGGTCTTTACCAGACTTATGGTATCATTTTTGCTCCCTAAAAATAAAAACCGTGTTATTTATTTATCTATTTATTCAATTATTAATTCACTTATGCATTTACTTATTTATTTATATTTATATTATTATATCAGTATTTATTTATTGATCTACAATTTTGATTTTTACAGGTTCATCAGTTATTTCTGTTCTTCAATCTGTTATCATTATTATTAATTATTATTATTATTATTATTATTATTATTATTATTATTATTATTATTATTATTATTATTATTATTAATATTATTATTATTATTATTCATACATATTATTATTATTATTTTCCTTGTATGGAGCAAGCCCGTGATTTGGTAAATAAATAAGAAATAAATGAATAGAACATTTTAACATTTTTGTTTTATTCTGTTAGCATTTTATCTGCAGCCATTATACGACCTGATAAGTTTTCTATCTGGCCTCTTTTTCAGGTAATACATGTGAGTTTTCAAACAAAACTTGGAATTGAAGTTTAGAATATTTAATTATCTGCGTTTAATTATATGAGAAACCCATAAGATGACTGGTGTATAATAAACACAAACACATTTTAGAGATTTGTTTATCAATTAATTATTCTACTCGTATGATGAAAGTAATAAATTATACTTACACGTCCATTTCAGCAACAAGGAACTCATAATTGCAACTTCGAACTTTCACACGCAAATATTTTAATAATTAATATTATGTAATATAAATTACATGTATAATTGGCGAAGATTCAAGGATGAATGCGTAAACAACGCGAAGAAAAAAAGTGATGATTGAAAATTTGCAACAATCAAAAACAAAAGTCCCGCCGAAGGAGCGGCGCGCATGCGCTCGACAACCTAGTTGAGTACATCTCCGCCAGAGCTCGCTAAAATGCGCAACCATTGGCGTAGGCATACGCTCGGCGCACAGGCAAAGGGTAAGGGTAAGGGTAAGGGTAAGTGTAAGTGTAAGTGCAAGTGTGCAGCCTTACAAGTTGGAACACAGCCTGTATCACGGCCGCTACTACAGGCCTGACGGTTCTTCAGCCGGCCAGCCGCGGCCATAGACATCTGATCGTCGTTTTGTCACATGGCGAAATCGCGGTGGCCGTGAAACGTCGCTAGAACCGTCAGGCCTGCAGTGGCGGCCGTGATACAGTCTCGTATCTGCTCTCGTATTGACTAACTTCAAACGGCTCCTATTCAAAAACGGCTTATCAATCGACACTTTAGCATTGATCATTTTGGTCTTGGATTTTCATGAGAAATCTACTGGTATGCGGAAAGTACCTCGTTGTGAATCACCCTTAGACCTAAACTAAAGACTATGATGGGTGGGGCAGACTGGCTTTTCCGCGGCCTTTGATGCGATTACTCGCTTGTTTCAACCAGTCCTTCATGGCATCTTTAATGTCTTTGTCCGTAGCCTTGATTTTCTTGCGGAGGAATTGTTTGGTAGAATCTGAAATAAACAACCATATGTACTGCTATCAAGATTGTACATCATCAGCTTTGAAATTGTTGGCGTGATTTTTCAGTAACAAAAATGGTGGATATTCATTTGATAAGAGTTTGAAGACGTTTCATCTCGTGAAGGGGGTGCATACACCTTTAAAATAATTTTTTTCAAATTGCTGCTACGCTCTGAGAAAACATTCTAATGACTCAGTTTTTTTACAGTTGATTAGTGCTATTTTGATACATAGTTCATGATTTTTTCAGATTTTATGTCCTCCGCTGAACATAAATTCAGTCCATCGAAGAAAAACCAGTTGTCGTAGAGTACAGGTTGCTACGTTGGATGAAATTTCTTCAACTTTTGAGGAAATATTCAGTATGAATGTAATTTCGGACCAAACCAATAATATTTCATGAATTTAAGTTTTAGACATAGAAATTTTTGATTGTAAGAGTTTTTTTTCCATCGTTCCGGAAAAAATGTTTTGAAACCAAAAATGTCTCTGTCTAAAAATTAAATTTATCAAATATTATTGGTTTGGTCCGAAATTACATTCATACTGAATATTTCCTCAAAAGTTAAAGAAATTTCGTCCAACGCAGCAACCTGTACCCTACGACAACTGGTTTTTTTTCGATGGACTGAATTTATGTTCAGCGGAGGACATAAAATCTGGAAAATTCATGAACTATGTATCAAAATAGCACTAATCAACTGTAGAAAAACTGAGTGACTAGAATGTTTTCTCAGAGCGTAGCAGCAATTTGAAAAAAATTATTTTAAAGGTGTATGTACCCCCTTAATCGGAATGATGGTAAATAAGATTCGAATTATATTCTTCGATGTAAGAGAATTCTCATTGGAACAGCAACGAAAAAAGATTTGCAAACTCGTTCACACATGACTATCAATGAATGATGTAGGTATATGGCCAAAGTTAGATATATCATCAATATGTAAGATTCTGGAAATTAAATTAAATTTGGAGAGTTCAATAAATTACTTCTTCATTTTTGTCGAGTCAACTTAGCATACGTTACGAATTGTTAACTCCATTTTAACGCGAGAAATTGTGTTTTCTCTGAGATAAATTTTCATCTTGTCAAGTAGTTCATGTAAAGTTTTTTTTTTTTCATGTGGTTTTTCAGGATCACTCGTTGATATAAAAATTATACTTGCAGGACAAGAGATAATTTTTAGGGTTGTTGACACTGGGCGGAGGATTTTTTATAGTTGGAAATGGAACATGCGTGTTTCTTTTTTCTTACTTTGAATCTGAGAGACTATTGTTCTATAAAACTGTTGGAAATATAAAATCAACGTGATTCTCATTTGTGTTAATCTACCTTGTTTAAGAGGAGAATAAAAGGTGTAGAGGCTTCAAAAAATTCAACTCTTTTTTTCATAAATCGATAGTAGAACTATCCAAAAATATATTCTGAAAATTTCAAAGTTTCAAAGTTATAAGCGTTTGAATGAGTGTCCCTCGGTCAAACGGTTGGAGCACTTGGCACGTAGTACGGAGCGGTCAAACAGGTAGTCATTCATGAACGACATTCATTTTCTGCAAGCCGAAAATGATGCATATGAAGCTGACGGAGGACTGCAATATGGTGCTGGAATAGCTGATTAACCAGTAAGTTGTTTGAATTGATTTATTACTGCCTTGCTTAAATTTACCTTTACTGCCACTCTTATTTTCAAACGCGTTTTTCTCGAAACTTCTTTTTTCGAATTTGTGTACACTCTAGCTCCTACAGTTTTTGATCAATCGTTATCAAACTCAGCATATATAAGTTTCTTTATATAAATACGCTCTATTTGAACCTCAATCCTAAACAATATCTTGGTTTTTATACCTGAAAAATGGTAAAAAATCATACTAAATTTCCACATTTCTAAAAAAAAGATTAATTTTTTTGTGAGGATTGAGGTTCAAATAGAAAAAACTTATTAAAAAAAAAAAAAAAAATGTTGAAAAATTGATTCCAGATGAAAATTGCGACCTCCGGGATGTACACAGATTGCCCAGCTGGATGGCGACTTACAATGCGCGACAGCTGATATCTCCGTTACTTTTTGAGGAAAATATTTGAGAATTTTAGAATATACTCTTGAATATATGTGTAAAATGACCCCAAAGTATAAATAAAATATATATATTTCTAATGTGTTGAAAAACTTCATGAAAATCACTAAAAATCGGCCGTCCTACACCTATTTCCCCCCTTAATAAAAATTAAATATTATGTTACACCGACACGTGGAGGTGATTGTGGGACGAATATCATGAACGAATTATCAGATCCTAATAGTATATTGTGTAACTAGAGGGGGGAAATGGCCATTTCGAGCGAGGGTGAGACTTCAGCACGAGCTGTGAGATGAAGACGAGTGCTAAAAACGTCTCACCCGAGGTAGAATGGCCATCCCCCTAATTTGCACACTGTATTTTTTTATAATGAGGGCACGAAATGGGCCTTCTTTGATGGGCATCGATCGGATTGGGAATGGCGCTGGGGCGGGAGGAAATATATTTTCTCGTCTCCGAGCCGAAAGCGACAACTTTCGTCCCGCTACGCGGAACGAAGTTGCCGCTTTTCGGCTCCGTCGATGAGAAAAATCGTATACACTCTTCGGGCAGTAAATAAGAAAGCCTCAGATCACATGTCTGTCGACCTCGGCTTCGCCTCGGATGACAATTACATGTGATCTGGGACCTTCCTTATTTTACTGCCCTAGGTATGTAATATACTATTTCTCTCCCGGCTCAGCGAGAGAAAACGAACAGTGGGAGGAAAAGTACTTTCCCTCCCACTGAGGTACTCACGTTCAACACACGTAATTTTCCCCACGCTCGACAAGCATGAAAGAAGGCTTATTTCATGCACGTATTATGAAAAATATCTTACCGCATATTAGACCTTGGAGGTTAGTAGTCTCAAACTTCTTCTTATCTTTATGACCTGCCCAGTTATATTGTGTCGCCAATAAGTCACTAATGACTCCTCTCATCATGCCCATGGCCACTGCTCTGACCGTATCGCCTCCAATTGACATCAATCTATTTTTCTACATGGGAATGGAGTATTTACATTGTTTTTCGAATTAAGAATTATGAAATATATTAGCTTTTTCACCCTAAGAGCGATACTCAAACAAGAAATCAGCTTTTGAAATTGGGATTAAAATTGGGTGAAATTCCTGGAATTATTTAGAACGTCACTGAAAAATATTCACTACGACTTATCGACATGCTAAATTCCAAGTTCCAAGTTCAGAATAATAATGATGACTCCACCCTCAAATTTGGTATAAATCATTGAAAGGGCCTCTCGAAATCTTTGAAAACCCCATAAACCGATCTCTAATCATTAGAGTGATGTAAAATTTTATGAATTTTTTTGTCACAATCATAATTCCTGAAATTTGGAAGTCAAGTGTATATCACAATTGATGAACAATTAACCCATCCATGCCAAAGTTAATATTCTTTGCCAAATCAAGACAAGATTATTATTTTTGCAAATAGATAATGAAATACTGCTCCACTAACCATGTATTCCTTGATGACTGGATCTACCAGCATCTGATCAAACTGTTCGAACGTATGAACATCTGTGATAGGCAAATCGGGTAACTCTTTAGGCTTTTCGGTACCCGTCAGATTTGCTTGAGTAGTTTGCAGTACTTGGGTTAGGACATTACAGATTTGCTCGAAAAGAGACTTGCTGGCTTCCAAATAGTCTAGGACGGTTCGTCTGAACCATAAGTCATCGCTCATGTCGCCACGCAGCAAAGACCCAGAGATAAAAAATTCTGCGGTGCGTCTCTGGAGATGCCTGGAAGCCTCGTTGCGAAGAAGAATCAATTCGTGAACTTGATGGCGTATGAAAAAGTTGACGATTTCTGGATTCCTGCCTATCTTGTATTCTGTCGTGGCTTAGCGAAGTCTGTGGTGTAGCAGAATGCTGACGATTAATCTATAAACAAAAACTTTTTTTTTTTCAATCGTGTTCACGAAACATAATTTTTTATCAGTCCATTCCCTATACCATCTTGTGATTTTATCCAACTGGCTGTGAGATTTCACATCGCGAAGGGGGGTTTCGGTCAATTGAGTCTAGCAGGTGCCTCAGTCACTATGACTTCTGACCGACTGAGATACCACTTGGCCTTTTTTTCTCAGTGCCCTCCTTCATCGAGGCTTCTTATTTCACAAAACCACTTTAATTTTTGATGTGGGAGATTAAAAAAAAAAAAAGTTTTTCTGGCACACCCTAATATAGATATACAACTCTAACAACTGACGGTCCGCTACCCACATCACTGAGATCTAAGCGAGGAATCATCCGGTATATACCCAGGCAGCAAAATCATGTCACACTGATATCACAGATACGTTACTTTGTTCCTTCCCATATCACTACTACATCACCGGGACTGTAAATGTGATGGTCCGGGGATATCAAAATGTCCGCCACAGGATGCCATGACAGTGATGTCACAGAGAGGTAACGAAGTTACGTGATAGTTATATAGCATTGATGTATCAGATTCGTAATTGCACCGGATCAGTTCCATCTGAGTTACAGATTTGCAGCCTCAATACCACGTATCGGCTACGTAAAAATGATGTATCAGTATCATGAAACGTATGGCACATGCATGTATCCGTGACAGATCAAATCCGTTCCATATATATATGATAGGGAGCCAAAGATGAAGTATTTCTACTTAATTTATCGATTTTTATTCCCCACTTTTAAACACGTAGTGATTACGCGAAAAAGTGCAAAATAAAAAACGAAAAGAATTTAATTGCACAAAATTTGTTTGTTTGTTAGAAAACAGAAGTTTATTTGTACATTACACACCTTATATATTTGTTATGTATCTATCTTTGAACGACTTATAGATAATTTTTATAATTATTATTGACATCAGTTATACCTATATGTATATTAGGGTAGTCCTTATTGTTGTAATTTCGGAATTTCAATAGGGCCGCCCCCTACAAACCTTCCAAACAACTCGGAAAAATTCCCTGCCAATTTTGAGTTTTTAATATTAACTCGACCCGCAAGACGACGAAAGTTTAAAATAAGAAATTGCATGTATTTTTCAATACGATAGTTATTGATAAAAAAAATCTGGAATTTGGTATAGTTATTCGTACTTGTATGATGTACATGATGGTTCATTGAAAATTTTTTTAGAAAATTATATTTTTACCTTTCAATGCTCAACTTTCGGAAACAACATTTTTTTACATCATATTGAAAGGTAAGAATAAAATTATCTAAAAATTGTTCTAACGCACCATTTTGTACATCATACAAGTACAAATAACAATACCAAGTTTCAGATTTTTTCATCGATAGTTATCGGAGTTATGAAAATTTAAAGTTCAGTTTTGAAAAATACATGCGATTTCGCATTCAAAACTTTCGTCGTCTTGGTGGTCAGGTTAATGTTATTATCGAGGACTCGAATTTGGCACGGATTTTTTCATTTATTTGAAAGGGTTGTAGGGGGCAGATCTATTAAAATTCTTAAATAAGGATGACCCTAATGTATATGGATATTTGATTACAGAGTTTTAAGTCTAATAGAAAATGAATGATGAATATCATATTAGAGGAATAGAAATACTTGAGTTTCTTCTTACTTCTTTATCATATTATAGATAATTTTGATAATTATTATTGACATCAGTTATACCTATATGTATATTAGGGTAGTCCTTATTTTTGTAATTTCGGAATTTCAATAGGGCCGCCCCCTACAAACCTTTCAAACAACTCGGAAAAATTCCCTGCCAATTTTGAGTTTTTAATATTAACTCGACCCGCAAGACGACGAAAGTTTAAAATAAGAAATTGCATGTATTTTTCAATACGATAGTTATTGATAAAAAAAATCTGGAATTTGGTATAGTTATTCGTACTTGTATGATGTACATGATGGTTCATTGAAAATTTTTTTAGAAAATTATATTTTTACCTTTCAATGCTCAACTTTCGGAAACAACATTTTTTTACATCATATTGAAAGGTAAGAATAAAATTATCTAAAAATTGTTCTAACGCACCATTTTGTACACCATACAAGTACAAATAACAATACCAAGTTTCAGATTTTTTCATCGATAGTTATCGGAGTTATGAAAATTTAAAGTTCAGTTTTGAAAAATACATGCGATTTCGCATTCAAAACTTTCGGCGTCTTGGTGGTCAGGTTAATGTTATTATCGAGGACTCGAATTTGGCACGGATTTTTTCATTTATTTGAAAGGGTTGTAGGGGGCAGAGCTATTAAAATTCTTAAATAAGGATGACCCTAATGTATATGGATATTTGATTACAGAGTTTTAAGTCTAATAGAAAATGAATGAATATCATATTAGAGGAATAGAAATACTTGAGTTTCTTCTTACTTCTTAATCATAAGATTATACGTATTATATCATAGGAACTGGTAATACTTTGGTACATATTTTATAATGTCATTTTACGTAAAGCATATCGAATATAATACAGATCTGAGATCCGTAGAGAATGATTTGATTCATAAATGGATCAATAATGTCGTATTCAATCATGGAATACTTGACCTTGACTGAAAAAATAAAATCTCTTTTACCCATATCGGGCATATAATTTCACAATCAACTATACGTTCGATATTTCGTAATGCATAGTAGAAATAATAGTAGGACTGAAATTAAAAAATTCAAGTGGAAGTTATAACAATTCAACAATTCTCTATCACAAAATTATATCGATGGCTTGGACGAAGAACGTTGCATCTCGTAAGCGACTCTAAAATCGCTCTGTAGTTGTATGGCAAGTCCATAGCACCACAGAGCGGTTTCGGAATGGCTTGCGAGATGCAACGTTATTTGTCCCAGCCATCGATATATCATCTACGATCAATCAACTACGTTAAATAATTATAATCAGATCTGTAATATATTCAATATTTTGTAATGCCTAGTCGAAATAACATTGGGACTAAAATTGAAAAATTAAAATAGAAGTTGTAACAATTGTATTCGGTATTTGTAGCCTTCTATATTAGTTTCAAGAACTATTATAATATCACATGCAAAAATATGCAAATCAAAGAAAACTTACTATACTCGTTAGAGTGAGGGGTTGGACGAAATCACAAGAGATAATTGCTTACAAAAGAAAAACAGAAAGAAAAAAAAACGAATCGATGAAGCGAAAGAATATACTTCAGTACGATAAAATATAAAAGTATTGAAAAATGCGATAAACTTATATGTTCTATAAATGTATATATACTGTTGGTGAAATTATTGCAGCTTGAGAATAGGGTTCAGAAATCACGATTATAATATAGAAACTGGACTTAAGCTGTTTTCGCTGTGATACTTATAAAGTATTATTTTTTTTTGACTCTTTTAAGACTTCTCTGACTAAACGTTGATGTGCTTGGCGAAACCACTCACTTGCCACTTCGTCAAATTCTTTGTCAGTGTGATTATATCTGGTCGATATTACATCTGAAAATACAGGTGAAAATATCTTGCTTAGTATGTGAGCTATAAATCGAACTCCAATTCTTGATGCAGCTGCATCAGAGTACAGTTCCTTGAAGAACAATTAAATACGCCTATGTTATTATAGGTGCATGAATACTAACGAACCTTTGATACACTTCATTATTGCGAGATCGTTGATCTTAAAGTTTCCACGCTGCCCTAACCATGACGATTTCGTAGCAAGTTGATTCGAAAATACTTTTCTAAGAATTCGGATGAGAGAGTCTTTCATTCCAGTTCCTCCGACTTTTTGAAGACAAAGAACCTGTAATCAATTTTAACATACTCCTTCAAAATTGAAATTCCTTAGTATTACTAGAGCCCAATTTCGTGTATCGAATTTCAGATTGAAACTTTTTTCTATTTAGGAAATACTGATGTCCAAAGCTACCTCTACGCACGTTTCATAAGTTTTTGAAAATACACTCACCACATTGGACTGTGAAATTGTATTTCCTAAATCAGCTTCAAATTTGGCCACTTGTAGTTGGTTCTTGAAGGGAAACACAGCTTCGATGACATCATATGTAATATTTGTGCCGCTACAAGATTTTTCTATCGATCGATTTTGTAGAGTCTTTACGATATCTTTCACTGCTGCTATAGCTACCGATATCTCTGATATCCTCCGAAATACGAGGTCAAATTTAGCTGTTATAAATAGAAATGATAATATAACAATTTGAATATGGACATGAGGTTTGAGCAATGCACGTTAAAGCCACCAATTATACCAACTTTCTATAAGTCCGCGTAATGTCATAGTCGATGTAGAAAGATCTGCAAATAGAAAACGGTTATTACCACAATTTCCAGATAATTGTATGATTGTGAGCATATAATTACGTGTACATAAGCATACCTGAATATTCTGAATTTTTGATAGGAATTTGTGATGATTTTGGAGTAGACGAAATAAGATAATGGTTCACTGTCGAATCATGACCGGTTCGAAGAGTGTCAAGCAAGTCTGCAGTATGAAAATATTCCATATTAAATTTAGGAAGAACATATTGCAGTGTCTTTGTGTGCTACATCAAGCTGACTTCGATAAAATATAATTATATATTTTTCAAATTTAATTATTAAGATATCCAATCGAATTGTTTTAGAATCGATAAATTATTTGCAAATATAACTACCATTTTGAGTTAAAATATTCGAATCAGACTCAGATGCGTTTGACTCGAATGGTGCAGACGATGTTGCTAAAGGCACTGTTACTTCATCCTTGTGTCCTGTGGCAGCTGATACCATTTCTGTGGTAAACATTTTTTAGATTTATATGGAAAATTTTGTGAAATAAATATACAATTGTATATAAGAGAATGATAACAATTTTCTGAACAATGCCGTGGTGAGCAATCACTAGATTATATCTGTGAATAAATTGATTTAGTACCTAGCAAAGGCTCATGTAGTATTTGAGAAGATATTATCCGTGGTTTTCTGATTGGTTCCTTACTTGGTCCTGCTTCATTGAGTTGCGAAGCTGAAAACCATCATGCGTTTAGTACAGATGGGACACGTGATTTGAGAGTTTATACAAGAGAATGATAACAATTTTCTGAACAATGCCGTGGTGAGCAATCACTAGATTATATTTGTGAATAAATTGATTTAGTACCTAGCAAAGGCTCATGTAGTATTTGAGAAGATACTATCCGTGGTTTTCTGATTGGTTCCTTACTTGGTCCTGCTTCATTGAGTTGCGAAGCTGAAAACCATCATGCGTTTAGTACAGATGGGACACGTGATTTGAGAGTTTATACAAGAGAGAATGAAATCACTAATGGTTTCAATGAATTATAATAATGACCTGATTTATATTCGGCTATAACACGCGGCGTACCTAGAACAAAGTGTTTGAAAATTATTTTCATACAATAATAAGAAATGATTATAGCCATCAGTCACCCTAATATATGAACAATAAAAATACATTAAATGAATAAAATAATTGATTAGATGAATCGTATCTTGCATCTATAAAATCACCTTGTAATTTTTGTTCGCCATAGTCCAATAGAATGGGTATGTCATCTATCAATATTGTTTTATCTATGTTTAAACTGGCTGGGGGAGAGGGAAGTTGAACTTGTTTAATTTTCGATGGTAAAACTTCCTCATCAGAAGTCTCTTGTACAGTTTTCAAGGAAGTTTTCTTCCTTTTTCTGCTATTACGGCTCTTACTGGTATCAAAATCTCGTTCATCACCCGATGAAACGAATTCGGCTTTTTTCCGAGCATGTTCGATTGTATCTGGGATATAGGATTGATCAATTTAGTTTCTGTAATTTTTATCATTTCCTATTCGTGAAATAATAATCTTTTGTTGACTTTGATAATATGATCATCACAACTTTACTCTAAATTTCATATGACAATAGGTAATCAAAATTGATAGTTTGATGAGAAAACTAGATCCAATTTTTGTCATATATTCTTCTAAACGAATTTATAAATATACACAAGATTAGTATCAAATGAATGGTAATAATCAACTTCGCATCATTTTGAAAGTCACATTGAATCTAATAGAAACAGTCTGTAATTTCACACTTGAGAATTCGGCTTACCATAATAATTTTCAAAGCTAACTTCATGTAATGTCCATTTGGAAGGATTGTCAGGGTCAGGTAAGACTCTTTTCGAAATGAGATAACTGATATTTTTAACTTTTGGCCACCAGCATTTCTGTTTATTAGCAGTTAACCAACAACTAGGTACTTCTGACGTTACTTGATCTTCGTCATCATTATCCGTCAGAAATGATACAACGGCATATGGGAGAACCATTTCACTTATTGTCGGTTACTGAAATCCGAAACATATTATGTACAAAATACGGTATATGACCAATGATATAAAACTGAGAAACGTTTCCAATAACTTCAGAGTTCTGTTTTCGGTTCAATGATTTGTTGCCTGCTATTTTTTCACTCTCACTTTATAGCCTTCTTCAACGGAGGTGAAACATTTAAATTACATAATTAGGCTTGTTGTGCCGACACTACCTTACTGAAAATCGTGTCATGAGATCTGATGTGAGATCTCATATAAGATGTGATGTGAGCTTATATGAGATCTGATATCAGCTCAAGTGAGAACTGATAAGCACTCACCTCAGATTTTCGTAACGAAATTGAACAAGGTTTTCATACTAGATATTATATGAGTCTGATGTCAGATCTCCTGGCAGACTGTAAAAGTTTATAGTGAAAAAAAATTATTGTGCTGCATGACTTAAACTCAGAACCTTTGCTGCGTAGGCTCTTGCCTTACCACTGTGCCACAACATTTCTTATAAAACAAAGAATTTTCTATGTATATATTGAATTTAATTTTCAGTTAATGGTCGTAATAACTCAATATATACGTAGAAAATTCTTTGTTTGATAAGCGATGTCGTGGTGCAGTGGTAAGGTCAGAGCCTACGCAGTCAAAGGTTCTGAGTTCAAGTCCTGCAGCACAATAATTTTTTTTCTCTATAAACTTTTACAGTCTGACAGGAGATCTGACATGAGACTCATACAACATCTAGTATGAAAACCTTGTTCAATTTCGTTACGAAAATCTGAGGTGAGTGCTTCAGTTCTCACTTGAGTTGATATCAGATCTCATATAAGCTCACATCACATCTTATATGAGATCTCACATCAGATCTCATGACACGATTTTCAGTAAGGTAATTACTGTTTGAATAAGATAATGATCACAAAATCGAATAAAAACTATTTAATCATAGCCACTCATGTTACTCTCATAGAAAATTATAATTCGTCAAGTCGATTCACGAAAATATTACGAAAACGGATTCAGTACCAGCGTATATATACAGGGATGATATGGGTATGGTTTCCACTCAGTCACAGCCAACTCGGCACCCTCCAGGTTTTTCGTTTGTTTATTGCAAACTGGCCATCCACTTTTTTATTTCTTTCTGATCGAATTGATGCGAAAAGCAAGGTATACAAGGTGAGTGAAAATAATTCATCTAATTAATGTTATTAGAATAGGTAAATGATTCAATTGGTTTTAATCAATTTTATTATGTTCAACAATTTTTTAAATATCAATATAATTATGATAATAATAATCTGAACAAAAACACGAATATAATGATGATAATAATACTGAAACGCAAAGTATAGGTTATTGAAAATAATTTATCTAATTAACATCATTAGTATAAATTATTCAACTGGTTTTAATTTTATTATATTATTATTATTATTATTATTAATTTTTTATTTTATAATTTTTTTTTAAATTTTATTCATAACATGAACATGAACAGGAACAAATACAAATACAATAATAATGATAATAATGATTAATCAATAAATTTATTTATTAATTGATTTTATTATATTATCATATTTTCTTTTATGATCATAATCATTGATATCATTATTATGATTATTAATAATATAATAAAATTAATCAAAACTAGTTGAATAATTTATACTAATGACGTTAATTAGATAAATTATTTTCACTAACCTATACTTTGCTTTTCAGTATTATTATCATCATTATATTAGTGTTGTTGTTCAGATTATTATTATCAAAATTATATTGATATTTAAAAAATTGTTAAACGTAATAAAATTGATGAAAACCAGTTGAATCATTTACCTATTCTGATAACATTAATTAGATGAATTATTTTCACTCACCTCATATACTTTGCTTTTCGCAAGCATCAATTCGATCAGAAAGAAATAAAAAAGTGGATGGCCAGCCTGCAATAAACAAACGAAAAGCCCGGAGTGTGCTGAGTTGGCTGTGACCGACAATGAGTGGAAACCATACCCGTATCATCCCTGTATATACGTATATATATATATATATATATATATATATGTATGTATATATACATAATTTTGAGGTTAGGTTGATGATCTATCACGTGGCTGAGAGGGATTCCAAAAAAGTATTCAAAATTACCTGGCTTTATCGAAGATGGAGATAAATCACACTGGTTAGTCAATGCTGCCAAGTTTGATCAACAACTGAGTATCATCCAAAATAACGTGAGGGGATAATATAACGAGCAAAGTAAAATAGATAGATAGAGTAATAATAGAACTAGAAATAAAAAAAAATTTCTTATAACCTTCGAAGCTGGACAGTTAAATCGTATTTTCAATCGGAAAAAATTTGGATCCGACAATTATTTGTGCGTAGACAGAACTCGAAATCGTTGCCTTTTGTTAGATGGGTGCACGTGGGATATTACTTAGACCGCTATTCCATGACGCGCGGATCGACGGAACAGAATCGATGACGGAGCGTCATGAGACAGCTGATTGTGAGTCTACAATGGAGTACCAGCGCGTCGACGCTCGCGTACGGTCTGACGTCACCCATAAGATTTTGCTGGGTGACGTCAGAGCGTACCGTCGACGCGTTGTACTCCGTTGTAGACTCATCATCAAGAAACGTACGCATATACCTCTTTCGGAAAGTATTACAAGAAGGGGAATTCATCACTGTGTTCAAAATCGTAGCATTTTAGAATTATGCCTTCGTATTACTATTTGGTAACGACTAAATATAGTTATCAAAGTGAATTCTTGACTATTATTTATACTCCGTGGTCTGCTAAATTTTCGCGTTAATTTTTCTCGTACTCCGACTGACTATTCAAATGTATGCCAAGTGAAGAAATCACCGTATAGAACAACTCGACTACAGTTTTTAATGGGAGCTTTCCTTTTACATCAATTTGCAGACACCAAATTATTGGTGCGATCCAAAAAAGTGATCAATAACACAGCTGTGTGTCGCATTGTGTCTGAGAATTGAAGTAAATGGAAAGCTCCCAATATTACGTTCGAAAAGATTGTTATGAGTTGACCGGATTGTGAAAAAACTGACCCCAAAATTTGAACAGACTATAGTTGTTAGGAATTCATATAGATATCAAAATATTGACTGATAGATATAGAATAAAATATAATATATGGTATGTATGTCTAAAATTAAGGTATCGAAATCGACGTACTGAACAGTGCTCGGTGTATTTTCAACATAAATTACATCTGATGTGTCAAAGGCAATATTGTAAATTCGTTATTTGTTGATGTGAATTTAAGGCATTTGCATTTTATGTGAGAAACTTCAAATTGCATGACTTGACTTCGTTCGTTGGATACAACGACTATACCTAGGTTCGAAGATTCACAAGGAGTAGTGAACAAAGATTGAGAATTCGAAAAGGTTTTACCACGAAAATATATTTTTCCATTATGAAGATGAATCTGATCTAAAATGATGACTGTCCCGTTAGTCATGCAGCAACAATTATCGGGTGTTTTTGTACTAAAGAAAAAGGCTTCGTATCGGATGAATTTAATTGTCTGAATTTTCCCAGAATGTTGACATCTATGGTATTTAATAATTGGATAATCAGGTCTTTTCCTGGTTGGATGCATGGAACTTACACTACAATTTTCTTGATGACGTTTAACAAACTGTTGCAGAGGTTTATTGGATGATTTTACCATCTTTTTTATTTTTTGCATGTGGTTTTCAAATTTAAAAGTACTAAATTTATCTAGCGGCCCGTTAAGCTTAACATCGTCAGATAAATGTACTAAGTTATGTACGTTATACGAGAGGTACTGATACCCATACATAAGTGGGAAAGTTTTCACAAAATATATCAATAGGTTTTTAGCGTAATTGTTGTACTTCAAATGTAAATCTTGACTCGACAAAATGCGAATGGCTATACTTAAACTGAGAAAATGATCATACTGATCTTTTGTTAGAGTGTTTTTGAATACAAGTAAACCGGTATATAATAATAGTTGTCTAAGTTCCGTAGCTTTAAATCTATCGACCTCCTGTAGAGACCTTGCTTTCCTCGCAAACTCTTTTGATATTGAAATATTAAGCGTTACAAGATGATTTGAAGCCTGCATCAAGTTTTCATTTCTCATTCTGACATTCTTTTTTCCTTTCACCCAGAACTGTACTAATTTTTTCATAATGCCCAGACATACCAGATGCAAGTAGTCGAGCGGAAAAATAGAAATCATGCAAATTGGCAATGTTTCTAGAATAGATATTTTTTTATGATGCTCTTCTTGAGTTTTTTCTCTGAATGATTTATCTGTCCGTAACGGTGCGTTAACTTCAGGATAAGTAACACGGTTATCGATGAATTCCCCTTCTTGGATACATTTCCCACAACCAAAGTACGCATTATGCCCTTTTGTCCCACATATATATGCTTTTGCTGGTGCGTCACACACAATTGCATTGAGTTTGATTTCAACTGATTGACTTTCAATTGTTATACCTGTAGCCGAAACATTCTTGAAATCGCTGACGAAGAATTGTAGAAATTCGTTACTATCATGAGGCTTTTGGTAACCATGATATATTCCAATGACAAACGGCACAGTTTGAAAGTCTGCCTCAATAGCTCCCAAAATTGGCCAAAATTGACTGCCACTACTCTTAGTGAGTGGGAGTCCATCTACATTAACATTGATTTTTAATTGAGAAGGGCATTTGCCAGGTAAATAATATTCGGAAATTGATTGTAATAAGCCTGGACGCAGTCCAAAATGATAATAATGCCCTGGCTTCATTTCGGTTATTGCTAAATTTGTGGCAGTTTTTACTAAAGTTCTACTATCGCGAGGCACAGTAAATTTATGAGTACGTAGGACAACTAATAATGCATCAACATCTGCGTGAGTTATGTTGCGCGTAACCACCCAGTCTCGAAGGTCATCTTGAAAATTTCTTTTGGTAATATTTGGAATATTTGACTCATTGTGAGTAATATTTTCACGACTCTCGTCACTATTATTATGAAATGTCTCGACATGTGAAATTGATTGTGCAGTACTGGTACTGCCACTATTTGATCCAAAACTACAATTTAAATTAATATCCTGCTGATAGTTTGCATCTAAATTATAATCCAAGTCTATTTTCAAGTCTAATGATAAAACCGAGGCAGCATTGACAACATTGTGAGTTAAAGGTCCACAAATAGTGGGTTGATTGCCTTGAGCCGTAATTGATGAGCACTTATATTCCGTTTCAACCAAACGCCGATATTGTCTCTTCGACAAACTGATTCTATCTTTGATCTTCGGCATACTGCGTTCTTATAATCATGTGCAGCAAATGTGAGCTGATGCGTGTTGTAATGTATACGCCGTTTATCTCATCGATTATTTCAGGAACCCTATGTAGTTAGAAAACATTCTGTTTATTAAATTCTTCACTAATTGAGGTGGTCATCTTTCTAGTGAAGATGTAAGATTGACCAACGACCAGCAAAGGTGTAACCGGGGGGGGGGGGGGGGGGGGGGGGGGGCACCCTGTGATATTGATATAACAAGAAAAGTCTTACAATGAATAAATAGAGAGATGATGAAACAATGTTTTCTGTCATTCTGATATCCCTATCTTATATAATTTTCTCGACTGCACTCGTCATGGGCAAATGATATATTTGTAGAAAGGAAATTTGATTTAAAAAAAGGCTACGAAAAAAGCCACGGGGACACCATCGATGAACATTACTGTACGCAGTTTTTAGAAAAAATATTGCCATACAGTGAGGAATAGCTATGGAATATGATTAGAAATATTATAAAAAAAAAAAAAATAATGATGAATTTCAATATCTTGGACAATAAGACCCCTCAAATGTAACTTTTCTCAACACTTAATTTATAAAAGTAATGACAAAGGGTGCCACAAGAAGTAGCGTGTTTCTTGCTTACGTAAGTAATACACTCTCACTCATGCAACAACGTTTGCAGTTTGAACAGGGCCGACTAATAAATATTTGAAATAAAAAAGAGGTAATGGTTTTGAAAATGTTTTCCAATGGTTTACCTAGCTCTGGGCGGTCTGACCAGCACATCTACTCGTAACCCTGGCGTGTCTGTATTGGTGACCGCTAATGCAGTTTATTGAAGTACTTGTTTTATACTGGAAACCAACTATATAACAGAAAAAATTTTCAATGTCTTTTTTTAAATCATAAAATAAATACACAAATTAAGAAGAATCACAACAAAAATAACGCAGTGTCAGAAAAGAAATGGAAAATAAAAATAGATGTAGAAATATATGATTCACGTGGGTAAAAAATTAAAATTCCTTATTCTGTCGGAAGTTTTAGGATACTTCAGATAGTAATTTCAGCACAAGTGAAAAAAGGGCAATCTATAAACAATGTTTCAATATATTCGATATGTTTATTAAACATATCGATCAACATAATTATCATGCAATATAACTTACCTCACACGTGGTACATAGGTAGCGTGTAGTCGCCCGCGTGGTGGCACAGTTCACTATTATAATAATTATTCACCAACAGTTTATACATTTATAACTAAGAGAAACTAAAATTTATTCGTCCATAATATGATATATTCTGGATTTATATTGAATTGATTGACGATGCGACAGATAACGGTGGATTAAATAATGCATGAGGTGTACGGGCACACGGCGTGCGCCCGTACACCGTGCGCCCGTACACCGTGCGAATCCGCTCCTCAATGATCTAAAATCGACAATGGTAATGGCGGTCATAGCGATGAAAACGGAAGTCGTGGGGAAATAGATATAGATAGATAGATATAGTTTTATTTGTCCAAGACAATATTGGACAAGTCTCAAAACTAGAACTTTATATCGTATGAAGAAACAACAATAAGTGATGAATATTACAAAGATCATAATATTCATTTATATTTTATATTTTATATTTTTTATTTTATATTTTTTTTTTTTATTTTTTTTTTTTACACAATACACATGTATAGAGCATGGACTGCGCATTAGGGCCGAAAATCGCTGGGTCCGTAGAAAGAGAAGGAAACACACGCGGCAGAAAGAGACAGATTTGGCCGCGTGTGCTTCCTTCTCTCTCACTTTTGGCGCTACCACAGGCATGAGGGAATGCGCAGTCCATGCTCTATGTCTATGGACGATTACATTGTATTCATTGGGGTACCCCATTGGAAAATAGAGCACTACAATGTTGTTTTCTAACCTTGTTATTAAATTTCAGAGGTTCCGTTGTTGTTAATGACGTCGTTGCTAGTGGTAGAATTTCAATATCTCAAAAACTATCCGCCCGATGGTGAAATGTTTCAAACAAAAGTTGTTTCCGGTATTCAAATTTCAAGAACGCGCCATTATGCCAGCTATTTTTTTTTTTTTTTTGCTCCGGTCCCTGCCATAACTACACTACAGCTACATTTTGCTTGAAGAAAAGACCAAATTCAAAACCTCGTATCTTTGTCAAAAAAGCGAGTATAGACTTCACCTAAAAATTATTTTGAACGTCTAAATGTCTACTTTGAGATTCTTTTCGTAGAATTATTTTATCCGATGTTCTCTCTGAGTTGGATTTGTCTAAAGCGAACGGTCGAGACTCACGAACATGTTCCTTGAAGTTCGACGTCACGCACGGACCACGGAATTTTTTTTTTTTTCAATCCAAGGTTTTCCAAATGAAACTTGAAGTTTTAGCTTTACAATGGGTACCTGTTCAGCTGTGTACGAATCTTTCTCATCGAGTTATTCAACTTCTAAGAAAAAAACTTCCCGGAAACTTTGATTGCATGCAACGGACAACCAGATCATCGTAAAGAACTTTTGAGGAGTGTATACTCATATTGATTGATAATTTCTTTGTTTTTGGTTTTTCTGATAAGTGAAAGAGCCGAAACTCCACCCATCGCCTAGGTCCATTTTTTTGAAGAGGTCATCTTCAGAGCCATTTTTAAAATGATTGAAATTTGTTTTCTATTTTAACAAAAATGTTTTTGTATGCTTCTTGAGTCTTACAATATACCTACAAAGTTCAAATATAGTTGTTCATTAGTTTCACCTTAAAAAAAATCCTAAAAATGCCTTAAATTCACGTAAAATCTATATTCGTACTAGTCAGCGACAATGTATAGCTCTGTGAGAGTGAAAGCCACCAGATATCCACTCGAGAGCAAGAAAGATACGCGCGTGAATGCTGTCGCGTTACCACACGCGTGATTACAGCTTAAATATGTACGGGTTAAAATAGTATGATAAGGTATTAGACACTTTATGATTATGTATCAAGATTTTGAAACTTCTTGATTCAAATCTTATACAGATGACTTAAAAAATAAAAATGAACTTTAGCAAGCCATAACTTGTAAAAGTTAAGGCCCATCCTTAGTCGCCCACCTCTTTTTGATGCAATGTGATACATTTCGATTATTATCCGAGCCCAGGCGTCAAAAACGTAAAAAAGGCCAATGCTGCGCGAATTCAAAGTCAATACCGAACACATACGGCCAAAAAAATGTTCGTTTCGTGCGAAAATATAGTCTACAGATGGTTTTTACATTTTTCGTAATGTAATGTTTTTCGTAACAATGTAAAAACCATCTCTAGTCTCTATTTTCGCACGAAACGAAGATTTTTTTGGACGTATGTGTTCGGTATTGAATTTGAACTCGGAATTCGCGCAGCGTTGGCCTTTTTTGCGTTTTTGACGCCTGGGCTCGGATAATAATCGAAATGTGTCACATTGTATCAAAAGGAGGTGAGCGCAAAATTCTATTCGACTGTTTTCTTCCTCTTCCGATTACTATCTGATGGCGATACTTTTTATTTTTATTTTCAGACCGATGCTAATGCCGTTTTTTCCGTTAATTAGCACTTTAGCACGACGTAACTTCGAGACGATCATTCTCACAAGAAAATTCTATAAGATTTTTTTTTTCCTTTTTCGATCATCTGATGACGATATTTTTTATTTTTTTTTTTCATACCGCGCAAACCCCGTTTCCACGTGAATTACTCAAGAATGATCATTGAATTATTCCAAAGTCAGATCTTGCCATTGGAGTAATTCACGTGAAAACGGTTTGCGCGGTTCGAAAAAAAAAAAAAACTAGAAAATATTGCCATCAGAGAATCGAAAGAGGGAGAAAAAATTCTCATAGAATTTTTCTCTAAGAATGACCGTTCCGAAGTCACGTCGTGCTAAAGTACTAATTAACGGAAATCCGCCGTTAGCATCAGTCTGAAAAAAAAAAACTAAAACATATCGCCATCAGATAATCGAAAACGGAAGAAAAAAGTCTAATAGAATTTTTTGCTCAAAGTAAACCTTTACAAGGTACGGCTTGCTAAAGTTCATTTTTGCAGATTCAGAAATCTTGAGGGTCATACCTGGTGACACTGCAACGTCAAACTTGAGCCATGCTTGAAGATAGAACTAGGTGATATCAACGTTACATATCATTCGCGCTTTCTGGGTGATATAACACTGCACATCCCAATTATATCACGGCCACATCACACTTGAGCAATGTTCAAAGATAGTACTTGGTGATGTCAACGTTACATGTCGGTTGTGCTTTTTGGGTGATATAACACTGCGACATTATTGTGATATTACAGCTACATCAAACTTGGGCACTGCTCAAAGAGAGAACTGGGTGATGTGAACGTTACATATCGGCTGTGCTTTTTGGGTGATATAACACTGCGACATCATTGTTATATTACAGCTACATCAAACTTGGGCACTGCTCAAAGAGAGAACTGGGTGATGTGAACGTTACATATCGGCTGTGCTTTTTGGGTGATATAACACTGCGACATCATTGTTATATTACAGCTACATCAAACTTGGGCACTGCTCAAAGAGAGAACTGGGTGATGTCAACGCTACATAACAATGTACTGTCTTTGCCATATGGCAGTGTTATATATCAAGCGCATCTCTGATATATTAAAAGATCACTGATACATGAATGTTATATAAAACTTACATAAACTTTGTTATATACCAGTAATTTTACAGTGTAATATCACGGTAACGTAAATATGCTAAGTTTGCTGCCTGGGTAGTAGTGAGAATATACCTTCTTCGAATCTGTCGATCCTGAATTTCTGGCTTTAGAGAAGTCAGAGTTATCGTTGGACATTTCATCCACCTTCCTAGGTGTCTCAAGTCTTCGTGTTTTAGGCAGTTTCCTTTTGCGGCGACTGCCATCGGAAGAAGAATCTGCATCACTTTTAGAAGACGATTCCGAATTCTGAGGAAATGATGACTGCGGCGAATTACGAGATGAATTCTCAGGGGATGATGAATTGTTCCTACGCCTTCGTTTTATACCTTCACCCTTCTTCCGGTGATGCTTTTTGGGCTTGCGATGATGACCATTTTGGGGATCTACGTTTTCCTTTCCAACTGCAGAGTTGTCATCCTCACAGATTTTGTCGTCAATGATGGGCTTTCTTATGACTGTAATCGCCTGTCCTGCATCATCGGTAGTACCTCCGTCAATCAGGTTACGGGCATAGTCCTCTATATCTTGATAGTCTTCTGTCCGAATCAAACATAGTAAACGGCATTGATGACAACAGCTACCGGACAACGTTATATTATAAGAAGGTGATTGCAAGAGGATCTCAGAGCGATATGCCATTTTATATAATTTAATCAATGCAATGATACTCCACGATTCTAAACTTTTGGGACGGTATTTCGTATTGGGCGTCTCACGTTGAGAATCAAAAATCTTTTCGTTATGCCTAGTGTAATCCTTGCAACTATATTATAATAGTCTGCAAGCATTCAATACCCTTGATACCAAACGTGAAAATTAGGGCAATCATGACTATGAAAATAAATTTAAAAATCAATAATTCTGAAAGTATAGCAGAAAATAATGAAACTGTAATTTGATCATGGTGAACACTAGTTGGTTCAAAAAAATCGACTCTTTTTTTTTTCAAAGTCACATGTTTAATAGATGTAGGAAGAGGAAATAAGATGCCTGTTAAAATTTGAGCCCATTAATATTTAGTGGTCGCTGAACGCAATTTTCCATTTTCCATCCGATTACCATGGGAAAATTTTTTGTTATTTCTGAATCTTGTAGCTCAGTAACAAAGCAATGTACATAAAGGTCTAATACATATTTTCATAGGAAATTAAATGCTCTACAAAAAAAGGTCTCGTATAAGTTTCTGATAACTCAACTCTTTCAAAAGTTATTCAAGGTTAAAATTCGACTTAGGCCTTCAATGACAAACAGAAAAAGTTGAGTTATCAAAACATTACAAGAAACCTTTTGTGCGGAGCATTAAATTTCCGATAAAAATATGTACCAGGCCTTTATGTACATTGCCTCGTTACTGACCTACAAAATTCAGAAATACCAAAAAACAAATTTCCGCATTAATCAAATGGAAAATGGAAAATTGCGTTTAGCCACCACTGAATATTAATATGAAGGGTTAAAATTTCAACAGGTGTCTCATTTTCTTTTCCTACAACTATTGAACATGTGACTTTGAAAAAAAAAAGAATAGTCGATTGTTTTGAATCAGTCTAGTAAACACTTTACCTGAGGTACGTAGAACTCTATGGACTTGGTGCTTACTCCATCCCTTCTGATAAATAGCCTGCTGCTTCACAAGTTCAAGAAATACGGCATTATTCTTCGCATTTCTTGGCCAGTAACAATATGTATTATTGTCCGTCAGCCACAGCTTCGGAACAACAGTAAGTTCGGTGGATCCACCTCTTCCGAGGAATTCGACTGCGGCGAACATTAGGCCACGTGTCTATGCAATAGAAATTAATGTTGCACCGGTGTGAGTTTCATCTTGTTCATTGGGAGGTATTGCAAATAGTAATACAACACACGTCATTCAAATTATTCAACACTTATATAGCTGAATATAAATAACCACTGCCACTTTATAAAGTTCTTTGATGGGTTCTAATATTATTTTTTAGGCATCAAATAATTTTACGAATCGTGATAATCATTTTTGTATGAAAATCAGTCTGAGGAATATCACATTCATTATAGTTATGTAACGATGACTCCTATTCACTCTACCCTTGTAGATTTTAATTCTTCGTAACATCTTCATATCCATATAAAATAGTGTGGTTTCTATCTGTCGTTAGAGAAGATGGACTACAGGAAATACCGCAAAACCTCCTTCAAATGGAAATCGCACACATTTAAATGATATGTGATCAACCGCTAAGATCGACGACTGACCAAAACTCTTTGCATAAAAAATATTCAATTTCGATGACTCGAGAGGTTGTTCGTAGAGATTATGCATATATTTAAATGGTAAGCTGATGAATCTGTAATCTCCGTGAATACAAAAAATCTTCTGTATGATGTAAATTTTTCTGTTGCATGATACAACATTATCTGGATCTTTCGATGATATTTTGAATCCACGGTATTTCAGTGTTTTACATTCAGAGTAATACTCCTGCTCACCTTGTTCACGAGGATATGTTATTCCGCTTGGTTCATACTGTGAAACTTCACTGCTTTTCGATTTGTGTATTCTATTGAGCTCGTGAATCCTATTTGAAATTTGTTGAAGCGGTTGATTCTTAGAACGCACACGCGTCTTTAAAGTTTTCAAGTAGTTCTCGAACGAAAAACAGCTGTAGCTATCTAATGGTCCATACCTTTTCACATCGTCAACAATGTGAGGAAGTGAGTGGACATTGTAAACAATAAATTCATCTCCATAAATTTCAACAGCCTCTTCTACAAATTTTATCAAAATCTCCCTAGCGAACTCTAAATATTTACCAATGTAGGTCTCATTTGAAAGGATAGTTATCGCGACATGGAAGAGTAAAAAATGCGTATACTTGTTTTCATCAAGAACGTCCTTCATAATGACAGGACCAGTGTAATGCAGAAATAACCTAAATTCGGTAGCCTTCCACCTTTTAATTTCAATAAGGCTCCGGCCTTTGCGGGCGAAGTCTGAAGATACAAAAGATCGTATTGCTCGTATTACCTCATCAACTATTTTCAAGTGACATTTTGAGAGTTTGAATCGACGTTTACCGCCCACCCAGTATTTAAGTAGAAGTCTTTTCAGGATTCCAAGATAAAGGAGGTGCATAGGATCCAAAATAAACTGGCTCACGAGACCCAGATTGCGAAGGCGTAACAATGGAGATTTTCCAGTTATGTGGTTCTTCTACTCGTCTCTAAGTTTTTCCTTTGCGCTGCGTTTCTTTTTCTCATCTCTTTCTCTGCGAACAAGGAAATCAGCATCTTGCCTTGCAGCGCTATTGAATGTGGGATGGTAGAACAGTCTTCCATTTTTGTGGGTAGCAAGCGCAGTACACCTCTCACAACCAGCTATGGCAGAATGACCTTTAACACACTTTAACCACGAGCGAGCGGGAGCGTCACAACAGAAACATCGTATTTCAATACTATGAGGTCGGTCATTGTGTATAATGCCAGTCCCTAACAAACATTGCATTTCATTTATAAAAGAATCGAGGTATTTATCAATCGGATTTGGTTTACCTTTCCCACAAAATACCGCAATCGCAAAAGGCTCTTGATCACCGATAGAGTAAATCTTTCCTAAAATGGGCCAGAACTCAGTTGAGCTGCTTTTGAAGAGTGGCAACCCATCGATGTTAAAATCTAGCTGTATTACTTGACCGTCTGCTAAAGTGTAACCTTCTAATTTAATGCGAAGACAAGCCTCTACGCCAAAGAAACACATCTCTCCATTCTCAAGTTTTATTGTCTCCGTGCTTCTGGGAGTTGCTTGTAAGGTTCTGGCGTCTTTCGGTAGAAAAGGAAATGCTGGTTCAAGCAGATGCAACAGATCACTTGTCAAAGCTTGTGTTGCATTGTGTTTGGATAAGACAGAATTCAAGTCGTTCCTAAAAGTGTTTGGATTTACAGAAAAGGAGTACACGACTTCATCATTAACGTTGGCATTATGTTGTGAATCACTGATATAGCTGCTGCTGCTGCTACTGCTGCTGCTGCCCGAACTGAGTAACTCAATACTGCTATCATCGGCATTTATTTCAGATTGATCCAAATCTTCGGGCTTTCCTCCAATAATGTGAGTACCGTTGAATCAAGATTCGCGGCAGCGAATCGCCGCCAAGTACCCGTAGGCCGGCGCGCCAGCCCCGAATCATTTACCCGAGCAAGCTCTTGTCCTTGTAAAAAAACCGTCATATCTTTCGAACCACCGAATATTTTTTAACAAAATTTGTAGCGGTGTAAGACCCACTCCACCTAACATTGCTCCAAAAAGTTGAACGAAATTGACCCGGTGGTTCCTGAGATATCAATCGTCAAAGTTGATCGAAAAACGCAATCTTCTTTTTCTTCTCCTCCTCCTTCTTCGTCGCAGAACGTTCTTCTTGGGACCACGATATCTGTCGAACCGTTGCACCTATGAACTTGCAATTTGGAGGGGGTGTTCTTGACACTGAAATCTCGCCCCCTATTGTTTTTTAGCAACATTCGATCACGCATGCCGGAGTTATTAACAAAATAATTATTTTATATATATGCATATAGATATACATATGGGGCAATCCATGACATCGCGATCAAGATCTGGCGGTGACATTTTAGATTTGCTTAATAATTTATTATTCCAAACTATTTAAAAAAAAAATGCGAACACAATTTTTTACAGATTTTTCAGAATTTGAGAAATTGACTTTCTTTGAAAAATGGAATGATAATAATGTTTTGCAGCTTATGTGTAAGTTTCAGCGGTCAAATCGTTGATTTACTATTTTTAAATAAGTATTCCAGTCCGTAAAGTCCTATCTTTTCAATGGTAATAGTGAACCGTTTTCATCGCTTATATACTAAACATTTTTCCAAATGTGGGTGTCGATATGTAGTTTGTACTATTAATTTACATGTAATGATAGATACATTGTTATTATTCCAAACTATTAAAAAAAAAATGCAAACACAATTTTTTACAGATTTTTCCAAGCGTCGGTACCTGAGATACGATTTTCTGAGTGAAAATAAAAACACCCATATTCTAAAATCTGAAAAAAAAATCAGGAAAATCTGAAAAAATATTACAAAATTTTCGAGCGCTATTAGAAGATGGAGGTTTGATTACGGGGAAAGGTGAAGTGGAAAATGCCGAAAAAAATATTTAAAAAATCGGAATGTATTTTCGACATATTAACGAACAAAAAATCCTCTATTATATGGGTCTAAGAAAGTATATTTTCAGAGTTAGGTACAGGAATCGAACATATGATATCTATATTACAATATTGTAGTTATATGTACGGTAATGTTAATTAATGGGTTCGCGGTGGCTAACTGTTTTTTTCTGACTTTGTCGAAAACAAAACTCCATTCTAGTCGTAATTCATGTGCCCATGGCCAAAATTATAATCATAATAATCATGACCCCTTATAACAATAATATAATATTATTTTATTTGATTGTATCTGAAGAAGTCAGAAAAAAACAGTTAGCCACCGCGAACCCATTAATTAACATTACTGTAGATATAACTACAATATTGTAATATAGATATCGTATGTTCGATTCCTGTACCTAACTCTGAAAATATACTTTTTTAGACCCATATAATAAAGGACTTTTTGCTCGTTTATACGTCGAAAATACGTTCCGATTTTTCAAATATTTTTTTTCGGCATTTTTCAACTTCACCTTTCCCCGTAATCAAACCTCCATCTTCTAATAGCGCTCGAAAATTTTATAATATTTTTACAGATTTTTCTGATTTTTTTCAGATTTTAGAATATGGGTGTTTTTTTTTTCACTTCGAAAATCGTATCTCAGGTACCGACGCTTGGAAACATCTGTAAAAAATTGTGTATGCATTTTTTGAAAAATAATTTGAGATAATAAATTATTAAGCAAATCTAAAATGTCACCGCCAGATCTCGATCGCGATGTCATGGAATGCTCCGTATGTATATTTGTTTTAGTTGAGCTCGAAAAATATTATAGAACACAATATTATAGATGGTCTGTTTTGATATTGGGCTTGGTTATTTTACGTAAGAGTTCTAGAATCAGACAATCGAAAAACATTTTCCGTATTCTATGTTTGTACTACATCTTAAGGTGCTTCCCTACGCAATTCCACCAGACCTGAAAACATTGGGAAAAGAGGTGTTATTAAACGGAATATCTCTGCCTGGGCACCGAAATCAATGAAACAAACTTCGTCGCGCAATTCTATGTACGATTTCGAACACGTACGGCCAGAATTTTTTTTTTTTTACGCGAAAATAGAGAAGATATCCATGTAAAACGTTTTCAAAGTCGTTTTACATGGATATCTTCTCTATTTTCGCGTAAAAAAAACATTTTTTTGGCCGTACGTGTTCCAAATCGTACATAGAATTGCGCAACGAAGTTTGTTTCGTTGATTTCGGTACCCAGGCAGAGATATTCCGTTGAATAACACCTTTTTTTCCAAATTTTCAGGTCTGGCGGAATTGGGTAGGGAAGCGTGTTGGGAATTCTCAGTTCACACCGATCATCGTATAAGCCCGGTAGATTTAAACATAGCGGGCCATTATGGAACTATCAATCTACCAACTCAATAATAGTATAATAGAAGATGGCAACACTGTACTTTTGAATCTATCTATCTTATACACTATAGTTCAATTTTTTTGTTCGTCAGTATAGACGTAGCACATGGTCGAGAATAAATTCAATTGCCTGAAAGTAATTAAATACAATAGTTATCTTCATATCCCTACAAGCTTTATATAACTAAATAAACTATCAAGTACTGATACGTTATACGCATATAAATGAAACCGAGCGTGAATTTATTTACCCCAACCTCTAACAGGTTATGGGCCCAGGTACCGATACGCAAATAAAAGTAAGGTTATGATGACAAACACACGTTTTTCAATCACGAAATTAAATAATGAAAATTATCAAGTATGGAAATACAAATTAGAACTCCTACTAATCAAAGAAGCATTGTGGGACACAATCAATGAAACCACACCAACATCGCCCACAGCAGATTGGATAAAACGTGACGGACAGGCACGTGCTACGATAGGGTTGCTCGTCGAGGACGGACAGCTGATACATATACGTCAAGCAACAACTGCAAAAGAATCATGGACAGCGCTAAAGAACTATCATGAAAAATCTACACTGACAAGTAAGGTGTTTTTACTCAAGAAAATATGTAATATGAGGCTAACAGATGATGGCGACATGGACACACATATAAACACAATGCTTGACATGGTTGAGAAGTTAACAGCGCTTGGCGAAAAATTGATGGACCATCTAGTAGTAGCGATGCTCCTAAGCAGCTTACCAGAGTCCTACAGTAGTCTAATAACGGCCCTGGAAAGCCGATCAGAAGATGAACTAACTTTAAGTTTAGTTAAAGGGAAACTCAGCGATGAGTACAGACGACGAAAGGGGTCGGAATCACTCGGGACCTCAGATAATGCTGCCATGAAAGCTACGCAGCAAAAATATGTCGCAAGGGGAAGACCTGATACAAATTGTTTTTTCTGTAAAAAATCAGGACACCAAAAGGCCGAGTGTAGGAGCTATCTGAAATGGAAAGCAAAGAAGGAAGGAAGACAGAACACTGGGAATCAAGCAAGTATGGCTGTAGAACAATTCAATGATGAAATCTGTTTCAACGTCTCAAGAGGAAAATGTGAGACCGAAGCATGGATCATCGATTCAGGAGCGACCAGCCATATGTCAAGCAATAAGATGTTCTTTCAGCAACTAGACACACAGACACAAAGCACGGTGAGATTGGCAGACGGGAAATTAGCCAAAATAGAAGGTATTGGGTCTGGAATAATCCAATGTTTAGACGACAAAGGTAAAGAAAAGGACATTAATGTAAAGGACGTGTTATTTGTACCGTCACTAGAAGGAAACTTGCTATCAGTAAAGAAACTAACGGAAAAAGGATTTACATTACATTTCCAGGGAGATAAGTGCAATATTTCCAAAAATGGCTTAGTTATGGCCGCAGGACACCCACACTCTGGGTTATATGCTCTAAGGAACAGCCATAAGGTTTTAAAGGCTGAAACAAGCATGGAACATAACGAGAACTGCATACACGCATGGCATAAGCGACTGGGGCATCGAGACCCGAAGGCAATCGAGGAGCTAGCAAGGCATCAACTAGCAAGTGGAATCAAGATAAATAACTGCAATATAAAGGAAGTATGTGAGCCCTGCCTGCAAGGAAAGTTGGCACGCAAACCGTTCCCAAAGAAGACATCCAGCTGTACCGACTCACCGCTCGAGATAGTGCATACAGATGTCTGTGGACCCATGCAAACGGCTACACCAGGTAAAAAGAGATACATACTAACTATTATTGACGATTACAGCAGATATACCAAAGTTTATCTAATGGAGTTTAAGTCTGAAGCAACAAAACTAGTCAAGGAATATATCGAGGAAGTAAAAACAATGGGGAATGCAAAACCAAAGATAATTAGGTCAGATCGTGGTCGGGAATACATAAATAATGAAATGAACCAGTATCTAAAAAAGGAAGGCATACAAGCTCAGTATACTACAGCATATTCGCCACAACAAAATGGTGTCGCGGAAAGGAAGAATAGGAGCATCATGGAGATGGCACGCTGCATGCTGCTTGACGCCAAAATGGAAAACAAATACTGGGGCGAAGCAGTAACCACAGCAGTCTATCTACAGAATCGCTTACCCACCGCATCGAAGAAGAAAACACCATTCGAACTATGGTACTCTAGGAAGCCAGACATAAGTCACATCTACACCTTCGGATGTACAGCCTATGCACATGTACCTAAGGAGCAACGAAGGAAGCTGGACGTCAGAAGCATAAAACTTACTTTTGTCGGCTACTCGAAGGAATCCAAAGCATTCAGGCTACTGGATAAATCGACGAATAAAATTGTCATCAGTAGAGACGTAAAAATTATTGAAGAAATTCCAGGTAAAGACAAGCAAAAAGGCCACAACGCAATCGAGCACGATGACAAAGATGAAAAAGGAACTACAAGAACCGTAGACGAAACAGAAGACCTAATGTACAAACCCAAAAGAGCAGACAACAAAGAAAAGGTCATATGGGAACTGAATAATGCCCATACGGAACTAGACGTCCCAGAAGAAGAACCCGAAACACCCGATGTAAGCATAGCAGATGTCACTGCTGAAACTTCGATAAGCGAGACGTCACACAATAGTACAGACGACCCAGATTACGCACCAGACGGTTACGAAAGTGCAGAGGAGAACTTCGGAATCAGGAGCTCATCGAGACAAACAAAAGGCATACCGCCAGACAGATATGAGCAAGTCACGCGCCTAGCGACAGAGACGATACGAGAACCAAAAACCACACATGAAGCACTCACAGGCCCTAACGCCAGGGAGTGGAGGGCGGCAATGGATGAAGAGCTCAGATCACTACAGGAAAATAATACATGGGAGCTCGTCAAAGCTCCGCCAAATTACAACATTGTTGGAAGCAAATGGATATACAAAATAAAAAGGAATGAATGTGGAGAAATTACTAAGTATAAAGCACGCCTAGTAGCCCAAGGTTTCTCCCAGAAGTTTGGCACGGATTTCGACGAGGTATTTGCCCCAGTGGCTAGACAGACGACATTCAGAACACTGCTAGCAATAGCAGGGAAGAGGAAGCTAATAGTCCACCACTATGATGTAAAAACCGCTTTTCTGAACGGAGAATTAAAGGAAACCATTTATATGAAGCAACCGACTGGATACGAAACCGAAACCGACAGCGAAAAGGTATGCAAATTAAAAAAAAGCATATATGGGCTAAAACAAGCAGCTAAAGTTTGGAACGAGAAACTTGATCAGATACTCACAAGTAACCAATTCAAGCAAAGCAGTGCTGACCCATGCCTGTATATGAAGAACACTCAAGCAGAACAAATCTACCTACTGGTTTACGTTGATGATCTTCTTATTGCATCCAAAGATGTACACCAAATCAAATCGGTAGGAAACCTCCTGAAGAAACACTTTGAATTGACAGACCTGGGAGAGTTAAAATTCTACCTGGGAATTCAAGTACGGAGAGACGAAGAGGGAATATATCTACTGAACCAAAAGGCATACATCGAACAAGTACTGCAACGAAATGCACTAGGAGACTCAAAACCATCGACCATACCACTGGACACCGGTTATTTCAAGAAACCTGAAGTCGAAGAAAAACTACAGGATAACAAAACCTATCGAGAAATAATTGGGGCCTTACTCTACATATCTACCAATACTCGACCAGATATCGCAGCAAGCATTTCTATATTGAGTCAACGGGTAGAAGGCCCAACGAAGCAAGACTTAACAGAAGCAAAGAGGACGCTCAGATATTTAAAGGGAACCCAGAACTACTAGCTGAGACTAGGAAGTCCTAAGTACCCAGAAGAAGATGTGATTGGCTACGCAGATGCGGATTGGGCCCAGGACACGAGTAACAGGAAATCAAATACCGGTTACCTGCTCAAAGTCTTCGGAGCACCGATAAGTTGGGCTTGCAGAAGACAATCCTGCATCGCTTTGTCATCTACCGAAGCGGAGTATATAGCTCTGGCAGAAGCATGCCAGGAGTGCATCTGGATACGGGACTTACTAGAGAGTCTAGGCGAACGACAACATGGACCTACAAAGATATACGAAGACAACCAGAGTTGCCTGAAGCTGGCAGAAAACAAAAGGTTCAGCAACAGAACTAAACACATAGACACAAAATACCATTTCATAAGAGATTTGTTAAAAAGAAAAATCATCGAGCCCCTGTACTGCCCGACGGACGAAATGGTGGCAGACATGATGACAAAACCCCTGGGACCGACGAAACTCTTAGAGCTTGCAAAAGGGACAGGGCTTATAACTCATCGTTGAGGAGGGATGTTGGGAATTCTCAGTTCACACCGATCATCGTATAAGCCCGGTAGATTTAAACATAGCGGGCCATTATGGAACTATCAATCTACCAACTCAATAATAGTATAACACTGTACTTTTGAATCTATCTATCTTATACACTATAGTTCAATTTTTTTGTTCGTCAGTATAGACGTAGCACATGGTCGAGAATAAATTCAATTGCCTGAAAGTAATTAAATACAATAGTTATCTTCATATCCCTACAAGCTTTATATAACTAAATAAACTATCAAGTACTGATACGTTATACGCATATAAATAAAACCAAGCGTGAATTTATTTACCCCAACCTCTAACAAAGCGCACCTTAAGGCCCGTCCCTAGTCGCCCACCTCCTTTTGATACAATGTGACACATTTCGATTATTATCTGAGTCCAGGCGTCAAAAACGCAAAAAAGGCCAACGCTACGCGAATTCAAATTTAATACCGAACACATACGTCTAAAAAAATGTTCGTTTCGTGCAAAAATAGAGACTAGAGATGGTTTTTACATTGTTACGAAAAACATTACATTACGAAAAATGTAAAAACCATCTGTAGACTCTATTTTCGCACGAAACGAACATTTTTTTGGACGTATGTGTTCGGTATTGAATTTGAATTCGCGCAGCGTTGGCCTTTTTTGCATTTTTGACGCCTGGGCTCGGATAATAATCGAAATGTGTCACATTGTATCAGAAGGAGATGGGCGACTAGGGATGGGCCTCAAAATAGAATGAGTCACGGGTAGCATAAACTATGATTGGTACAAACTATCGTATAATTTTCAGAAGGAGATTTCTTGATCTTATTATAAAATATCTCGTGCGTGTTGCGCGAACCCGAAAATACATCATTTCATTTTATGACAAATGACTGAGAGTTGATCTCCATATGTGTAATACATTGAAGTCATTTTAGCGCTGACCCGTTTGTAGTATATACAAAAAGTAATGAAATACCCGGCAAAAACATTGTAAATGTCGAAAGTTACCGCCAAGTACAAAAATGGTTTCACCAGCCAAAAACTTAAAAGCATCATACTCTTTACCAGCGACAGATTACAAACGTCATTTCTTTACACAAAATAATACAAAAACCTTGTACGTGAAATCAGGCAACAAAGCCAAGCACTCTCGCAGGTATTTTCAATTCTCAAATTATGTTTCCCGAATGCTAGTATGATGGAAATCAATGGAAAACCGATAGAAAATCATTCGTTACCTTCGACATAATAGCATATTGAAGAATATTCACTCACATAATAGGATATTGGCGACGGGGAATATTGCCTAAGGCAGTATCTCGTATGATGATACGAACTTGGCGGGCATAGATTGTTCTGAAAATTATCAATCACGGAAACGTAAGGTACGATTAACAATCAGTGTGTCCTTAGATGTCGAATATACTTTAGTATATTCACTATTGTCCAACGAAAGAAACTGATGTGTTTAGATTCATATTTACTGTGAGTAGAACAGAATAATCGGGTAACCCCAAGAAAATCTCCACACCGGGAGGTAGGCCTTCAATAAGCATTACCCTAGTCAATAGTGTACCGATGATGGGTACGTTCAGGATATGAACCGTGGCGTATTGCGGCGTATCATGGCGTTATAACCATAGGCGAACGTTGGTGAATGATAGATGCACAATGAAATCGGAAACTTTTCCAAAACTTGAATTTAAATTCCAATTTCCAGAACCACCGCTTATGGACTTATTAGGTCTCGCTATGAACACGGTATAGGTACGTTTAACTCAACATTAATTTCAACGAATTATTTACTCGTTTCTAACATTCATTTCAGCACTACCTTTTGTCAAAAACACGCTCTTTGTTGAGCTTTTCAAACACTAGTGCGTTGGAAAAGTTTGCTCATTTCTAAATCTGTAAAAAAAACAATCGGACAAAGCACACAGGCACATAGAGAAACTTTATGACGAGTGTGAAAGTCCTGTATGATCCGAAGACGAGATCTTTTCGCGTCCTTGTCATACGAATGACTATTATTTCTTAGTTTCATTTCACAATGATGAATATTATCAATGATGTTCAAATAATCGTTCATCATGCTCTCAACAGTTCTGTGGGTGTGATCGTCGCAGAGTGACTGGCATGAATAAATCGAAAAAAGAGTGCAATTGATAATTTTCAGAACAATCTATGCCCGCCAAGTTCGTATCATCATACGAGATACTGCCTTAGGCAATATTCCCCGTCGCCAATATCCTATTATGTGAGTGAATATTCTTCAATATGCTATTATGTCGAAGGTAACGAATGATTTTCTATCGGTTTTCCATTGATTTCCATCATACTAGCATTCGGGAAACATAATTTGAGAATTGAAAATACCTGCGAGAGTGCTTGGCTTTGTTGCCTGATTTCACGTACAAGGTTTTTGTATTATTTTGTGTAAAGAAATGACGTTTGTAATCTGTCGCTGGTAAAGAGTATGATGCTTTTAAGTTTTTGGCTGGTGAAACCATTTTTGTACTTGGCGGTAACTTTCGACATTTACAATGTTTTTGCCGGGTATACGTCATTATCCGAACCATTGCCTCGTATGAACGCCAGAGATCTGATAGTGCTGGGTGAATCAAAGTTGGCAGCTGTGTCATTTACATCCTCGTTACTATAAGATACATCTTGTTGGCGATGACATTTTTCTGGAGTTCTTTCATTTTCCGTATCCATAAAAATACTCGCATTGTCAAAACGATACATACTATTCAAGCGTTCCATAGGAGTGACTTCAGAAATTTTGCCGTTGGTGAAGTGCTCATTACCAACAGTATTCAACAAACGACTAGATATGAGATTATTGACAATATTATTTCTCCTCCGACGAGCGTGTCGCTTGGAAACTATGATTCGATTGATCTTAGGCATCTTGAAATTAATGTAACAATTGCCCTAGTCTACGAGGAAGCATTGATGGAATAGCTACTGAATACTCCCATGCTTACTGCTTATTCCAATTGACAGAAACGTTCGAAATGTAGTTTAGAAACCACCGTACGCCGCTCTCACGCCTAATCTGAAAATTAAACAAAAATAAGAAATGGAAAGAAACGATGCAAAAAACCACCCACCGTTTCATTTTCATGGTAGTCGATAGCCAGATCAGAAGCGATGTTCAAAACAGAAGCCATTACAGGATAAATATATACAGTTGGACACAGTTTTCGCATTTCGATTCTCAATTTTTCTCAATGTGTAGTGCGATATTATTAAATATGTATTGGGAATCTCAGTGCGGGCTTGGTTTCACCTTGTGGCGAAAGTCGGACTACTCCGAGTAGGACGATCCCAATATATGAGGTATTCCATACCAACTCGACTAATGATTGTCCCTCACCATTTTCGATTTGATTAATAATTTTTTCTACGGTTACCCCAACTCTAACACCCACTCAGGAATTTTTTCAGATTTTTTTTGTGAACCGTTATTTATTCATTAATTTTCGAAACTTCAAACAGACTCTTTTAATTTTTTTGAAAAAAATCTCACAAATTCTGTGTCCGAAGACGATTATTCTGACCCTTATTCGAAAGTGGAAACTATATTTACCTTATATTTTTTTGCTGATTGGAGAAAAAATTATTCTGTCAACGTGGTGGATAATGGGTCGTAACCATCAGAGATAAGATTGATTTTATTTTCGAAAATTTTATTCGAAAAAATTGTGGGAGCCATTATCCACTTCGTTAGTGAAATAGTTTTCTCTCAAGTCAGCGAAATAAATATAAGAAAAATAGTTTCTATTTTCGAATGAAGGTCAAAATGATCGTCTTCGGACACAGAATATTTGAGATTTTTTTCAAAAAAATCAAAGGTGTCTCTGTTTGAAGTTTCGAAAATTCATGAATTAATAACGGTTCATGAAAAAATCTGAAAAAATTCATGTGTGGGTGTTAGAGTTGTGACCGTAGAAAAAATTATAAATCAATCAAAAATGGTGAGGGAAAATCATTGGTCGAGTTGGTATGGAATACCTCATATGCAAGGCATTTCATTTTTCTATGATAGTCCTCATTCTCAACAGCACTTTAGAAATCATCGGATGTGATGAGTATTAGGGTGCTTCATAAAAAAATGTTAACTATTTTTTTCGACTCTTACCCTCCCAAATGCTCGAGGTGCATAAGAAAAAAATCCTCCCGAAAGTCGGTCGCTGGAGTTCAACTCTAAGAGGTCGCTATTTTCATTTTAGTTTCCTATTCATTTAACATGGGAATTTTCGTTTTTTTCATTTAAACTGAAATTACAGCATTCATTTCAATTTTTTCAAAATAACCATTGTATATTCAGAAAGCTGGTTTGTTAAGCTTTCCAAACCTAATATAATAGAAGTCAATTACCTTAATTAGAAGATTAAATAAAGTCATTCAAAATCTAGAGATTTTATTGCTACAGAAAAATATTTGAAATATTTTTTTATAATTTAAATTAAGGTAATCGACTTTTATTATATAGGTTTGAAAAGTTCAAAGAACCAGCTTTCTGAATATACAATGGTTATTTTGGAAAAATCAAAATGAATAGGGGTAATTTCAGTTTAAATAAAAAAACGAAAATTCCCATGTTAAATGAATAGGAAACTAAAATGAAAATAGCGACCTCTCAGAGTTGAGCTACAGCGACCGACTTTCGGGAGGACTTTTTTCTTCTCCACCTCAAGATTTGGGAGGGTAAGAGTTGAAAGAAAAAATTTGATTTTTTTTTTGTAGCAACCTAATGAGTATAGTATAAATACCTCTATTATTTGTATTCCCTTTCAAAGAGTAGCATAAATCAATTTGTTACGAATGTTGTTGAATAAGAAAAAACCATCTTTATCGCGGTTGTCTGTGAAACTTCGAATTTTTTTAACGCAAAGAAAACCGAATTAGGTAAACGATTGCAATCTATTTTTGAAATTTGACCTGATGTATGTTAAACTATTAAATTTCCCGTCCTGAATTGAAGTAAAAGGTTATCCTCGTATTATAATACTCTCGCAAACGCAAAACCTAATATGGTAGATGACACGACTGATGAAACTACGTGACAATGAAACTACACACAACATCAGAATACAGTAGACGTGTGTAAATGAAGAAATCCTGGCATCTATGAACCAGTGGTAGAATACGTAGAGCAATACACGTGGATTTTTAATATTTTTCACGGTTGGGAACAGATCTGATCAATTGTCACACGTGTCTAGACATGTATATACTACGTGCATCTAACCCCGAAGCCACGCTACAAGTAGCGAAGGATTTCAACTTACCTCGTCGGAATGACGAGCCACGATCGAACTGACAGACTTAACAGTGCCCACGCCTGATGCTAAAGCGAGTCGAAAAATTGAATTTCATTCACGTACGTTCAATCCCCAACAAATATAACCTTGGATATTAATTGAACGTACATTTTATGGGATACAATATTTTTATTCATTCATTCCGATATATTATCGAGGGTTGGGTGAATTGCCGAAGTATTGAAATTCATAAACGCCGGTGGTGTAATACTCGTGTCTTCACGTGTATACTACGTGGATCCAACCCCGAAGCCACGTTACTGACAGACTCAACAGTACCCACGCCTGATGCTAAAGCGAGTCGAAAAATTGAATTTCATTCACGTACGTTCAATCCCTAACAAATATAACCTTGGATATTAACTGAACGTACATTTTATGGGATACAATATTTTTATTCATTCATTCCGATATATTATCGAGGGTTGGGTGAATTGCCGAAGTATTGAAATTCATAAACGCCGGTGGTGTAATACTCGTGTCTTCGCGTGTATACTACGTGGATCCAACCCCGAAGCCACGTTACTGACAGACTCAACAGTGCCCACGCCTGATGCTAAAGCGAGTCGAAAATAGTATATTGTGTACCAAGGGCGTAAAGCGGGCTTTTTTAGACCGAGTGTGGAGTTTGCAGTACTAGTCGCAGGCGAGGGTGCACGAGTCGAAGACGAGTGCATCCGCGAGCCGAAGACGAGTACTGCAACCACACGAGGTCAAAAAGCCCGCTTAGCTCTTGGTACACATCATATTTTTTGTAACGCATGTATTGATTTCTGCGGCACTAAGGTGTCCTTTTTTTGACATGGCATCTCACAGCTTTGTTACAATTGGATTGCATTTTTTCGACAGGAAAAAGTAAGGTAGTAGGTAACTGGAAAAAGTAAATAATATGATAAAATAAATGTATATATGTATGTAATGTATATATATATCTCTCTATATTATAAAGATATATCGCCGCCGCCGCCGTGTCAGACATTCCATGGCCTCCTCAACTCCGCTCGGCTCCCCCCCCCCCCCCCCCCCCTCATCCCTGGACCCTTGGATCGAGCCATGTGAACCCCTCCCTGGCTCTCTTGTGCCTTCGGCCCTTGCTTTGGGTCATGTGAACCCCTCCCCTCCCCTCTCCTCCCTCTATAATATAACACATACCGCCGCCGCCGCCGCCGTGTCAGACATTCCATGGCCTCCTCGGCTCCGCTCGGCTCCCCCCCCCCCCCTCATCCCTGGGCCTTTGGATCGAGCCATGCGAACCCCTCTCTGGCTCTCTTGTGCCTTGGGCCCTTGCTTTGAGTCATGTGAACCCCTCCCCGCCACCTCGGCTCCGCTCGGCTTTCTCCCCCCCTCATCCCTGGGCCCTTGGATCGAGTCACGCGAACCCCTCCCTGGCTCTCTTGTGCCTTGGGCCCTTGCTTTGGGTCATGTGAACCCCTCCCTCCACTCCCTCTCTCCCTGCCGCTTTCCTAGGCCTTTGGACCGAGTTGACCCAGCATTTTCACGCATCATTAGACAGATTTGAAAAAATATATCCAGTAATATTGGGGATCTTGAATATTAGACCGAAAATATTTCTTGATAGACGTAGGAAATGACGTAAGAGAAGAAGAATTGGGAATTCGGAATCGGGGTTGATATTAAGGGAACGAACCTATTTCAAAGTTGACAGTTCGCGAAAAACAATAGGTAGAGAAACAACGTAAGCCAACTGTTTAACAAAATTTAAGGTCGCTTGAAGATCTGGCAGATTTGAAAAAATATCGAGAAATATATATTAGATCGTCGGGTCCTGAATCATAAATCCCGATAAGATTTTGTGGATTGGATATCGCGTCAAATAGCCGAGGTGAGAGTAGAATAGACAATTTATCTACTGATACTTAACTGACGATATTTAGTTAGTCATTTAATTGAAATGAATGATAACCGGGCTATTACAGTACGTATAGTGGGAGACGGTAATTGTTTATTTAGATGTTTTTCGCATTTTTTATATAAGGATCAAGAAAAGTATCAAAAAATAAGATGAGAAATTGTTTCTGATGTAGTTCAAAACTGGTCAGTATATGAATCATTTATTGTGGGCGATCAATCGTACGGTTTAGAAATTTTAGATAAATATACTTACCAGGCGCATATGTCAAAAACAGGAGTCTTTGGGGGGGAAGTAGAAATAGAGTCGTTTGTGAAGATCTATAATATTCACGTATCGGTTTATATAAATTGTTTCGAGGATCCAAGAAAATATGGGGATGAGATGAGTATAAATAAATTAATTCTCTTATTATCTGGCTGTTTAGACAGAGGTCACTATGACATTATAAATTCAGCGAATTCAAGTTTAACAGGTAGAAATAGAACTAATAGACTACATTACTATCATAACAAGGAAAGGATTCATGAAAAACGACAGGTTTATAATCTTTCGGAAAATAAATTACATAAAAAAAGGTTGAGGGATACTATTCGAGGTATGAGCGAAGAGCGATTGGAGCAAAAGCGAAATAAAGATTTAGTTGAGGGAATGAATAAAGAGCGTTTGGATAAGAAACGAAAAAAAGATTTAGTTGAGCGAATGAATGAAGAGCGTTTGGATAAGAAACGAAAAAAAGATAAAGCGATAAATATGGCGGAATATAGATTAAATAAGAGAAGAATAACTCAGCAAGTTGCAAAATTAAATAATCAAATTCAAGCATTACCTCGGGAAAATTGGTATCTTGATTTTGGGGATTTAAATTATATGTGCCCTCATTGTTCAGCACTATTTTGGTCAGTCGAATTTTCAAAAAAAAGTTGCTGTCATTATGGGAAAATAAAACTTCCTCCGATGAGTGATTATGACGAAAAATTACAAAATTTAGTATTACATGATAGAAAATTTAGGGACCTAATTAGGTATTATAATAATCGTTTTTCGTTTGCAAGTTTCAGTGCAAATGTGTTGAGTGAATCAAAAAAAGGTGTTTATAACTTGAAAATACAAGGTCAGGTGTGTCACACAATTCCAAGCAGTATCATTTCGGTAAATGGTGAAAATCCAAATTTTGGACAAATATATATATATATGATGATTATGAGGCAACACAAAAACGCCTGAAAGAAGATGACAATTTGGCGCAAAGTCACATTGAGTATATACAAAATTTATTGAATAATAATAACCCATATGCCAAAAAATACAAATATTTGTATCAACTTAGCAAAGACGAATCATTACCGGAATATTATTTATATTTTGTACGTAATATAAATTTGGACAAAAATAGATACAATGCTCCTTCAACTGCTGAATGTGCGGCCTTAATAATATCCAAAGATGGTCAGATACCATCAACGTTTGATATGTGTGTTTATCCAAAAGATCTTCCACCTGGTGTAAATAGTCATACATCTTTAAATAAATTATCGTTTCATATCGACCCTATGGTTTTCCCTTTGATGTTCCCTTGTGGTGATTTAGGACCTGATTTTGTTTAATTTCGTTTGATAGATGAGGGGCCTCATCGCCCCATTTATAGCAGGATACTCTGGTGCCGTTATTATTATTTATGACAAATTTGAATAAGTCCAATTCTGGCTTATCTCGCGAAGTTTTCCTTCTGATTCTGCTGGCTTGAATAGTGTCGACGTATCCAATAATAGCTCTACATAAAAAATAAAAAAAACGGAGATAAGATAATGAGACATTGAAGTAATAGTAATATTGGTAAATTTGTGGCTCACGCAAATTTATCTCCGATTTCGATATTTTGAATGTATTCAGTAGTAGAAAACGGAGCGATATCGTCAATTTTAGGTTTTTTTAATTTTGGTGGTTCATTTGATTGGCTTCGGGAGGAATTGGCGCGACGAGGCATTTTGAAAGATTGAAATTTAAAATTAAGAGACAGGATAAAATAAATAGATATGTCAGTCACAAAAATTTATCCAAAGACGAAATAAACGAATGATTTTTCAATTGAAACACGCGCGCGGGCGCAGTGCTTCATTTGGTTCCAAAACATGTAATCGATATTTGATAATTTTTCGTCGTCTTTCGATTAAATATATTGTGTGCGTTTTATTAGCCACTTCCAGCAGTTGGCGAACATTTTGAAAACCACTGCTGTACTACATACATACATTGACTGATTAACATAATTAACGCTAAATGACAAAATTGATTAATTACCATTACATTTCATTTCTTTCGTCCCGTAAGACGCGCACGATATGAAATGATTTTGACCCATAAAATCAGTGAATACACTGAGAGACATTTTGATTTAATAGTAAAAAAAAAATATTTGGATTTCTTTCGATCCAGTACTTCATATAAGTATGAATTCTATTACATATTAATGATTTCGATTGCCTGAAAATAAACGAAAGTTTATTATAATATGTGTTTTATTAAATATTAATAAATTTTATTATTGTCAAAGATTTTTTATTTTAATATGTGTTTTATTAAATACTAATGAATTTTATTACTATCAAATAAAAATGTCTCTCATACGTCTTCCATACTATATAACAAATTTTAATGAATTATAACATATAACATATAACAATAAATAATAACATAATAAACTATTTACAATTGTTGGTTGCGACGTTGGCCCCGACCCCGGTAAGGGTTGGCCATTGCGTAAAGTAACCCGACGAGATTGGATTGCCGGTAAAAGGCCCTTCTACGCAATCGATGTTGCCCCGCCCGTTGATGACGGCGAGGTTGTACTGAAAATCAAGATTATGGATCAACCAAATATGAATTAAAACTATAATTTCATATACATCAATATACAATGTTTGTATCCATACCATTCCCCACGGGGGGCTCCTGCTGCTCCTGCTGCTGCTGTTGCTCCTGCTGCTCCTGCTGCTGTTGTTGTTGTTGTTGTTGTTGTTGTTGTTGTTGTTGTTGTTGTGGTTGTTGTTGTGGTTGCTCTTCTTCCAATCATAATGTAAAAATAGACTCATATTATTATTAGTATTTATATTATATATATATATATATATATATATATATATATATACAGGGTGCGCCAGAATTAAGTGGCCAAAATGATAGTGGTAATAGAGGAGGTCGAGCCGAGTAAATCGACCTATATAACATGTGGTCTCCGAAGTCGCGTTCGCGACATACGGCAGGTTAAAAAATCTCGCTACACGCCGCAATTCAGGCAACCGAGTACACAGCATGCAGCGGTTAGCAGTATTGTTGATAAGCGCGCTGGACTGCTGATTCAAACCATAACACTTTCAAATCAAGTCGGAGGTCGTAACTTCGAGCATCTTTTGTAACGACCGGTTTTCGTAATGAAATTTGGTTCGGAATTTCTGAATTCGCAAGCGATATTCATTTCCATCACGCATCCTTCTTGTTATGTTTAGGGAAACTTGAATGCCAAGAGTGTTGACGTTCGAAATTCGTAGATTTGAAAGTGTTATGGTTTTAATCAGCAGTCGAGCGGGCTTATCAACAATACTGCTAACCGCTGCCTGCTGTGTACTCGGTTGCCTAAATTGCGGCGTGTAGCGAGATTTTTTAACCTGCCGTATGTCGCGAACGCGACTTCGGAGACCACATGTTATACAGGTCGATTTACTCAGCTAGACCTCCTCTATTACCCCTATCATTTTGGCCACTTAATTCTGGCGCACCCTGTATATATATACATTAACAGCTGAGTAACATAGTCGTTATGAAACTGTCGATATATATTCATGTATAAAAGATCAATTGAAAGCATAAAACGAAATCATAATAATTGTGGATAATAACATCCCATAACATACCAATCTGAATTGCATCTGGCATTCTCTGCATCTGGTATAAATGAATATTGATATTAGATTAATTTGATATTGATATTAAATGTAGTTGTAATTCTGAATAGTACTTACGATATTTGATCATGTATTCATCTCCGTCAACTACCGTAGTATGAAACAAATCTTATTTATTTATTACGTGGTTACGCAAAATAAAAAGTGAGCGTGAAAATTGGGGCTGGACAAATTGGCATTGGGAAAATAACACTTTACTTGATCGGCCGATAAGTCACTACAACCTATAATCGACCAATAGATATATGTCATGTGAATGGGTTAACCAACAGATGGCAAAATTCAGGGCTACTAAAACATAAACACAGGAATTTTGGTCGATCGGCTATCCAATTACTATATACACTCCTCGTAAAAATTAACGGGCCACCCTTGTTTTTCCGAAATATTGTCATTTTTGAAAGTTCTATAACTTCGAGAAAAATGAAGCTAGACCAATGTTCAAAAATGCATTTTCAAGCTCAAAATCTCATCTTTCAAATGCATTTTTGAAATCGAATCTACAGCTAACCGTCTCAAAGTTACGCCACTTTAAAGCAACTCTTGGCGAATCGGTAAACTGAAGTTCAACTTCAAACTGCTGTATGGGACGGTAGGATTTTTTTTTAGGATTTCGGGAATAAGCGTTTTGAAGATTACGATTTCCTCTTCAAATTTCGTTTTTGACTTTTGCTCTACGATTTTTCTGCGTCGAGTTATGCGGCATTGAACGAAAAAGCGTCCGAAAAAAATCGGCAAGAAGTACGCATTGTCAGAGAAAATGAAAAAAAAACCGTAATGAACCGCGTTTTGTAGGGTCGGTGCAAGCGTAAGACTATTCAACCACAGAGGAAAAATTAATTGAAGCAAAGCAAAAAAAAAAAAAAAATCAATTAAAGCATGTTTAAAAGAAGTTTTTTTTTTTTTGCTTCTCATATTCATATCAACCAACTCACAGCAGATACACGAGTTGTAAATCCTACCGTGCAACCTCCTCGTGGTACACCTTGGGTGACGCTAATGCCGGAGGTAACTTGGTTCAACGTTCGATTGTGTTTGAAATCGAATATCTCGGCGAAAAATGATCGTAGAGCAGATTTTAAAAGAGGAATTTGCAGAGGACACTTTTATCTTTGAGATCGTAACAGGGGCCACCCGGGTCGCCATTATTACGCTGGCTGTGTGAGGTTAAACTTGGAATTTTCATTTATTGGTTTAGAGGGTCATCTTTGGGTAGAGGTCGACCCCAAAAAAGACATTACATGCAATGTTCCAGTTGTGATTTGGAAAGAGGAAGATTCGGGCTTCAAAATCGTTTTTTAACAATCCTCCTACGATGAGTCATTCACTTGTGACATTGAGTCAAACTTTTTCGGACGCTTTTTCGTTCAATGCCGTATAACTCGACGCAGAAAAATCGTAGAGCAAAAGTCAAAAACGAAATTTGAAGAGGAAATCGTAATCTTCAAAACGCTTATTCCCGAAATCCTAAAAAAAAATCCTACCGTCCCATACAGCAGTTTGAAGTTGTACTTCAGTTTACCGATTCGCCAAGAGTTGCTTTAAAGTGGCGTAACTTTGAGACGGTTAGCTGTAGATTCGATTTCAAAAATGCATTTGAAAGATGAGATTTTGAGCTTGAAAACGCATTTTTGAACATTGGTCTAGCTTCATTTTTCTCGAAGTTATAGAACTTTCAAAAATGACAATATTTCGGAAAAACAAGGGTGGCCCGTTAATTTTTACGAGGAGTGTATATCAGTGATGAAAAAGTTATTCATACAAAATATGTCATTCAAGAGTCGCCGAAAACTACACGAACTACGTACTGTACCATTAACCACCCTGTTGATACTCATTGAGACAAAACTATTAAATATAACAAATACATATATATATACAGATCGTCAGTGACTAATAAATATCGTACATGGGGGGTTGGCGCGCGAAGCGCGCAGGGGGGCGAGGCCCCCATAGTATATATATATATATATATATTAGGGTGGCGCAAAAAAACCGACTATTTTTTTTTTTTTGAGTCTCTTATGAAAAAAAGTTAATTCATCACGTTTTAAGAGCCCTCTCCAAAAATCAGCTAAAAAAAAAAAAATTTGGGGGTCGCTCACGATTTTTGAAAATTCCAAAAATAGTCAAAATTCGATTTTTTTTTATTTTTTAATTTTTTTTCTCGATACGGTAAAATTTTGTAAACGAAAAAAAAATAAGTTTCTCAAATTTTTAGCTCAAAATATTCATCTTTAAAGGTCGCTCATGATTTTTTTTAATTTGTAAATGCATTGCTTTTGAGGTTTTCGAGCGAACTTTAAATATTTATATTAACACTGAATCCAATATTTTTCTTCCAATTACTGAGTGTTTGATTTTTTCATCCATCTCGTGGTCTATTCTTATCGATAACCTTAGTAATTAGCAGAAGAACATTGGATTAAGTGGTAATATGAATATTTAAAGGTCGCTCGAAAACATCAAAAGCAATGCATTCACAAATTAAAAAAAATCATGAGCGACCTTTAAAGATGAATATTTTGAGCTAAAAATTTGAGAAACTTATTTTTTTTTCGTCTACAAAATTTTACGGTAACGAGAAAAAAAATAAAAAAATAAAAAAAAATCGAATTTTGACTATTTTTGGAATTTTCAAAAATCGTGAGCGACCCCCAAAAGATTTTTTTTTGAGCTGATTTTTGGAGGGGGCTCTTAAAACGTGATAAATTAACTTTTTTTTATAAGAGACTCGAAAAAAAAAAATAGTCTGTTTTTTTGCGCCACCCTAATATATATATACATATATATTAAGCGGTACAAAAAGAATCCTTTTTGTACCGGCGGTACAAAAAGAATCCATTTTGTACCGCCGGTACAAAAAGAATTCATTTTGTACCGCTCTTTTCAAATGGTCAATAAACGGCTACTTTAGGCCCTATTTTTAGGTCGGAAAAACGCAGAAATCGTGCATGTGTTACAAAAATTGAATTTCATTCACGTACGTTCAATCCCTAACAAATATAACCTTGGATATTAACTGAACGTACATTTTATGGGATACAATATTTTTATTCATTCATTCCGATATATTATCGAGGGTTGGGTGAATTGCCGAAGTATTGAAATTCATAAACGCCGGTGGTGTAATACTCGTGTCTTCGCGTGTATACTACGTGGATCCAACCCCGAAGCCACGTTACGAGTAGCGAAGGATTTCAAGTTACCTCGTCGGAATGACGAGCCACGATCGAACTGACAGACTTAACAGTGCCCACGCCTGATGCTAAAGCGAGTCGAAAAATTGAATTTCAATCACGTACGTTCAATCCCTAACAAATATAACCTTGGATATTAATTGAACGTACATTTTATGGGATACAATATTTTTATTTATTTATTCCGATATATCATCGAGGGTTGGGTGAATTGCCGAAGTATTGAAATTCATAAACGCCGGTGGTGTAATACCCGTGTCTACACGTGTATACTACGTGGATCTAACCTCGAAGCCACGCTGCGAGTAATATCAAATGGCGTGGAAAAATTTATTTCAATTAACCCTGTCAGTAATCCGCTACTCAACGAATTGAAAATACACATCCACACATTAAATCTATGAAAGTACGTCGAGTCAATGATAATTACCTTCGGGTTTTCCCACGTCGATCACTTTAAACAGGCACAAACGTAATTGTGAACGGTTGGGCGGAACGATCCCGACTGACGCTCTCGCGTTCAGACACACGAGAAATGCTGCGCATTCGTCTATAGCGCATCAAATCACGAGGCGAACACAGCCGAACATGAGCTGAAGTATTCGCTTCGTTCGAAACCGTGCTTAGCGACATCCGTGGCAAAAAAAAAATAGCTTCAGGCCCAATAAGAGTGTATAAAACATATTGAGTCTAGATGTTATAAAACAGTAGGTATTTGTAGAAATTAATTAATCTAATTAATCATCAAATATTTAAAATCTGAAGAAATTAAAGGTTTTAACAATAAATAAAATTGTAAATAAAGGATCAAAATAATAGCTCAAAAAATGTAACTTCTCGATTAAAAAAAATTCGTCGAATGTCATGACAACGGTTGACCTTTGTGAACAAGGCCCATCCTTAGTCGCTCACCTCCTTTTGATACAATGTGACACATTTCGATAATTATCCGAGCCCAGGCGTCAGAAACGCAAAAAAGGCCAACGCTGCGCGAATTCAAATTCGATACCGAACACATACGTCCGAAAAAATGTTCGTTTTATGCGAAAATAGATGCTAGAGATGGTTTTTACATTGTTATGAAAAACATTACATTACGAAAAATGTAAAAACCATCTGTAGACTCTATTTTCGCACGAAACAAACATTTTTTTGGACGTATGTGTTTGGTATTGAATTTGAATTCGCGCAGCGTTCGCCTTTTTTGCGTTTTTGACGCCTGGGCTCGGATAATAATCGAAATATGTCACATTGTATCAAACGGAGGTGGGCGACTACGGATGGACCTTAACCTGTAACGCATACAGCGATACAACAAATCAACACGTATCTACGCGTAATAATTACGTTGATTCGACGTTAAGATCGTAGCGGTGATACGCGTGATGAACACTTTTACGGTATACGTAAATAACCCGGTGTTTCACTACGCATATGACGCGTGGAGTGTTACAACAAATCAACACGTGTCTACGCGTGATAATTACGTTGAATCAACGTCGAAATCGTACCGGTATTACGCGTTTCGGAAACGTTTACCGCATCCGTGGATAACGGAGCGTCCCAATACGCCTATAACGCGTGGAGCTGTAGATCAAAACAACACGTGTCTATGCGTGATAATTACGTTGATTCAACGTTGAAATCGTAGCGGTGATACGCGTGATGTACACGTTTTCTATATACGTGAATAACACGGGGTTTGACTACGCCTATGACGCGTGAAGCGATACAACAAATCAACACGTGTCTACGCGTGATAATTACGTTGAATCAACGTCGAAATCGTACCGGTATTACGCGTTTCGGAAACGTTTACCGCATCCGTGGATAACGGAGCGTCCCAATACGCCTATAACGCGTGGAGCTGTAGATCAAAACAACACGTGTCTATGCGTGATAATTACGTTGATTCAACGTTGAAATCGTAGCGGTGATACGCGTGATGTACACGTTTTCTATATACGTGAATAACACGGGGTTTGACTACGCCTATGACGCGTGAAGCGATACAACAAATCAACACGTGTCTACGCGTGATAATTACGTTGAATCAACGTCGAAATCGTACCGGTATTACGCGTTTCGGAAACGTTTACCGCATCCGTGGATAACGGAGCGTCCCACTACGCCTATAACGCGTGGAGCTGTAGATCAAAACAACACGTGTCTATGCGTGATAATTACGTTGATTCAACGTCATGACCGTAGCCGTAATATGCGTGTCAACCACGTTGATTGCATACCGGAAATATGCGGAATTTTTTCCAAGTTCAATCAACGTTGATACATGCACTAAATAACAAGGTGTATAAACCTGTAAAGAACGTTCCACAAACGTTGAAAAAGATTCGTATACTACGCGTGTCTTTTCGCCGTGGCGTTAACGTACATAAGGCGTGGATGGAAATCTAGTGAATTGATAAACGTGTTATTTTTCCACCGACACCATATTTCCACCAGTATTACGTGAAATAAACGTGTTCTACACCATCTTGTGTTCACTGGGATATTAATGAAAATAACCAAATGTGATGATGTTGCCAAAAAAAAAAAGAAAATAGCGGTGATTTAGATATAAGAAGAATATATTTAGCACAAATCCGAGTTATATTAACATTAAGAATATTACCAATACATAAATAAATAAATAAATAAATAAGATGCAAACATAAATACGAATATACATATAATGAAGTAAACGGACAAATGATGAGAAAAACTCAAAAATATGCATAAAAAATAATGAAAACAACAACAAAATTTTTTAGAAACGATGATGAAAAATAATAAAATAACTACACCTGCATACAAAATGTAAAATATACCTATGCAGCATATTAACCAAAACTTCATAACAACAACATAAAATGATTATTATATAATATTACAAACGTATCAAAAACATAACAGAAATAATCGTTGAAAATCGTTGAATAATACATCAAGAGAAATGAATATGAAAGTTTGAAAAACATTTACGTACGTTACTACCATAAAATGATACTTATATCTATGAAACGTAAGCATGATAAATTACAATGAAGAAAAATTAAAAAAAACTAAAACATTAAAGAAAATTATAAAAAAATTAACAAAAAAACAACAAAAAATCAAAAAAACATTAAGATAAAAAAAAAAATTCGGAAAAAATTTAAAAAAAATAAAAAAAAATGAAAATAAAACAAAAAAACGGAAGAAAAAACCTTTTCTACGACTGACACCTTGACGCGGTGAAAAGGCTTCAGTGCTATTCATTTTACACAGTAAATGAGAGCTAAACAAAGATCAGTCGCGGATAACGGTTGACCAGTAACCGGTATTTTTTTTGCAAGGTCGAACATTGTACTAATCGATTTTCGACGTGAGGAAAAATCTACATGCACACGAAGAACAGCCATTTTTCTTTTCCTTTTCCCTACACTTCTTTTTTTCCTGATTTTCGGTACATGCTACCAACAAAAATCTGCCCTTTTAAGAGCCAGCAAAATAGGCTCTTATCAGAGCTACCAAATCATTCCATCGCACACGCAAAGTTCTATGCACCAATGAGGCAATAGCAAGTTAATGCAGTCCTACACTACATTAGTGTAGCCTGGTGTAGCCCCAGTCCAGAACTCCACGGAGCTCTCTTTAAGGGAGCTTTCCAGTGTGACAGCCCGAAAAATCGCTGTTTTTCGCGATTTTTTTTTTTTAAAGAAAAAATAATCTAATCGGTCTGGTTTTTTTTTTTGTATATTAATTGGGTATTGAAGAATACAAAACAATTTTTTAAAGATCGATTTATTTATTAATTAATATCTATAAAAATGATGAAACAATTGTTGCAGAAAATGCACTTGGATGTGGTGTCCACGTTGGGGGTCACAATTTTGATCTGAAACAAAAAACACAAAAAGATTATTGATCGGTATATAATTGGCTTTCGTGCTATGGAGGCTTTTTTTTTTTTTTTGCAAAAATGGCGCCGGTTTGAACAAAAAGTATCGATTTTAGCATTTCTTTTGGCAGTTTTTTTTACAAAAAAATTGGAAGATGTCAAAAAAAAAAAAGCTTCCATAGCACGATAAACAATGAAGTTAAGAATATTTTGCAAAAAATTCAACTCGATAGCTTTAAAACTCTGCCCTCCAAGTTGGACACCGTTTTGAAAAATGCTGTTTCGAGAAAAACGCGTTCAAAGTTTCAAGCGAGGAAATTTTAGGTAAATCGTTTACTTACGGTCAATCAGCGATGCCAGGTCCATACAATATTCCTTCTGCTTCTTCGAAAAGATCGTGCTCAATGGATTGTTCAGTCCGACGAGCTGTCCTCGCCTCTTTGCTATCCAGGGACGCCCGGCGGTTTGCTTGGGTGATGCGCGCATTCTTGTACTTAGCGGCGAAATCTGCGGCGCTCGGCCCTATCGTGCATCCCATCGTCTCCAAAATTTTTAAAATTGGGTCGTAACCTTCATTGAAGGTGCACACAGCACACTGCGTAGCGATTTCTACTATCTGCTTGCCGCAGAATTCGTGCTTTGGGGCTCGTTGCCACACACAGTGATTGAAGCTCTCGTTATTGTTTTGTGTGTTCGCGCCCGTACATCGTTCTAAGAGATCCTCCGTTGTTAGATCATCGTAAATCGGCTTTAAAACTTGTTGTACGTCTTCGTCGAGTGCTGGTGGATGGGTGTTCTCCTCTCCTGTGGCCTCGGCCTTGCGCCATTCGCACCACGAATCTTCTCCCGGAGGGCAATACTCATGCTGAGGATTTTCATCAGTTGAGCTTTTGTGATGAAATGTAGCCCATATGGCTTTCCTCATATTTTCCACGGAATTGGAATTTCGACGAACTGCCAAGCCATAATATTCGGAGAGATTTGTCAATAATTTTAACGTCAATTGCGCTCTTTTCGGTTCAACAGCAGTTTTTTTTGTTTGATTTTTTTTAGTTTTCGGAGTACTCGAACGAGATCCTTTTTTTTCGGTTCACTCTCCATTGCTTTGTCTTCGATTTGCTTTTCGGCCTTTTTTAGTTGAACTAACCTTTTTCTTGCTTCGTTTCCCCTTTTATATACTCGCTTTTTCACGTGCAATATGCATTCCTTTTTTTTTACCGTCAAATCGTCACCGTAACGGCTTGGCTTCTAATAACATCTTGAATGTTTTTGTATCGCCGTCTCCTATATAGAAACCGTATTTCGCGTTGTGCAATTCTTCTGATCTCTTGAATATTTCGATTATACCGTCGACTTCCATTTTTCCCGCGCTGCCTTCGTGATTGACGTTGCATTCGGATTCATGCGTCTCAAACCACGCCTCGTACTCGGGTGTTCCCTCTTGTCCTTTCCAGAATGCACAAGCCTTGCAGAAGCTTGATTTGACAGCAACATCCAAAACTTTGTTGGTATATTTTCCAATCACGGACACGATACCAATGCGCGACGTGAAACCGCGTTTCGACCACGATCCATCACCGGGCACCGTCAGAATATCGCCCCGATTTTCTGCTTCCAAAGTTTTTTCCTTCTCTTCGGTACCTGCTTTTTTCACGACGGCCTCGTATATTGATTTCGCTGCAATCTGCAAGATTTTCACGATTCCATAATAGGTGTTATTATTGAAGTTTGCAGTTAAATCCATCAAGGCGATAAAATTTCTAATGCCATTTATGCCGATGCCGACCAATCGCATGGCAAAGCAGAAACGACGATTGATTTCATAAGCATTTTTTATCACAGGACAAGAATCTATCTCGGCCGGATCTGGACACGAACACTGAACAAAAATTTTAAAGCCCGACCCGCGAATCGATTTTTTAAAAAACTTCACGTCGCTATTAAACTTTTTGCACTTCAACAGTTCCTGAAGAGCGCCGAAAACCAAAAAGAACTCCAAAATCACATAGCTAAACGTTTGATCGATTCGGACTTCAAACTCTGGACTCTTTTTCGAGATTTTTGCTGCCGAAGTGCTCGCAAACGTTAGATCCGTTTCGATATCGTGTCGATTTGTTCCCTTGAAACCCGTGGAACTTTTTCGTTCATTTCGCGGATGTCCGCTTCTCGAGCCTTTTCTATCCTGCCACGCACATTTCTCTTTCGTAGATCTATCCATTTTGAATGAAAAAAAAAAAAAAAGAGTGATATTTCACTCTGAACGGAGTCAATTTCTTTCCATGCAGAGTGGGTTCTCACTTCCTTGGATTGAAAACAGCACCAGTCCCAGAAAAAGAGTGAATTTTTCACTCCAAAAAATTAAGAGAGTAGCGCTCCGTTGCCTTCTTCCAAGAAATGCTGTACAGTAACCGAAATAATCTGAATTTCGGCATGAAAATTTCAGGGAATATTCGGAAGAGTGTATACTATTCGATAAAGCAAAAAAAAAAAAAATTGATTTTTTGAAAATTTCACACTGGAAAGCTCCCTTAAAACAATTTCATGCAACGGCACGCGGTAGTTTTGTAAAATGGCGTGCTCGTGGTACCGGTAAGAATTGTTTAAAAATTGTTCGGAAAATGGGAATCGCCAGAACTGTTGTTCTAACTAGTTGAGAAGTATAGAACTCTTCGAAAACTGTGGGTTTTGACTGCAAAAAACAATGATTTTGCAAACGGCGTGCTACGGGAACTTAACACGACATTTTTTTAATTTGCTTTTTTTCAGTTGCGATGCACGGAACTTTTGCTGAAAAAACATCAGGAACTGTAGAACTCGTCGAAGTGCTACCGAAACAGTGACTTTTTTTCAAGCCGGGATTACGATCAACTTAACGGAACGTAACGTAACGTAACGGAACGGAACGGAAACTTAACGGAAAGGTACACTGCCGTAGCTAGGCGGAAATTTTCTGAAAGAGCGGTGGCGCGTGTGTTTTGAAAAGACGGTGTTCATAATTGATTTTTTTTTTGTTTATATCCAATTGAACAGCAAGAAATTATCTCGACAAAAAATCAGTTATGAACACCGTTTTTTCAAAACACACGCGCCACCGCTACTTTGGAAAACTTCCGCTCAGCTACGACAGTGTCCTTTTTCGTTGAGTTTCCTTCCGTTCCGTTCCGTTGCGTGACGTTCAGTTACGTTCCGTTCCGTTCAAATCCGGTAAATTGACCGTAATCCCGGCTTCACCGATTTTCAAAATGCTGTGCTAACTTCACACGTCAAGCGGGACGGATTTGGCCGAAAATATTGCTCGATGTTTCTGTAGTCCATACGCTGCAATACCCCCCTGCCGTGGTCACCAAAAGCTCCCCTCAATTTTAACATTAAATTCTATGTTTTCGTGGTCAGGGAATCCGAATCTGATGGTCATTTTGCCGTCCCATTGGCCAATCATTTGTTATAAACAAATTTACTCCCATTTTTGATGAGAAAATAATTTTACGGGGAAACTAACAGAGATACAAAAAAAAATAGTTCACACCGAAGTTGTAACTCTGTTTTCACAAACAAAATGATTTTGATTTATTGAAATCGGTTCAACGGTTACCGAGATATTGATCGATAGGTTACGCGAAACTGATTTTTTGTATCTCTGTTAGTTTCCCGATAATAGTATATTGTGTAACAAGGGATGAAACAAGGTGAATGCAGGCCAGAGTGAAGTTCATGAAGATATCACCCGTGCCTGCATTCATGTTTCATCCCGTGTCACACACTATGTTTTTCATAACATTTGCTCTGGAACTTCAACTGTCAATTTCAATAGTCTGAAATTTGCAACAGGGCAGTTATTTCTGTTTGCAATCCCAAGGGATTGTAATAGACGAATTTTGTAATCCCAAGGGATTGAAAAATACCAATTCACACCGCTGATTCATTGAATTCACGATTGCGCACATGTGTAACAACTTTTCACGACATTAGCCCCAAATCAGCCTCTTTCAACTGACAAAACAGGCAACGAAAATTGCAGTTTCAGAGCAAATGTTATGAAAAATTATTTTTTCATCAAAAATGGGGGTAAGATTTGTTTATAACAAATGATTGCCCAATGGGACGGCAAAATGACCATCGAATTCGAATTCGAATTCCCTGACCCCGAAAACATAGAATATATCTGATGTTAAAATTAGGAGGAGCTTTTGGCGACCACGGAAGAAGGGTATTGCGTATGGACTACTGATCCTTTTGTAATTTTTTTTACATATTCTCTGGGTGAAATGAATGGATGAAACATTTTTTTTTTCAACTCGAAGGGCTTAGAAGCTACAAGCGGTTGAATTTCCAAAAAAAAGACACCAGAGATCGAAATCGCGCTCTCCTCGAAACGTTGATACCTCCGATTTTCATTGTCATGCTGACATCGGCAAGAACTCATTTTGAAGCCCTTGAATTGCACTTCCATTCTGTCAATTTTAAATGTATCGAATAAATGATTTTCCATTTATTATGAACAACTATATTCTTTGAACGTGATTTTCGAGATGACTACGACCTCCGGAAGTTATAAAAAAAAATTACAAGCGTGTTCCTTAATTCATTCTCTACCGAAATCTGTAAGTTTTAGAATGGTACTCCGATGGCAACTATGTTCAAAAAGCGATTGATCCGTGCTAGATCCGTTCGGCACAAGTCGGTGATTTTGACTTTAATTTTTTTTTCAAATTTTTAGAATTTTGAGCCTTTCTATTTTGGAAACTACGATACTTGGAGGAAAACTTTATCAGTCGAAGTTGATGCTCTCGGCGAGCACAATTCGGCACAAGTCGGTGATTTCGACTTTAATTTTTTTTTCAAATTTTCAGAATTTTGACCCCTATCTATTTTGGAAACTACGATACTTGGAAGAAAACTTTATCGGTCGAAATTGATGCTCTCGGCGAGCACAATTCGGCACAAGTCGGTGATTTTGACTTCAATTTTTTTTTCAAATTTTCAGAATTTTGACCCCTATCTATTTTTGAAACTACGATACTTGGAAGAAAACTTTATCGGTCGAAGTTGATGCTCTCGGCGAGCACAATTTGGCACAAGTCGGTGATTTTGACTTCAATTTTTTTTTAAATTCTTAGAATTTTGACTCCGATCTATTTTAGAAACTACGATACTTGGAGGAAAACTTTATCGGTCGAAGTTGATGCTCTCGGCGAGCACAATTTGGCACAAGTCGGTGATTTTGACTTCAATTTTTTTTTCCAAATTTTCAGAATTTTGACTCTGATTCATTTCGGAAAGTACGATACTTGGTAGAAAACTTTACCACTCAAAATGGTTGGCGAATTTTGTGTTCCGAAACGACGGCTCGCCTATCGTCACAGGTCAGGGGATGATTTCGTCGATTTTCATCGTGAAAAAAAGTTCACGTTGTCTTCTGGCACGACTCAGCATAATTCATGTATTTTCAAATTTCCAAAATGTGGCGAATTTCGAGTTTCGCCAAAACGAACCGCCTATCGGCGGCTCGCTCTACTCACAATAAGAATTCCGTTAAGGTACAATGGAGCACACTCATTCTACCATCGATCGCTAGCAAAAAATATGGCTATAAAAAAATGGAACTTTCAGAATAACGGTGCCAACATTTTTTCGAAAATCGTTATTTTCATGACAACGGCTCAAGTTCACGGATCGCGATTTGCTGCACAATAATGTGCAGCCCGAGAGTGACCGGGCACAACTTTCAGATTTTAGAAAATACAAAATGGCGGTGCTAACATTTTTCCGAAAATCGTTATTTCCATGAAAATATTCAAAACTTCCGAATAACGATTCGCGGCACGATAATGTGATACCCGAGAGCTATCCGGCACAGCTTTCAAATTTTCGAAAATACAAAATGGCGGTGCTGGCTGAAAAAACGTTTTTCAGAACTGTGGTTTCGTTTTCTGAGTTATAAAAACGAGCTTTATACGGCACAATGTAGCACAACCCTAGCACAATTCAGCACAACATCGAATTGACACAAAATACAAAATGGCGGTGCTAACTTCACACACATGAGATGCGCACGATAGTTGAGGCCGCTAGAACAATGCTCCATGCGAAGAACCTGCAAAAAGAATTATGGGCTGAAGCCGTAAACACAGCTGTTTTCGTATTAAATAGAACGGGCGCAAGTCCGGTTGAGAACAAGACGCCCTACGAGCTATGGACAGACAAAACCTTCGAAATAAACAATCTGCAAGTATTTGGGAGTGAAGCATATGTCCACATTCCCAAACAGAAAAGAAGAAAGCTAGACTCCAAAGCACGGCAGGGAATCTTTGTAGGATACGAAGAAAACACAAAAGGGTTTCGAATCTACATGCCTGACAAGGCAAAAATAGAAACCGCCCGAGATGTGATCTTCATAGAAAACAGCGAAAAGAAAGAAACTAAAGGAGAAACAAACACAGAGTTTCTCGTAAGCTACCAACAAAACGATGAGTCCTCCAATCCGGATGACCAAGTGGATGCAGAACCTCAAGCAGAGAACCTCGCCGAAGGCGAAACTGACGAAGAAGCTCGGAGCGAGGAGGAATATTACTCAGAAGCCGAGGACAGTGAAGACAGCTCCGAGACTCCGCCAACTCCGGAGGTCAAGAAAAGCCAAAGAGAAAGAAGGAAGCCAGCTTGGCTAGATGAATACGAGACAGGTCTACTCGGGATGACAACGGAAGATGAACCGTTAACCTATGCCGAAGCCATGAAGAGACCGGATCGAGACCGATGGCAGAAAGCCATCGATGCAGAATTGAAGGTGCTAAAAGACAACAACACATGGTCAGAGGTTAATGTATCGCAAGCAAAAAATATCATAGATAGTAAATGGGTATTTAGAATAAAAACTAGCAAAAATAATATACAAATATATAAAGCTAGGGTGGTAGCTAAAGGGTTCCAACAAAAAGACAACATGGACTTTAAAGACATATATGCTCCTGTAGTTAAGATGGATACTGTAAGAATCTTTTTATGTGTAGCTAATCAACAGGGATTGCCGATCCATCAAATGGATGTGAAGGGTGCCTTCCTATATGGAGACATAGAGGAATTAGTATACATGAGATTACCTGACGGAGCAGATTCAAAAGAAAAGGTCTGTAGGCTAAACAAATCTATATATGGGCTGAAAAAGTCGCCCAGATATTGGAACACAAAATTTGATACGGTCATGAAAAGTGAAGGATTTCAAAGGTCAGAAAATGACTACTGCTTATACACTAAAACTGAAACAAATAAAACAGTATACCTACTGCTGTACGTAGACGATGTATTGATATTTGGCTCTGACGAAATAATGGTATCCGCACTCAAATCAAAACTAAATAACCATTTCTCCATGAAAGACATGGGTCAGGTAGAAAATTTTTTGGGAATGAATATAAACCAAAATTGTGATAAAGGGGTGACCATTATAAGTCAAGAAAAATATCTAACTCAAGTATTAGAACAATATGGTATGACTGACTGTAACGGGTTGAACACGCCCATAGATAAAAACTTTAACTTTGAAAATATTAAGAGGGACAAATCAGAGAGTCAGGAAATAGAAAATAAGTGTCGTAAACTAATAGGAAGTTTGATGTACGCTGCCATAGGTACAAGACCTGCCATATGTAGTACAATAATGTTCCTTAGCAGATTTCAAAACACAGCCAGCGAGCAATTATACAAAGCGTTAAAACGCGTCCTACGGTATATCAAAGAAACCAAAAAACTATGCTTAGTCTATAAGAGAAATAATGTTAAAGATATAATCATAGGATACGTGGATGCGGACTGGGGAGGAGATGTTGTAAGTCGCAAATCGACGACCGGTTATTGCTTCTTAATGTTTGGCAATATTGTCTCATGGTGTTGCAAAAAACAGCAATCAGTCTCCTTATCGACGACGGAGGCTGAGTATGTCGCCTTAAGCATCGCAGCCAGCGAAGCATGCTGGCTAAACGGTATCATATCTGATCTAAAAATTATTAAAAGCAAAAATTGTGCAATAACAATATTTGAAGATAACCAGTCGGCGATCAAAGTAGCATATAATCCAGAACATCATTAAAGAATGAAACATATAGATATAAAATATCACTTCATAAGACAAAAAGTAAGCCAAGGCTTAATAAAAATAGAATATATAAACACAAGTAAACAAGTAGCTGATATGTTCACAAAAGCATTAAGCAAAGAAACCTTTATAAGATTAAGAAACAAAATAATGAGGCAATAAAATAATTTCGTTCCCTAATAAACAAACTTAGAAGCTAGAAAGCGAAATAAACATAACAAAAAAAAAAAGGGGAATATACGCATGAAGGGGGTGACTCAAACTTGAATCAAAAGAACGATTGCCTGAAAATAAGGAAATGATTTCATCGAGGGGGTGTGTAGAAATAGGCGATGAAATGTGACCTATACTTCGACTATCGATCCTATGTACAGAATCGATAGTCTAGTCAATAGTCGTTAGTCGACCCGGAACGGTCGAAGCAAAATACTCAGTAAGAGTTATACAGTCGTGCGAAGCGCTGCTTTTTCTTGTAATGTATATAGAAAATACAATCACTTTATTACCCAGAGATCTCTAAACCAACTTACTCAAACCCTAAAACCATATCCGACATCCTCTCTATCTACAACATATTACAACTTGAATAATGTAGGTAAAGCATATTGGAAGGTGAGTGTGTGTATTTTTAATATGTATTTTTATTTGATGTGATTAATAAGTTTCTCACAACTCTATACGTACTCTTTTCATGTCATACATATTCATAGCTTTTGTTGATTTATAACAAAATGCGAAAACCGTTTTTTTTTTTCTTTTCATAAATGTGTAAATATTCAATACTGTATAAAATTCAAGAAAAAATCATCAATAGTGCTAACGCAATTTGTTTTTATCGAAAACTACTCGAAACAAAATTTTGTAAGTACTGATGATTCGATTTCTCAACTTAGTATTATTTTTTTTTTTTCATAATTTGAAGTCATAAAAATCGAAAAGTATAAATGAATCCTTCAGATACTGTTCATATGCCTCTTCCGATTAATGCGACAGATTATTATAATATAAGCAATACATTATAGTTAATAAAAAAAAACATTACCAGAAAAACCTATTATTGAGAATAGGTACATTTACATCTATTAGACAGGCGTCGCCACCTGTTAGCGATAGATTTAGACTATACTAAGTTAGTTCTAAGTTACGCTCACACGAGAGCACACGTATAACATGTACTCTCTTCTTCTATAAAATATATTCTCATATGTATAAAACTACAATGCACTTATTAAATGACCCAGACCTCTAATCAAATCTTACATGGTAGCGATCCGTGGTTTATGAAAAAAATAAAATGAAAGAAACAGTTGTGTGAGTAAAGTAAAACGTGCCGGTCTGAAGAAAAGAAAATGGCGTACGTAAAAGTTGACGACGTAGTAATTCCGATTTTCGATGGAGAAGATTATGCAAACTGGAAAAGAAGAATCTTGAAGTTTTTCGAATTCAAGAAGTGCAAGGAGCCGGCGGTGAGAGAAAAAACGAGGGCGGATGAAGAAGAAGAATGGTCACAGAAAGATGTAAAAGCTACAAATTATATCTACAGCTCTATCCCGAACAAGCGACTCGAATATATATAGGAGAGCTCGATTCAACGTATAAAATTTTGAAAAAGTTCGAGGAAATGTATCTAAAGGAATCAACCGCACTACAAATAGTATGTAGAAACAATCTAGAAAGCATCAAGCTGAAAGACTTTACCGAAGTAACTTCATTCTTCGACGAATTTGAAAAAGCTACGAACGAATTGAAAGCAGCAGGCGGAACGCTAAGTGAGCAAGAGAAATTACGTTATATGTTAAAAGCGCTACCGACATCATACAGCTACATTGGAGACTTGATTAACGTTCTACCACAGGCGGAAAGAACGGTTGAATATTTAAAGTCAAAAATAAAATGGAAATCTATCGAAGAGAAGCATAACAGAGAAAGAAATGAAATCAAATCCAATGCTTTTTCTACCAGTACATACTACAACAAAGGAAAATGCTACTCATGCGGCAAATTTGGTCATAAGCAAGCTGAGTGTACATCAACACAAAAGTCGGCATCAACATCAACATATCAAGCACGAGGACGAGGACATGGATTCAGTCAAGGACAAGGCAGAGGGAACTATTTTCAAACAGGACAGAGCAGAGGTTATCATCGTGGACAGTTCAATAGAGGAAGAAGCAGCAATAGGGGTGCTCAGTCAAACTCAACAGGAAGCCAACCTAACCAACAGAATGCACAGGCAAACGCGTTCGTCACAGAGGTAAACTCCTCACAGGTAAAAAATCAAAACGAAAATAGTACAAAAGAAATAAATGTAGTCAATTGGATTTTAGATAGTGGTTGGCACAGCCCACATAGTGAACGATTATAACACTAAAGAAACCCATAGATGTAAAACTACCAGATGGAAATTCGTTGGAAGCGACAAAGATAGGAAAAGTAGATGCAGTATTTGAAATTTATGGTAATGAGAGTAATATAACACTATACAACGTATTCTATGTCCCAAATATGAAACAAAATTCAATAAGTTACTCAAAAGTCACGAACAAAAATAAAATAATTTCATATGGAAATGTCGCAAAAACTTGTAATCAATTTGGAGAATTAATAGCAATAGCTAGGAAACAAGGAAATCTATATCACATGCAAAGTCGAATAGTAAATAATCAAAACAAAGAAGTTAGCGCGAGTTCAGTAGAAAAGGATAACGTAACCATGAAAGAAAAATGGCATAGGAAACTGGGCCATGTCAATTTCAAATACCTGGATAAGCTATGCTAAAGCGAACTGTTAACTGGCTTACCTAAGAAACTTGAATCAGAACCTATAAAATGCGCAACTTGTGTAGAAAGTAAAATGACAAAGAAACCGTTTAAAAATAACAGCAGCCGAGCTAAAGAAATTTTAGAAGTCATACATACTGATCTGAATGGGCCTCACCCAACAGTAGGAAATGCTGGGGAGAAATATTTCGTATCGTTCATAGACGATTACAGCAAGTTAGCAAAAGTCTATTGCAAAGCAAAATCTGATACTTACAAGTGTTTTGTAGATTACGTAAACTTAGTTGAAAACATGACAGGTAAACGAATTAAAAATTTAGTGTGCGATAACGGTAAAGAATATCTAAATTCAGAAGTTTATCAATTTATCAGAGAAAAGGGTATAAAAATGAATCCGTGCCCACCATACGTTCACGAATTGAACGGGGTAGCAGAAAGGTACAACAGATCATTAATGGACGTAGCTAGATGCCTTTTGAAAGAAGCAAAAGTAAATAGGATGTTTTGGCCAGAAATAATCAAAGCAGCAGCTTACCTGAAAAATAGAACACTTGCGAACACAATAGAGGAAAAATCACCCTACGAGATATTCCTCAATGAAAAACCCGATGTAAAACATTTGAAAATCTACGGAAGTAGGATATTTGTGAAAGTACCAGAAGAAATAAGAAAATCGAAATGGGACGACAAGGCAAAACTAGGAGTATTATTAGGTTACACAGAGACAGGCTACAGGGTACTAATCAAGAGACTCGGTAGAGTCTCGCGCCAAGTGCAATACAAAATAAATAAAGAAACGCGCGAGACTCGACCGAGTCTATATACCCGAACGGCAGCTAAACGGCGTGGTGGGGGAACAGTATTTCCTAATTTCTTTGTTCTCGCGATGTCCAGGGGATTGGATTATTTATCCTAGAATGTGGTTCCCAAGAGCTTTCATTTGAGTCTAACTTCGATTAAATCAGTGCACGGAAAGCTGAGGTATGACTATTTCAAGTTTCCGAGTACCCGTTTCGTCTGAAAAATTTTTCGTCTTCACCTCCTTCAGCCAGATCTGACAGTTCACTAAAGCTATGCGGATAAAAATGAGGAAAGAGTGGCCACCACTAGACAGCAGTGACATCAGTTGCAAGATGGCGCTCTTATAATTTTATAAATTATGAGTGTTAACGGCGTCGTTTCCGGGAGTTGTCTTCATATCATACATCATACGCTTTCGTTATCTGTGACCAGGAAGACCTCTGACCACGTCGCTTTCGTCCTCTAGGTCGATCGTACCGTAGTTTCCGTCCTCTAGGTCGACCGCTATGTAGTTTACGTCCTACAGGTCCACTGCGACGTAATTTTCGTCCTCTAGGTCCACTGCACCGTTGTTTTCGCCCTCCAGGTCGACCGCTACGCAGTTTCTGTCCCCCAGGTCGACCGCTACGTAGTTTCTGTCTTCTAGGACCACCGCTACGCAGTTTTCGTCCTCCAGGACCACCGCTATGTAGTTTCTGTCCTCTAGGACCACCGCTACGCAGTTTTCGTCCTCCAGGACCACCGCTATGTAGTTTCTGTCCTCTAGGACCACCGCTACATAGTTTTCGTCCTCCAGGACCACGGCTACGTAGTTTTCGTCCTCTAGATTGACCGCTAGGTAGTTTCCGTCCTCCAGGTCCACCGCTACGTAGTTTCCATCCTCCAGGTCTACCGCTACGTAGTTTTCGTCCTCCAGGTCCACCGCTACGTAGTTTCCATCCTCCAGGTCGACCGCTACGTAGTTTCCGTCTTCCAGGTTCACCGCTACGTAGTTTCCGTCCTCTAGGTCCACCGCACTGTCGTTTACGTCCTCCAGGTCGACCGATTGTAAGTAATTATTGATGAACAATTGATGTTATATACACGACGTTGTTAACTACGTAGCGGTAGACCTGGAGAACGTAAACTACGGTGCAGTGGACGCCAAGGCCACGGACGCCCGAGACAGAGCTGTCAGTTCTATGAATAGGAGGCTGCGCTTTTTATTTTTATTTTTCATTTTTATTTCTTTTTATGAATTTTATGGTATGATTTTTGTGATCTGAGACGGAGGAACAATTCCACAAAGCATGTTTTCTTTGTTCTACACAATTGCTGATCTGCAGTTATTATGACGTATCTGAAAGTTGGAATAAAAATAAAAAGCCTATCCGCCGAAATTGTCTACGACGCAAGCCAAACGATAGCAAACCGGCGTGATAGGGAGACAGTATTTCCTATTTTTCTGACACCACGCAATAGACACGGAATTGAAATATTCATTATAGGATGTGGACAAGAAAAGCTGCGATTTAAACCAAAGTGAGATGAAATCGGTGAACGGAGAGCTGAGATATAATTATCAACGTTTTAAATATACCCGTTTTCATCAATGAATTTTGTTCATCACCTTCTCCCCCTTCAGTAAAAACACGTACTTCACAGCGATCCAAAGCTTCGAGTCTATTAACGAGTGAAGAGTGACTTTTTTATAGTTACCAAGTATAGGCATCAGTGGCTAGATAGCGCTTCGGATAGCGATAACGTTATCAAATTGAAGTTTAATAGTTAGTGGACCGCCGATTTTAAACATACGATCGAAAATCAATTGCGAATAAGAATGAGAAAACTTTTGTGAAAGTTTGACCTCAAAAGAAATAAGAAGAATAATTTCTTTAATATGACTTCTATACGAATTATACTGACATTATAACAAAATGAGTTTTACTTCCAATTTAATCTAACGATGACTAATAAATTGTTGTGAGGAAGTCACGGAATTTATATAAACTTGATGAAACAAGAACACACGTTACGGCTGTCCAAAAGAAAAAACATACGTGTATAAAATACAAAATTGTACGAAAAGTAGTGAAATCAACAACAAAAGCACCTATGGTGCAAAAACCTTTCGCCAAGTGCAATAATGTGGCCCCTACCCAAAACTAAGAAAGAAAAAGTAAAATGTCTACGTACAAAAGGATTGAAATCTCATACAGTTGCCAAGTACATGTCTTCTGTATACCATAAGTTCACAACAGAAAATTAAAGTAAGAAAAAAAAAGAAACAAAATTTGGAGGTAGTGGTACTTGGCGGGCCTTTTGTCGATAAGTACAAGAAACAGCAATCGAACCATGTCAATAATTCTATAATGATATAAAATATTGGCCCGCCAAGTACCACGTACTCCAAATTTTTTTTTTTTTTTTTTCTTACTTTAATTTTCTGTTGTGAACTTATGGTATACAGAAGACATGTACTTGGCAACTGTATGAGATTTCAATCCTTTTGTACGTAGACATTTTACTTTTTCTTTCTTAGTTTTGGGTAGGGGCCACATTATTGCACTTGACGAAAGGTTTTTGCACCATAGGTGCTTTTGTTGTTTTAATAATAGGGTAATTAATGCCAGACATGTAGATGTGATAGAAGAAGGGGTTAAGTGCATAGGATTGCCAGACGACAACGATACAGATAGTGATAGGGAAACTAGTCAAAACAATACAGATACCGATACTGAAAGTTACCAAAGCGTAGAGTCAGATGAGGAAGATGTATCAGAGCAAAATACCATAGAAACAAATAGAGAAACCGAAGTCAGGCGCTCTTCAAGAAATACGCAAAAGAATAATAAGTATTTTAATAACGATTTTGTAAGCTATTGTATACATGCAAATCACTGTGATGCCAACGTACCAAATACATTTGAAGAGGCGATAGAGTCTCACGACTCAAAAAACTGGAAAAGTGCTATGGATTCAGAAATGGCTAGTCTTAAGAAAAACAAAACATGGAAATTAGTAGATAAACCTAAAGATAAAAAAATCATTGATGTGAAGTGGGTGTACAAAATAAAAGATGAAGATGTTTATAAAGCTAGATTAGTCGTTAGAGGCTATTAACAAGAGGAACAGTTAGATAACGTTTATTCTCCAGTGGCAAAGATGCAAACATTGAAGATACTATTAGCAATACAATAATTTACTGATCCGTAATTCCAAAAATCGTGCTCATGAATTTTACAACAAACGAGTACGTCGACATGCTTCTCCTTTATGGTGAGTGCCGAAGTAATGCAGCTCTCGCTGCAAGAACTTATCAGATTAAATATCCGCACAGGTAGGTTGCATCTAATTCATGTTTTCACAATCAGTAATGACGTAAATGACCATTTGCAATTATGTATCAGAGCAAATTTTCCATGCCACCTGACTTTTAAACGTCTCGAATCTCGTCTGCGCCAAACCGGTCAATTGAAAAAACGAATGGGGGTCAGACCCTGCCCTGCTACAGGTGGTGATAATGAAGAGCTTGTGCTAGCTGCTATGGCTGCTGACCCACACGTCAGTACGCGACAAATTGCGACTGATTTAGCAGATATTAGCCACTCTTCGGTGCATAGAATTATAAAGAGGCACAAATTTCATCCTTACCATATCCACCTAATGCAAGAGTTGTACGGCAATGATTTTGTTAATCGTATGGTTTTTTGTCACTGGCTCACTGAAGAAATATTTTTGCAAGATGATTTTTTGAGTGATATCATGTTCTCTGACGAATCTCGTTTTAATAACACCGGTGTAGTGAACCGCCACAATATGCATTATTGGTCTCAAGAAAACCCATATTGGATGAGACATACGGCGTTCCAACATCAATGGGGTGTTAATGTTTGGTGCGGTATTGTTGGAGATTACGTGATAGGGCCTTATTTTTTCGAGGGGCATCTTACAGGTGCTCGATATTTAGATTTCCTCCGAAACATCTTACCCGGACTATTAAAAGACGTTCCACTCGCTATTCGGCAGCGTATGTGGTTTCAGCATGATGGAGCTCCACCTCATTTCGCCAGAGTTGTGAGAGATTACCTGGATCGTCAGTGAATTACCATTATTACTAGAACGAATTTTATTATAATTACAATTATTATTTAAAAAATCCTGGAATGATTTTCTGCATGAAAAATTGAATACGTGTGATTCAGATCATAATTGATTATGATGAAAAGGTTTTGAAAATTCGAATTCCGTAGACACTTTTCCAGGGTGCTGGATCGGAAGAGGCAGTATCGTACAATGGCCAGCAAGATCCCCTGATCTAACTCCACTAGATTTTTTTTTATGAGGGTATATCAAATTCAAAGTTGTGTTAAATCTAATGTAACTCTTTACTTATATCGGCAGAAGACCGATGCAGTCTCTCTATCTCAGGGTGCTTGGACTTTCTCCACGGGCCTACTTATATTTTCTAATTGGGATGGTAGTTGAATGATTAAATTCACACATTTTATAATAATCATAAATAACGTTTTATTATGTTTATATGGAAGGTACTTATTTGATATAAAGATTTCTTAACTCTAACATAAAATTGGTTGAAGCGTAGATGATATTGAAATAATAACTTGAATTAGAGGTGCCTAGACAGCTAGGTCTTTTAAAGAGTTTTTGGCTCGATTTTAAGATAAAGGGTTTATTTTACCTGAGTATATGTTACTATCGCTAATTGCCCTAATACTAATGACGTGTGTATACGTGTTCGATGTGATTTTGCCTAGGCTGCTAGGTCTTTTAAAGAGTTGTTGGCTCGATTATTATTATTGAATGAATTTACTTGGCTCGATTTGAATGAATTTACTTACTACGTTAATTTAATTTTGAATTTGAATGAAGTTTGTTTATCTCGAAATGACTCGACTGATAATTAAATTCAACAGCGGTGCTTATAAGAAGCATGGATCTAACAGGCGAGGAGGCCGAAACAACCACGCTAGATTCACCAATACTTCTAAAGCGGAGCTGCGTATATAAAAATGCAATAGGAATACCAAAGTGATCAAACAGGTGGGGAGGCCGAAACAACACCACTAGAATAGCACTGAGATATCCCCAGAGAGACTTGCTCTTATTAAACATCGATATTTGCTGCTACCTCATTAAATCGAAAGACAACTTTGTTAGCGAGAAAAATATTAGACAAAAATGGCGATAGGCGATAGTTTACTGCGCCGTGGTAGATGGCGTCTTCTATAGTTGACCGCGCTGATGGCAGATGGCGCGCGCCATTGACGGAAGGCCTGATTTATTGATTTATTAACCATATGATCCTAATGTTTATGTGGGTCGTGGTTTGGCCACGTTACAAAGTTTACCAAACTCAACCGGTGAACGTAGAGGATCTCAAAGAAAGGATCACTGCAGCATGCAGATCTATCTCGCCGGATACATTACGAGCTGTTCGAGAGAATCTCCGACAACGGCTTGATATTTGTATCGATAGAGAGGGCAGACAATTTGAGGCGTATCTGGGAGCGTCGAAGTAAATAAATACTCAACAAGCACATTAAATCGTTGTTGACATTTTTTTCCTACACCAAGAAATTGTATCTTCTATTCTCGTGAGAATTTCGGTCTATGAAAATTTTATGCGTGTTGATTGGCTCGAGGGGCGCGGCTTCGCGTCGACCAAGTCCCTCCCATTCTGAACACATAAGGTGATACACCCTGTATATTGTAACGTGTTCGGCCTATAGCCGAACGAACATACTATAGACAACTTCAAACATGGATGAACACGCTGGTATTGTACCACGTGGTACAATACCAAGGTAGCCACACATCCGTGTGTGGTCAACAAAAGTATAAAAGGCGAGCTGGTCAAGCATGATCAGCGGACTCGAGCCAAAGCGGCCGACCGACTCGTAGATAATTTCTATTTTAAATTCACAAATTCACTCACTAAATTAGGATAATTAGCCAAAGCGGCAATTATACCGCAAAATAGAATCAAAATTGTCTTTGCTAAAATAGCACTTCAATTACAACAAATCAATCAAAAAAAATTGTAGCTTGCTAAAATCGCAGTCAATTTAAACTCAAAAACAAAAATTGTATTTAAAACAAATTCAATTTAAAATCAAACAAACAAAGAAATAAAAATCTAGACAAACTTAGATAGAGAAAAATCAAAAAGAAACCAAAAGTCCGGCCATTGAGGCAAAACTCCAAATAGAAATAAGTTAAAAATAAGGAAATCACATTCATTCACTTCATTCATAGCCATTCATACAATCACTCACGATTATTGTTTTGTTCAGCATTAAAACTGTTGAGAGCATGCGAAGCGAGCAAGCAATACCCCCACCAAATAGATTTATTCGTAATCCAGATTAGGTTTAGTTCTATTCCGGCTCTCCAGCCGTGCGCATGATATTGTAAACAAATGTATACTTCCACTTATTATAATAAACTCTTTACTACTAACTAAATGCCTGCCTTACTGGATATCTGTTTCCTTCAAAAACTTATAATTTTGTATAAAATCAACTGTGAGAAAAAGAATCACAACCTAGAAAATAAAAACAGGAAATGATCGAGTGATCATATAATTAATCATGAATCTGATCTTTCTCTTTCATTTTCCAACTTAACAAAAATCATTATTTCTTTCAGATAAAACTTAAAATCATTCATAGCTAAAAGGCAGCTTCGGTGAGTGTGTTGGACAGCTACGGTATAGCTATAATTGGTACCCTAGTCTGAGAACACACATATCCCAAGTCTATAAAAAGGCAGATTCGGTGAGCTAGATTCTGGACAGCTACGGTAGAGCTATAATTGCTATCCTAGTCTGTTGAGTCTAGCATATCCCAAGTCTGTAGGGAGGCAGCTCTGGTAGTGCAAAATCTATCCGAGTCTGTATCAGGGTAAATTAAGGGTTTTTTCAACTTTTCCCAGAGGAGCTCCAAATATTCATAAAAATAACCCGTGACAAAGAACACACGCGAACTAGTATAATTTCACCAGCCTTCAGCTGGTGAAACATATACAGGAAGTTACAATATATTGTAACGGATCAGGCTACCCAGGCCTGAGAGGTTACAATTTGAAACGACCAGCCGTTGCCACAACACCGTACGATCGAGAATGTTCGACAACAGCGACGAGCTGAGTGACGTCACGACTTGTATATAAGCCGCGACGACACTCAGCTCAGCAGCAATCTACGGCAAAGCGCCTAGTTGTCTCAACCATAGCAACTATCAAGAGCAATCTACGGCAAAGCGCCTAGTTGTCTCAACCATAGCAACTATCAAGGGCAATCTACGGCAAAGCGCCTAGTTGTCTCAACCATCGTAAATATCAAGAGCAATCTACGGCAAAGCGCCTAGTTGTCTCAACCATAGCAAATATCAGGAGCAATCTACGGCAAAGCGCCTAGTTGTCTCAACCATAGCAAATATCAGGGGCAATCTACGGGAAAGCGCCTAGTTGTCTTAACCATAGCAAATATCAGGAGCAATCTACGGCAAAGCGCCTAGTTGTCTCAACCATCGCTTAGCTCAGCAGCAATTCGTTGAACAAGATCACGGTTGACTCATATACTAGCTAATAACTAATGGTATAGGCAAAGCGCCTTCATTAGATCAAATTCAGTCTTCTTTATAAATCCAGCAAAATATTCTTTCTTACAAAATTTAACATTCCTTGATATTTCAAGCTGATTAAATAGCGATCAGTCGAAGCAAGTCACGTTAATTAAACCAGATATTAGAAATTTAAGCAACTTTGTAAAAATAGTTATAGTTTGGTTGCAACCTAGTTTTGAGGAATAAATTTATGTTTTTAGATTACGACGCTAGCATTGGATTGATGCAAACTCCCTTTTCCGCCAATTCCAGGTCCTAATAAATTCAATATAAATTTAGATAGGATACGGCTGCGTACGCTGAGCGTACAAGGTCCGTGAAGAGGTGGGATACGGCTGCGTGCGCTCTGCGTACAAGGTCCGGTGTTAGGTTAATATACGGCTGCAAACACTTGCGTTTAAGGTCCGTGCAACGGGGAGGCGGCTGCGAGTGTTTTACACTTAAGGTCCGCATTTATTACAATTTAGATAGAGAGGTCTCTAAATTATTACAGAGCAAAGATACTCACAATAACAACCGTGTTTGAGATATCTTCAATATCACAAACAACGGAAAAAGTTACAATATACCATGCGATTATGTGGAAACTAAAGGCTCCAAGCGCGCGAACTTTGATTTATTCGAATCTCATTGGTCGGCAGAATCGCGCTAGCAACTCCACCAACTTTTCAGTAATATCCCTAGTTCTGCCGTCTGCTAGCAGACGATTGAGATGCAACACGCTTCGCAAATGGCTGAAGGCAATGAGAGGTTATGTTGCGAAGTGATACGAATCGATGTGAATAGAATTTCGAGTCATAAATAAGCATTAAAAAATCGAATAATTAGTACCAAAGTTTTAAATCATTGAACGGTAGCATTTCAGTCTACCCCTTGACTGGAAGAAAATTCTGGTTGTGGTGTTGGAGCAAGTGAATCAAAGTAACGAAAATTGAGAGTCAAGATTTAATGAAGATTTATCAATCAATTCAAAATAACAATAAAGCAAAGAAAAAAAGTGATTCGTATTCTTAAGTTGAGGGAGGCTTAAGACATGTATCAGGTAAGTGAGAACAAATTTATTTTAACGAGTATGAATACATTTGACACATGACAGAAATTTACATCGTCTTGCTAAACAATCTTTCATCGTTATTCTCAGGGTAGATCACAGACGAAGGTTGAGTAAGCACAAGAATTTTGTGCCAGTTCTCTCTTAAGTGACTTTCCACTCCATGCCTCAATGAGATTTTGCCTGGTCCTGCAGCGTGAAGGTAAGAATCCTTATTCCTGTGTAGTCGTCAACAAAACAGAGTTGTATGAGTTTTATGCCAACCATGGTTATGTGAAAAAAAAGTGCGGTTTAATGTGATTCAATTTGATAAAAAAACCCGTATTCAAAGGTTCATCTCAACTTCAGTAAAAAAAAAAATCATAATAGTGAAACAAATGCTACTTCCCGTCGTCGACTGCTCGGCGACTACTCTGGAAGTCTGTAGTGGTTTGGTTCTGTAATAAAATAAGTGCTGTTTAATGTACTTCAATTTAAAATGCCAGTCCTAGTAAAAGATTTAGGAAAAATAAAAAGTTAAAGAAACGTTACTTCCCGTCGTCAGTCGACGACGACACTGGACACTGCAGTACGTCGGTTCTGTGAAAAAATGAGTGTTGTATCAGAGTGAAAAATTGAAAAAAAAAATAAATTAGTAAAATGGTACTACCCGTAATTAAACAATCCACTCTTCGGCAGGGTTCCTGGAAGTCTGCAGAAGTTCCAAAACGCAGACCTCGATGCCACCGGGTGTGTTGTAGCCAACGTAGAAGGAGATTGATCATTCGTGTCTGAGCGGAGCTACACCAGACGAGTTCTTTCAACCATGTTGGTCTTGAACCTCTTCGACCTCTTCTACCTCTTCTACCACTTCTACGACTCTGCGATTGCGTCGAAGATGTTCAAACAGAGCACCTTCAACAGCAATACACTCCTCTACCCGTCTGCGAAACCCTTTCGTCATGTTGCGGATGGTCAAGGGATTCATATCCCCCAATATCTCCAACACGCGGGCTCGTAGAGCTGGGAGATTCTCGATTCGAGTCGCAGTGTAGAGACGGTTCTTCAGAAACGGCCACAGAGCGAAGTCGAGGGGCGTCAGATCAGGCGATCGAGCAGGCCACTCAATTGGACCACGCCTACCTATCCACCGATCAGGGAACTCCTGGTCCAGATAATCGCGAACCAGATTTCGATAGTGCGCAGGTGCACCATCCTGCTGGTACCAGACAACGGGACCCTAAATAGTCAAGATATGCAATGTTTTCAGGGACACATACTAATCAGAATTATTTTGTCATTGTGTAGTAGATCATGTTTGCTAATAAATAATTTTAATTCGATGGAATACACTTACATCTCCTTCGATGGCTCTCAAAGCAGGGACTATTTGTTGCCTCAGCATTTGCAAGTATTTCTCGCCGTTCAGGTTGCCATCAATGAAGAGAGGCCCGATGAGCTGACGCTCAATCATGCCAACCCAGACATTCAATTTCTGCGGCCATTGTGTGTGCGACTGAATCAAGCGATGTGGGTTTTCTCGGGACCAGATTCTCGTGTTCTGCCTGTTAGGCGTGCCAACGATCTCGATCGTACACTCATCCGAGAAGCAGATCCTATTGAGCAACCCTGCATCTGCGTTCAGTCGCTCCAACATTCGAGTGCAGAAGGCCAGCCGATTGCCAGGATCGGCTTCTTTCAGCTCCTGGTGTGCTTCGTGCTTGTACGATTTGTACGCTTCCGAACGGAGAACATTGCGGACTGAGGACTTTGAAACTCCCAGTTCTTGGGCTATCCGTGACGCTGGTCTTCGGTCATCTTCTGCAGCCACGAGGCAGATGTTGAGCTTCGTTTCCTCAGAAAGTTGTCTACTCGGGTAGGTGACCTTGACGTTTTTCGGGTCAACGTTGCCGGATCGCCGAAATTGTAGAACAAGGTTCCTTACCGTCGTAGCTGAGGGAATTGGTCGCAAAGGATACATAGCCGCCATATGGTCAGATACACGTTGGTAACTATTACCCTGCTCGTAGAATCGTACCATCTCTACTCTTTCCGCAACCGTGTACACGATGTTCGGCATTTTAGAAAGTAATCGTTCAAAAATCACCACGTGGTAAATTATCGTTCAAAGAATACCACGAGGTAGATGCAGTGCGTTCGAAAACCACGACGCGAAAAATTTTCTATCGAGAATCACCACGAGGTTGATCACGTTCTAAGATCACCACGTGGGATATTATCGATTGAAGATCTCCGCGAAGTAGTTGCAGTGCGTTCAAAAGTAGCTGAAAAAACACGACGCGAAAAATTTTCGATCGACAATCACCACGCGGTTGATTACGTTCTAAGATCACCACGTGGGAAATTATCGATTGAAGATCTCCGCGAAGTAGTTGCAGTGCGTTCAAAGGTAGCTCGAAAAACACGACGCGAAATTTTTTTTTTTCGAGAATCACCACGAGGTTGATTACGTTCTAAGATCACTACGTGGATGATTATCGATTAAAGATCTCTGCGGCGCGAATCTTCGTCAAAATAGTGATCAAGGATCACCACAATATCAATTTTGGTCTCAAAATCAGCTCAAGGAAATTATCTGTTTAAAGTTTGCCACATGTGTGTAACTGTTAGATTGTTAACAAGAACTGATCTCAGTTCATCATTTTGTGGTAGGGGTGTTCGCCAAGACGATGGTAGTCAGTCATTTGCGCGCGACGATAATACACAGCTGATAATGGCGCAACTGCAATTCCCGTGGTAGGCTTGAAGCCAAAATCCCGCGAAATCTCGGAATATCGTGTACACGAAAGCAGAAAAGGTAGAGATCATACAACAGGAGCTAGGCTCTGTAGGATGGGTGAAATCCGACATCATCGAATTTTTCTATTGCTGAGGTTAAAAATATCGCGGTTATGAAATTCGGCGGATCGAAAATCGTGACGCGGGTTCGATAAACATTTTCTGATCAATCGGCGTCTACCTCAAGCCTGAAGAAAAATGAAGAAGTCTGATCAAAAATCGAACATTTCGTTCGAGATTCGAACCGCAGCATCTCTGGTTCAGCCAAATGAAAGTATTAGTTTCAAGAACATCAGCAGCTCTGAGCATACAATCATGCTAATCGAGTGATATTCACTCGACCTGTGATGGACTGATAGCTCTGAAAACTCTCTGGGATTCAAAATCAGTTGATTGACTGAATTGAATTGAGTACTTCCACACGCTATGGCAGCAAATTTCCTACTCGTGATAGCCAGCGGAGGAGACGTTAGTGCATTCATATGAATCCAAATCATTGGTTTTCTGTTCGCACTTACTAATGCATTCCAATTAGTATTCTTCAAAACAAATCGATGGGTCCAATTAGGGAAGGCGTAAGTTGATAGATCAGTTCGAAGAGTCATATCTGATGAAGATAGGTGACGCTGAAGCTAGTCCAAGTTAACAGCTTTGATTCGCTGTGATGCGAAGATCTCGATAGTTTGGGGAATCAACGTGTATTTGATATTCGAGGGTACGTGGAGGAAGGCACTTGGATATGTTAACGTACCATCTAGCTTTGATGAACACTGAAGATGAACGGAAAAAGCGTACCTCAATGTTACCGCATAAATAGGTAGAGCTTGTTAAGAAGCTACGAATGACGTAGTTCAGAGAGACGCATGGTGTTTGTGTATACGAATCGATTCATCTCTCTGAGCTACGTCTGTTTTAGTTCGGTGAGAAATAGGCCTCTGCGCAATAACGTTGAGACACGCTGTTTCTATTTTATGGAATACATGTTTTTAAATAACCTAGCGAGTTACGTCTTTTTTTATCACAACCATCAAATTTACTTTTTAATGGTGCACAGTTTTATCATTTATTATCAGCAGGGACATGGACATTGTGAAGGCACATCCAGGTTCTGACTGAAACTCCTACAGTGACAGTCTTTCAAGATACAGGACCATCACTGTTCATCCGCTTCGAGTTTGTCCTACTTGATAGGCAAGCTACATGGCCTAGCTGCGGTACATTGCAAGCGTTCTCACACAGCTGTAGTCTTAAAGCTCAACGGATATTCATGCCTCATCAGTATTCAATTGTGTTTTCTGTTACCGAGTGGCACCATGTCGGTATCGGTAGTGCGTCAACCATTTCATAATTATGAACAGCATTTATTTCACACAAAAACTTATTTCATACATAAACTTTTCTACTAAGATGTGTGCAAGTTGTTGTACGCCTGTTGAGGTAACTGGTCGTTGAACATTAGAGCTGTCCATAGTCATTCTTGGCTATTGAGGTGTGGAGTTGATAAATGTCTATTGAGACTACAGTATCCTGCGGTAACTAGATGATCATCCTTCTTCGAGACCCGGAAATGATGTCGTATGTCAACAGCGTGGTGCTATTCTTGCTGACTCCGATGCCTGGAAATTTGTTACGTCACGATCCTACTCAATTATTACTGTGTATGAGATAAACTTTTCATTGCTCTTATAAATTAGTTTTCACTTACCTGGCACAATTTCCTCGTCCTTTTACCCAATGAGAATAAAAATTACTGTTGTACTTCAATTCATTTTTATTTTCAATCAATTGATGAATATTCAATGAATGATTCTAGTCGATAATTCGGCTCGCATTATTTCCAATTCACAGCTTTGAAGCAACACCTCACCTCTCTTGGCAGTTAGTAAAAAACACTACGGTTCACTTTCATTATTCTACACCTAATGATATTGAACGGTAGTTAATTTTTATTTAAAACATGATCCATACGAGATTCGTTCGCTCCGTTTCGCGAGAAACATAACCTATTCCCGTCACTGTGTGCCGCCATTATTATTTGACAGCGATCAAAATCGAATAGCAGACGGATTCTAGGGATATTTGTGGCGAGTCTGAAATTGGTGACCCTCGTAATATTCGAATAAATCAGCGCCTGCGCGCTTGGAGCCTTTAGTTTCCACATAATCGCATGGTATATATATATTAGGGTGGGCCAAAAAAACTTTTAATTTTTTTTTTTTAGTTACCATGAAAATATCGTCGAAGATGACGAAAAAAAAATTCTGTTAAAGTTTGAGTTCTTAATATTAATGTTAAGAGGTCGCTCATCGTGATTTTTGATTTCCCCTTTAAATAACACGGGAAATTTTTTTTTTTTCATTTGGAATTTTATTGCGCTCGAACGAATTATCGGCCAGTGGAATTGAATACATATTCTTGTAGGGAATTGAACGATCTACAAAATAGATCTCATTTGATTTTTTTTTTTTTATTTGTAAAAGTCATCATTCACAATTTGCGGTTGAACTTTAAACTCGAATAACTTTCAAACGAGTCGAGTAAGCAAAAAATCATATTATATCTTTTTTGTAGATGGTTCAATTCCCTACAAGTATGTGTATTCAATTCCACTAGCCGATAATTCGTTCAATCGCAATAAAATTCCGAATGAAAAAAAAAAAATTTCCCGTGTTATTTAAGGGGGATGTCATCTACACCTTTGAATTTTCAAAAAATCGTTTTTGTTTTTATATTTTATTTGGAATGCTAGTGACCTAATCTACCTGTAAATAAATCGGCGTCGAAAAATCTAGAGGATTCGAAAAGTTACAGCCTCGACAGTGCCGCGCTGCGACGAATTGTCGCTGCGCGGCGCGCGGACCCACATGTTGGTCTCATAAATATTGTACAAGACCGCGAACACCACTGTCTTACTTTTTTGACGTTTTTATATATTTTGATTATGAATTTGATTTTGTGATTTTCCAATTGTTTGTAATGATCATTTTTACACATATTTAATTTTCAATATTCTTTTGAATTGTGATCATTGACAGAACACATGGCTGCGATCTACATTTTTTCGAGGTTAGGTGTCCACTTGTGTGTAAATCGTCGTGCTTTCATTACGAATTCAAGCCAATAGTGATTTTCATTATTGAACAAACACAGTGTATGTATGTCTGACATGAGACTTCGGAATCGAAAGAAGATGATTCATCAAAAACTACGTTTGAAATAGATGCCAGGAGACTACACGTTTATATTGCTAAAAAGATGAGTATTTCTATAATGTAATAATTGTGAAAGTTTAATATTATATATTATAAGAAAATAGGTATGATTGATGAAAGATGAAAGAATTTTTGGAATATTGACAGAAATTGTGCTAGCATCTTCTGAATCTCAAAAATATTGAAGATCAAGAATTCTGAAGAATTTTCATGTTTTGAAAAATTTTGATCAGATTTTTCCTAGAGCAATTCATTCTTTTTCTAGCAACCTTAGCAGACACCTACCGGACACTGTTGTTGGACAGAACAGGTCAAAACTCACTACAAACCTCCGCCTGGCGCATGGGTCTAGACTCGACTCATAACACATGGATACGAGAGCAGCTGCGGATTCAGCATATTAATCATAAGCTACATCTTAAAACTTGATTTCCTGTAACTACATTTTCTCCTCTGTGAAAATTAGGAAATAAAAGAAAGAAAAAAAAAAAAAAAGTTTAAAAGTTGATTTCTGGAGAATGAATATTTTGACCGGTTGTCGTAAAGAATCAGGAGCATCGTTGGACCGATTCTGGAGTTTTTGGTCTTCAAATTTTCAGAATCGAGGCCTCTATCAGATGAACATACAACTTTTTGATATCACCATTTTTAGTTGAGATAATAGAAAAAATAGAGCAAAAAAATTTTTAAATTCAAAAAATCTTAGTAAAAACTAGATAGGTCAGGCAATTTTTGCGATATCAAAAAGTTGTATGTTCATCTGATAGAGGCCTCTCTTCTGAACGATTGAAGACCAAAAATTCCAGAACCGGTCCATCGGTGCTCCTCAGTCTTTACGACAACCGAGTAATTTTGTATTTTTCTATATTCAGCGTAACTACTATTAGACTCAAAGTAATATTCAATGTTGAATATGGATAATGAGGGTCAAACCCTCCTCAAAGTCCATGATTTTTTTGGATTTGATCAGACTTTCAAATTCGCTGTAAAATTACAATCTCTTCCTCAGAATTTTTACCAAATCAAAGGTGTGGATACCCCCTTAAATGGGAAACCAAAAATCACGATGAGCGACCTCTTCATATTAATATTAAGAGCTTAAACTTTGACAGAATTTTGTTTTCGTCATCTTGGACGATATTTTCATAGTAACGAAAAAAAAAAAAAATAAAAGTTTTTTTTGGCCCACCCTAATATATCCCAGATAGCATTTGATATACCGAGTATATACGTGACATGTTCACGATGTGAAAGAAACGTCCGTCACATCTCATGTACATACATGAAACATTCTTTCTGAGCACATACGTCTAAGCATATCCATATGACGTATACTGAATATATCTGAACCGTACATCCAGCATATGGACATACTCTCGACGTCAATTATGTATGTGATATGAACATTATCTTTTGCATATACATGGTAGATTCTGAAGCCATGTTTATAACGTCTATTTGACTTCTTCTGTCATATGAACATACAAGAAATATCGTCTGCGTATATCACACGTACATCATTTCTCAGATGTACATAGTATATCCCCGAGACGTGCAGCAGACGTATACTCAAGCCTTTCAGTCGTACGAACATACATAGGATATCGTCTATGTACGTTATATGAACGTGATGTTTCCGATGTACACGGTATATTCTGAAGACAGACTTAAAACGTATATTCCAGCCTTTCCTTTGCGTGAACATACACGAAATATCGTTTATGCACGTCATATGAACGTGATGTTTCCGATGTACACGGTATGTTCTATAAGTAGGCTCAAAACGTATATCCCAACCCCTTTATCGCATGAACATACACCGAACATCGTTTGAACTCACGTTCGAAAAAGATCCTTTTTCAGATGTACGCCCATATCTAAGAGACACGGTCAAAACGTATGTTCGAATTTTTCCGTCGCATGAACATAAACGAAACATCGTTGATGTACGTTATATGAACGTGATGTTTCCGATGCACATGGTATATTCTATAAGGAGGCTCAAAACGTATATCCCAACCCTTTTATCGCATGGACATACACCGAACATCGTTTGAACTCACGTTCGAAAAACATCCTTTTTCAGATGTACGCCCATATCTAAGAGACATGGTCAAAACGTATGTTCGAATTTTTCCGTCGCATGAACATAAACGAAACATCGTTGATATACGTTATATGAACGTGATGTTTTCGATGTAGACGGTATATTCTGAAGACAGACTTAAAACGTATATTCCAGCCTTTCCTTTGCGTGAACATACACGAAATATCGTTTATGCACGTTATATGAACGTGATGTTTCCGATGTACACGGTATATTCTATAAGTAGGCTCAAAACGTATATCCCAACCCTTTTATCGCATGAACATACACCAAACATCGTTTGAACTCACGTTCGAAAAACATCCTTTTTCAGATGTACGCCCATATCTAAGAGACACGGTCAAAACGTATGTTCGAATTTTTCCGTCGCATGAACATAAACGAAACATCGTTGATGTACGTTATATGAACGTGATGTTTCCGATGCACATGGTATATTCTATAAGGAGGCTCAAAACGTATATCCCAACCCTTTTATCGCATGGACATACACCGAACATCGTTTGAACTCACGTTCGAAAAACATCCTTTTTCAGATGTACGCCCATATCTAAGAGACATGGTCAAAACGTATGTTCGAATTTTTCCGTCGCATGAACATAAACGAAACATCGTTGATATACGTTATATGAACGTGATGTTTTCGATGTAGACGGTATATTCTGAAGACAGACTTAAAACGTATATTCCAGCCTTTCCTTTGCGTGAACATACACGAAATATCGTTTATGCACGTTATATGAACGTGATGTTTCCGATGTACACGGTATATTCTATAAGTAGGCTCAAAACGTATATTGTTACAGGCTGACTAATGGTCTACTCTATGATAGAATAACCCAAAGATCTGACCTAAGTCCGATATTAGTATTCTAAAATAAGAGAACTGTCCGGTAGTTCAGTATCAACGTGTACCTCCTTTATGTCCACGTGGACGGGATTTCGGGAGGTTCTAAGGCAAAGGTTAACTATCAGAAACGTGCGAGTGAATCTAGTATATATGTGTTAGTCTTACCTTCTAGTCCAACTCAATGATCTCGACGATTTTGGGCGTAGAGGGTCTTGGGTTGTAGTGAGAGTCAGCTGTCGCGAAGATACGCCTTGTAAAGGTGGTCTCTATGGTGCTAACGATGCACCTAGCACCTTGATAGTCAACGGTATGTTGTACTAGAGTCTGTGGTCGCTCTTCTGAATACTCGTTGAATGGGCCCCCTGGAAGCTCCGCTTCCGCAGGTGGTTGCTCACTTTGAACTAAAGCGTTTCTATCGCGAATTTCACTGTCACTCTGAGTTATTATAGTGTCTTTGCTGTCCTCGTCTTGGAGGGTTACGGATGAGTAATATTCAGAAATATAGCCCGGTAACCACTCCGGAGCTTGACTATGTTTATTTAATTCGTTGATCGATTCAAGGAGTTTATCGTGGCGGGCTTTTGCCTTCGCTATACGAGCGTTAGCTCGCTTCCCTGATCTGCGTTTGAACTTCCTTTTATTCACCACAGCCCCATTCATCTATGAGGAAAGGACTTGTGGTTAAAACGTTGGCTGGATATATAATCGTCGCCCTAACGTTTTGTGTAAGATAGGATAGAATAGGGTTATACAAGCTTGGGACACTCGTTCCCTGGCCTAAGTATAACGTATTTAGAAATCGGAAACAAGCTTGGATTTCTCCTGGCCTAAGCAACCGAAGTCTGAATGTGATGTGATTATATTGGCTGGGATAAACCTCGCCCTGATATAATTGTGTAAGTCTTTATACTGGCTTGGTGACCTAAGTACCTCGCCCTAGTATAAAGTGTGTGTGTTGGTTGAGGGTGTATGTTTGAGTTTGAGTAAGGTGTTGAGAGTTAGGTGGATGAATGGAGTTGTGGTTAATAATTGTCTTACCTTGATTTTTAGGAAAGAGTGAACTTGGTTGATTTCAATTTAGTGTTATTTTATTGTAAATACGATTTGAGTGATTGTAAGTTGACAGTTTTATGATTATTCTAAAAAGCGCCAAGACCACTTGCGCGTCTTACTTATAAGAATCAAAAACTGATTTTAAGATTTAAGTGTGAATTTGAAGTTAAGCTGTGCTAATTTAAACACGTTAATTGGGATTTAAATGCGCGGCTTTAACTGCTCGTGAGCTAAGTGTGTGTTTGACTTGAAAAACTCTATTGAGGAAGAGGCATTAGTGGTCTTGGCTTATAAAGGGTAGTTATTATAGGTGGTGGGAGTTTTGTTGCCTTTTGGGTGCATACCAATCCCACAGTGGCCCGGCGACCATGATGTCTTAATTGCACGTGGTGTTTACGGGATAAGTTTCGGCAGTTTGTTTGTGAACTGATATCTGGAGTTTAAGTTTCGTCCGGATGCTTTTATTAGTGAGAGTTGATAGCTTGAGTAGATATCAGATATTTGAATAAACAGTTTGGGTAGGTATTGAGTGCTGGTGCAATGAAGTCATCATGGTGCCGGGAATCGGTCTTACTTCTAATATATTAATAGTTAATATATTCTATTTTATAATATTTGATGGAATATATTTATATGTATGTATATATATATATATATATATATATGCGTGTATGAATATAAGTATATTAAATGTATTCAGAAGTTTGAGTAGAAGAGTTACTCTCTTCTACTCCTACTTCTGTCGGTAAATCATACCTTAATATTAGTTATCATAAAAGGGTAAAGAAGGAAATTTTTATTGTCGGTCGTCGGTATTTGTGTGGGTGTTGTGGTAAGTCGGTGAGAACGTCACACCTCCCCCCTTAGTTTCAAATGTCACGGCAGTGCCGTGTATTTGACGTAGGCGGTTCTGAAGATCTTCAATTGTCGGTGATGGTGTGGCATTATTACCCGCGATGATTTCTGTAGGGGCTGATTCCTCTGGATCAGGTGGTGCTGCTCCTCTTCTACCCAGATGTGTAATGAGATGGGTTACTGATCCCCATAAGGCTCCTATGAGGTGAATGCTCCATCCGTAAATGTCATGGATAGTGTACCCGTGTATAATGGTATCAATGATAAATTTTATGATTCGAATGGTGATGAAGATACCCAAAAATCCAGCGGAGATTGAACCGAATGACATAAATCCGGACCAGATTCTTTTTCCTGTAGATTCGGCTATTTTGTCCAGTGATTCTTCGTCTAAGAGGTTGTATAGCGAAATTCCGTCTTTAGTTACCGTGTGTCCTGTTGCGCCTCGTGCTATGGTGTTCAACACAGCTGGTCGTTCCGCCGGGAATAGGAGGTGGTCTCTTAAGTTGTCCAAGTCTTTCTGTCTGTATATGCCGTTGGTTCCCAGGGGTCCTGCGCTTACGTATTTCCAAGTCATTTTTGTTTTCGGGCTCATGGATTTAGGTGGTATTACGTCGATTGGTGAGGGAGTGAATTTGTACCAGATATCGTCGATTTTATACATAGTTGCCAATATAGGATTGCATTCCTTTTGGGTAGCTGCCTTGACGATTATTTTGGATTTAGGTGTCAAAAATAGGGAGTTGTTTCTAATAGTTATAGGTAATTCCGAATAACAGTGGTCCGTCTGTCTTAGTGTGCATTCCACAGGTATGCACTTTACAATATGAACTACTTCTCCTGCCGTGGTTGCCATATACCCTGGTTCTTGCATGATGTTGTGAGCGAATTCGTCAGGTGATAAAGTAGCCAGAGTTAATGCGTTTCTGATTACCTGTTTTTCTAGTTCACATTTCTGCGTGATTATGTCTTTGTAGAGCGTAGTTAGTTGATTCCGTACATGTCTTTCTACGTATATGAATTTTGAGTTGATGTAAGAGAAGATGTCAACGTTTTCTACTGTGACTGTCGTTTTTTGTATGAATGTGTTTCCTCTTGTTGTCTCAAATATGAATAATTTAGGATGTTCTGTCCGTAGTATGGTGTATCCACATGTTCGTTTCTCTGTTGTTTTGACTAAAGCAAATGTCACATCGTCTGAAGTTATTGAGTAAATGGTCGTAAGTACAGTATTGTATTCGTTTGGTTTTTCAGTGATTCGTGATACCAGTCCCTCGTATAGTACGTCGTATTCGTTAAACTTACAGTTGTCTTCGGGGGTGTCTTGCCAGAACGAGTAACCTCCTTCTTCGTCGAAGCAGCTTTTCTTGTTTAATTCGCAGGTGACTCCATTTCGGAGGGTGATTTTGTTATCGTCGGTCCTTACAGTTCCCATATGTGTGGTCAGAGTTATTTTGATTGTAGCTTGTACAACTACTTTGGTCCATTGTCCATATCCGTCATCGAAGAATTCTCCTTCGCATGCGCCATCTCTTGTTAAACTTCCGGCCAGGGTAGCGGACATCCTTGAAGTCGCGTTTCTTTTTATATTGGTCAGGTATTTGTTGTGTCCGATGCTGAGTATCCCCTTTTCATGTAAGTTGTAACATTCCTGCTCGCTTATTTCTCTTATGTAGGCTTGTCGTCCTCCTTCAGTGGTTGATATGTGGGAGTGCATGCCGCAGTGGTAAACTGTCCTGTCGATTTCTACCCTACATTGATTAACCTTCGTCTTTTTGAATTTGGAAAGTTGGAGGAGTTGGATGTATGTTTCTTGTATGTCGGGTTGTGTGTCTGGGAACTCACAGTTGGATGCGTCAAGTAAACTGAGTGTCGTGATGTTTAGGCCACCGCCTCCACAGTCATACCCGATTAAAGCGTATGTCGAGGTTGTCATCAATAAGCACAGATATGCGTAATACATTGTTGTCGGTCAGTTTTGTCTGGAACAGAAGGTTCCAGTTTTCCTTTACCCTTTCATTTATTGTTTACATATTTCTTATGGTTAATTACATAAATCTTTTGGGGCCTATGTGAGGCTGCGGATCTCCCCTGATTACATGTTGTGTTTCGTAAATCTGAACAATAGCGTGCATCGCGTTATTTGGTGACTCGTGGAGTATTATTATCTCCATCGGGTGTTTTATCATGCTTTCTAAAGTTCCCTCTTCGTACGCTACGCTTGTCGTGTAAGATGCATATTTATATGTGTCTGGAATCAGGAGTCCTTCCGTAGCTAAGTACCCCAAAACATTTATTTCATAATTACTGACTCTTTTATTTAATCTTAAGAATAATTTAGAATCTACTCGTTCTACTTTCAAGGCCTTAGGATCGTTGTCCTTACTTATATCAACGTCGATGTCTTGTAGCGTTGGTTTAGGCGTTACCTTCATTCTGGTTTTTAGCTAAAAAGATACATTTCATTTAAGTTTGGCTATTTTCAACTTATTCCTATGGACTATCCTATCCTTATTGTTAGCTCTTATTTTAATGTTTTGGTTGTCCAATATATCAATGACTCTGTGAGGTCCCGTATATTGGTCAACCAATTTCCCTCTCCGGGGTTCCTTTAATAGGAAGACTTCGTCGTCTATACTGAGATGTATAGGGTTTATTTTCCTATCATAGTATTGTTTTGAACGTGCCTTCGCTTGATTGAGATTGTCCCTTGCTAAATTTTGGATCTCCCTTATTTTCGTATATAGTTCTATTAAATAGTCTTCGTATGTACGGTCCGTTACAGGGTCTATTATTTCGTGTTCGGACGGTAGGCGTGCAATCTTACCAAAAACTAGCTCGTGGGGCGTGTATTTCGTTCCCTCGTGTGTACTGGTGTTATATGAAAACATAGCTTGTGCTAGCCAGTGATCCCAGTTGTTGTTTTTATCTACGAACTGTTTTAAGTATTCCGTAAGTACGTAGTGAGATCTTTCGATAGAACCGTTTGACTGAGGGTGAAAGGCCGTTGTTCTAAGCTGTTTGATTTTAAATTTCTTTGCAATTTCTCTAATTAGTGAACTAGTGAGGTTAGCACCCTGGTCCGTGAGGATTTGTCTAGGCGCTCCAAATTTGCATATTAGATTATTTATCAGAGCATTTGCTATGGCTATGGAGTTCGTCTCAATCAAGGGTATGGCTAATGAATATTTTGATAGTTGGTCTTGTATTGTGAGTATGTACTCGCTACCTGCTGGAGTTATGGGCAGAGGGCCCACAATATCCATTGAAATTTTATCAAAAGCGGAGTTCGGCGTATCCGTCAAAGTCATTGGCTGTCTTGTTTTTACTCTGGTCAGTTTCTTGGTTTGACAGTCTATACAAGTGGATATAAGATCTTGAATTTGTTTTTTCATGCCGTCCCAGTAATAATTTTGTCTGATTCTATTGTAAGTCTTCGTCATGCCTTTGTGGCCTCCTAAAGCGGAGCCATGATATTCTTGTATTATGTTATCGCGTTCATTGTCCCGTGGGATTCGTACGAGGTTGGTGCATATTCGGATTAGGATATCGTATTCTCGACTTATATTTTCCAAAAATTTTTCAATTTGTTTCCAACCGAGTGAATTTATTTGTAATGTTTTCGCGATTGAGAATGATTTTAGGTCTAGTTCTATGAGGACATCTATAAGTGAAGTTATAGTTTCTGAGAAAATCTCGTGATCGAGTTGGGTTTTTAGACTTTCCTTTATAGGTAGACCGATATAGGTTTTAGATTTTATCTGATGGACCTTTGCTCTGGCTAAAGTGAGATTTTCGAATGTCGGTAATGATTTGGATTCTAAAAGTTCTCGCGAGCCGTCGTCGCAAGGTTCGCCTCTACAGGTTATGAAACAAACGATTGCTCCCTTTTGCATAGAGAGTCTGTCGCGCGTATGGGTAATTTTTGTTAGGCATGGTAGTTGGGTTTCAATGATTTCTTCATCGTCTGAGTCGTTGTCCTGTTCACTGGTCTCGTTATCGAGTGATTCGTTGTCAGAGGATGCTATAATAGAATCGTTTATTGACTCTGGATTGTCGTCACATAATGTACACTGAGAGAAAAATGTAGTTGTGGTGACTATTTTTCGACTATAAAAAATAGTAATTAAACGGACTTAAACCGATTTATAGTATACATAACCCCAACGAAGTTGAGTTATTGCGACTAAAATAGCTAGTTCCAATTACTATTTGCTCAACTATTTGGACATAGTAAAGAGTACTATTACCATATATATACTAAAAAAAAAGTTGAACCAACTATTGTCGTACTACATCAGTAAATGGCTAAATTAGTAGGCATGACTATCTTCATAGTTTGTACGACAATATCGTATGGCTCGTTCAGCAAAGCATATAATTGCTTTCACCAGGCTAAATAATTGTTGGCACCAGGCTCAATAACTGTATAGACTTTGTGAAATTGGCGAGCCAACTAATCACGTGGTATTTCCAAATATATGACTAGCGTATACATGACTATTTTTTATAGTTGCCACGACAATATCGCACTGTTTCGTCCAACAATGCATATAATCTCTTACACCAGGCTCAACAGTTGTAATGACTGTGTAAGATGGACGTACCAACTAACCAACGTGGTATTTCCAAATATATGACTAGCGTATACATGACTTTTTTATAGTTGCCACGACAATAACGCACTGTTTCTTTCAACAATGCATATAATCTCTTACACTAGGCTCAACAGTCGTAATGACTGTAAAGGATTGGCGTGCAAACTAACCGAAATGTTATTTCTAAACACATGAGAAGGTAGGTTCAACGATTTGGTAAGGTTGTTGGTACTCTACTTAAAGGTTAGTATACCATAATTTGTTACAGTATCTGATTAAAAAAATAGGTTTGTACAACAACATCTCCTAGTTTTCGCAACTGAATTATATGATTCTGCTTACAGTAGTTCATAATTACCTGTGCGATTTTTACCGGTATTACAAACTGTTTTGTATCGGTGTGCTAACCACACGGAATAGTAACCTACCATATATTATGTGGTATTCACAATCAGGAAAAAAATCAAGACAGCTATTTGAAATAGTAAGACTCACTACTGACCCGGTTCTGATATAGAAGCTACACACGTAGCTTACTCCACTTTTTCCGCAGTAGATTGTACTTTTTGTGCTAGTTATGTATACAAACCATAGTTATTCATCTGACTTCGTTATTTGATAACCGATACGGACGATTTTAGTTGTGATTACACAACTTGCAGGTACCGTGATATACGTGGGTAATATGAAGGTGCACGCTGAAAAAATACTCTTGCGTAGTGTTGGGCAGGGCAGGAATAAAATTTGTGAGGAGATACATAGTTGATAGGAACACATTAATCCGTATATTTATTCAGATATATACATATACATATTCATACGTATAATACACATGTAATTTACATTAAAAATATCAATTCGACTGAGCCATCGATATATTACATACAGTCATGTTCATTAATGGGTTTGCGGTGGCTAACTTCTTTTTCCTGACTTTTTCGGATACAATCAAATAAAATAATATATTATTTTTATGAGGGGTTATAATTATTATTATGTTAATTTCGACCATCTGCACATGACATACGACTCGAATGGAGTCTCGTTTCCGAAAAAGTCAGAAAAAAAAAGTTAGCCACCGCGAACCCATTAATGAACATCACTGTACATTGACACGCAATACAGCGTGATTCAGAATTTGTGACGAATCTCTTGAGCAGTTGATCATTGTTAAAATTGGAATCTACAGTTCCTCAGTCATTTTACCTTAGAAATTTTTTTTTTCGACAAACCATTTCATTCTCAACAATTTTTTTTTCTTTGTATCATTTGTCAGTTTTGAAGAATCCGGAATGATGTCAGTGTGTTTTTTTTTTCTCGATATTAGAGAGATTTCTCAGTAAGTTTCTAATTTCGTGTAAGATGTTAGAAAAAATGTGTTATGTTTCCAAAGAAAAAAATCATTATTCGGAAAAATGGCTGAGGAACTTTTGATCCCAATTTTAACGAGCATTAACTCCTCAAGAGATCCGTCTTGAATTCTGAATCACTCTTATACAGATGTGTGTACAGAAACACTTAAGTGCTAATGAAATTGCATATGTAACTATTCAAAATGAAGTTTCATACTTTGCTCGGAGTCTCGTTAATCGACTATAATACGAGGTATCAGATAAGGATAAATCACAGGAATAGAAACTTTGGCATACAACTTGGTATAGAGATTATGTCACAGATATATTAATACTAAATAAATCGAGTTTTGCTACTCGTCGCTTTTAATAGAAAATAAAATGCATAGGTAACTATTCAAAACGAAGTTTCATACTTTGCTCCTAGTCTCAGAAATTGACTATAATACGAGATATCAGATAAGGATAAATCACAGGAATAGAAACTTTGGCACACAACGTTGACGTAGAGCGTACTGATCTATGAGTGCATGTTGAAAGAATGTACACCAGAGGCATGTTTCGTCAAAAAATAGCTTCAGTCAATGTACCGAGGTGAAGCACCATTCAGGACTAAGAAATGTTTCATATTGCTATAAAAAGGGTTCCGATGAAGATAAATCGCAAGGATTGATAGCTCTGTAGCTCTAATATTGTCTTGTTATAGGAGAATCAAAGAGTAATCAAGTACCATCCCAATTTATCTATCGCTAGAATGGCGTCGCTATTACCATTTGTGTGATACTCAAGTAATTGTTATAAAGCTCCGTAGCTTACGCAAGATATACCAACTTTGGCAAGGATATTTCAAGTGTTTCGGAGTATGGAAGTATAAACTGTATTCAACGATTTAGCTATATATCAGTAATTTTTTTTTAAAGGCTAAGTTATTCGACTTTTTAACCGTAGTTAGGAGAAATCTTTGAACCTGACAGTTTTTGAATTGTGGGCCGAAAATAAATCTCTGGGCACAAGGATATCACCGGACGGGTGAGTCCCTCCCTACACGCTAGAATGGCGTCGTTATTACCATTTATGTAATACTCAAGTGATTTTTATAAAGCTCGGTAGCTTTAATATTGTCTTGTAATAAAAGAATTATATAGTACTCAGGTACTGTTTCAATTTATTTTGGGATGGGTTGTGTACTCTGATTCACCTGCAGCATATTTCTCAGGTACAGAATAAAAGTGACATTAACGAATCAGCATCAACTCATAGATCGGAAGGGAAGCACCATCACGATAAATAAGAACTACTTCAAATCATTTTTTGGGGTGATCAAGTTCGGTTGACTCTTGATACATGGGTATATCAGACCAGAGAACTCCAGTATCAACAAAATGCTGCGATCATTTAATACCGTATAGAAACTTGTGCAGAATTGATCCAAACTTTTTGAAATGAAGTTTACTTTGCTCGTAGTCTCAGAAATTGACTATAATACGAGGTATTTGGCACACAACGTTGACGTAGAGTGTACTGATCTATGAGTGCATGTTGAAAGAATGTACACCAGAGGCATGTTTCGTCAAAAAATAGCTTCAGTCAATGTACCGAGGTGAAGCACGATTCAGGACTAAGAAATGTTCCAAATTGTTATAAAAAAGGGTTCCGATGAAGATAAATCACACGTCAAAAAAAAAAAATTGAAAAATTACAGTGTGTATAGTAATAAGAGGCGCTTCGAACAAAAAACTCGAAAAATTAGAGTTTCAAATAACATTTTTATAAAAGACAATATTAATTTTTATAGTTCCAAATGTAATTCCACACTTTTAAAATGTAATTCTTACAGAGTCTGTAGAAATTATTATTTGAAACTGTAATTTTTCAATATTTCTTTTTTCCGTGCATGAGGATGATTTGACAAGCACGATACACTCATATAGAGAATATGAATCAAAAATAAAAACAACAAACAAGCGACCTAATTAGCTTCTGACGGATATTTCTTAGTCAAATGGGATGTATAATTCGCCACCAGATCCAGTGACCATGATTGTATGCTTCAGCAATGTCGTCGAATCTATTCTTATGAATCTATATGTTAGACTGTCTTCTACTTCGTGGGACTGCTTGTGATCGTTTTGACAAACTACAATGAAAATCTTCACGATAAGTGCTAAGTCACTTTTAGTTAGCTTTGTCAAGCTTTCTGATTTGCAGAATACGTGCTCAATTTTCCCAAATATAGGAAATTCATCAAAATCAATTTCAAGAATAATGCCACGCTTAAACATACAACTGGCTAAACTTGCCGACTTGACTTGTGTGTATGATAACAGATTGACAGATAAACATTTCGTTACTTCGGTAGAGATAGGTAAAGGTACTTTTAGTGGTCTATACTTTATATCTTCAGTGAAAGGGTCTCCCTGCAACAGCATGTTACTGAACTTTAGTTGACTTTTGATAGCTATGGTACGACATATATTCACACGACTAGCTGACATACTAGCAATTTGTTTCAGTACTTGATGTTTAGCTTCGCAACGCATCGACCATATATGACGTAACGGACCAATTCTTTTCATTACAGTTGGGTAATGCAGCATAATGTGATGTTTCGGTTTCAATGTATTACCAAATATTGACAGATACAGTAAGTGGTGTTCTTGAATTAATGAAATAAGCAACTCGGTGTAATCGGGAGAAGCAAATGTTTGCAGACTTATAGAAACGATTTGCCTAAGCAGTTTATGTAATGTCCAATGTGGATTATTTTCCTGAGGGATTAAATGACCAATGAGTAATCCGAGGTGCACGATGAAACACTTCATCTCAGACGCCGACATTCTTAACTGTTTTGCCTTCAAGTTGTCGTGCGTAATCAAAGGAGGTACATTTGCATTTACGGGAAATCTAAAATATTTAAGTCTGAAATTTAATTCATCCAAAGTGAAATACTTTTCGAGTAATATGAAATGATGCAGCATTGCTGCCGTTTCATATTTACAACATCCTTCTAGTTCATCATGCATAGCATCTACCGACCAACATTCAGCGCAGTGAAAATTGTCTACGGAATTCCAAATGCATCTCGTTTTGATGCCTGTCTGAGTTACGTTATTTTTTGCTACATCAGCCTCATAATTATCTTTTGTCCTCAAAATTGACTTATCTTCAGTGCATAATGACATCGACCTTTGCTTACTGACTTTGCACATTCTACAGAAGTGTGAGGCATTGAAACTTTCAACGAAGCCTAGCATGCTATTGAGACCCAAATTATCTCCTGTTATCAGTATCAACTGGAAATAAACTGTCAGAGTTTCGTTTTTGACCTTTATTTCTATTCCTCTGGATGAAAGTACATTGAGTTCTTTGATCACTTCTCGATAAACTACATCTTGACCAAAATGTTTTACATCGTCGGAATGACACAGCTGTACTAAAAATATCTTCTCGACTTGAGATCTAAATTCTTGCGGTAAACAGGGCAAGGTGGCATAGAGTGCAGAAACTTTATAAATTCCACTATGTGAACCTAAAGGATTGCCAGTTTCAAAGTCATCTTGATATAAGATTAAAGGAAATGTGTTGTGACTATCAGATTGTGACGTTCTTTCTTTCCAAAACTGAGTTTGGACGACATTGACAATTATACCATCATTCTTTTGTAAACCGGAGCAATATTGTTGAATCGTTTCATAACAATTTGGCAGTTCAAAAAACATTCTCAAGGTATCACCCAATGATATGAGTTGAGAGAAAATTTTTTTATTCTGCAATACACCAGCTCTGTTTTTGGTTTCCATATAACCTAGCAAAATCTTTTTAGGTTCTATGAAAACTCCGTACTTCTGAAACTGTTTTAATCGTTTGTACTCAGTATCAACGTGTGAGAAGACTTGTTGAATGGATTTAATTGCTGCGGACACAAGATCTTTCGATTTCTGGAATGGTATGGAATTCAGAATGAACTGTGTAAGTACATTGAAATACTGATTATTGAATAATTCACGAATTGCATCAATAACGCGATGGGTGTGGATACGAGACATTTTGGAATCGGCATAAAACTTAGAAATAATAGCCAACACGCTTTTCAATAATTCATCTTCCGGAGGAAAGTCGGGAATTACATCATGTTTGATGGTAGCTTGAGCAACATCAAGTGTGGACTGATTATTTAGCTGCAGTTCAGTATCATTGACTATTGATTGTTCAATACTTTGTGTAACTTGTTTGTGCGTCAAAATATGCCGCCGAAACGATCTTTGATTATCAAAAGATCTATTGCATGAAATATCCGTACATCTGTATACTTTCATGATCCCACGCGAGTTATGCACGTACTTCATATGCGTCAGTATGCGCTTTATTTCAATTTGTTCCGAACAGACTGTACACTGGAGTAGCATTTTGAGGAACAAATAGTAGCAATTAATATACGAAAATAAGACACCGATGACGATTACGAAATTATTCAAATTATTCCTTGACTTTTTTATTCGTTTGACTTTTAATGTAAGAGCACATCGAACCGGACAGTTTCAACAGTAATGAACATGCAAAGACAGAAAGAACCAAGAAATCACATATAAAGATCACGACTCAACGACAACCCCAACTGGTATCTTGGCACGTGAGGATTATCGAAAGCTAATAGTTGGATTCAATGATAAAGTATCTTTGTCAGATAAAAAAACACATCTCGTTCCTCAGATTTCTAAGGTATGATCAAACAGATGAGTTCGAATGAACTGATGAGCAAAATCGCTACCATATAATAACCTAACTACTCGGATCCTTCGGTAAGATATATCAACATTGGTAAGAATATTTCAACTGTTTCGGAGTATAGAAGTACGAATTGTATTCAACGAATTAACTATATATCAGTAGTTTTTTTTAAAGGCTAAGTTATTCGACTTTTTAACCGTAGTTAGGAGAAATCTTTGAACCTGACAGTTTTTGAATTGTGGGCCGAAAATGAATCTCTGGGCACAAGGATATCATCGGACGGGTGAGTCCCTCCCTACACGCTAGAATGGCGTCGTTATTACCATTTATGTAATACTCAAGTGATTGTTATAAAGCTCGGTAGCTTTAATATTGTCTTGTAATAGAAGAATTATGTAGTACTCAGGTACTGTTTCAATTTATTTTGGGATGGGTTGTGTACTCGGATTCACCTGCAGCATATTCCTCAGGTACAGAATGAAAGTGACATTAACGAATCAGCATCAACTCATAGATCGGAAGGGAAGCACCATCAACGATTAATAAGAACTACTTCAAATCATTTTTTGGGGTGATCAAGTTCGGTTGACTTTTGCTACATGAGTATATTAGACCAGAGAACTTCAGCAGTAACAAAGTGCTTTGATCCTTCAATACCGTAAAGAAACTTTTGTAGAAACATCCAAACTATTTGAAATGAAGTTTACTTTGCTCGTAGTCTCAGAAATTGACTATAATACGAGGTATCAGATAAGGATGAATCACAGGAATAGAAACTTTGGCACACAACGTTGACGTAGAGTGTACTGATCTATGAGTGCATGTTGAAAGAATGTATGATGAATGAACTGATGAGAAAAATCGCTACCATATAAAAACCTAACTACTCGGATCCTTCGGTAAGATATACCAACATTGGTAAGAATATTTCAACTGTTTCGGAGTATAGAAGTGCAAATTGTATTCAACAAATTAGCTATATATCAGTAATTTTTTTTTAAAGGCTAAGTTATTCGACTTTTTAACCGTAGTTAGGAGAAATCTTTGAACCTGACAGTTTTTGAATTGTGGGCCGAAAATAAATCTCTGGGCACAAGGATATCACCGGACGGGTGAGTCCCTCCCTACACGCTAGAATGGCGTCGTTATTACCATTTATGTAATACTCAAGTAATTGTTATAAAGCTCGGTAGCTTTAATATTGTCTTTTAATAGAAGAATTATATAGTACTCAAGTACTATTTCAATTTATATTGGGGTGGGTTGCGTACTCAAAGTCACCTGCAGTATATTCCTGATGTACAGAATGAAAGTGACATTAATGAATCAGCATCGATTTATCGATCGAAGTGAAGCACTATCAACGATTAAGAAGAAATACTTCAAATCATTTTTCAGGGTTATCAAGTTCGGTTGACTTTTGCTACATGAGTATATTAGACCAGAGAACTTCAGCAGTAACAAAGTGCTTTGATCCTTCAATACCGTAAAGAAACTTTTGTAGAAACATCCAAACTATTTGAAATGAAGTTTACTTTGCTCGTAGTCTCAGAAATTGACTATAATACGAGGTATCAGATAAGGATGAATCACAGGAATAGAAACTTTGGCACACAACGTTGACGTAGAGTGTACTGATCTATGAGTGCATGTTGAAAGAATGTATGATGAATGAACTGATGAGAAAAATCGCTACCATATAAAAACCTAACTACTCGGATCCTTCGGTAAGATATACCAACATTGGTAAGAATATTTCAACTGTTTCGGAGTATAGAAGTGCAAATTGTATTCAACAAATTAGCTATATATCAGTAATTTTTTTTTAAAGGCTAAGTTATTCGACTTTTTAACCGTAGTTAGGAGAAATCTTTGAACCTGACAGTTTTTGAATTGTGGGCCGAAAATAAATCTCTGGGCACAAGGATATCACCGGACGGGTGAGTCCCTCCCTACACGCTAGAATGGCGTCGTTATTACCATTTATGTAATACTCAAGTAATTGTTATAAAGCTCGGTAGCTTTAATATTGTCTTTTAATAGAAGAATTATATAGTACTCAAGTACTATTTCAATTTATATTGGGGTGGGTTGCGTACTCAAAGTCACCTGCAGTATATTCCTGATGTACAGAATGAAAGTGACATTAATGAATCAGCATCGATTTATCGATCGAAGTGAAGCACTATCAACGATTAAGAAGAAATACTTCAAATCATTTTTCAGGGTTATCAAGTTCGGTTGACTTTTGATACATGAGTATATTAGACCAGAGAACTTCAGCAGTAACAAAGTGCTTTGATCCTTCAATACCGTAAAGAAACTTTTGTAGAAACATCCAAACTATTTCGGATTCTGCAGAGTACTTTGCATTCAAAGCATAGTGTATCTTGAAACACAAGTCGACTGCACCGATTAAATTACTCGCGGCGTACTTAACTTCGTTTACAATGACGTAGATTGCAGAAAAGGCAGTTGGGACTCCAACAGCGACGATCAAGGGTTGACAAGTCAATCCGTATGTAAGAAGTTTGTCCTTGCGGTTGACTAAGAGAGTTTCTAAATCCGACATCACCTGAGCATAAAAGTTCCATGTGAACATACATTTCAACATATCCAAAAAATTATGCTTAACCCATGCAGTTAATCGAGCGTAAAGAATCAAGATTTTAGATATACATGTGAGCTGTTTCAATGCTTCAAAAGCCCATAGAGCGATAAAACAGGGTAGAAATGCCTTTCGCAAATATCTCAAAGATATTTTATGAATAAGTAGGTAGTATTTAAATACCAAGATCCTGAGAGTTTCAGACCTCAATTTCAATTGGTTTTTAAGAAAAAAAAAAAAAAATGAAGAACGGAATCGAAAATAGTTTCTTTCTTAGGATTGACCGACCGATTCGTTTAAAAATTCAATATGTTATTGAGCAAGTCAAGAGCTATCATAGAAACAATGGACAGATATTTAGCTTATTAAATTGATGATAAAAAAAAATTGTTTTCACTTAAATTTTTGTTCTCCACTGCGATACTTTTCGAGCAAAATTATGAAACTATCATTCTTACATTCCTTGATTAATTCTCAATAGATCGTATGAAAAAAAAAAAAAAAACAACTTGGTTATTAAAAAAGTTTTGGCCGTATTATAGCAAATTGTACTTCTATTTTTATATAAATAACATACTGCAATTTTTTTCCCTCAAAAACCGATTGAGATTGGGGTCTGAAACTTTCAGGATCTTAGTATTTAATTTAATAGTACCCACTTATTTATAAAATATCCTCAAGATTTTTACAGAAGGCATTTTGACCCTGCTCATCCCCCTATGGCTTTTCATGGGTGGAATTCAAAGTGATAAGTGATAAGCCCTTCTAGTTCCACCCAATGAGAAATAAATGATCATGCTGACATTCTTCTCCAGTCTCAACATTTGAAACACCAACTAGAATTCTATACTCACAGTGATGTTGCATATGAACCCATCAGCCTGCTCTTGAGATGACGGCTTCCATCTTTTTGAGGTGCTTGTTTTCACCAAGCTAGGTCTGAACAAATACGGCAACTTCAATAGTCCCAAAATTTCAACCGGAATATTGACTGAAACAGTTAATCGAAATTGTAACAAAGCCCACAAATGTACACCCATAATGAATGATAAAATTACTAATCTTGGACTGAAATTAGAAAAATCAATTTAGTCTGTCCGAGTCCGATTCGATAGTTGAAAATCAAAATAATCGGCCAATAATTTTATTTAGTTATTACGTCGGAGTCAATTGGTTATTGTGCTATAAGGCGAACTAAGCTTTTGATCAGGTTAATGATCAATTATCTGCACGTTTCAATCATTTTCTAGCAGCTCCAAGTATTAAAATTTTTATTGATTCTTAGTCATTCACAATGAGAGTTCTAATTGAAAATTATTTTGATGTAAGTCCATGTTTTCTCGACTACAATTTTGATCATTCACAAGTCATTTTGATTACCATCATCGATTTCATTATTAATACACAAACTATGAGTTCTTAGAAATTTCATCTCAAAAGCATTTATTGATAAATAATTATGGTCGATAATCATAATAATATTAATGTTTCGTCGCCTAGCAAGAACCAAATGAACTTTCACATCAAAATATAATAAATAGCCGAGAAACGGAAACAACTGTATTGCTCACAATTTAACTCCTGATAACAAAAATTCGGTGATGATGGAATCCCACAGCAATTCAAGTTGGATTTGACTTGAGAATTCAATAGCTATGAATTCAGACTAGAAATTAATTTTATCAAATAATTGAAGATTGTAAAGAATGATTATTTTGATTTTACATCGCTGATTCTGCAATTCTCTGTGTGGTATACTGTGGAGCCGATGTTATGTACAAAATAGAATATGGTATATACTGCTGTTTATTTACAATTGTTAAAAAACAAACCTTCTTGATCCAATGATGGTAGCTTCTTTTTTTTCGCAATGTCTACTACAGCTGTTGCTATAGAGGGCCACTTTTTTAGAAAACTTTCTGTGTCAGTACATACGTTGGACAATCCGAAGTCCAATTGCAACTAAAAAAATCAACCGAAGGACTTAGGAATTTGATTAGGATTTTTTATAATTATTATTCTTCGCAGTTGATTACGTAGTAGGTAAAATAAGAGTCGTTAAAATACATTGTCATAGAGAATTACTAAGATAGGAAAATTGTGATGATAGGACTGTATGTGGATGATCAAATTTTTAATCTACTGTCCTATTGAAACTTGCACACTGATTAAGAGTCGGGCGTCATGCAACAATTCAGCAAGAAACTGAAATGCAAGTACTCACCAATGAAGATCCAATCGGTGTCGAGAGGATCGGATATTCCTGGTAGTAAGTATCAATTGACTGTATCTTATCTCTGAGATGATATGTTCTTTCCCACAAAGTCTTTGCTGACTCAAGGTCGTCCGGAGAAATTGTCCTCAATTGCAGCAAATTGCTATTGTCATCGTCGTTAATTTGATTTGGTGGTGGTTGTTGTCTGGCAGGAAGAATGTGTTTTTTCAAATACTTTCTTGTATTCGTGTATTTGTTCCAGAGTTTACCCGTTGCAGAACGCTTTTCTGCAGACTGATATGGTACAAAATAGGCCTTCACACTTTCAAGTTTCCAGTACCCGTGAATTTCGTTGGCCCAAAACACAAGCGTTTCTGTCTTTATTCTATGAGAAAATACACAATTTGATGATGATAACACACACATAAAGTGTACCGTATACACTTAAGGGCGGATCTTAAACAGGTTACTATCACAGACACGATTGTTGTTCAAATTGAAAATATTCTGTCCTGCAGAATTTTTTTTAGTCAGATATGAAAATTTAGGATCTGGCACAAATCTGTCAAATATTCATGTGAACAAGATCTGAGGAGAGGATTGATTTCAATTTGAAGAATGGCTTTTTGGGGGACCCACTCATGTGTGCAATGACAGTTCAGACGATTACATGTGGATATCTTAAACTATTGATTATAGACAACAAAACCGTACGTACTTCAGATCTGTTTTCAACGCGTTTTCAATGATGATACCACAGAGTTTGTGTCTGTCACCGTCGGCTAATTGTGAAGTTTCTAAGAGGGCTTGTCCGGTAGCAGTTTCTGCCAATAGCTCCTTTAATCGCTATCATGAAATATGAGAAAAAATGTATCAGAGAATTCGGGTTCGGAGAATTGTGAAACCAGTCTAAGAAATAGCACAAAAAATATCTACGAATGGTAGTGCATTATTGAATATCAATGCAATTCAACGTTTACTAGCAGTCAAGCTTGGCTTGGTATCAGAAGTTATATCTTGTGTGGCACACGAGTAGTGAGCGACAAAATATTTTTCGTTTCAATTAAACCTCCCATCTGTATGTAGGCAAAGTATAACTACCTTGCCGCTTTTCTGTGTTTCTGTCGATACCTCTGAACGTGGGACTGAACTCTTTTCGGCTGCATTGGATGGTGCAAGATTTGAGATACTTGCCTCTGCTGTACTGGGTGCGCACAAATCGTCAATATTACTGTCTATTGACGACGATGATGCGATACTCTGAAAGTAATTGGAGTATTTTCACAAAATACTATACTATACTATACTATACTATACTATACTATACAATACAATACAATACAATACTATACTATATTATATTATACTATATTATTATATTGTCAAGTATTGACAATATTTAAAAAGAATATTGAAATATATTCGGTAAAAATCACTTCTTCAATTTATGGGGAAAGAACCGCTCTGGATTACATATTTGGCTCAAACTGCTAGGGTCAACTTCTTGGGGTACAAGATAAAGACTATGCTATACAATTTAATCTTATAGGCCTTTTCTTCTCTGAACGAACCTCACTCTGTTATATTATTGAGCGGTTTATCGATTACCTGTGATAATTCCATAAATTCCATCAAAACAGAACTCAACTGCTCATTTTGATCTGAAAGCAACTGACTTACAATAAACACATAAATTTCTGTTTAAAACAATACATTTATTACAAAGGTCGTCATTCGCTAGGAATGATAAGTTTTGGAGATCGCACTTGAGATAATTGTATTGTTAAAAACAGAAATATGTTTTTGTCGTAAATCATGTTGCTTTCAGATCAAAATCAGCAGTTAGGATTAGTCTCGATGGATTTTATTGGATCATCACAGACAATTGATGAATCGCTCAAATTTTCACAGATTGGGGCTCGTATTCGAAAGAAAGGCCTATGAGATTGAATTGTGTAGCATAGTCTTCACCATGTGCGCCACGAAGTTGACCCTAACAGTTTGAGCCAAATCTGTGATCCAGAGGTACTTGTTAGTCGACTTGTATATAATTAAAATTTTGGTTATTATTTCACTAGTTGACTATATAAGGAACAGTACTTAATTGATTCTAGATTTCTTATAACCACAATTCTAAACGGCTTTGAGATTGCAGAAACGTGGATCCAAGAATTCGCGAGCAATAAAATGAAGAAATAATAACAAATGAGGTAAATTCAATAAACACAAATTTTTCTGTTTTCTCGCCTATTCTAGAATCATTTCATAAACGGAATAGACAAGCAGTTGCATATCATGGATTTGATGCATATAAACTATAAAACAGCCTCACCCTATCATCTTTTTCTTGAAGAAGTTCCATTCGATTCCTCAAAAATACACATCTGGGTCCCACTTTAGGAATTAATTCTTTAACCACATCAGGCGGCATAGTTAAAAGTGTTTTCTTGTCAATGCCTTCAGCTATATGAATTCAAAAATAAGCAGAAAAATAATATCATTCGAACAAAAATCTAGTAATAGCAGGATATTCAGCTCAATGAATCAAATAAAACAACTCAAGAACAAGTTGATAAAGTTAACCCGACAGTACGCACGCTATTGTAATCACTGTACGTCCTGCACTTTCAATCTCATGTAAAAAACAAAATTCGAAATGGATCAGTAGGTAGAGGAATCGCTCGTTGTTTTTTTAGATCTCAATTTCGACCTAATTTGCATTACACGAATTAATTCGAATTGAAAAGAATTTAACAGAGGGTTAAATAAAATTAACGAAATTAGATTGAATTAATTCAGATTAGGCGAAATTAACAAAAAATTGTGTAGAATAATTCTGAATTAATTGAAATTAACCTAGATTCGCGTCAGTCACTTGTTTTCTTTTTTTCAATAACCCAAAAATTGAAGCCCAATTTACTCCGTACTAACATGAAATTCTGTGAATTATCGCGAATTAACTTTCATTAACGTGAACGATTAGGAATTTATTCAGAATGAGTGCATTAAAAACTAAAAAATTGCTGTGTCTTTGTTCACATCAAGTTTATTCTTTGCATAATTGATTACAGTTAAAATGAAATCCATAATAATATCTACGTGAAAAAAAATCTTAAAGATCAAAGTGACTGTAAATGCTGTTTTTTCATTCAAGTCTAAGCAGTATCGCTTAGCGAGTCGGACCTAGGCTCACTTTTAATAGGTATGCTACAGTTAGTGATCCTTAATTCTAACCGCTTACGGTCGAGTTGATGTGTTTGCTTACATCGATATGAACTATAAAAATGCACATATTGAATATAATTATTTCTTATTTGGGGTCACTTTCAATTATTATAATATTAAAAAATGCGAGAAAATTACATTTGACAAATGTCATTAAAAAAAAAAAGTAATCTCAAATGATAAAATGTGAAATGTTATCATAATTTAATTAAACGTTGTAAGAATTCACATTATTATTGATGTCATAATTTAAATTTTAAGGTAGTTGTGCTGCGACAGTCCGTCCCAAAATTCCTGCGCGCAGCGCGTGTTATAGCATTTTCGACTGCGGTACACCGAGCTACACTAGTGTAGTATAGCCATCTTTCTCTCTCTTCCTCATAGAAAAGAAAGAGGATGAAGATAGCTACACTACACCAATGTAGCTCGGTGTAGCCTAGTCGAAAATGCTATTAGAATCACCAAATATTATAGGCTACGTGCCGAAAACTTTTGTCTGGGATTGTGGTCGAAGCGCTCTCACAGAGAGAATAGATCCCTATACCGATACGCGCACACTATGACTGATTGTTTCGTGTATTGTTTTTCATTTTTTTTTTTCACCGTATTCTCCCATCACTCGGTCCGTACACGCAGAATTTTAGTTGAAATTAAATTACTTTCATTGATGTATCAGCAAAACTATGTGGTCGATCAATTTAATTTTTTTTATCAATAAACAGGAAATATTGTTTTAGCATATGCTTGATTTTTGTAACAATTTATAGAACCGTTTGGATATTAGAATTGAAAATGTGCGGTTTTCATATACTCAACATAGGCAACACGTGTAAAAAGTATCAACTTCGAGTGCAATTATCCCGCGTTTCAGACGATCGGAAATGTTAATAAAACTATGGTCGAAATTTATGAGGTTGAAGTTCGTAACGTTATTGCAACAAAATATTCGCCAAAAATTCTCAAATTCAAACCTCGAACGTTTCAAATGGATCAAGAACGGTGCATAATTCCTCAAATTGTGTGAAACATGTTTATCTCACATATTTTATAATTTTAACAACATTTGAATCACGAAATATTGCATTTCTTCAACGAATATTTTGTTACGTTAACGTTACGAACTTCAACCTCATCGAAATTTCAGATGATTATATAGAAAATGCACTTCGCGGCACAACTACCTTAAATTCATTTCATGAATATTATAAATTTTTTTCTTTCATCTAACGATCCTATAGGAAAAAAATAGGCGAAGAAACAAGAACAGAACATGAAAAAGAATTCAAAAAGGCTGAAAGGATAAAAAAAATCAATTGATGAAAAAAAAAAAAAGAATTCAGAATAAAGTAACTGATTGAAGCATACAGAAGCCACCTGGATATATTTATATACATATATAAAATATATCAATATATAATTATATACCTATAATCATACATAATATTTTTCAATCGGTAATAGGAAAAAAAAAGAATAAAAAAAGTTATTAAAAATAAGAAAGATTGAGATAGAAATGATTGAAAATAATGAAATATTATTTTCCTTCACACTCTCAATATTCAATATATCTACAATTTTTATATACTATGTAGTAGAAATATTGACTATTACTTTTTGAATTATATTAAACATTTCAGATTCATCAAAACAATAAAGTTCATGTATCCAAATTCGATAACAATCATGATTATTAATACTATATTTTTCTCAAAACACTAAGGTCGATAACTGGGCCACTTGAGGGTCAGAAACTAGGTCCTCTGAGATATATTTTTTTGAAAATCAATTAAAATTATCTCAGAATAATTCAGAATAAAGTAACTGATTGAAGCATACAGAAGCCACCTGGATATATTTATATACATATATAATTATATACCTATAATCATACATAATATTTTTCAATCGGTAATAGGAAAAAAAAAAGAATAAAAAAAGTTATTAAAAATAAGAAAGATTGAGATAGAAATGATTGAAAATAATGAAATATTATTTTCTTTCACACTCTCAATATTCAATATATCTACAATTTTTATATACTATGTAGTAGAAATATTGACTATTACTTTTTGAATTATATTAAACATTTCAGATTCATCAAAACAATAAAGTTCATGTATCCAAATTCGATAACAATCATGATTATTAATACTATATTTTTCTCAAAACACTAAGGTCGATAACTGGGCCACTTGAGGGTCAGAAACTAGGTCCTCTGAGATATATTTTTTTGAAAATCAATTAAAATTATCAATTCAATTCTAATAATTGAAAAACTCATACTATCTTGTTCAGAAAATGCCAAACTAGTCGATGAAGTAATTAATTATCTTTTCAAGTTTGATTTTATAATTTATATTTTAAAATAACATCGACTGGGACTCTTAAAAATTGATTCCTTTCAATTCGAAATAATTATGTTTAATTCAAATTAATCCAGTAATTCTAATTAAATTCCCAATATTTCACGTTAGTTAAAGTTAATTCGCGATAATTCATAGGATATTATGTTAGTACGAATTAAATTAGGCGCGACTTTTTGGGTAATTCCGAATGATTTCGTTCAGGGTAGAAGATAACGAGATATCGTCTCATGGTCGAGCTCATGGCGAATCAAACTAATTTGCCGATTCTTCTAAAAATTAGAGTGAATCGGACACGGATCCAGGTTAATTCTAATTATTTCCGATTAATTAGAAATAATTTTCGTTAATTTCGCATAATCTAAATTAATTGAATTTGATTTCGTTAATTTTTTTTTTTTTTAATTCTCAATTTGAATTAATTCATGTAATGTGAGTCATTCATGTCAATTCAAGATAATTCGTGTTAATTTGCATGAATTTAGATTAAATTTTATTAATTCACCAAGTCAATTCAACGAGTTATGTCTCCTTCGTGTTGGAGACTGTATACCTAGTTGAGTTACTAGACACTAATCAAAGTAGATTTTATATGTACTTACCCTTAAAGATCTGGTGAAATTCTTCTAGTCCCCACGAGGAAAGTTGATCTTCCACCCATTGCGATTGGGTGTCGGATTCCGCCATTATCACGAACACACGAGACTCGTTGAACACACACTCGGTACGAAACAGTTGAAATACTCAATCAATTATAGAAATGAAAGTGAAGGAAGAAAAAGGATTAAAGATAAACTATGAATAGAAGGATCCGAGTAATTGCGAGGCTGCAGAGACCGCCGCGCTGCCCCCGAAATCAGATGCGGACCACGCTCCACGAAAAACCTGTAGCTTCTGATATGCTACCGGTCGCGGCGTGATGCCGCTTCGACGTTGTTTCCGCATTTGCAAAATCATGTGACCTGACGGCTGAGAAAAACGATGTGATTGGTGGTTTTCAAAAGCAGTATGATCCGGGGAACCAATCACAAATTTCGTTTTTCGAAGACGAAACTATGACCATATAAGGTATTATTTTGCAAGCCCGGATGTATACACAGTCCTGAATATTTGGGGCGGTTGATAATATGCTATAATGCAATCCAAAAACATGATAGCTGCAACACACAGAAAGTGTTATATATCCTGAATTTTCCGTCTCGATTTCAAGGCTGTATTTATTTATAATCAGGATAATTATATCATAACTTTCGAATTCATAAACGTCTGTCGAACGTTTATTACGGGCTATATTAAACTGAAACCATATGTGTAGTATGCATTGCCTATATATGAATCAGTCCACGTCAAGCGTGGCACCTTTTTGACCGCGTGTGCATGACAATAGTCATAATTTTTTCACATGTTCTTTGGGTAAAATAAACGTATAAAACATTTTTTTTTTTTTTCGTCAATGAGAATTTATCGGACGAGACGAACCAAATTTTTAACTAAGTCTTCTAACTAAGGAGAGATTCTTCCTATGTATAGAGCGTGCAATCCCCAGAAAGACCGAAAAAAACGGAAAGTGCATTATAATTCTTATTTCAAGTACAAATTTCCTCCAGCCCGTGCTGAAGGACCGTTTTTTCGGTCTTTCTGGGAATGGCACGCTCTATACAGAGGAAGAATCTTTCCTCAGTTAGAAGACTCAGTTGAAAATTTGGTTCGTCTCGTCCCATAAATTCTCATCTATGAATTAATAGGATACGAACGATAGAGTCACTACTCAATTTCTTTTTTTTAACTCGAAGGGCTTAGAAACTACAAGGGGTTGAATTTTGGAAACTACCACCAAAAATCGGAATCGCGCTCTCCTTCAAACGTTAATATTTCCGATTCCCTTAGTCGTACAGACGTCATCAAAAACTCATTTTAAAGCTCCTGAATTGTACTTTCACGCTAATAATTTTAAATCTATCAAATAAACAAGTTTCTATTTGTTATAAACAATTGTATTTTTTAAACGCGATTTTCGAGATGAATGCGCCTTCGAAATATTTAAAAAGCGATTGACTGTGCGAGACGTCGCGCGTGCCGTGTTGGCGGAAGCGCCGGACCCGATACTTGGTCGCTTCACATTTTTTCTCATAACAAAGCCAATGTATTTGAACTATGAAACAAAGTATTATTTCTTTATGTATATTGTACACTGAATAGAAAATCCTACTTCGACAACAAAGTATACGCCGACAACATACGGGTGATTTCGCGTGACACGGATCAGTCACCTTTCGAATATTTTTTTGATTGCGCATGTCTAGTCCAGTCAACAAGTTAAAAAACTGATGTATTCTTGTTCCCGGTCCTAAAAATATGTGCGATAGCTCATTCGGTTCGGAATGACGCCTAGAAAAAGGTACCCAAAACATAGATTAGCACATAAAAAATTGCAATTGTTAATAACAAAATAAGATGAACAAAAAAAGATATTCAGTTTTTCCTTAAGGTCCATCCCTAGTCGCCCACCTCCTTTTGATACAATGTGACACATTTCGATTATTATCCGAGCCCAGGCGTCAAAAACGCAAAAACGGCCAACGCTGTGCGAATTCTAATTCAATACCGAACACATTCGTCCAAAAAAATGTTCGTTTCGTGCGAAAATAGAGTCTACAGATGGTTTTTACATTTTTCGTGATGTAATGTTTTTCGTAACAATGTAAAAACCATCTGTAGACTCTATTTTCGCATGAAACAAACATTTTTTTTTACGTATATGTTCGGAATTGAATTTGAATTTGCGCAGCGTTGGCCTTTTTTGCGTTTTTGACGCCTGGGCTCGGATAATAATCGAAATGTGTCACATTATATCAAAAGGAGGCGGGCGACCAGGGATGGGCCTTAATAACTCAAAAACTATAAATATTTAAGAATTTTGGAAAAAAGATCCTGAAAGAGGAGGAAATTTCCAATAAAATAGTCTGCACTCCCGGAATTCTATCTCCATTATTTATCATTTTTATTCAACGCCGAAAATAGGTCGCCGCGCGGCCGTTACGGCATGAGCGCAACGCTGCTTGAGACGGAATATCACACAAAATAATTTTATATAGGATTAAATAATAATTTAAAATTTTTTTAAAATTATGGTGTCATGAGAACACTTGGAAGAATAAAGCCCCGTTGAAAAAAATATTTTATGTCGATTTTTCAAAAAGTTATACGATTGTTAATTAACTAATTTTTATCCAATCTCTGTTACAAAAGTCGACATAAAAGTTTAAATAATTGACCTATAAATTTTTTGCTTCTTGAAGCCCTTCTTATATACATACTTAACAAGATCACGTGATAAAAGTGTATGAAAGTTTTATATTTTGTGTTATAATTTTTTTAAATGAACAAAAACTGAAATAATCAAAAAAACGTTAAATTTTTTTTTTTTTACATGTTATTATACAGCTGTTTTTGCATACAACAATGGCATTTATTAACCTAGGAAAAAAATTTTTTACCTCATTTGTTAAGAAATTGTTTATAAACAAATAGACAAGTTTACTATTAAACAAAAAAAAAAATTACCATTCTATTGTAATGACAGAATAAGGATAAAAAAAAAAATTCCATAAATAAATTTTTTAATTGTTTATAATCGTTTTTTTTTTTATATTTCTACAGTTTGAATAATTAATTGAGAATTTTTTTTTTCTTCAAAAATCATAATTGGTTTTTCTCTACACGTCAACAAAAAAAAAAAAATTTCTCATACATTATTTCATTGTTTATAAAGTTAACAATTTGTTATAAACAATTTATGACCCTCGGTTTATTTTTTTTCCTGAAAGTAGAAAAAATTACGAAAACAGCCATACATAACAAAGTACTGAAAAAGATTGTCTTCAATTTTTTATAACATTTTTAAATATTACACAATACCAAAATCAAAGTGGCCTCTTAATTTGTCAAGTAACAAATAGATATAACTTTTAAACCGTTAGAGATACGATTCTAGACATCTGAGTCGTTTTAATAGAGGAATCATTAATATTCAAAATGAATTAGAAGCCAAGTTTGTAACAAACTTTTATCAGCTATTACATGCATTTGTTTATAAAAATTCGATATTTTTTTTCACATTTTCGTACTTTTTTTTACTTATACCTTGTTAAAAAATAAGAATACACCTGCGAACCTAAAGAAAATTTTGTCAGGTGATAAAATATCTACCAAATAACCTTTACATCATACCCATAATATCTCTTATAGAGAGAAAAGGGGAAAAACGGCAGTTTCAGATGGAAATAAATGTACTTAAAATTATTAATATTGAAAGTAGTGAAATACAGCATATATTATGGAATTTTTTTTTTTTTTTTGAATTATTATTCTGTCATTACAATAAAATGGTATTTTTTTTTTTTGTTCAATAGTAAACTTGTCTATTTGTTCATAAAACAATTTCTTAACAAATGAGGTAAAAATTTTTTTTTCTACGGTAATAAATGCCATTGTTAGATGCAAAAGCAGCTGTATAATAACATATGTAGAAAAAAAAATTTAAAAACGTTTTTTTAATATTTCATTTTTTGTTCATTTAAAAAAATTATAATAAACAAAATATAAGCCTTTCATACACTTTTATCACGTAATCTTGTTAAGTATGTACATAAGAAGGGCTTCAAGAAGCAAAAAATTTATAGGTCAATTATTTAAACTTTTATGTCGACTTTTGTAACAGAGATTGGCTCGGAGATTGGATAAAAATTAGTTAATTAACAATCGTATAACTTTTCGAAAAATCGACATAAAATATTTTTTCCAACGGGGCTTTATTCTTTCAAGTGTTCTCGTGACACCATAATTTTTTCAAATTTTTAAATTATTATTTAATACTATATAAAATTATTTTGTGTGATATACTGTCTCAAGCAGCGTTGCGCTCATGCCGTAACGGCCGTGTGGAGACCTATTTTCGGCGTTGAATAAAAATTATAAATAATGGAGATAGAATTCCGGGAGTGCGGACTTTTTTATTGGAAATTTCTTCCTCTTTCAGGATCTTTTCAAAAATTCTTAAATATTCATAGTTTTTGAGTTATTAACGAAAAACTGAATATCTTTTTTTGTTCATCTTATTTTGTTAATAACAATTGCAATTTTTTATGTGCTAATCTATGTTTTGGGTACGTTTTTCTAGAAGTCATTCCGAATCGAATGAGCTATCGCACATATTTTTAGGACCGGGAACAAGAATTAATCAATTTTTTAACTTGTTAACTGGACTACTATCGGCGCAAAAAGGTCTGGCCCCTCTGTTTGAGTAATCATAACTTCTACAGAAAAATTGATGGAGCATCGAGTCTGGAAAAATTGTAAAGCGCCAAGTTTTCTGCGTCTGATAGTTATTCACAAATTTCTGTGTCAAAATCGTGGAAACCGTTATAATCTCCGAAATGTTAAAAAATGTCGTTTTTCGGAGTCCATCGCCGTACGTCAACTTAAACTCGTCACCGTTTGTCTGAACTAAGTTTCAAAAATCTGTAAAAATTCGGAAATATTCCCTGAACATTAACGAACATGATAGCGTTTGGTAATTTCAAAAATATTTAAAAACGTGGACGCCAGGTGCAAAAAGGTCCAATGGTGCGATTTGCGGAACGAATTGGTACCGGCGAAACTGAGCTAGCTCAAAATTTTCGGCAAGGTATACACTTTTTGATTCCGTAATCGGTTTTTAGTTCGCATAAGTCAACTTCCAGTAATCGACTCCAACAATTTTTCAAATTTGCGCGGGGCCGCGCGTGTCCCAGCCCCGATATTCGGCCCTATTAAAAGTGTATACCTTGCCGAAAATTTTGAGCTAGCTCAGGTTCGCCGGTACCAATCCGTTCCGCAAATCGCACCATTAGACCTTTTTGCACCTGGCGTCCACGTTTTTGAATATTTTTGAAATTACCAAACGCTATCATGTTCGTTAATGTTCAGGGAATATTTCCGAATTTTTACAGATTTTTGAAACTTAGTTCAGATAAACGGTGACGAGTTTGAGTTGACGTATGGCGATGGACTCCGAAAAACGACGTTTTTTAACTTTTCGGATATTATAACGGTTTCCACGATTTTGACACAGAAATTTGTGAATAACCATCAGACGCAGAAAACTTGGCGCTTTACAATTTTTCCAGACTCGATGCTATATCAATTTTTCTGTAGAAGTTATGATCACTCAAACACAGGGGCCAGACCTTTTTGCGCCGACAGTAGTCGATTGTCCGCGAGGGGTTAGATTTTTGTGCCAAGGGATTTCCTGATTAGTGTGACATTCGTTGAGTTATTTGCATAAGCAAATTCGAGCAAGGTTTTTTTATAAAATTCATAACTCCGCCAAAAATGATGCTGCATTAAATTTTTTTTTGATTACACGGAAAGTTCTATAGAATGTATAAAAAAATATTATACTTTGGAAAAAGTTTGCTCATCCATTGTTTATAACAATTAAGTTTTCAAAGATTTTCAAAACACTTACTGACACGATCGAATGTTTTTTTTTTTAATACTGACATACTTTGCACTATACGGGGTGATTCATTTTAATCGCCCAGGGCCGATATTTTCGAAACCTGCAAGCAAGATACGAACAAAAGTTTGGTATAAAATATTCAGGGTTCAGAGGGGGACAAAACTTGGTGGCATCAGTATTTCCGTGAGTGAACACAGCTCGACCTTGACCCTCACCGAATCAGCTGCTAATTTTTTCCCATGTAGTACCCCACGAAAGGAACACTCGCAGAATTTTGCAGAATTTTCGTATTTGCCGTTTGGGAGCAGCAATTTTTAAAAAAATTTTATGGGACTAATGGAACGCAGTAACTGTACGTTTTCTCGCGCAGTAATCAATGAAAAAAGTTTTGTTCCTATTTGATTTAGAGAAAAAAGAATAATTTTCAGTCAACCATAGTTCCAAATGTCTGAATAAAGATAATGTATCATCGAAGAAACTCAATAACTCCATGACTCAATGAATAATCACGAGTTTTCACTCAGTTATAGTATATTGTAGGCATCACTATTATATGTGAAACGCGAAACGAGATGAATGGCATCCTCAACTATGAACACGTTTGTGGCAACGGAAAAATAGTGTTGACTCAACCATAGTATGTATTGCGTGAGCGACTATTGTACGTGGTAACAAATACCGAAAGATGCAGTGTGTTCGACTTCGAGTAGTATTCCGGTAACTAAAAAGAGTATTGGCTCAACTATGGCGTACATGGTAGGGATTGACATTATATTTAGTTCGCGAAACTGGATGAGTGGGCACCTCCAACTACGAACACGTTCGTGGCAACGGAAAAATAGTGTTGACTCAACCATAGTATGTATTGCGTGAGCGACTATTGTACGTGGTAACAAATACCGAAAGATGCAGTGTGTTCGACTTCGAGTAGTATTCCGGTAACTAAAAAGAGTATTGGCTCAACTATGGCGTACATGGTAGGGATTGACATTATATTTAGTTCGCGAAACTGGATGAGTGGGCACCTCCAACTACGAACACGTTCGTGGCAACGGAAAAATAGTGTTGACTCAACCATAGTATGTATTGCGTGAGCGACTATTGTACGTGGTAACAAATACCGAAAGATGCAGTGTGTTCGACTTCGAGTAGTATTCCGGTAACTAAAAAGAGTATTGGCTCAACTATGGCGTACATGGTAGGGATTGACATTATATTTAGTTCGCGAAACTGGATGAGTGGGCACCTCCAACTACGAACACGTTCGTGGCAACGGAAAAATAGTGTTGACTCAACCATAGTATGTATTGCGTGAGCGACTATTGTACATGGTAACAAATACCGAAAGATGCAGTGTGTTGGACTATGAGTACTATTGTGGTAACTAATGAAGATATGTTTCATAACTATAACGGTTTAGTACCCAGGTGACTAAAAATTATAGTTGGTTGTACTATAAATATAGTCATTCTTCACGAATACATCCATTTTGTTGATTTAACCAGCTTAAAATGGTTCAGCGAACTATTTTTCAGTAAGCTGCACTATAAAATTGGGTTGTCTTGACTAAAACACGTGAACTAAAATAATATAGTACCCCCAACCAAATTATTTCTCTCAGTGTAGTATTCGTATTTTGGTCGTTCTGTTCCCCTGGGGTTTCGTCTTCTTTGTCGCTGGTGCTGGTAGGTATTAGGTTGTCATTGTCAAGCTTGTTTAAATTCTCGTCGGGTGGTTCGTCGTCCCGGTATCTCTTAGGTTTCTTCAGGGTTTCCCTATTTCTCAGAGTTACTGATGGTAATTCTGTAGTTGGTGCTAAAGGAGGTGTGAAATTGCAAATTAGTATATCGAAGGGTTCTTTGAATGTCTCTTTTAGTGCGTATTTTACGTGAGGCCAGAAGAGGTAGTCTAGTCCACACCCGATTCGTGGCATGGCTATTTTGGTTACGCCTAATGCTATACAGAGGTTTCGCAGGCTAATTAGGCTAGATCTAAAGTCTTCAAATTCTGGTTTTTCATTGCTTTCCTTTTTTGTTACTAAGTAGAATAGGTAACGTTGATTGTTCTTAATATAAGCTATTTCTCCTACTGATTTTTGTTGGTTTTTCAATTCTCGAACTTGATTGAAACGTTTTTTAAATTGAAGGGCGATTCCGGCTCCCATCCTAAAGTCTTCAGCAACGCAATGGGCTAGTGAATAGGTCTGATCTACTGTAAAGAGGTCTTGGTTTATTTCTTTTATTACTTCCTTTGTAAGAAGGGTATCGTCGTTAGATGTATCATTTGGTTGTGTTAATGTCGTGATCTCTACTGGTTCTGTGTCTATTGGATTTCTTGAAAGTGCGTCGGCGTTAGCATTTATGCTACCTGGTTTATAAATCATCTTGTATTCGTATTCGGCAAGTTTTAATCGCCATCTTACTAAGCGCGACGTGGGATCTTTGACTGAATTTAACCATACTAGAGGCCTATGGTCAGTAACCAAGGTAAACTTGGTTCCATATACATATGATCGGAAATGTGCAACGCAGTAAACTACAGCAAGGAGTTCTTTTTCTATAGTGGAATAATTCTGTTCTGCCGCTTGTAAAAGTCTGGAAGTGTAAGCGATTGGTAAATCTTTTCCTATCTCTCCCTGACTTAGCACGCCTCCTATCGCATACCCTGAGGCATCGGTTGTTATTATAAACGGTTTAGTATAGTCTGGATACTGTAAAATCGGTCGGTCGCATAATTTGTCTCTGAGCGTTTCGAATGCTTTCTGTTGGTTTTCTTTCCAATCAAAGATTTTAGTTTTCTTTAAGAGTTCCGTCATGGGTTTTGCAATTTTAGAGAAATTTGGAATAAATCTGCGGTAATATCCCGCGAGTCCAAGGAATTGTTTGATGTTTTTAGCGTTTTTAGGCACGGGGAATTTTTTTACTGACTCTATTTTTTGAGGGTCTGGCTTAACCCCATCCTCGCTTATTATATGGCCTAGATACATTACTTCTCGTTTGAGGAACTCGCATTTGTCGGGCTGTAACTGAAGGTTAGCCCCTCGAAGTCTGTTTATTAGGAGGTTGAATTTCCTTTCGTGTTCTTGAAGAGAACTAGCGTAGAGGACGATATCGTCTAAATATACAAATAGTTCGTTTCCTTGTAGGCCTGCTAACACGTTATCCATTAAGCGTTGAAAGGTGGCTGGTGCGTTTTTTAACCCGAATGGCATTCGTGTAAATTCATAGTGTCCGTAAGGAGTAGAGAACGCAGTTTTAAGGCCGTCTGTCTCTTTCATTCTTATTTGATGGAAACCCGAAGCTAAGTCAAATACTGAGAAGTATTTTGCGCTACCTAACTGGTCAAGTATTTCATTAATATTTGGTAAAGGATAGGCGTCTCCAATGGTCTTTTCGTTTAAGGATCTATAATCTATAACCATGCGCCATCTTTTGTTTCCCTTTGAATCGGCTTTCTTTGGTACTATCCATACGGGTGAATTATATGGGGATAGTGACGTCTTTATTAAATTGTTTTTCTCGAGTTCTGATACCTGTTTGTTTATTTCGTCTTTGTGAATTGGCGGAAATCTGTATTGTCGTGTGTTTACGGGAGCGTCGTCTGTGGTGGTGATGCCATGCTCTATGGCGTTGGTTGCTTCTAAAGGTTCGTCGGGTAAATGAAATCTGTCTGTATTTTCGCGTAGTAAGGCTTCTACGTGTTTAGTTTCTTCTATATTCAAGTGTTCTAGTCTGAGCAAAGATTTTATTTTATTAAATCGTTCTAGCTGGTTGCTGTTTGTTACACGAGTGGAGGCTATTTGATTAGTTGGTTCTGAGTTTCTAGAAGCTTCTATAAATGGGAAGATTTCTAGTTCCGGGGTTTCAAACGTCATGTCTTCTTCTGTGGTATTTATAATAGGTACGGCTATTTCGTGGTTCTGAACCGTGACCAACGCTTCTCCCATATAGATTCCAGCTATATAACTTATTCGCGGCAAATATCCTTCCTCTAAATCGGTTTCTTCTACTTTTATTCGAGCGATTTGTGTAGTCCTAGCTTTTATGGTAAATATTTCTTTGGGTGTAAATAGTAATGTTTGATCGTTGACGGTGAGGCATTCCTTTTCGTAATCTATCGTAGCTTTATTCCCTCTGAAAAAAGCTGATCCTAGGATTCCGTCCTGTTTTATTTTAAAATCGTTATTTACTACATGAAAGGGTACCGGTTTTCCTGCTATATTTATTTCCGTGCTGCCTAGAGATTTTATTAGATTTTCTGTTATACCTTTCATTTCGATTATTTCGGAAGTGTTTACTTTTTGCCAGTCTCTTAGTTTTTTTGCTTTGATTATATTGGGTTCTGCCCCTGTGTCTATCATGAATTTACCGTTGTCTATGAGATCTTTAGAGGCTATTTCTATGTTAGGGACTGCGCCTAAGCTGAGGTTGATGGTAGCGATGTTATTTCTTCTAATGCCGTCAAGGGGTTTATTGTTTGTGTCTGCCCTGTTTCTCGGGGTTTCGCGCTCCCCGAGGGGCCTGTACCGTTTCCCGAATTTTGTTCACTTGCTCTTCGTTCGTCTGCCCATTTCTTTTTCCTACATTCTTCGATTGTGTGACCTGTATATTTACAATACCTGCAAGATTTTGATGTGTCTTGTCTATTCTGTTGTTGTCCGTAATTTGGTCGAGTTTTATTGTTGTTGTAATTATTTTGATGTGGATTATTCTGTGTTTGTACCTGTGTGTTGTTATTTTGTGGGGAGGAAGTTTGGCTTGTTGATTCGGGTTCTCGTTTCAGGAATCTACATTTTTGTGTTTCGTGACCTACTCGTTTACAGTTAGTGCAGACGGGTGGTTCGGATTTGCGTGAATATGGGCTTGTTTTGTGATTTTGGTCATTTTTAAGTCTTTCTCTGTCTTTATCGAATCTTTTCCCTATTTCGATTGCCTTAGTGGTGGCTTCCCTAAGTGTGTTTACTCCTGCGATTTGGAGAGCGTTTCTATAGTCGGCGGGAAGTCCGTCCAAAAAGCTATCCAGTGCTTCTATTTCTACTGCTTCGATATCTACATATCCGTTAGTTCGTCTTTCTACTTCCACTATAGCTGTTTTCAAGTCTTTTACGCGGCTGATGTACTCGATTATGTGTTCATTTTGTTTTTTGTATATGTTAGCTAACTCTCCGCGGTAGAAATTCGTGGATCGGTTCGGACTGAAAATTTCAAATAATTGATCTAGGAATTCCTGGATAGTATTAAACTCGTCGTCTTCTAGGGCTATCGCGGCTCGAGCTGTGAGTTTACCTTTTAATATTTTAACAAAAGTTGGTTCGTTACTAGCAGCTATCATGTTTTTTGCTCTTCTACATGCTCTAGAAAAAGCCATGAGGGTTGACGTGTCCCCGTTGAAGTCTGGGATCATCGATATTGCTTGTTTCATAGTGAGTGCCGGTTCGGGGTTAACACTTGTATATTGGATAGTTCTATTCTCACGTCGTGCCTGGTTTCCTCTAATTGAATCTATTTCGCGTCTAAGTATACTTAGTTCTTCAGATAACATTTGCATTGGGTCTCTAATGAGTGGGTTAGTAGAGGTTTGTTGGGCTGCGATATTTGGTACGTTTGGTGTCGGTAATATTTGTGTGGGTTGGTTCGCGGCTGAGCTTGTAGGTTGGCTGTCTGTTTGATTTGATTGTGACTGAGTAGTTGTTTCAGGATTTACCTGTATTGCTGTTTCTGGGTTAATTTCTGTAGGTTGAATATTTACCCGGAGGTTTGAAATTTCGTTTCTTAGTCTTTGCGATTCTAGCTCTAACTGTTCTTGGTTTTTTACTTGGGCTTGCAGTCTGTCTAATTGTTCTTTTAATTTACGGTTTCTTTCCGTAAGTTCTAATTCTTTGGCTAGGTATCCCTGTTCTTTCGTGGCTACTGATTTTTGCATATTTAGAAATTCTGTTTCTCTCAATTCTATTGCCTGTTGTTTTTCTGCCAGTTCTAAGTCTAAGCGTGCGAGTTCGTCGGCGTTTAAGCCTTTGCTCCTAGTTCCTGTAGGCATTTTTATGTTTGTTTTCTGAATTTGAGATAATTAACCTTTTCCTAATCGAAAATCCCACCGCTGTCACCAGAAAAGTGTTTATACGTTGTTACAGGCTGACTAATGGTCTACTCTATGATAGAATAACCCAAAGATCTGACCTAAGTCCGATATAAGTATTCTAAAATAAGAGAACTGTCCGGTAGTTCAGTATCAACGTGTACCTCCTTTATGTCCACGTGGACGGGATTTCGGGAGGTTCTAAGGCAAAGGTTAACTATCAGAAACGTGCGAGTGAACCTAGTATATATGTGTTAGTCTTACCTTCTAGTCCAACTCAATGATCTCGACGATTTTGGGCGTAGAGGGTCTTGGGTTGTAGTGAGAGTCAGCTGTCGCGAAGATACGCCTTGTAAAGGTGGTCTCTATGGTGCTAACGATGCACCTAGCACCTTGATAGTCAACAGTATGTTGTACTAGAGTCTGTGGTCGCTCTTCTGAATACTCGTTGAATGGGCCCCCTGGAAGCTCCGCTTCCGCAGGTGGTTGCTCACTTTGAACTAAAGCGTTTCTATCGCGAATTTCACTGTCACTCTGAGTTATTATAGTGTCTTTGCTGTCCTCGTCTTGGAGGGTTACGGATGAGTAATATTCAGAAATATAGCCCGGTAACCACTCCGGAGCTTGACTATGTTTATTTAATTCGTTGATCGATTCAAGGAGTTTATCGTGGCGGGCTTTTGCCTTCGCTATACGAGCGTTAGCTCGCTTCCCTGATCTGCGTTTGAACTTCCTTTTATTCACCACAGCCCCATTCATCTATGAGGAAAGGACTTGTGGTTAAAACGTTGGCTGGATATATAATCGTCGCCCTAACGTTTTGTGTAAGATAGGATAGAATAGGGTTATACAAGCTTGGGACACTCGTTCCCTGGCCTAAGTATAACGTATTTAGAAATCGGAAACAAGCTTGGATTTCTCCTGGCCTAAGCAACCGAAGTCTGAATGTGATGTGATTATATTGGCTGGGATAAACCTCGCCCTGATATAATTGTGTAAGTCTTTATACTGGCTTGGTGACCTAAGTACCTCGCCCTAGTATAAAGTGTGTGTGTTGGTTGAGGGTGTATGTTTGAGTTTGAGTAAGGTGTTGAGAGTTAGGTGGATGAATGGAGTTGTGGTTAATAATTGTCTTACCTTGATTTTTAGGAAAGAGTGAACTTGGTTGATTTCAATTTAGTGTTATTTTATTGTAAATACGATTTGAGTGATTGTAAGTTGACAGTTTTATGATTATTCTAAAAAGCGCCAAGACCACTTGCGCGTCTTACTTATAAGAATCAAAAACTGATTTTAAGATTTAAGTGTGAATTTGAAGTTAAGCTGTGCTAATTTAAACACGTTAATTGGGATTTAAATGCGCGGCTTTAACTGCTCGTGAGCTAAGTGTATGTTTGACTTGAAAAACTCTATTGAGGAAGAGGCATTAGTGGTCTTGGCTTATAAAGGGTAGTTATTATAGGTGGTGGGAGTTTTGTTGCCTTTTGGGTGCATACCAATCCCACAGTGGCCCGGCGACCATGATGTCTTAATTGCACGTGGTGTTTACGGGATAAGTTTCGGCAGTTTGTTTGTGAACTGATATCTGGAGTTTAAGTTTCGTCCGGATGCTTTTATTAGTGAGAGTTGATAGCTTGAGTAGATATCAGATATTTGAATAAACAGTTTGGGTAGGTATTGAGTGCTGGTGCAATGAAGTCATCATGGTGCCGGGAATCGGTCTTACTTCTAATATATTAATAGTTAATATATTCTATTTTATAATATTTGATGGAATATATTTATATGTATGTATATATATATATATATATATATGCGTGTATGAATATAAGTATATTAAATGTATTCAGAAGTTTGAGTAGAAGAGTTACTCTCTTCTACTCCTACTTCTGTCGGTAAATCATACCTTAATATTAGTTATCATAAAAGGGTAAAGAAGGAAATTTTTATTGTCGGTCGTCGGTATTTGTGTGGGTGTTGTGGTAAGTCGGTGAGAACGTCACAATATCCCAACCCTTTTATCGCATGAACATACACCGAACATCGTTTGAACTCACGTTCGAAAAACATCCTTTTTCAGATGTACGCCCATATCTAAGAGACACGGTCAAAACGTATGTTCGAATTTTTCCGTCGCATGAACATAAACGAAACATCGTTGATGTACGTTATATGAACGTGATGTTTCCGATGCACATGGTATATTCTATAAGGAGGCTCAAAACGTATATCCCAACCCTTTTATCGCATGGACATACACCGAACATCGTTTGAACTCACGTTCGAAAAACATCCTTTTTCAGATGTACGCCCATATCTAAGAGACATGGTCAAAACGTATGTTCGAATTTTTCCGTCGCATGAACATAAACGAAACATCGTTGATATACGTTATATGAACGTGATGTTTTCGATGTAGACGGTATATTCTGAAGACAGACTTAAAACGTATATTCCAGCCTTTCCTTTGCGTGAACATACACGAAATATCGTTTATGCACGTTATATGAACGTGATGTTTCCGATGTACACGGTATATTCTATAAGTAGGCTCAAAACGTATATCCCAACCCTTTTATCGCATGAACATACACCGAACATCGTTTGAACTCACGTTCGAAAAACATCCTTTTTCAGATGTACGCCCATATCTAAGAGACACGGTCAAAACGTATGTTCGAATTTTTCCGTCGCATGAACATAAACGAAACATCGTTGATGTACGTTATATGAATGTGATGTTTCCGATGCACATGGTATATTCTATAAGGAGGCTCAAAACGTATATCCCAACCCTTTTATCGCATGGACATACACCGAACATCGTTTGAACTCACGTTCGAAAAACATCCTTTTTCAGATGTACGCCCATATCTAAGAGACATGGTCAAAACGTATGTTCGAATTTTTCCGTCGCATGAACATAAACGAAACATCGTTGATATACGTTATATGAACGTGATGTTTTCGATGTAGACGGTATATTCTGAAGACAGACTTAAAACGTATATTCCAGCCTTTCCTTTGCGTGAACATACACGAAATATCGTTTATGCACGTTATATGAACGTGATGTTTCCGATGTACACGGTATATTCTATAAGTAGGCTCAAAACGTATATCCCAACCCTTTTATCGCATGAACATACACCGAACATCGTTTGAACTCACGTTCGAAAAACATCCTTTTTCAGATGTACGCCCATATCTAAGAGACACGGTCAAAACGTATGTTCGAATTTTTCCGTCGCATGAACATAAACGAAACATCGTTGATGTACGTTATATGAACGTGATGTTTCCGATGCACATGGTATATTCTATAAGGAGGCTCAAAACGTATATCCCAACCCTTTTATCGCATGGACATACACCGAACATCGTTTGAACTCACGTTCGAAAAACATCCTTTTTCAGATGTACGCCCATATCTAAGAGACATGGTCAAAACGTATGTTCGAATTTTTCCGTCGCATGAACATAAACGAAACATCGTTGATATACGTTATATGAACGTGATGTTTTCGATGTAGACGGTATATTCTGAAGACAGACTTAAAACGTATATTCCAGCCTTTCCTTTGCGTGAACATACACGAAATATCGTTTATGCACGTTATATGAACGTGATGTTTCCGATGTACACGGTATATTCTATAAGTAGGCTCAAAACGTATATCCCAACCCTTTTATCGCATGAACATACACCGAACATCGTTTGAACTCACGTTCGAAAAACATCCTTTTTCAGATGTACGCCCATATCTAAGAGACACGGTCAAAACGTATGTTCGAATTTTTCCGTCGCATGAACATAAACGAAACATCGTTGATGTACGTTATATGAACGTGATGTTTCCGATGCACATGGTATATTCTATAAGGAGGCTCAAAACGTATATCCCAACCCTTTTATCGCATGGACATACACCGAACATCGTTTGAACTCACGTTCGAAAAACATCCTTTTTCAGATGTACGCCCATATCTAAGAGACATGGTCAAAACGTATGTTCGAATTTTTCCGTCGCATGAACATAAACGAAACATCGTTGATATACGTTATATGAACGTGATGTTTTCGATGTAGACGGTATATTTTGAAGACAGACTTAAAACGTATATTCCAGCCTTTCCTTTGCGTGAACATACACGAAATATCGTTTATGCACGTTATATGAACGTGATGTTTCCGATGTACACGGTATATTCTATAAGTAGGCTCAAAACGTATATCCCAACCCTTTTATCGCATGAACATACACCGAACATCGTTTGAACTCACGTTCGAAAAACATCCTTTTTCAGATGTACGCCCATATCTAAGAGACATGGTCAAAACGTATGTTCGAATTTTTCCGTCGCATGAACATAAACGAAACATCGTTGATATACGTTATATGAACGTGATGTTTTCGATGTAGACGGTATATTCTGAAGACAGACTTAAAACGTATATTCCAGCCTTTCCTTTGCGTGAACATACACAAAATATCGTTTATGCACGTTATATGAACGTGATGTTTCCGATGTACACGGTATATTCTATAAGTAGGCTCAAAACGTATATCCCAACCCCTTTATCGCATGAACATACACCGAACATCGTTTGAACTCACGTTCGAAAAACATCCTTTTTCAGATGTACAGTAATGTTCATTAATGCCTTCCCGGTGGCTAACTGTTTTTTTCGGACTTTTTCGGGAACGAGTTTCCATTCGCATTTCATGTGCCCATGACCGACGAAGCAGTTGACAGGCGATTTTGAGAAACCACGACTGTACTCTGTAACCTCCCGCTGCTGTCATTTTAATAACCTCTAAGTCTGTTATTATTTTATTTCTCCGTTAATGACTTATCGCATAACCTCCAAGTCTGGCTATATTCCGCAAGGAGATTAAAATAAGAATACCCTCTAAGCAGAATACATAAGTCATCAATTCGAGACTCAATGTAGGTCAACTATTCATTATAGGTTAGCATATCACGGAGATCCTGATGCCCAGAGCTTTTCATAACCAACGAATATAATGCCGGTAAAAGAACGCTACTGATGGGGTTAACCGTGCAGTGATTTTGACTGTTCTTCAATTCACCGCAACGAATCTATAATAGTATAAGCTGATTACGTAATGATAAATCACCACATAATATTGATTACCAAGATCTGCGCACAAAGATTGAAGTCTACATGCGCAATGATGAATGACCCCATATATTGATCATCAAGATCTGCGTCCGAAGATTGAAGTAATATTCAAAACCCCTTGCCAGATCAAGTCTAGATCCGCGATGAGAAACTAACCCATATCGATCATCAAGATCTGCGCCCAAAGATTGAAGTCTACATGCGCAATGATAAATGACCCCATATATTGATTATCAAGATCTGCGTCCGAAGATTGAGGTGATATTCAAAACCCCTTGCCAGTTCAAGTCCACATCCTTAATGTAAAATGACCCCATATATTGATTACCAAGATCTGCGTCCGAAGATTGAAGTGATATTCAAAACCCCTTGCCAGATCAAGTCTGGATCCGTGATGAGAAACTAACCCATATATTGATTTTCAAGATCTGCGTCCAAAGATTGAAGTGATATTCAGAATCCCTCGCCAGTTCAAATCTACATCCATAATGAAAAATGATCCCATATATTGATTACCAAGATCTGCGTCCAAAGATTGAAGTCTAGATCCGCGATGAGAAACTAACCCATATATTGATTTTCAAGATCTGCGTCCGAAGATTGAAGTAATATTCAAAACCCCTTGCCAGTTCAAGTCTGGATCCGCGATGAGAAACTAACCCATATATTGATTTTTAAGATCTGCGTCCAAAGATTGAGGTGATATTCAGAACCCCTTGCCAAATTAAGTCTAGATACGCGATGAGAAACTAACCCATATATTGATTTTCAAGATCTGCTTCCGAAGATTGAAGTGATATTCAAAACCCCTTGCCAGATCAAGTCTAGATCCGCGATGAGAAACTAACCCATACATCGATTATCAAGATCTGCGTCCAAAGATTTAAGTCTACATCCCTAATGAAATAATATTATAATAATATTAAATATATATAATATAATACGAATTTGCAAATGAAAGAATCAGTCATTGATGTTAACAAATTTTATAAATTTTTTATTATAGTCCAAGATAAGACTTTATAAATCAGAGAAGTCAAGTTTAACTTAGTTATTTGATGGTAGAACGTATTTGTATAGTGAAGTGAATTTATTTCATCAACTTAGCTAGATCGATAACTTCAAAGTAGGCTCAATGAGAATCTGGAGGCATAGATAAAATTCAACCTATGTATTATATTGGTTGGAAATAATTGAAATGATACGTCTTGTATTAAATATCAAACAAATAAAAGTTAGAATAATATAAAATATTGACTGAAATCTAAAACAAGCTAAGTGAAAACTGCCTTTATCAATCCAATTAGTTAATTTCCGAGGATAGTTTCCAGTTTGAGTCTAGTTCTACGATGATGGGCTACCCTATGTATCGATTATCAAGATCTGCATCCAAAGCTCAGTCATCTCGGAGGCCACTTGCCAGTTGGAGTCTGATCAGACCTATAATAATTTGTTGACGATGAGAATCAGAATGAATTTGAAAAATATTAACCCATTGTTCTTTCTACGCGTCGGTGTTATAATTTTATATGTAATCAGCTTATACTATTATAGATTCGTTGCGGTGAATTGAAGAACAGTCAAAATCACTGCACGGTTAACCCCATCAGTAGCGTTCTTTTACCGGCATTATATTCGTTGGTTATGAAAAGCTCTGGGCATCAGGATCTCCGTGATATGCTAACCTATAATGAATAGTTGACCTACATTGAGTCTCGAATTGATGACTTATGTATTCTGCTTAGAGGGTATTCTTATTTTAATCTCCTTGCGGAATATAGCCAGACTTGGAGGTTATGCGATAAGTCATTAACGGAGAAATAAAATAATAACAGACTTAGAGGTTATTAAAATGACAGCAGCGGGAGGTTACAGAGTACAGTCGTGGTTTCTCAAAATCGCCTGTCAACTGCTTCGTCGGTCATGGGCACATGAAATGCGAATGGAAACTCGTTCCCGAAAAAGTCCGAAAAAAACAGTTAGCCACCGGGAAGGCATTAATGAACATTACTGTACGCCCATATCTAAGAGACACGGTCAAAACGTATGTTCGAATTTTTCCGTCGCATGAACATAAACGAAACATCGTTGATGTACGTTATATGAATGTGATGTTTTCGATGTAGACGGTATATTCTGAAGACAGACTTAAAACGTATATTCCAGACTTTTCTTTGTGTGAACATACACGAAATATCGTTTATGCACGTTTATATGAACGTGATGTTTCCGATGTACACGGTATATTCTATAAGTAGGCTTAAAACGTATATCCGATCCCTTTTATTGCACGAACATACGCCGAACACCGTTTGAACTCACGTTCGAAAAACATCCCTTTTCAGATGTACGGAAATCGCACATGCGCCAGTGTGTCAGTGAGCATCGCCACTGGGAGTACCTTACGTATACAGGTAGAGTGGGAGAAGCTATAAAGTTCGCTCAAGTGGAACGAAAGGGAAATTCGCTTATAACGAGGGCGTTTATAACGACGTAGTACTGTACATCAATCTCCGAAAATTTTTGGCAAATTTTGAAAAAGTGAAATAATCAGCTACTTTCTGCCACAATTATGTGTAATCCCTCAAAGTTTTCATCCCGATTGATTCATTAGTTTCGGAGAATTCACGATTCCCGTTTTCTAGGCTTAGAGTTTGGACAAACGTTACAATTCGCCTTAAGGTTTATCCCTAGTCGCCCACCTCCTTTTAGCCGAAATGTGTTACATTTCGATTATTATCCGAGCCCAGGCGTAAAAAACGCCAAAAAGGTCAACGCTGCGCGAATTCAAATTCAATTCCGGACACATTGGTAAAAAAAAAATGTTCGTTTCATGCGAAATAGAGTCTACAGATGGTTTTTACGTCATTCGAATGTTTTTGAATTCGATTTCCTCGGCGAATTAAGTAAAAACTATCTGTAGACTCTATTTTCGCACGAAACGAACGTATTTTTGGACGTACGTATTCGGAATTGGATTTGAATTTGCGCAGCGCTGGCCTTTTTTGCGGTTTTGACGCCTGGGCTCGGATAATAATCGAAATGTGACACATTTCGACCAAGAGGAGGTGGGCGACTAGGGATGGGCCTGGCTGTCCGAGGGGGAACTAGCGCCGCTATGTATTAATTTTTCGAACTTGTGACCTGCAGGACCGAGTTTATGAAAACATGTGGTGTTTTTATTATTAAATCCGAGTTTTTGCTTATTAATGAATAATTATTTAAGTCACACTTCAGAATACTGGAGCAGGCTATCCCTCTTTATTCTCATAATTAAACGTAAAAAATCAGGAAAAAAATTTAGTACGTGGTACTTGCGGGCCATTTATGAGTAAGTAGAAGAGTATTCACTTAGGTCTATGTATCATTTGTTCGATACTTATTGCTATAATGGCCCGCCAAGTACCACTTCCTAAATTTTTTTTCCTGATTTTTTACGTTTAATTATCAAGATCCGATCGAGTGAACGGTACAAGACTATTCAGTTTTCTGTTCTGTTGTGAACTTTTTTTATGCAGAAGACATGTACTTGGCAATTGTATCTGATTTCAATCCTTTTGTAAGTAGACATTTCTATAGTACCACTTTTGTCGAAGAATTTTTGTTGGTGAATTTTTTTGGGGGTAGTGACCACATTAATGTACTTGGCGAAAGGTTTTTGCACCAGGGGTGCTTTTTGGGGTTGATATCACCACTTTTTGTACAATTTTGCTTGATGACCTAATAATTGTGCGCGCTCGCTACGCTTGCTCGATTGGGATTTCTTATATCCTCGCTTACGAGGCTTGCTCAGTTGTCAGCATTCTGCCCATTGTTCCCATGAACATCTCAATGCATGGGCGGTGATGCATTTTGTATCATCCAAATCCCTCAAAAAGCAGCAATGTTAAATGTGGTAGTATAATTTTAAATGAATGAAAATAATGTTATAATATACACGTGTACTCATACTTTTCTGTGTGCCCTAAATTTCTGTGGACAGACGTTACATATGTTATTTTATTAAGTTCTACGAATTGTTTCATTAGAATCCGGTATAATTCTATATGCCTGCAACATGTAGCCCTCCTCCTGTCTCATCTGGGCTTGGGACCGGCAATAGTGGAGTTACTTGCACGCAGGGTTATAGTTGCTGCTCATGATTAAATATATATAAAGATTAGATATACGTGTTCTAATTCTTAGGTGGTTTTTTTTTTAATGCCGCTAGGTCCTCTGCAAAAAGAACACTTACACGTCCCATACTCATAACGTCAACTTCAACTTCAACTTCGGGTCTAGATAGAAGATATCGAAATATATAGAATCGAGCCTATTGATGCAAGACTAGCGTGGAGCATAAAATGAAAGTTTTTGAAGTCAAAAACTTGCATTCTAGTCTATTCGTCTGACTCTACCCATTTCTTGTATCGAATCACACTTTCCCGATATCTTGCAAGTTTAGCGTTTTCTCTCATCATCCTCTCTTCTCAAACGACGACCCCCTACAAAATTGGACAATCCATTAAAAAGGTTTTTATCACATCCGACCGCGCAGATCAAGTTCAGTAGCGGTGGCAGGGCGCAGTCAGTTGTGTAGGTCTGTGTCTGTGTCCAAACTTACCGCCGCTGCAGCAATTTACCGATTGGCGAGTTAGAGAGAGTCTACTTGAAATTTGACATCCAATTATGAATATCGATACCCACGTTCTAATAGGTCGTAACCCACAAAATTTGAAAAATTGACTGTCTTTGGAAATTGGAATGATAATAATGTTTCGCAGCTTATGTGTGAGTTTCAGTCAAATCGTTGATTTACTATTTGTAAAGAAGTATTCCAATCCGTAAAGTCCTATCTTTTCAATGGTATAGTCAACCGTTTTCATCGCCTACTGAACATTTTTCCAAACGTGGGATACGTCATATTAGAATGTGGGTATTGATTTATAGTTTTTCTATTAATTTACATGTAATCATAGATATTTATACAGACTTTGGGATCATTCTGAACGGAGAATCTAAGCTGTTTGTAAAACATGGATTGAAAGATTATCTCCCCCGAAGGTCAAGGCACTACGTTGACGTGGAGTGTAGAATAAAGCCTATTGGAGTCGAACACACAACGTCGACTGACAGTCTCGTTTTGACTAGATGATACGGAGGTAGATTATAAAACTCGTTAAAATCCTACGCCTAACGTTGACTCACAATTTGAGTCTGAGCAGATGAGCCTTCGGAGATGAGCTTAACATAGAGCTTGAAGTGGATCTCGTTGCAATCCAACGCTTGAACTCTGCTTCATTGGTCTAGCTCCTTACCGTTCCTTATATCATATCATGCTATCCTCATATTTTTCAACTCCAACATTTTCTCTTGATTTTTTATCGTCAGACTTCCTCAGGCGGTAACTTGCTAAATAATTGAACCCAAAAAACAATTTCCTCCGGTAATTGCATTCATAAATAAAAATGAGCCAAATCTACAATCTATAGAAGAATAAAATTTAGAGGTATGGTCAGCTAATAGTCATCTGACAGTTGATAGTCATATGACAGTCTTGTGTCATGCAAGGTAGACCAAACCTAATCGTAAAATTATCCGTTCACAATTGAGCCCCCGGATCATAAAAGGGATCGCGCGGACGAAATCACATAGAAGAATTGTCACTTCTGAACATATGCTAATGGGATAAAAAATAAAAAAAAAAAGGTAATGAATTAAAAAATGGTCACTACTTTTTAATTTACCTTTTTTTTCTTCTTTTTTTACCATCGGCATATGTTCAGAAGTGACAATACTTCTATGTGATTTCGTCCGTGCGATCCCTTTTATGATCCGGGGGCTCAATTGTTATTTTATTTATCAGCATGAATTTTATACGTCAGTCGATTCGCATAACCTCAAAAGTTCGAGATCGTAGGATTCAAGATTAACCTATCGAAACATTTTTGCTGGTGACTATCACATTAATCTACTTGGCGTAAGGTTTTCGCACCTGAGGGGCTTTTGGTGGGTATTCAGTAGTTTTGGTACCTTCAAATTTTGTATTAAGCATTGCTTGTACTTTATTTCATTTCCTTTATTTGGATTTAAAAACATGAAATGACAACACGCGTCTGCTAGTGTTGCAGACGGTTTCTGTCTGCTAGTGTTGCAGACGGTTTCTGTCTGCGATACCAGCGCTGACTACGTCGTAACACTCGTACTTACGCCACTTCATACAACTTTCGTGTGGATTTATCCCTTCTATGTCATGTTCCCAGATGCATAAGGACGTATGTTCTGTGTATAAGCATAGAACATACGTCCTGCGTTCAGCGACGAAATGTGATTTTATGGGAATGGTTTGAGTAGGCTGAATCTTGGTCTGAAGAACGCTAAAGAGAAAACGAAACATTGTACGTGAAAACGAGGTATCAGAATCTGAAGTTAATTATATCTCAGCACTCCGGACACCGATTTGATCGATCTAGGGCTCAAATGAAAGCTTTTCATGCCCACATCCTAGATAAAATTAGTTTTAATTCGTGCATGTTGTGAGGTGAAAGAAAACGAAGATACTAATTCGCGGTATAGGTTAGGGTAGTTGCCTCTCGGGTATATAGACTCGTTGAGTCTCGCGCGTGAAAAAAATTTTTTTTAATGTACTTGGCGCGAGACTCTACCGAGTCTCTTGATGTGCCGTTACCCCCACCTTACCACCCCCTCGGCAGCCTTAAGACCCGTAGCCGGCGAGATATATCCAAGGGCCCTGTCCATTTCACACATATGGTCTGTTTCGGCAAGGTAGATAGATAAACGTTCGAAATAAAAATCTAATATATCGCACTCATCTCTCGCTTATCTATCTCGCTATTTAAACTCGTCCTCACGCATGTACTCACACTCGCGTGCAATGTTTACCTGTCCGTCGCTATACTTTAAATCTCGCTGTCCGTCCGTTTCGCTTCGTAAACCGATCAGCTGTACATGTATTATCTACCGTCTTAACGTTGTATGTATATATTCCACATGTATTCTCTCGCCTTTTAAACAAAGGCAGTTAAAGCTCCGCTCGCGCACGATTTACCTCGTCTCGTTCTCACAACTTGTCAATAAAGTATCGGTGATTTTCTGTTCAATTAAATCAAGGTCTTTAATTTTATCATCCCGCTTCCTGACTTCAGATCATTCACTCTAATCCGCGGATCCTACGTCAATGATCCAGCATCCCTTAACATCTCTCAAAACATTTGTTGGTCCTTCGAGCCGGATTGGTCGCGAACCTCGTCGTATCCTTCGAGTTATCGCGATTTACGGGAAAACGGATTAGAGAGTGAGTGAAACGAAAGCATCGTCCATATCTATCAAATTGATATCCGCATCATAAGTGAAAAGCTCGTTATCGGAAACTATCGTTAAAAATCATTCGCGTCCGGTAAATTCAAACGAGCGGTGTCCTACAGTTTCTGTGAGTAAACATCTGTGTCAAGGTGTGTATCGCGACGCAACTATCATTGTGATTGTGTATCCCGTTCGTGAAAACTCAGTTCGTCGCGTGAATTTACCAGTGTCTAGTTTATCAATATGACGATCGAAAGATACGTTGAACGTCAAACCGATCTCTTCTGGCGTATCTCTCGTGCTCTCGAAAACTTGCGCAAGCTTGGCGAAGCAAAAATCACTCTCGGGTCAGTGCAGGCGCGAATCAACGCTCTAAAATCGAATTGGACGAAGTTCCAAGATACGCACGAACAAATTAACGAACTTAAACACGCGGCAACAGGTGATGAACTCGACGCGATCAAAAAACTGGCGTATTTCGCGAAAGACTATTACGGACAGTGCGAGGAGCAATTTCTAAATGGGGAAGGAGCGATGCTCGATCTACTCGAATCGCTAAAGCCTGTTCCCGCAATCAACACGGCAACAACGGAAGCGCCCCAAGTCACAGATGGAGGAACGTCAAAACGTCTCCCGCGCATCGAATTGCCTGTGTTCTCGGGCAATTACTCAGACTGGAAGTCCTTCCACGACCTCTTCACATCAATAGTCCGCGAAAATTCGCATCTCTCGGGAGTGGAAAAACTTCACTACCTTAAAACAAGTCTGACCGATGAACCGTTGCAACTCATCAAGAATATCGCTCTCACTTCGGAAAACTTCCCGCCAGCCTGGGAAACTCTCGTATCCCGGTACGAGAACAAACGACTCTTGATCGACTCTCATATCTCGACACTTTTCGCAATTCCTCGCGTTACAAAAAAATCGTGTTCGGAACTCAAGAGCTTGCACAGCACCACTTGCGAAGTCCTCGGTGCGCTCGAACTTCTCGACAATCCCGCAAATCATTGGGATCACATCATCGTACACATGACGATTCGCAAGCTCGACCCAGGATCCCTAGAAGAATGGGAAAAAAGTGTGAGCGAAAAACTCGAGCCTCCCACGTTCACGGAGCTCAAGGATTTCCTCCTCGGTCGCATCCACACGCTCGAAGCCGTGGAGCAAGCTCACGCTCAAACCTCGTCGAGCAAGCCGCACTCCTCGCAAGGCAGATCAAACCCTCAGCCGACAAGGTCACACACAGCGCAATCAAAAGAACACTCGTGCGCCTGCTGCAAAGGCAATCATTATATCGCGTTCTGTCCGACCTTCCGCGACAAATCCCTCGATCAACGAAAGGAAGTAGTTTCGTCAAAAAGGCTCTGCTTCAATTGTCTCGGTCCGCATCAGCAGAAGGACTGTCGGTCCGACAAAACATGTCGCGCGTGCAACGGTCGACATCACTCTCTGCTCCATCGAAGCTCGTCCTCAGCCTCCACATCTGCCAACAGCGGCACGCCGCAAGGACAGGCTGCAGGAGCGCAACCATCGCATCCCGCACCCAGTTCAAACAGCGCATCTCAGGTGAGCAACCACGCAGCTCAATCTCCGATGGTTAAACGATCTCCCGTTCTTCTCGCCACCGTTCAGGTGAAAGCCTCGAATCCCGAAACTGGAGAAACAATCGTCGCTCGTGCCTTGCTCGATCAAGGATCTGAGAGTTCCTTCGTCACGGAATCGCTAGCTCAACAATTGCGACTCCCGCGACACCAAGCATCAATACCGATCATCGGCGTCGGAGCTCAACGATCGGCAGTGACTCGCGGCATCGCGACACTGCAACTCCAGTCTCGAGGTCACACCTCGTTTTCATGTAAGGTAGAAGCGCTGGTTCTTCCACGACTCACGTCATTTTTACCATCATTTCGGCTTCTCGTCGAAGATTGGCCTCATCTGCGAGGACTCAACCTCGCAGATCCAAGCTTTGCGCATCCGAGTCAAATCGACATCATTCTTGGAGCTGACATCTACAGCGACATCATATCGCAAGGAGTTCGAAGAGGAGCACCAGGAACTCCAATCGCCCAAGAGACTCAGTTCGGTTGGGTCCTCTCAGGCTGCGTACCGCCGGAAGCTGCAGCAACCCTCTCGCACACCGCAGTCCAAGGCTTCCAATGCTCTCTCGATCACGAACTGCTCGATCTCGTGCAGCGGTTTTGGAAGCAGGAAGAAGTATCAAAGCCCCTCGCTCTAACTGCTGAGGACGAGCGTTGTGAGCAACACTTCCGCGAAACGGTATCGCGAGACACGTCCGGTCGTTACGTGGTTCGGCTGCCGCTCAAAGACAATCCGGTAGAGCTCGGCAATTCCCGCATTCCCGCGCATCAAATGCTCCTCCGGTTGGAGAAACGTCTCGGTAGCGACTCAAAGCTCAAGGAAGCTTACTCGAGCTTTCTTCGGGAATATCGTGATCTAGGACACATGCATCGCGCTATCGATGCACCTCAAGACAGCTCCCGCGTGTTTTATCTCCCGCATCACGGTGTAGTGCGCGACAGTAGTTCCACGACAAAGTTACGCGTCGTGTTCAACGGGTCGCAAAAAACCAATCTCGGACACTCTCTCAACGACAATCTTCTCGTCGGTCCGAAAGTGCAGACCGACCTCGCGGACGTTCTCTTACGCTGGCGACAATACCCAGTCGCGTTCTCATCAGACATCGTCAAAATGTATCGACAAATCCTGGTCCACGAGGATGATCAAGATCTGCAGCGAATCCTCTGGAGGGAGGAACCAGGGCTGCCCGTTGAAGAATATCGGTTGACGACGGTAACTTATGGTCTCGCGAGCGCTCCGTATCTTGCGATTCGCGTGCTGCATCAACTAGTGCAAGATGAAGGTAAGCAGTATCCACTCGCGAGCCATGTCATTCTCGACAACATGTACGTCGATGACATCCTCTCTGGCGCAGAGGACATTCGTCAAGGTCGCTCGAAAATCAACGAGCTAAATCAATTGCTCAAAGCAGGCGGCTTCAAACTTCAGAAGTGGACGTCAAGCCACCCAGAAATTCTCGTCGACATCCCGCAGAACGATCAAGAAATCGCCATGCATCTAAATCTCGATCAAGGTCCATTTTTTCGGGCTCTCGGTCTCGCGTGGAGACCAGACATCGACGCGTTCGCGTTCTCTCCACAAGCTCATCAAGTTCAAGACGACTTCACGAAAAGAAAAGTCCTCTCGCAAACCGCGCAGCTCTTCGACCCTCTCGGATGGCTTGCTCCGATCACGATTAAAGCCAAAATCTTTATGCAAGAACTGTGGGCACAAGGTCTCGACTGGGACGAGCCGCTCTCCGATTCATCGGCATCAAGATGGATCACATTCCTACAGGAACTCCAAGGCATCGCCTCTATCACAATCCCGCGATGGATCGGGTTAAGTTCATCATCTCTCGGGTTCGAAATTCACGGGTTCGCGGACGCCTCTCAAAGCGCATCAGGCGCGGTGATCTACGCGCGAACGTACATAAACACGCACGAAGTGCGCGTCTCACTAGTGTGCGCGAAAACCAAGGTAGCGCCGCTAAGGAAGATAACAATCCCGCGTCTCGAACTCTGCGCCGCGACCCTTCTCGTCCGTCTAATGTGTCACGTGGAGAAGACACTGAACCTCACGAACACCCCGGTTCATCTGTGGACGGATTCCACAGTCGCGCTCGCGTGGATCAAAAGCCACCCTTCGCGGTGGAAAGAATTCGTGCGTAATCGCGTCACGGAAATTCAAGAGTTCGCGCGCGCTCGGTGGCATCATGTCTCGGGCTCCGAAAATCCCGCTGATCTCGCGTCCCGCGGTGCATCCCCGGAGCAACTCCAGAATTCGGAACTCTGGACATTCGGACCATCCTGGCTCTCGAAGCCATCAGTCAATTGGCCATCGTCAACTCCTCGACTAGAAGACGACGTTTCTCTCGAAGAAAGAAAAGGGCTGTCGACCCATATCGCAACAGCGAAGTTGCCTCAAGTCTGGGATCTCGTCGATCGCTATTCAAAATTATCAGTTCTCCTCCGGGTCACAGCGGTGTGCAAACGCGCAGCGAATCACTTCCTCGCGAAGAGAATATCGAATCCCGCAACCACGTCTATCAATTCTGGACCAATCTCAACTCTGGAATTGAATGAAGCTCGATTGTTTTGGATTAAGGTGACCCAGAAGGCGTATTTTGCCGAAGAAATTCGCCAAATCCAGACAGGTTCAAGTCTCACCCGCACTCATCCGCTAGCTCGACTTACTCCATCTATCGACTCGGACGGCTTTCTCAGAATCGGTGGGCGACTGAACCACTCGACGCTATCGTACGATGAGAAACACCCGTTCATTTTGCCTCGCGACTCATCATTCTCGACGTTGATCATCGATCATCATCATCGACTGACGCTCCACGGAGGCCCACAACTCACTCTCGCTACCATCCGACAGCGGTATTGGATCCTCGGAGGAAGAATACCAATCCGTATGTTCATACATCGTTGCGTTCCTTGTGTTCGTCACCGCGCCACTCTCAGCAGCCAACAGATGGGCCAACTCCCTCGATCTCGAGTCACGCAAGCAAGGCCATTTTATCACTCCGGCGTCGACTATGCCGGCCCATTCTCGATTCGAGCGTCCCGTGGAAGAGGAGCAAAATCCTTCAAGGGATACATCGTCATCTTCATCTGCTTCACTACCTCGGCTGTGCATCTCGAGCTAGTTTCGGACTACACGTCGGAAGCATTTATCGCAGCGTTCAAACGCTTTACATCTCGACGAGGAATTTGCGCCTCGATTTCAAGTGATTGCGGAACAAATCTCGTTGGCGCCGACTCAGAACTTCGCCGTCTTCTCTCGTCATCATCAAAAGAGTTCTCGGAAATCGCGAACATCCTCGCATCTCAAGGAACACAGTGGCGTTTCAATCCTCCCTCCGCTCCTCATTTCGGCGGAAAATGGGAAGCTGGCGTGAAATCTGTCAAGTTTCACCTCAAACGAGTCGTCGGAGAAGCTACTTTAACGTTCGAACAATTCACGACGTTCTTAGCGCAAGTAGAAGCCACGCTCAACTCCCGACCTCTGTGCGCTATCTCGGACGATCCAAGGGATCCAAGCGCCTTGACTCCAGGGCACTTCCTCGTTGGCTCAGCGCTAAACACAATTCCCGAACCGTCACTCATTGACCTGCCAATTCAACGTCTGTCGTATTGGCAACACTCGCGCCAAATGCTGGAGCAGTTCTGGAAGCGCTGGAGCACCGAGTACCTCCAATCCTTCCAGAATCTCCCGAAATGGCAGTCTCAACACGGAAATATTAAGATCGGATCCATCGTCCTCGTGAAGAACGAAAATCTCCCGCCATCAGTGTGGCCCCTCGCAAAAGTGATCGAAGTGCATCCGGGAGCCGACGGTCTCGTTCGCGTTGTGACCGTTAAAACGAAATCTTCAGTGCTCAAACGACCGATCGTGAAGTTGTGTGTACTCCCAGTGTCCTCTTAAAAGGAAATAACGACTCAAAAAAAAAAAAATTCCGCATGGCGGGCGGCATAGGCTAATTTCGCGATCGTTACCGATAGCGAAGCGGGCGGTATGTTTCGGCAAGGTAGATAGATAAACGTTCGAAATAAAAATCTAATATATCGCACTCATCTCTCGCTTATCTATCTCGCTATTTAAACTCGTCCTCACGCATGTACTCACACTCGCGTGCAATGTTTACCTGTCCGTCGCTATACTTTAAATCTCGCTGTCCGTCCGTTTCGCTTCGTAAACCGATCAGCTGTACATGTATTATCTACCGTCTTAACGTTGTATGTATATATTCCACATGTATTCTCTCGCCTTTTAAACAAAGGCAGTTAAAGCTCCGCTCGCGCACGATTTACCTCGTCTCGTTCTCACAACTTGTCAATAAAGTATCGGTGATTTTCTGTTCAATTAAATCAAGGTCTTTAATTTTATCATCCCGCTTCCTGACTTCAGATCATTCACTCTAATCCGCGGATCCTACGTCAATGATCCAGCATCCCTTAACATCTCTCAAAACATGGTCCAACATATTTATATCGGATACGAAACATATACGGATAAAGAGGGATAACCAATTTCAGTTTTCTGAAATATGGACTGTCCAATTGCTCATCAATAAGCAAGAATTTAGATCTAATAATCAAAAGCACCAGGTGTTTTTATGAATTCGGCTGTGCCTGAGGTGTAGTTCGGAGAATTAGCATGTAGTGGCGCTAGCTGCTTCCTCTCAATTTCGGCCTACGCAGTCGCGTCCCATCGGAAATTCGGAATCTTTGGCACTGTTTGGCATGAGGTACGAGCGTCAGTGTGCTGATTTTCGATCGAAGTCAATTGAATAGTGCATCTGGGTGGCATCGTGTTGTGTGAGCGGCATCATCATATGATCACAAGTAAGTTTACCATATTTATTATTACAGATACTAGGTGTGAATTATCCTGCTTAAATTTTTGATCGTCAACTTAGAATTCGGTAATATCACCTATAAATCAACACGTGGCGAACATTCCTCGGTAACGTTCACATTGCCACATGGCAAAAGAAACTAGATTTTCAGCCAATAATTCCTTTCTGAATATTATATACGTTTTCGCACTATGCCGAAGCGAGGAGAAACGAAATGAAGCGATCGGAAGAAAAATAAGCGTATCGCCTCGTTTTGTTCCCGTTACCTTCGTTTCACTTCTGATACGTTCTTCTTTCTCTTCCGATACCCTCGCATCGTTTCGCTTCGGTATAGTGCGCGTTGATTTTGATCGATCCCGGCATATCACGGTCCCAATTATAAATAGAAAAATTCAAGTATTCCACCTTGACATATTTAAGGTCATATGCAGCACTTATTACCGGGATGAAAATTGTAGTATACGCCTTTACTTAAAATTGGAAGCTCGGATCGAATTTTCACTTGGTCATTCGACTTGTTACATAGGTATTGTTGTAGACCAAGAAACCAGTAAAATTCGAAAAAAAAGTTTTATTTTGTTAATTATATCCAGCTTCCAGATTGTCAGAAAAAGACTCGATATATTTATTACAATGTATGCGCTGATCGCCACAGTCAGCATACTGAAGTTCGTGTATAACTACTTTATATATATATAAACACATTTTCCACCTTTTCCTTCGATTTCACGGGGCAACCGAAAATATTGTTCCAAATTATGTAAAAAAAATCTGCGTAAAATGTAGATCCGTTCAGAAAATGATTAGGGCTGCTACCGTATGTATACATGGAAAAATGAAAAATTAATTTTCGTTACTTCAGCTTTGTATTTCTGTGGCTAAAAATATACATTTTGGAAAGATTGAATGATATACAAAAGTATTTCAATTGTACAGGAAATAGTATTAGTTATTCAATGAATGAAATAGAAGAGAAAATCTTTCGATCAGAGAATTAATTTTTTTTTTTCAATTAAATTTTTCAAATTAAAAAAAATTGAAAAATACTAATAATAATAATTTCTAATCTGTCGGGTATATTATTTCATTTCACCTAACCCACGTCTGCGTGCAAACGGGGGCTTCTGCGCGCATGCCTAGCTAGGACGGCGGTAAAACCTAATCTGCCCCTGGGTATCTGCTTACGACAGTGATTTCCAGAATTACACGCCGTGCTCTTATTTGGACGAAAAACACAAATCTCAAAGACTTCTTGGGTTCTATCATTAGTATAGAATTGCAGGAGACAAGTTTTCACTGCAAGGGAACACGTATGCTTGAATCATAAGCAGTATATATGACGATGTCGTCCGAGCCGCCATCACGAGGCCCCTGCGTGGTCACGCAGAGATATAATTAAGAAAATAAAACTTTTTTCCGAATTTCACTGGAAATTCTTGGTCTACAACAATACCTAACTATGTAACAAGCCGAATGATCAAGTGAAAATTTCATCCGAGTTTCCATTTATCGGTATATACGAAGTAGCCCGAATAGCTGAGCACATTCGTGTTTATCACATACACGCAAGTTATACTCTCGGACTATATTTACGAGCGAATATAATACATATATACAAATCAGTCGAAGCTCATCCGTTGAGTTGAGCGTTATTCGTTTAGAATTGTGAGGGCTAAACGCCCAGGTATATGTTTAGTTAAAATAAACCGTAATCGATTTCCAATCCACTGCCTTGATGTTTCATTAATCCCAACAGGTTATGGGCCCAGGCATTAAGTGCAGTTAAGTCTGTGTAGTGAATCAAATACGTAAAGTGTGGAACAAAGAAAACGCGACAATCGTTCTCCCTTTTTTCAAATCTAATCTAAAATGGCGGGACACGCTCGCATCGAGCCGTTAAATCCAGAGAACTACGACACATGGAAGTTACAAATGCGCGCGATACTGATTAAAAATGATTTGTGGAAATACGTGGATGGGACTATAACTCGACCATCAGTAACCTCCACAAATGCAAGTGCGGTAACAGAATGGGAAACGAATGATGCGAAAGCATGTGCGGATATTGTGCTCGCGATGAGTTCGTCCGAACTAGGACAAGTAAAAGAAGGTGACACGTCGAAGGAAATATGGCTCAAACTGCAAGGGACATACCAATCGAAAGGTCCAGCGAGAAAGGCCACATTATTAAAGAAAGTTGCATTGTCGCGAATGAGAGAAGGCGATAAAGTTCGAGAACATCTAAACGAGTTCTTCGATGCAGTCAGCAAGTTGAGAGAAATTGGAGTGGAAATAGGAAATGATCTACTGGCCATCCTACTGTTATATAGTTTGCCGGAATCATACGACACTTTCCGCTGCGCGTTAGAGACGCAAGACGAAATCCCAGAGCCAAGTAAATTACGAGTGAAAATTATAGAAGAATACGAGTCACGCAAGGCCAAAGAGGACCGCGCAGAACACAACGTTATGTACGCGAAGCGTCCACGTGATCAAAACAATTACAAGTATCGACAACAAAACCGCGGAGAGACTGGCGATGAAGAAAGACGCCAAATAGGATGCTATAGGTGTGGGAAACCAGGGCACATCGCACGAAACTGTAGATCAAAATACCCGATGAATGCGCAGCAAAGTGCACGACAAGTAGAAGAGGAAGACGATAACATATCCGTGAAGTCGTACTGCAGCCAAAGTCAAGCACTAATCGTCACGGAGACGGTGATGTCGAACCCAGAACAAGACGAGAAGATCGACTGGTGCTTGGACAGCGGGTGCACGGCGCATATGAGTGCAGACGAAAATCTATTTGAAAAAATGTCGCGAGTGAATAGAACATTGAATTTAGCGAACAACGAATCAACGAAAATAAGCGGCGAGGGAAACGTTAAATTGCCGGTTATCGTACAGGGCCGCGGAAAGACATTGAATGTTGAAAACGTGTTGTACGTATCAGATTTGCGAACAAATCTATTATCGGTATCGAAAATAGCCGATAAGGGCTACGAAATAATATTTCGTCAAAAAGACGCGGTAGTGTTAGACAAAGACAATAGTGTGGTTGTTCGCGCGGAAAGAGTGGGAAACCTATATTATGTGAAGAAGTATGTAGACTCTGCGAACGCAGTCAAAACAAACATACCACAAAGTGAGATAGATAAATGGCATTGTCGGATGGGCCATTTAAATGAGAGAGACTTGAAAGCAATGGCCAAGAGCGGCCTCGCTTATGGTTTGGAAACAAAACCAGACGCGAAATTATCAACATGTGAAGTATGTATACGCGAAAAACAAACCCGTGACAGTTTTCCAATCAATAAAGAGCAACGCACGAGCGAACTACTTGAAATTGTGCACAGTGATGTGTGCGGCCCAATGAGACACGCGTCGTTCAGTGGGGCTAGATACTTTGTAACTTTTATAGACGAAAAATCACGTTGGTGCGAAACATACATAATAAAACAGAAATCGGAAGTGCTAAACGCGTTTCAAATATATAAAGCCGCCGCGGAAACATTCACCGGAAAAAAGATAAAAGCACTACAGTCAGACAACGGTAGAGAATACTGTAATCGCGAATTCGACGCTTTCTTGCAAAAATACGGAATTAAAAGACGTCTGACAGTGCCCCATACACCTCAACAAAACGGCTTAGCCGAGCGAAAGAATAGAACACTTGTAGAAATGGCGAGGTGTATGATGAGGCAATCGGAAATGCCCCCAACGTTTTGGGCCGAGGCAATAAATACCGCGAATTATATTAGAAATCGGTGCATAACGAAGTCCCTAAACGGAAAAGTGCCATACACGGCGTGGACGGGCAAAAAGCCGACGCTAATACATTTAAGAACATTCGGTACTAAAGCTTACGCGTTAAACAAAGAACAAACGAGAGGCAAATTTGACTCACGATCGCAAGAGTGCATATTAGTGGGTTATTCCAGTGAATCAAAAGCGTATCGATTGTGGTCTCCCAAATCGCGAAGAGTGATAGTGAGTCGAGACGTGAAATTCGTGGACGAATTGTGCTTCAAAAATAAATATGAAAAGTTTTTCGACGAAAATGAAATACCCAATCAGACAAACGTTGATGAGATAGAAAATGAGAACAACGAAATCGAGGTCTCGATAACAAACTCACCCCTCGATGGCAAAATACGTTCTACACACGAGGAAAAGGCTACTAAGGATAACAAGATACGCGTATCATCGTCCCCTGATAAAGTACGTCAACCACGCAAAAGACCAGCTGACAGTGAACCATGCATAGGGCCGCCAAAACGTGGAAGAGGCAGACCAAGATTAGAGCGTACAGGCTCAGCTGGCAGGCCACGGAAAATCTTTAATGTGCCGACAACAAACGAGACTGAGGATGAAGATGAAAACGAGATGGAAGACGAGGAAACCCAACAGGACGATGTTTTTGAAGAATGTGAAACAGCAAATTTAGCTGCATCTACCGAAGACCCTACAACCTGGATAGACGCGATGAATACCGAGGATGCGGAAGCCTGGGCAAAGGCTACAGAGGACGAGTATCTTGCGCAAATCCGTAACAACACGTGGGAAATCGTCGAACGCCCAAGCTCGCGCAAGGTGATCGGAAGCAGATTTGTCTTCCGAACGAAAAACGATGGGAGCGCTGCGAAGAAAAAAGTGAGACTCGTAGCAAAAGGCTGTTCACAACGACCTGGAGAGGACTTTCACGAAACGTTCTCCCCAGTAGTTCGCACAACCTCGATACGCCTATTAGCAGCGTTGTCCGCGGAGATGGATTTAGAAATTCATCAAATGGATGTAGTAACTGCGTATCTAAACGGCGAACTCGGGGAAGAGGTATACATGGAAGTCCCCGAACAGCTGTCAACGATCCTGAAAAAGATCCTGTCCGGCGAACCGGTAGGATCAGATACATTAACAAACCACAACGAAAACATCAAAGCAACAGCGGCACGCTGGAAACAAGCACTAAACACGAATGTGAACCCAGTGTGTCTACTCAAGAGAGCACTATACGGACTACGACAGTCAGGTTTAAAATGGTATCAACGGCTCAGTGATAAACTACGTGAACTCGGGTTACAATCATCGGTACAAGACCCGTGTTTATTCGTCGCGCGACGAGAAAACGACATTATGCTCGTCACGATATATGTTGACGATCTACTAATCGCGTCGAGGGACTCTGCGTGGATACTAGAAGTAAAATCATCCTTGTCTGAATCATTTGAGATGAAGGATCTCGGTCCCGCTAAATGCTGTTTGGGCATCGAATTCCAAAGAGACAGAAAATCACGAACAGTATTTTTGTCGCAACCGAGCTACACCGAACAAATCCTGGAACGATTCAATATGAATGAATGCAAACCAGTACGAACCCCAATTGAACCGGAGAATAAATTGAAGAAACCTACCAAGACTGACATAGACATTATGGCAAAATATCCGTATCAACAACTGATAGGCGCGCTGATGTACCTTGCAATTACAACACGACCTGACATCGCGTACGCCGTGAATTTCATGAGTCAATTTAATTCGAACTATAACGAGGAACACTGGAACGCGGCAAAAAGGATCCTGAGATATTTGAGGGGAACAACGCAGTGTGGCCTACTATACGAAAAAACGTGCGAGGACCTGTTTGGTGTTGTAGACGCGGACTGGGGCGGAAACCTCACGGATAGACGATCGTATTCGGGGTACGCGTTTATTTTTGCAGGTGCCGCGATTAGTTGGGAAGCGCGAAAACAACGCACAGTAGCACTATCGAGCACCGAGGCCGAATACATGGCTATGTCCGAATCGACGAAAGAATCGTTATACTTACGCGAACTCTTAAATTTCGTGGGGCTGAATTGTGATCGCGTGACGTTATTCAACGATAACCAAGGCGCTCAAAAATTGATCCAAAGCTTTGGATACCACTCGCGCACTAAACACATCGATGTACGTCATTATTTCATACGCGATTGCTTCCAAAAGGGAATAATAAACCTCGAATACATGCCTACCGAAAACATGCCCGCGGATATATTGACAAAAGGACTATGTGGCATTAAACAGCGCGAGTGCTTAGCGAAATTAGGAATGAAAATGTGCGGTATGTAATGTGCAGTATATGCGGATACAAATAACAATAGTCTTGCTACTTCGAGGGGGGGTATCGGTATATACGAAGTAGCCCGAATAGCTGAGCACATTCGTGTTTATCACATACACGCAAGTTATACTCTCGGACTATATTTACGAGCGAATATAATACATATATACAAATCAGTCGAAGCTCATCCGTTGAGTTGAGCGTTATTCGTTTAGAATTGTGAGGGCTAAACGCCCAGGTATATGTTTAGTTAAAATAAACCGTAATCGATTTCCAATCCACTGCCTTGATGTTTCATTAATCCCAACACCATTTGTAAATAAAGGCGTATTCTGCAATTTTCAACCCGGTGATAAGTGCTACATCACCTTAAGGCCCATCCTTAGTCGCCCACCTCCTTTCCGTACAATGTAACGAAAAAGGGGCCGGGGAGACACATTTCGATGATTATCCGAGCCCAGGCGTCGAAAACGCAAAAAAGGCCAACGTTGCGCGAATTCTATTTCAATTCCAAACACATACGTCCAAAAAAATTTTCGTTTTATGCGAAAATAGAGCCAGCGTTTGGTTATTTCTTTTTTTCCAAAGAAATAACCAAACGCTGGCTCTATTTTCGCATGAAACGAAAATTTTTTTGGACGTATGTGTTTGGAATTGAAATAGAATTCGCGCAGCGTTGGCCTTTTTTGCGTTTTCGACGCCTGGGCTCGGATAATCATCGAAATGTGTCTCCCCGGCCCCGTTTTCGTTACATTGTACGGAAAGGAGGTGGGCGACTAAGGATGGGCCTTAAGGAAATTTGGACCTGGTGAACTTGTTTAAATCGGATTCCCTGATTCTTCAAAATTATCTTCGGAAATCTATTTTCTTGCGGCTGAAGTGCCTTCGAAAGCCTTCTTTGAAAAATATTCAGTTGAAATCAACTCCAAAATTGCTCACTGACCTCTGATATTCACCAAAATCCGTCCTACGTAATCTTTTCAGCCGAATTCCTGAACTCACGCAGAGAGCAAGAACCAACCGAAGATTATTTGACAGTACATAGACAGTTCGATTGAATAACAAAATGGACAAATTAAACAGAAAGAGTAAGTTTTGCAGACAGCTGAAAAAAAAATTAAATCAATCATTGACACTGCTCAATGCTCGTGATACTAATTATTCAATGGAACCAGAAGAAAGGACACATAATAGTTTTCATGTACCTACCGAAATAGACCATGTATCCTCAAATAATATTATCGACAATCCTAGTCATCATTCTGATATTATTGCTGGATTAAATGATCATCTTTTAAATATGAACAATATTGTTGATAAAAATGATATCAATGGTCATAACAACGAAGTACATATTGAAGCCAATGAATCTATTATAAATCACTTTGATGAAAATAATGCTAGAAATCTCGACTTTGGCTCGAATTTAAAAAAATGGGCCATTGATAATAACGTACCTTTATCAACTCTCGGTAAATTATTAGATATCTTGAGGGATGAACCAACGTATAATTATTTGCCAAAAGATCCAAGAACACTTCTTAATACACCGTGCACTACGACCATCAAGAACCTCGGTTCTGGACTCTACTATTATTTAGGTATTTCGGAAATATTAAATCGTGAGTTCACAAAACTAAATATAGATATGGTATCGGGCCAAGAAATCTCGATAGCTGTGAATATTGATGGCCTACCATTGTTCAAAAGTACAAGTAGTTCGTTCTGGCCAATATTATTTTCGGTTTCGTCAGTCAGTACTATTAATGATAAAGTATTCATGGCAGCTTTATATTATGGGAATGAAAAACCTAATGCAAATGATTTTTTGACTGATTTTGTAAATGAATGTATTGAATTGTCAACCAACGGAATATTATTGAATTCTACTCGTTATAGTTTTACATTGGGTATGTTAATATGCGATACACCGGCTAAGTCCCATATGTTATCAATTAAAGGTCATTCAGGTTATTTCTCTTGCACCAAATGTAATCTGAAAGGTCAAATGATCCAGAGAGTCATGTGTTTTGTCGAAACCGAACATTTTCAAAAACGATATGATCTTTTGTTTAGAAATAAAGTACAGCCGGAACATCACGTTGGTACTACAATCCTCTTGAAAGTTCCTAAGTTTGATCTAATCAATAGCGTTCCAATTGATTATTCTCACTGCCATTTACTGGGTGGTGCTAAGAAAATTCTCTGCAACAATCGTTATGGGTGGATTTATGGCAAGTCGCCATACAAATTACGCGCTCAAAATATAACTAAAATAACAGAGAATCTCTTAAGCTTGAAAGAACACATCCCCTGTGAGTTTGCCAGAAAGACTCGTGCAATCACTGAATACAAAAGGTATAAAATGACAGAATTTAGATTATTCCTCTTATATACCGGTGTAATAGTTTTGAAACAAGTTCTATCTACTAAAATGTACGATAATTTCGTTGTATTTAGTTTAGCCACGTCAATATTAATCAGTCCATATTATTCCAGATTTGAAAATTACATTTCATATGCTGAAGGCTTGTTTAAACATTTTGTCCTAAATTCACAAAAATTGTATGGTCCAGGATTTATATCACATAACATACATAACTTCTTGCATGTGGGTGACTGTGTCAGACTATTAGGCTCACTCGACAACTTCAGCGCTTTTAAGTTCGAGAATTTTTTACAGAGTTTGAAAAGAAGAGTTCGTAAATCCTCGAAACCACTACAACAAGTGGTTCGTCGAATAATTGAAGAACAAAGTATTGTTGAAACTATCCCACAATATAAAAATGTTGCTGTGCAGTATCTTATTGAACATAACAACGGTCCTTTAATTGATAAATGTACTCCGCCTCAGTACAAAAAAATTAAAACTTGTAAATACAGTATAAATATCTCGAAAGTGGCTGATAGCTTTTTGGAGCTCAAAGATGGAACAATTGTAGAGGTGAAGAATTTTTGTCACTATGAGAATACTCTGGTATTATTGGGATATGAGTATGAGAGAAATGGAGACTTTAATAAAAAACCGTGCTCCTCGACACTTTTTGACATACATTATATCAACAGAATTAATATGTCACTCAAAATGTGGTATATCCACACTATCAGTAGGAAATTGGTAGTACTTGTACATGAAGGCAGTTATGTGTCCTTTCCATTGTTACATATATAATATGGCTTTTGTTATAATTATGTTTGTGATGCATCGCTTTCACAACATTTGATTATTTGATAAATTATTGAGATTACAGGACATTATTTTATTTATTTTATCTACTTGTTAATATCGATTCAACTGACTTTTGACTGACAGATGATAAATATAAAACAACTCCGACTTGGCTCGTGGTCAAGTTTCAAGACGAAGATGCCGTTGCAGCTGTACCCAAATGCTGGTACATACGAAAGTCAGAAAAATGCTGTTGGCCACCATCTAAATACAGTACAACAAAAAAAAAAGATTTTGTAAAAAGTAGCAAGGCTCCAGAATCTGACTGGAAACGGTATCCAGCCACTATTTTGGGAACTTATGGTAGGTTGCGAAGTAGAATATATATATTTCTCTCTTATGCTTCGATCCCTGTTAAATGACTTTCGATCACATGATAATATTACCATACTCTGGAGAAGGGACATTCCGTCGTAAATTTTAGTTTAAGAACATCATTTGCATGTTTCGAGATAGCAAACTTGCTACAGTAAAATCTGGCAAATATGAATTATAATTCCGTTAAGGCGCTGATAATGTTTAAGGCCCTGTAGAACGAACAGGAAATAAAGACCTGTTACAATGAATTGTGTGTACCAAACTACGCGTTTCAGTTATTTCATAATATGTAGGGTAACTAAGAACTCTGTTGCATTTTTTTTAGATACTCTAGCTCATGCAGAATTAAAAGCAGAAAAAGCAAGGAATACTTCAGACCTTTCATCAAATAACGAAGAATACCATGGTACACGTTACAATCGCAAAACGAATAAAAAACAATCACCAGTCAAAGTACTATCTGATATTGATTCTCTTTCGGATACTACGAGTGTACACTCAACATCCGATACAAATGAGTTCCCTAGTGTTGAAGGATTGGCTCCAAGAATTGGTAAAGATTCGAACAAGTAGTAACACTTGTTGAAAACATTATAGTTCTCCTGCTAAAATCCGAAATCTTACGAGGTATAAAGATATATCGCATTGCTTTTCTAGCTACACGCTCACCTCTGATGCCGCCAAAAAGAGCGACAGAGACACCATTCACGGCAATAAAATCACCTGATGAAGGAACTAAATGTATCACAAAAGACACTGGTGAGACAGAAATTGCTATGGACTATTGTAGGTGTGCTTTACTAGTGAAATTCAATTACTATTCATTTGTTTTCTGATTGTAGAATTTACAAAACAAATAGTTAAAGAAATCAATGCTATACAGCTAAAATTAAATGACATAATGGAGAACGTGTCTCTCCTACTGAAATGTAAAAGATCTGAAAACGAACTTCCTATGCGCACAAATGATGTGCCGGATATAATTCATTCATTCCCTATGGATGAAAAATCTCTCATTGATGTCGAACGTTGGCTTGAATCTGATACTGAAAATAAAAAAGTCCTGGTAAGATTACACTGTTTATACAAATCGAAAGTTATATATATATATATATATTAGGGTGATTCAGAAAAAAAAAAAAAAATTATTTTTTCTTCCAAACAGGCTCAAAAGTTTCATTCAGGTCAAAAAGTATGCCTGTTAAAATTTGAGCTCTTAATATTAATATTGAGTTGCTCCTCATCGCACTTTTCGATTTTCCATAAGAATAACATGGGATAGATCATTTTTGCTTCTTCTGATTTTTATAACTAGCAAATGACACATCACACAGAGAATCTACAGACACATTTTTGTAGGGAATTGAACGCTCTACAAAAAAGTTCCGAGTCATTTTCTAATAAGTCCATTCGTTCAAAAGTTATTCAAGGTCAAATTTTAATTTATTTTGATTGATTTTGATTTTAATTTTTTCAATTTTTGGTTTTTTATTTTTTTTTATTTTTCATTTTTCATTTCCCAACAAAAATATGTCTGTAGATTCTTTGTGTGACGTATCATTTGCTAGTTATAAAAATCAGAAGAAGCAAAAATGATCTATCCCATGTTATTCTTATGGAAAATCGAAAAGTGCGATGAGGAGCAACTCAATATTAATATTGAGAGCTCAAATTTTAACAGGCATACTTTTTCACCTGAATGAAACTTTTGAGCCTGTTTGGAAGAAAAAATAATTTTTTTTTTTTTTTCTGAATCACCCTAATATACAGGGTGTCTCAAAATTCGCGGACCATCTGTATACCAGCGGATTCCTTGCGAAAAATGGAGACGAAAGTTACCTATGCAAGAAAATTCGCGGGGACTTAGTTTTCCCGTAAAACGCACTTAATAACGAACCAATTAGCGTTCGTCGATAGGAAAGACTGTCTAAAATCCACAAGAATCCGCATTCTGGAATTTTCATTGCGTGAACCGACTGTCTAATGTCAATCGCTCACGGCGGCTTCAAGCGCGGCGGGCGGAGCGGGGAACACCACACATTATTGTCTTATTCTCCGTAATGGGGCGGACGGCATTGCGGATTTAGACAGTCTTTTCTAAAGACGGGCGCTGAATGGTTCGTTATTAAGTGCGTTTTACGGGAAAACTAAGTCCCCGCGGATTTTCTTCCATAGGTAACTTTCGTCTCCATTTTTCGCAAGGAATCCGCTGGTATACAGATGGTCCGCGAATTTTGAGACACCCTGTATATATATATATATATAACAAATATTATGCAAAAGTTGAGAATAGGTAGGATATATGGGTGATTCTCATTTTCGACAAAAATCTGCGTGCGCACCATTTTTTCAAACTTCAGTACTTAATTATGGGATTGATTATTTATTTTAGTAAAATATAGATGAAATACTATCCTCTCAAGCTAAATTTATGTAAATAAGCCTCACAGTTAATTTTTTATTAAGGTAGTTGTTCACGTACAGTCCCACCAAACGTGGGTTTCAGACAAGATTTTGAATACTTCTCGATGGGGAAAAAATCTGAAAAAAATCGAGCATGTAGGAGATCCTCGGGAGAATGATTTTGCATAATAATAATTCAAAAAAGTCAATAACAAATTGATGGAAAAAAAAACTGTTCAAGAAATTAGCCGGTGACCCAACTTTTTTTTCAGGTGAAAATGATTTGTCAATTTTACTGAATACGTATGAATTTTTTGAGAATTTTGGTAATATTTTTGAAAATTGAGGTTTTTCATACCTGACAATTTTTTTTTTTAACCCCCTCTAATTAAGGGCCCTAGGGGCTGCGAGCTCAGCGACTATTTTTTCAAAAAAAGGAATATCACTTTTATAAAAGGAATGTCATTTTCATGGATATGCGGTCACTTCTATGGAAGACATTTTTTTTAACCCCCTCTAATTAAGGGCTGTAGGGGCTGCGAGCTCAGTGACTATTTTCTTCTTATAGAGTAAGACCTAAACTTGAAAAACCCACCATAATTTATAATGAAAAGACGTTTTCACGAAATCACCAATTCTCGACCTCCGAAATGAGAATTACCCATATATTACAAGAACCTGCCCTTCGATTACTTTCAACGATACCTGCAGAAATTTGTTCAGCCATTACTTCACCGATGTGCATTAGAAATATTGGTTGAAGGCCAGTATTCTCAACATTTACTGGAAGAGGTACGAATCGTACAATTTTGAATGTCTCTTTACTCTGATTTGCGGATAGGTATATTGTTCAGGCGAATGAGTTCAATTGTTGAATGTGAATAAAACTTTTCCAAATTTATGAACATCTATATACAACCAGTTCTACGACGCAGATGTGAATTGCATAAAAAAAAAAACTTGTCATGAAGCCTAATTAATGACCTTCTTTTCATCAATCTTAAATAACTAAGTCGCGGGGGGGGGGGGGGGGGGGGGCAGGGCGGGCAGGGCAGGCCAGGGTAGGCAAATTATCTGAATCTGACCAAGAACGCTTTTATACCTAGAATAATAAAATGTAATTATTTTAGGCCAAAGAGCTCAGTCACATCGGAGGTTCAACGGTAAAAGAAGTGACTCGACGCATAATGTATAGAGTCTTTACTAATGAAGTAGGATCGCAATATTCTTGGGAAGGTGCTAAGAAGAAAATACCCTTCAAAAAATTGGCAATAGCCTCCACGATATTAGGTACGTCCTCATTTTTTGATTCGATGTATAGTAAGATGGTTCCAAAATGACTTAAGTGCTCAGATGTGGCTGTTTATCCGTAAAAATGTTGTTTTTGATTTTCGAACAATATTCCATTTTTTTGAGCTCTATGGGACAATATTTACTACTCCCAGACAGCACAAAAATATATGTTAGATATGTATGGAATATCTAGAAAATTACATTCAATATCAGTAAAATATCTGTATAAGTTGTAATCACGTGATTGAAATATCATGCTAATATGAGTATGGTCCTTTTTTTACATTCAATATATATTTCCGAGATATTATACAAATATTTCGATCATATTTACTGTATATAGGCATACTTTTCAATGTCTGATTGATTATTGAAAGATATTTCGTGTATATCCATGAAATATTTGCTGTATATATAATAAAGTAACATAAAAAATTTCTCGAATGATCAAAAGTTTACGGTTTAGTAGGTATATGGGGAATTTCACCCCAATCCGTCCCACGTTTGGATGTTCGCGGTGGCCCACGAGTTATCATTTCCTATATCGTACCTAGTCTCTGTAATTACATCAATTATCACGGAATTAGTTTTGCAGGGGGAGAAACATCCGTTAACAACATTCATATTATTAACACATCAGTACTACAGATATCGAGCGGCGCTTATAGGTGATATCTTCCGGGTCTATATATACTAACCAACTTCTACAACTGGCACTCGCGAGAATAATAAAAGCGGTGGTCGCCGCCTTACGAGAAAATATTGAAGTAATGTACATGACCATACACGTATAGTTGCAGTTTCTAGCAGTATAGTTCAATATACACTGTGAATATTTGTGGAACGTAAATTTATTAATGTTGTATTTATATTGTCTGAGTATGTGTTGGAAATATATCATATCGGTCGCAGATATACTGTGAACATTCATGTATATTCAACCATGAATATTGTTTTGTAAATGTGCTGGAAATATTATATAGATATGTCACATATTTTCAAACATTTTCAGACATTTTCCGATATTCTTGATATGTTTTGTGCTGTCTGGGCTGCCTCATCGAGGTTGAAATTTCCAAATTCTGTCATTTTCAGCAATTTCAAAGTTTTCGGATCAAAGTGCTCATCCGGCTACCTCTAGATTCTTATTCAATGAGCATTTTAGTTCAAGACGAGACTCGTACGATAATATTTTTAGTACTGCCACAAAGACATTAAAGTTTTCTCACTATTTAGCGTTTTCAATGTCTCTGAGGCAGTACTAAATATTATCGTACCAGGCTCGTCTTGAACCAAAATGCTCATTGAATAAGAATCTAGAGGTAGCCGGATGAGCACTTTGATCTGAGAATTCGGAAATTGCTGAAAAATTGCAGAATTTCCAAAATTGCAACCTCGACGAAGCAGTAGTAAATATTGTCCTATAGAGCTCAAAAAAATGGAATATTTAAAAAAAATCAAAAACAATATATTCACGGATGAGCAGCAACATCTGAGTACTCAGGTCATGTTTGAACCACCCTAATGAATAGTCCACACTTACTCAAATATCTAGATATTTCTGGAGCCGGTCTATTATGAACGACATGAGTATGCACCAACGTACTGAATAATGCATTCCATATTACATTTCTGCATGCATTTTAATTTTAGCTGCGGTTCGACTGTCGAAAACAACATTCGATTCAAATGAAGCAGAGGTGATAAGCCACATTAAAGCTTGGCTTGTTAGATGTAAGGAACGCATGAAAAATAATACTGCAAAGCTCAATGTCGATACCACCGGAAAAATTATCGGAGACAGCACTGAGGTGGGCACAAACAACAAACCCAAAGACAGAGGGAGCGAAGTCGAAGAGAGAGTGAGAGACAGAGTTGAGGCAGGCAAAAAGAATGAACCTGGAAATAGAGGGAGCGATGTCGATGATAGAAGCAGAGACAGAGCTGAGGTTGGCAAAAAAGAAAAGTCCAAAGAGAGAGGAAGTGATCATTCTGAACATTCATTAAGTGATAGAAGTGAAGTAAGAGCCAAAGATGTAGGTAACGAAAGATCTAGTAACAACACTCAAATAAAAGAGCCGACCAGAGCAGATAAAAGTGCTAGAAACAGAAACGAGACAACTAGAGTGAAAGAAAGGATTGAAAGAAGTTTGCCAAATTCAGACGATGAAATAATTGAAGCTAGTATCGAAGATAGGAGTAGAACTAGAAGCGATTAAGGAGTAGTTGAATACACAGCTGAAGTCCAAGCAGAACGACCCACAGTGGGGAATTTTCAAGAAAACGTGGCCAAAACTCGAAAAACGAACTTTCCTATGCAGGTATAATGACCAAGGGGATTGGTTAAGAACTAATTTCTGCGTAACCTCCCGTTTGTCCCAACCCTTTAACCCTCATAGTCTCTTAGATATTTCAGTTCAAAGTTGACCTTCGTCCGTGACGGTTGCGTACCTGAATTTTGCTATAATATTCGCTCTAACTTTGAACACTTCTAACTCAACAGTGTAAAGTGATAATCAATTTCACCAAAATGGATGATCTTCCTCAAGGTATGTAGAAAATTTTGCCCATTTTACAATTGAAAAATAATATTTATTGTCCCTGTTTATGTAGTCTAACGATAATCCTGTAAAGTGCCTTCGATCGGAAATAAGTATAGACTTTCCGTAGACTTTTAGTTGAGAGTCCCACGACATCCCGCCTTCGTTTTTTTTTTAAATTAAAGCTTAGGATATCAGCTTTCGAATGAAGTGTGAATCAGAGTGCGCAAACGTGCGCGGGCTGGTCCAGAGCATTTTTAGTGAGCGTATGCGTATTCCGAGAAGGCCCCCGGCGGCGCGGCATTCGCTTGCCGCGCCGCGCACGTTTCCATGCCAGTGCGCTGCCTAGTCAGCCGAGCTGGGCAGGTAGCTCGCTTACTTGGAACTTTCTCACCCTAAGCGGACTCGGTCGACTGGTTTACTCTGACAATAGATTCTAAATATTAATATATTGTTCATAGACATTCTGATACCTGATTTGGCATACCTACGTACAATTTGTTTCCGAGAGGCGAAGGGATTTGTTCGAAATTTGTTATTGTATTCGAAAAATTGTGTTACCAAGTGCACAAAGGCGTATGTCTAATCCTCATTCGGATCACAATGACATTTATAATTAATACGAAATACTATTTTTTTTTTCTAGGTTCTGGAACTTCCCTTATTACCTTCAAACGAAGGTAAATCTTTTCGATAATGCAAAAATAGATAATAGATTTATTTTGATCGATGCCTTTTGCATCTATCATACAAAATCGATCTGAAAAAGTGGCAGGCACGAACCGAAGATGACAAAAAGCTGGTTAATGATCGAAAAGCACAGATTCAAAAATCTTTGAAGTCTGAATTGGGGTTGATAGTAGATCGTCCAAAGCCTGGGTATGGGAGCACCAATGATGGAAATACTGCACTTCGCTTTTTTGAGAACCACGAAGTAACATCAATGATAACTGGCTTGAAAGAAGAACTTATAAAAAGATTCCATATGATTCTACAAGTTATCTCCAGTGGGTACGATATAAACGTGGAAAACTTTAAAGATTACGCGTTGGATACTGCGAAACTGTACGTGCGCGAATATTCATGGTATTATATGCCAACAACCGTCCACAAAATATTGATCCATGGTCCTTTAATAATAGCTTCGGCTATTTTACGTATTGGACAATTATCAAAGGAGGCTCAGGAAGCAAGAAACAAGGATATTAAGAAGTTTAGAGATGGATTTTCTCGTAAATCATCGCGTGAAAACACTATGCAAGATATTTTACATTGGCTACTAGTTTCATCCGACCCCTTCATCACAAGCCTGAGGAAACTACCTCAAAAAAAATTGAAGCAATTTTCGTCAGAAGCCATTCCACTATTAGCGAGCCCAACTATCGCACATGAAGATCTGTATCCGGATTCGGATTGAATTATTACTTTTAGTTCCTGCCAATAAAGACTGTTTACTATATTGCAAGAGAATGATTATTTTCCCCCGGAATTCCCGAATCTATTGTCTAATCTAGTATAGCAGTCGCTCCACACACATATTTTAAGTTCACCATTTTGTTTTTCTAAATTTGAATATCAGATTCGTAAACAGCGACCCCAAAAACATCGATAAAGTGTATAAACAATCGAGTTTTTTACGAAATTCATGTTTTCATCGGCCATATTGGAGCCGCTATTTTGTTTTTCTAAATTTGGATACCAGATTCGTAATCAGCGACCCCGAAACCATCGGTAAAGTGTATAATCAATCGAGTTTTTCACGAAATTCATGTCTGATTCGGCCATATCAAGTCCGCCATTTTGTTTTTCCAAATTCAGATATCAGATTCGTGATCAGCGACCCCGAAAACATCGGTAAAGTGTATAATCAATCGAGTTTATCACGAAATTAATGTGTTCATCGGCCATATTGGAGCCGCCATTTTGTTTTTCCAAATTTGGATACCAGATTCGTAATCAGCGACCCCAAAAACGTTGGTATACCAAATTCGGAAAAATTCCGATGATCCCCTGGATTATGGCCACGTTTTCGTGAAAATTCCCCACTGTGCGACCTCTGAATAACATATGGATATATTATATGATCATATCAGGTTTGATCCCAATAGAATTTAGAGATTTCCAAGATAGAAATAGAAACATTACATTCTTCCATTTTGGTTCAGGTGGATGCAAATTTAAAAGAATCAACTGATACATAAGATTTCAAGTATTAAAATCTGAAGGCGGTTGGATTAATTTTTTTATTTTTTCGTTGCTGTGCATATAATATGTCAATCCTGTAATATACCTGTACCGCCCGTGTATGCGTGAGCACCAGCGTGCGTGCGAGAGTGGGAGATATGTACAAGTAAGGCAGTAATGACCGGACAGCCGTGGTGACTGTAGTGTATTTAAGCTAAATATATACTGTGTTATAGTGTAACTAGAGTAATTATTCTAACCCGCCTGCTTCCTCACTCCCAGCGTAGCGACACTACATTTGGCGACGAGGATAAAAGATAGGAAATACCAGAGGCATACAACGCCATATCAACCGGAACAGCAATCTCGGTGCAGGGCTACAACGCTCAATCGTAGTCAAAGTCAGCAAATGGTAATAGACTTATCGTTGGCTAACACACATAAGTACACAAGGAAGCATTGTTGTGGTATATACATATGCCAGCATTCGATCTTACAACGACTAAGATCCAACGGTTAAACAGAGAAGAATTACAGGAGATATTACATACACTTTCGATCGGCGACATTATTAATACGTTATCTATAGACGAATTGAGGAAAATATTACGGAAGTTACGGGACATTCAAATTCAAACTAAAGCAGAAGCAGTACGTAAGGAGAAACTAGACGCCGATGTAAACTCTACCACACACTCAAATCTAGAAGAAAAGCTTACGACGAGCGACGAGCTCACTGTCAACATAGAAGACGCAAACATGGATTACAAGATAGATATGGAATATAACAAAAATCTATATACATGGGACGAATTTGTTATGAAATGGGAACTATACTTTGTCGGACACGCCATCCCGGCCGAACGGCAAACAGCACTATTCCTAACGAAATCCGGAGCTCAGATCTTCAGGTTGGCAATCGATCTTTGTGCACCCGGCAAGCCAGCTGGTAAAAGTTTTGCAGAGCTGACAAAGCTCATTCAAGAGCATCTCAGTCCCAAGAGAAACGAGAAAATGGAAAGATACAACTTCGGTAAGGCCGAGCAGAAACCAAATGAAACAATTAGTGATTTTGTAGCAAGACTGAAGGACCTAGCTCTAAATTGTAATTTCGAAAAGTTAGACGATGTGTTGTGTGACAGATTCGTGTGTGGAGTCGCAGATCATGACATTCGTGTGGCTCTATTCACGGAAAAAGATTTAACATTTACAAAAGCAGTAGACATTGCCATTACGCGGGAAACGGCAGTTAAAAATGCGCTCAAGATACAAAAGCAACCCAACACACATATACAACACATAGGCATGCGTCAACAGCAGCAGCAGCGAGGTTTCAGGAAGCCGATAGCGACTAACACAACGCAGCCGTCTTCAAGCATCGGTAGATCACAACAAAACATAAAGTTCGGCAACTCGAATAATTCAAATGTGAATCAAATTTATTGTTATTGTTGCGGGCTAAATAATCATGTAACTAAGGATTGTAGAATCAGGGATAAGGCAATTTGTAAATACTGTAACAAGCAGGGTCACTTAGAAAAAGTTTGTATAAAAAAACATGGGAAAACAGTATCAAGCTACAATAGTGGAAAACAAAATCCTCAAAAGAAAAATGAACACGACATGCATGCATCAAGAGATCGCGAATCGCAATCACGAGCAGCAAAAAATCTAAATTATTATGATTGCAATGACAATTCAAATCTTTCAAATTTTTCAAATCACGATACAGAATTTTACTCATTAAAGCGTCAACAATTATGTTGGAGCGATATCAAAGCAGAACCACAATTCTTGAAAATATCAATTAACAATAATACTCATACAATGGAAGTAGACACAGGCACTTATGTTTCCGCAATCTCAGAAGAAGATTGGCGTAAATATTTCATCAATATAAAATTAAAACCTTGCGAATTTGCACTAACTAGTTACGGTGGCAATTCAATACATCCACTAGGTAAATTAAGCGTACAGGCAAAACTTGATAACAAAGAGAAATATTTAGAAATGTACGTAGCGCCAGGCAAGGGTCCAATGCTACTGGGACGACAATGGCTCAAAGCATTCGACCTTTGGCCAATTAAAGCTTTTCAAGACTTACAAAATTGTGACACATTTCATATGAGAAGCGAGGACTTAAGGCAAAAGATGTTACAAAAATTTCCTCAATTATTTTCAGATACACAAGGCTGCTATGTGGGGAGAAAAATACACTTAGAATTCAAAGAAAATTACAAACCAATACAAATGAAAGCGCATCATGCACCTTTTGCTCTAATTCCAAAAATTTCAGAAGAAATAGAAAGACTAGTAAGTTTAGGTAATTTAGAAAAAGTAGCTTGCAGCAAATGGGCAACACCCATAATACCAGTACTTAAAACAAATGGTCAAGTTAGAATATGCGGAAATTTCAAGCTGACAGTCAACCCGCAATTAATTATTAAAAGACATCCAATTCCTTTAAAGGAGAAAATTTTCAACACTTTAAGAATCGGCAAAAGATGGTCACAAATTGATTTAAAACATGCATTTATGCAATTCAGTCTGGATGATGAGTCCAAAGAGGCGTTAACAATCATTACACATGAAGGTTTATACAGATACACAAAACTTGGTGAAGGAGTAGCCTCTAGTCCCGCAGAATGTCAGGACATCATTGAAGATATTCTCAAAGGTATTAAGAATACAGAGGTATACATTGATAATATTTACTGTACAGGAGCTACTGACGAAGAGCATATTGAAATATTAACAGAAATTTTTGACAGGTTACAAAAAGCAGGCCTTAGAGTAAATTTAGGAAAATGCGACTTTTTCAAAGACGAAATAGAAGTCCTAGGTTTTGTTATCAATAGTAAAGGGTTAACAGCCAGTGAGTCAAAAATCAGAGCAATAAACGAAGCTCCAGTTCCACAAAATACTAAAGAATTAGAAGCATTTTTGGGGTTAATAAATTTCTATGAAAGATTCTTGAAAAACAGAGCAGAACACGTTAAACCACTGTATGATGCATGTAAAGCAAAAAATTATGTATGGAATGAAAATTGTCAACGCGGCTTCGATTGGGTTAAAAGTCAAATTACATCAAATAATATCTTAACACTTTTCGATCCGAAAGAACAATTAGTGCTAGCATGTGACGCTAGCAACTACGGTCTATCAGCAATTTTATCACACCGCTACGCTAACGGTGAAGAACGACCGATCGCATTCGCGTCAAAGATAATTCCAAAATCAGAGAGGCACAGAGCCATTATAGACAAAGAAGCAGCGGCAATAATATTTGGATTTAAAAAATTTTACCAATACGTATATGGTAATCGCATAATATTGAAAACCGATCACGAGCCATTAAAATTTATCTTAGGAAACAAAAACATTTCTACAATGCTACACAGCCGATTACAAAGATGGGCATATTTTTTGTCGGGTTACACATATGATATAGAAATTGTAAAATCAAAATCAAACGGAAATTGCGATGCATTATCGAGATTACCGGTTGATGACAGTACACCCGTCTTTGAGACAGAATACTCCAGCGTAAATTTCTTAAGAGAAGAATATCCTACAATAAATTTCAATCTGATAGCAAAGACGACGAGCACAGATAAAATCTTGAAACGAATCATTACGTACATTCAATCAAATTGGCCAAAAACGGGTGAACTGTCAGATATAGAGAGAAAATTTCACGCAAAACAGCACGAATTAGATTTTGAAAACGGTTGTTTATATTGGGGACACAGGTTAGTCATACCAGAAATTCTACAAAATTACACTCTACAAATGATGCACTCATCGCATCTAGGAGTAATTAAGATGAAACACATTGCTAGAAACTACTTTTGGTGGCCCGATATAGATGATGACATAGAAAATCTAGCAAACTCTTGTACAAATTGCCTAGAATCCAGACCATATCCTAACAAAGTACCACTGACCCCATGGGCATGGCCAGCCAAGCCTTGGTCACGAATTCACATAGACTTCGCAAAATTGAATGAAAATATGTTCTTAGTAGTTATTGACGCACACTCAAAGTGGCCGATAATTGTTAATATGAAAAACGACACATCTGCTACGAACCTGATCAAAGAAATAGATACAATTTTTTCAGACAAAGGTTGTCCAGATCACATAGTTAGTGATAACGGACCACAGTTAACTAGCGAAGAGTTCAAATTATACTTGAAAAAATTTGGAATCAAACATACTTTTTCTGCACCACACTATCCAGCTACCAACGGCGCAGCCGAAAACTTAGTGAAAACTTTCAAAGATAAAGTTAAAAAAATCATGAAAGACGGTCATTCACTAGAATTTTCATTGAATAGATTCCTAGCAGATTACAGAAATACCCCACATTGTGCAACCGGAGTAACACCAGCGCAATTAATGTATAATCGTACTCTCAAGACAAGATTCGATGTAGTTAAATTTAACATAAGAAATACAATTGAAATAAGTCAATATAATCAATACAGAAATTCACACGGTAAAAGACAAATAGAATTTAGGTCAGGCGAGATTGTTTACGCTAGAGATCATCGCAAAAATTGTGCAAAAAATGCCAAAGCTATCGTTGCGGAACGTGTTTCACCCGTAATGTATAAAGTAAAATTTGAAGATGGTTTCATCACAAAAAGACACGCGAATCAATTGATACGTTCTTATGTAGAGCCATCTTCAAAAAGGGGAGAGTTGCGGAGTGAATCTGATGTCGAACTCGGCAACAATTCTAAAAATGCTTTAGTTGATACATCTCAAAATGTACAACAGCAGCATCAACGTAAACAAGACAAAATGTTGATACCACGTCGACGTTCCCCCAGACTCGCACAAAAACGCACAGTGCCCCAACAAAAAAGGGGAGAGTTGTAATATACCTGTACCGCCCGTGTATGCGTGAGCACCAGCGTGCGTGCGAGAGTGGGAGATATGTACAAGTAAGGCAGTAATGACCGGACAGCCGTGGTGACTGTAGTGTATTTAAGCTAAATATATACTGTGTTATAGTGTAACTAGAGTAATTATTCTAACCCGCCTGCTTCCTCACTCCCAGCGTAGCGACACTACAAATCCTATTAAGTGTTTTTATATGAAAGTATTCTACGTATTATTAAACAAAGGTTCTGTTAACAGACATTGTAAAAGTTCGATTAATATGAACAGAACTGAAAAAGATGGAAATGGGTAAAAAAATGTCAGAATTAATAAATGGCATATATTATATATTATTGATTTTAAAGAGTCAACTCATAAGATTTCAAGTGTGTTAAAATCCAAAGACGGTTTGATTATTTTTTAATTTTTTCATTGCTTCGCATATAATGTGTCAATTCTATTTGATGTTTTTCCTTAAAAATAGTCTAGTCACGTATGTTATCATTAAACAAACTCTCTGTTAACGGGATATTGTAAAAGTTCAATTAAGGTAAACAGAACTAAAAAAGATGGAGAAAGGTGGAAAAAATGCCAATAATTAATGGCATATATATATATATCTATATCTATATCTATATCTATATCATATATTACTGATTCTAAAGGATCAATTCATGCATAAGACTTCGAGTGTGTTAAAATCCAAAGACAGGTACATCATTTTTTTTTTATTTCTCAGGTTGTTTTACACAGGTGATATATGAATCCTATTACTGGTTGTACTTGTGTGACAATTTATTCATGTTAACGACTGTCTAACAATAAATCGTATGTGAGCATATTATAAGATCTTATAAAAAAATTCATTTCATAGTCCAGTAAAAGCCCATGAACGTCGCGAATTCTGGGACACGCTGTATATTATGGTGGGCCAAAACAAACTTTTAATTTTTTTTCCTTTAGTTACCATGAAAATATCGTCCAAGATGACGAAAAAAAAAATTCTGTTGAAGTTTGAGCTCTTAATATTATTATTGAGAGGTCGCTCATCATGATTTTTGATTTCCCATCTAAATAATACTGGAATTTTTTTTTTTGAATTTTATTGCAGTTGAACGAATTATCGGCCAGTGGAATTGAATACATATACTTGTAGGGAATTAAACGATCTATAAAAAAGATCTGATATGATTTTACGCTAAGTCGACTTGTTTGAAAGTTATTCAAGGTTGAAGTTGAACTTTGACTCCCATGCATATAGGTACCACATCCATCCACACAGATCCGAAAGAGTGTATCCCATGCATATAGGTACCACATCCATCCACACAGATCCGAAAGTGTATATTCCATGCATATAGGTACCACATCCATCCACACAGATCCAAAAGTGTATATTCCATGTAGATAGGTACCACATCCATCCACACAAATCCAAACGAGTATCTCCCATGCAGATAGGTACCACATCCATCCACACAGATCCGAATGAGTATATCCCATGCATATAGGTACCACATCCATCCACACAGATCCGAAAGAGTGTATCCCATGCATATAGGTACCACATCCATCCACACAGATCCGAAAGTGTATATTCCATGCATATAGGTACCACATCCATCCACACAAATCCAAACGAGTATCTCCCATGCATATAGGTACCACATCCATCCACACAAATCCAAACGAGTATCTCCCATGCATATAGGTACCACATCCATCCACACAAATCCAAACGAGTATATCCCATACATTTAGGTACCACATCCATCCACACAGATCCGAAAGTGTATATTCCATGCATATAGGTACCACATCCATCCACACAGATCCGAAAGTGTATATTCCATGCATATAGGTACCACATCCATCCACACAGATCCAAAAGTGTATATTCCATGCAGATAGGTACCACATCCATCCACACAAATCCAAACGAGTATCTCCCATGCATATAGGTATCACATCCATCCACACAAATCCAAACGAGTATCTCCCATGCATATAGGTACCACATCCATCCACACAGATCCGAAAGTGTATATTCCATGCAGATAGGTACCACATCCATTCACACAGATCCGAAAGAGTATATGCCATGCATGTAGGTAGCATATCCACCCACATATATCCGAAAGTGTATATTCCATGTGTATATGAACCATGCATTCTCTATCCATATATACACGCAACACCAGAGCAAGCATCTGCTGGGCATATACGTGCCTACGTCCGCTCAATCTCCGAAGAAACATACCATGCGTATACAGCGTAGATATACATACTACATTCGCGGAACATGCATCAGGATATTCAAATAATGTGTTTCGAACTTTCAAGATATGTGTGAATCTGGTGCAGATTCGTATATTCACACTGAAAATTCATTGACACATAAACGAATATACCGCGCGCATACATGACACGTCGTTGGGATATATGTGTGGACATACCTTGTATGTCATAAGGACGTACATGTGGTAATTTTTTCACGTATATACGAGGTTCTACGTATGTCCACTACACATCAGCAGCATATACATAGCAGATGTAATATGCAAAACCGAATGTACATAGCACATACTATGCATGTAATTATGCTATCTGGGATATATGGGGCATTCCAGCTCAACTCAACCAACCATCGACACTCATGTTTTCTTTTTTTTTTCAAAAAAATATACATCAAAGTCCAAGCCAAACTACAATGTTTCTGTAAGTTACAGGTCTTGCACTCAATTCCTGACAGTCACAGATTTTTTGATAAATTTAGACATCGAATAATTCAAATTTTTGTCGAATTTAAATACGGAATCTTAGAGGGAAATGTTAGATACAGAAAACAACCGTTATCCTACCAATTTTAACTGAGATTAATTGCAGAATTTTCGAATCATTTTTCGACCCAGTTTTGGTCGATAAGAGTCAAAAATCTCGATTTTCTCAAATGTCGCCATAACCGATTTGTATGAATTTTTTACACAAAATACTACTTCAAAAACAAAATTTTTGAAACCTCAACCCAGATGCCCGGACCTTTGGTTCCAGAGATCTGAATTTTACAAAGAAACAATATTGAATAAATTAATTGAAAACGCATAAGCGGTTGATTGAAAAAATATTATCACTCAGAATAACACAAGATATACCTACTAATCGCTATAATGCTTTTGGGGATTTATTTCACTTAAAATGAATGATTGATTCAAGGGTGATGAAGGGAACAATCAAACATTTTTTTCTCAATTGAGTCAGGTATGGATAATATACTGTGACGTGGTATTTTGAATTCCTCGTCACAAGGCGATACTATCGGTGATACGACGATGCGTGGCGTAGACAGGGTCTCCAGGAAAAGGAAAAATTAGGGAAAATGATTAGGATTAACTAACACTATTTTATTTTTTGTAAACTATGTTATCTCGAGCTCGATACTCCACGAGACGTCGTTCGTCGTGGGAACCACGGATGGAAAATCGGCTATCGACGTGAAACCCCGAGTAGAAATGAGGTCGGGCTCGAATCAGGCCCTTATCGGGCCCCGACGTAACGTTTGGTCCGTCGGGGCCCGATCAGGCTATAGTATCGCTTCGTAGCTTCGTAGTACTGCCTGATCGGGCCCCGACGGACCAAACGTTACATCAGGCTGCCCGATCTAATTTCTACTCGGGACCTCCACTATCGTCAAGGACGAATCTGTCGGCGCGCAAACCTGGTTGGTCCAGTCGACTCGAAGGTCAGCGCCTCCACTCAGATGGAAAATCTACTACCTCCAAACTATCGGATTGACGGCGTACAGGGATGTACGAGAAGTACAACAAATCCTCCCGTCATCTGGAGAAGCTACCGCCTACCGGAAAATGCATTGCTGCTGTGAGGGTGGCGTACAGGGTTAAGTGCAAGCGCACCCCAAAACCTCCCACCTAATGAACAAGCAGTCAGTGCAAATACTATCGACACTGACTCCAAAACTGTTATCGCGGCCGTGGTTGGTCCAGTCGACCCCCGGATCAGCGTTCCAACCTAGAGAATCCTTTCGTGGGTGAAGCTCTCGTATGCCGAAACATGAAACTACCACCAATCTCCTAGTGGATCGGCGAATGCGGCCAGGACCTAGAAGAAATACCGGGTAGCCGGACGAATGAGGCTCCATAGTAGCTTCATAATCCGGGGATTCAAAAGGAAGGCGGGAATAGGAGCGGTATTAGCAGCGGCAGGGGTGAGATAGATTTCTCCTATTTTACGTCGGTACAACTATCGTTACGCGGACCAATTAGCGGACCGATATGTCACGTGATTACGCTAAACCTGAAGGATGGATTGAGGGAAGAAAATACCGACTATATAAGGTCAATACACGCGCTATTCGGCCTATTCTTCGCTCCAGTCTACGCTACGCATCTCATCGTGTGTCGCACCGAGTATCGTACCATATCGAATATCGAGTCTTTCTTTACCATCTATCGAATATATCGAGTATAATTGAAATAGTGTTGTGTGTGTTACACCTAGAAGCACCTTAAGGTAAGGTCTTAATTCTTTCTGTGAAGGCACGAGGTAGTTCGAATAAAAGTCTTGTTAATTAATTTGGTTATTGAGCTATGAAGCTCGTTTTTGTCTATTGAGCTAAGAAGCTCGTCTTTTGGTCTTTGATCTATTAATTTATCGAACAACCTCGAGTCTGGCTGAGTTACGTAGATCTTGAGTGCTTTTTGGCTATAATTTATTGCTTATGGCTTTGTTGCTGATTTAGTATGTTATATTTATCTCGTGCATGAAAATACTGTAGAAAATTACCTTTCCTGGAGTACCCTGAGCGAAGATAGCCGCGAAGGCTTAGGCCTCGCGTTACAGTTTAGTTTGTTATAGTTAAGTTTTGTTAATATTTTGTTAATTGAGTCAAATATGGTCACTTTCGTATAATTTGTCACCGTATGTAAGATCTAGTATGATTCAGTAATGTTTAATATCGTTTTTGGATAATTTAATATCACGACTTTCGTTATAATATCGTCAGAATTTAGTTCAAGATCAAATAATATTATAATTTAGTCGGTTATCGTTGAACCTGTGATTCGCGTCTTTCGAATGCCCATGTGGTCTCTATTTTTGATAGATCTCGAATTATCGTAAATCACGTGGCCAAGCGTGGCTAATCTTATAGGGTTTGTTACCAATTTTCCTAAGTAAAATCTTGAGCTTCATACGTTGTTCTGAGAGTGTGTCACGAATTAGATTTTGCATTCGGGTACGATGTATCGCTCTGTGATACCGAGCCTGGAGTCTAATTAAATTGTTTTATATCGAGTCACCTCTGACACACGCCTTAGATTCGACCGTATCGTAATTGCGTAGATTCTGTTCGATCAATTAGAAGATCATTGGTAATAACCCGTTAAGCCAAATAATAAATTCTGTATTGATCTCAGTGCGTTATCTGAATTCGTTAATAAATAACTGGTTGATGTGGCCTCAAACGTTCTCAAAGAAATAACTTGTTTTATATGGTGTACCCTGCCCCTCTATCTAAGGCTTTGTTATCTGAGCAAGTCGAGTTATAGCTCGTCGCATTTCCGTTAGTTTTTGGCTTTATGTAATTTGTTCTGGTATCGTATGGAAACGACGCATCAGCGTCTGGCGCCCAACATTTTGGTAATTCAGCAAGTAACACGGAAAGGTGCCGAATTGTGAGCAGAATCTTCGGGTTTCCTCGCCTGATTGAAAACTGCGTTACAATACATATTGAGAAAAAAATGTTTGGCTGTTTCCTTAATATACATATTATCCATACCTGACTCAATTGAGAGGAAAATGTTTCATTGTTCCCTCAATCACCCTGGAATCAATCATTCATTTTAAGTGAAATGAATCCCCGAAAGCATTAAAGCGATTAGTAGGTATATCTTGTGTTATTCTGAGTGATAATATTTTTTCAATCAACCGCTTATGCGTTTTCAATTAATTTATTCAATATTGTTTTTTTGTAAAATTCAGATCTCTGGAACCAAAGGTCCGGGCATCTGGGTTAAGGTTTCAAAAATTTTGTTTTTGAAGTAGTATTTTGTGTAAAAAATTCATACAAATCGGTTATGGCGAAATTTGAGAAAATCGAGATTTTTGACTCTTATCGACCAAAACTGGGTCGAAAAATGATTCGAAAATTCTGCAATTAATCTCAGTTAAAATTGGTAGGATAACGGTTGTTTTCTGTATCTAACATTTCCCTCTAAGATTCCGTATTTAAATTCGACAAAAATTTGAATTATTCGATGTCTAAATTTATCAAAAAATCTGTGACTGTCAGGAATTGAGTGCAAGACCTGTAACTCACAGAAACATTGTAGTTTGGCTTGGACTTTAATATATATTTTTTTGAAAAAAAAACGAAAACATGAGTGTCGATGGTTGGTTGAGTTGAGCTGGAATGCCCCATATACATTATACATATAGCGAGGAAATCTAGAAAGTATACAGGCGACTGCGCACGCGCGGGTTTCGTTGTCCGCTGGGGCAGGCTGGCCATCCCGAGTTTTAGCTGTCAAACTTTGTTTTTCACGGCGATGTAATTGATACGAAACTTTTAGGTTAAAATCTCAATCAATTGCGGTAGTGATTCAGAAAGGCTTGGAAAGCTATTATTGAGATTACTGGACTGCTAGTCCGTGCTATGTTTTTATTTTCTCTTGATCATTAACGTCGAATTTAAATAAATATCAACATAACCTCGATTGACTACTCTACGCGCGAGAGTTTGATAGCTTTAGCTTAATTTTTGTCAAGCTGGCACTCATGCCTCGTAGGTCGAATTACCACCGCGGGACGATCTTACCGACCAATGAAAATGAATTATTTGGCGCGTGCGCAGTCGCCTGTATACTTTCTAGATTTCCTCGCTGTATATAGCCAGATTGATAAAATATTGTTACGTAGGTTAGGTATTCATTGAGAAATTTGGTCATTTAGGTTGACCAGATCAGTTCAGTTAGATCAATTCAGGTTAGGTTAAGGGTTAGGTTAAGTTAGGTTAGTTCGTCTTCTATCCCCAAGGGTATTTCAAAAATTGGCTCAACTCAGCCAGGATAAGGCAGCTTTGCGCCAAATATAGATCGGCAGCTTCGCGCCATATTCAGATCGGCAGCTTAGCGCCATATTCAGATCGGCAGCTTTGCGCCAATACAATAGTTTAGATAGACGACGTATACAGTATATGAACATAGCGTTAGATATAATTCACAATTATGCAGAATCCAAATCCAAATCCTTCATCCACCGATTTTGTATAGGTTATCACATCTGGTGATTGGCTCGGGGATGAGCATATATATCGCTTTGCCCAACTTGTTAATAACAGTTCGAGCTATGCACTTCAAGAAGTTTGGAAAAGATTTTTACCAGATACAATTATTCCAATTTCACCGAGTGTCAAGGATATTCAAATACTGCATAGCGGTGGTTTTGGAAAATGCGATGGGCACTGGGTGTGCGTCTACTTTGATACGAAGTCAATCTACATGTATGACTCGTTTAATTCAAAGATAGTCCGTAAAGAACACGAAATATATTTGAAACGATTATTCCCGTTTTACTCATTTGACAGAAATCCTGTACAGTTTCCTACAGTTCAGCGTCAGCCTAACGCTTCCGATTGTGGAGTGTTTGCAATTGCCTTTGCGATCTCGCTGATGAATGGGCAGAAGCCGGAAGATCTCATCTATGACGCTTTGTCGATGCGTAGACATCTTATACAGATATTCCAGACTAGGAAGATACATAACTTCCTATGCATTACCAAACTGCATGTATCTAATAATCATCGAAAAATCAGCGTATTTCAAAAAAATCACGAACCGCTTTTTGATAGTGCTCAGCAAAAACGTTCGCAACAAAATATAGTGAGAACATGGGCAGCACCCAATAAACACCGATTGGTTGAAATTTCGTTTAAATAACGTTGTGATGGTTTAATTATGGTATAGGTATAAAATAATACCGTATCACATATACCGTAATATTTTATACGTATATAAATGGCCTTCTTTCAACCAATATTCAACGTATTGCGATATACGTACGTTGAAAGTACGATTAGTAATCGCAATTTCAACGTTTCTGATATACATTTGTCCGACGTATAAATTCAACATATTAATCGTATATTTAATGGTGAAGGGATACGAATTTTCAATGTTCCACCATAAACATATTTTACACTGCAACAGTATACGCATTGTGAACGTTTCTCCAATTGGTTTATTATCTCAGGATGTAAAACGTTTGATATACATTTATTATTTCAGATTTTATGGGTTTATACTCTCACAAATAATAAACGTATATCAGAGATTCTATATCCTTAGATAATCAACTGATTACATAAACGTTCATAATACGTACATCGTATGGCAAAAATCTTTAAATGGTATGTCGTTAAATATTGGTATCTCTCTGCTGGTAATAATATACAATTTATAAACGAAATTTATACGGCGGACCAACGTCTGACAGAATTAAGACATTTACATTGCAATCAACAATCGTACACTTTTAACGTGCGTCCATCAAAATATACGTTCTATCACTGGTCAATAGAACCAACAATTTATTTGCGTATTGCATTATATTTTATATAGAATTTATAAATACGTATAAGATAAATTACGCCAGAGCCGTATGAATTCAGGAAAAACGTCCGCTCGAGATTTCAGCCGGACATTTTTCTTGAATTTATAAGGTTGTTTATTGGGCGGTATACGATATATCGCGTTACTAAAACCAAAAGGGCGCATCTCGAATTTTTTTTTTTTTTTTCATTTTTTCAATATATTTCCTTATTTCTAACATGTCTACGTTGATATTAGTGAAAAAAAAAAAAAATGTATACGCCCTTTTGGCTCTGCAGAACCAAAAGGGCATACGATTTGAGATACGCCCTTTTGGCTTCAGTAACGCGATATACGCAGATACGGTATTATTCTATAGCACGTTCAATCATAGAATTTAGGAATGGGAGGTATTCGAGCAAAACAGACGTATACGAATGAATATTATAATATTTCAGAAAAACCTTTTCATTCATTTTCGGAAAAGTACCCTTATTGATCTTCTAATTTGCCATATGAATTATTTTCAATCTCATCTCTGAAGGCTCATGTTTTATGAATGTATCATCCGATGTCGGAGGTGTGTAAACCTAATTTCAGTTTGATTATATACGTATATATTACATAGAACTAAACGTTTATTTTTCAACGTTTGATTTTCGTGTACGAAATACGTTTTATATTCGACAAATTTGAAATCAATTTATACCATTGGTGGGGGTTTGCTCAGCCCGCCATTCGAGTATAAGCTTGACTCGAGTTGATTGCGCAAGCGCAAGGCTCATTAGTTCCCGAGCGACTGCAAAGGCCACGCGGGTGAATTGTAGTGATTATATTAACCGGAAGGAAAACTAATCGGTAAGTACACATTCATTGTATTAAATATATAATATATATATATATATATTATATACACATAAAAGAATATATGGTAGTAATATATATATATGTACATACATATATCGGCTCCTTGAACACAAAACACACACCCACGATACGAACACGTGTTATTCCAATATTTGTTTTATAGCGCCGACCAACATTTCCGAATTTTTCAAACTTCGCAAGACCACAATTCGTTTTTTCCTAAAAGTACGTGAAATGAGAAACAGATATACCTGACATTCAAATAACTAAATGCACTATCGCCGATTGATATATACATTATGGTTAGACGATACATATGCATATTATATACGTTAATTAGTCCACATTTAGTTGCAAGTCTCATTTCAAACGTAATTTATACGTATATATGACGATCTGTACAGTTTATTCGAACGCTTTTATTTATAGTTTCATATTTTCAATATTCGCGGTCATACGGATTATGTCATACCAGTAATCACTTATTGACGAGGAGCTTTTGCTAATATATCTGTATATCACAGTAACCAATCCGGTGGGCTTGTAAAAACTGACCGCGAATCTTGGTTAAAATGTATGCCAGTTCTTTAAAACGTCATTGTCACGGAAGCCGCCGTTGCATATATGTATACTTATATAAGTACGTGAAATAAAAATGTGTCTCTTCAATTCATATCACAGTTGCGAAAAATTAATGTGTACATATTCTCATACGATCGTGATCGAAAGTGGTTCATGTCGGTACATAATATACTTTCTGTAACAGCGTGTTACAAAAACCATACAATGTGTTAACCCATGCGACGACGTATATTCACACGATAAGTTATATTATATTCGCATTTATGGATGTCTTATCTATTCTCGATCGATTAACGAATTGAGTATCATTGAGTTCATATCTATGATTATATCCACGTATGCCTTCCGCTTATCTGAGTACGTCTATTATACGTTCGTTATACGTATTTTATACCTACATTCGTATTGATGTATGGTTGCGGTTGATACCCGCTAAAAATGTATCTGTACAATCTACGATCTGATAAAATTCCATAGAATACTTGAAAATTATACATGCATTAGACTGGCCGTTAAAAAAAAAATCTTTAAAAAAATCTTCAAAGTTTTGATGCTCTATATTATTAAGGCCCATCCCTAGTCGGCCACCTCCTTTTGATACAATGTGACACATTTCGATTATTATCCGAGCCCGGCGTCAAAAACGCAAAGAAGGCCAACGATGCTCGAATTCAAATTCAATTCCGAACACATACGTCCAAAAAAATGCTCGTTTTATGCGAAAATAGAGACTAGAGATGGTTTTTACATTGTTACGAAAAACATTACATTACGAAAAATGTAAAAACCATCTGTAGACTATATTTTCGCACGAAACGAACATTTTTTGGACGTATGTGTTCGGTATTGAATTTTAATTCCCGCAGCGTTGGCCTTTTTTGCGTTTTTGACGCATGAGCTCGGATAATGATCGAAATGTATCACATTGTATCAAAATGAGGTGGGCGACGAGGGATGGGCCTTAAGGTGCTTCCCTACGCAATTCCACCAGACCTGAAAACATTGGGAAAAAAGGTGTTATTAAACGGAATACCCTTACGGAAAAAAACCCTCAAATTTAAGGGGTAAATTCGCACCCCCAAAGTCTTAGGGGTTTACCATGAAAACTCAGGGTTACCCTATATTTGAGGGTAAAATTTGGGGGTAAACCCCGAGTTTTCATGGTAAACCCCCAAAACTTTGGGGGTGCGAATTTACCCCTGAAATTTTAGGGTTTTTTTCCGTAAGGGTATCTCTGCCTGGACAATGAAATCAATGAAACAAACTCTGTAGCGCAATTTTATGCGCGATTGCGAACACGTACGGCGAAAAAAATATTTTTTTATGCGAAAAAAGGGGGTCATAGTGCAATCTTCTACAGAATTGATTTTCTTGTTGGAAGATGTTCAGGGGTGCCCCCCGCGTGTAAACCCTAATTGGCGGGACGGGGGAAGTTGAGCTTCAGCCGTCATTTTGGAAAACACGTTTCATCAAATAGTTCGTGAATCATTCTGTATAAGATTGCAGGAAAAAAGCACCCGGTTACTGGCCTATTAGTCGTTGATCTTGAATGACTGTAAACTGAAATCCATATTCAATATTCAATATTTATAAGTTTTTATTTTTTTCAGTGTATTCCACGGAAATTAAGGATAATTACAAGCGCCTTTAACCGTATTATTCTCGTTCGGTGTATATTTGTCAATATTTTAACGATATGCCACTTGATTCAAAATTTTTAAGTAATAGACAGTTGCGTCGAAAAAGAGCGGAAAATATCCGTAACGCATTACTCACGATCAAGCAAAATAATCCTACATCCGACTGCCTTATAGATTCACAATTTCATGATGACACTTTTGATGTCAATACAATTTTTTCCGAACAAATTGAAGATAATCTGAGTAATATTGCTGATGTTCCGCATATTTCTGAGAGTGATAATGATAAGGAAAACTACAACACAGATTACGATAATATAGGTGTAGAAAGTAGCGCTACTGATACAGATTGGGTTGAATCCATGTCGATTAGCTCCGAAAATTATTCATGTTCTGACGACGATGAAGAACATCGGAAGCACGAAAATAATTTACTCGAAAATTTAAAATACTGGGCAACTGCGAATAACGTCACACATACTGCAATAGACGAACTGCTACTGTTATTGAAACCAATGCACTCTATCTTGCCAGTATCTGCTAGAACTCTTCTTCAAACACCAAAACGCACTGACACATTGAAGTTGGAAACCGGCGAAATGTGTTACTTTGGTTTAGAAAAGTGTTTGAAGAGTAAACTCGAAGGAGGACTTAAGCCCGGAATAGAGCCTATAGATAGATTGCAAGTTGATTTCAATATCGACGGTATTCCCGTTTTCAAAAGTAGTGGAACATCATTCTGGCCGATCTTAGGACGTAGTATTTCTTTGCTGGATGATAATCCATTTGTAGTTGGTGTTTTCTACGGTACAGGTAAACCGACGCCATTGTCCTTGTATCTACAAAATTTAATTCTGGAAACAATATCTTTGATTGACAATGGTTTTGAATTCAATAGCGTGAAATACTTCGTACAAGTCCGGTCGTTTGCGTGTGATGCTCCCGCAAGAGCTATGTTAAAAATGTGCCTAGGACATTCCGGAAAGGATGCTTGTGAAAGATGTAAAATTCGAGCTGTACATATAGATCGTAAATTATGTTATCCAACTAGTACGAAATTTCAGAAACGGAAAGATCGTGACTTTTTATCACATAATTTCGATCCTCATATTAAAGGTCGCTCCCCTCTCTTGGCCTTGCGTATCGGACTTGTCTCCCAATTTCCTCTAGATCCAATGCATTTAATCTACCTGGGAATCGCGAAAAGACTGCTCGTAAAATACTGGCTTGAGGGTTCACGTAATAGCAAATTGTCGAAACAAATTCTATTCAACATTGAACGTTTGATAAAACGATTAGCTAAGTACGTACCAGCGGAGTTTCCTCGAAAACCTCGAGGGTTTCTGGAACTGAAACGGTGGAAGGCAACAGAATTTCGATTCTTTGTGCTGTACGCTGGCCCGGTCATTATGCGAGATGTGTTAGATCGGAAGAAATACCGGCACTTTCTGTTGTTATCTGCCGCTGTATATATACTTTCAAGTGCGGACTTGTTCTTGAAATTCAGAATTATTGCGAAAACCATGATACAAAAATTCGTGACTCAGGGTGCTCGGTTATATGGGCCGCATTTCGTCGTGTACAACGTACATTCACTGCTTCACGTGATAGATGATGTTAAAAGATTTGGCTCGTTGGAAGAATACAGTTGTTTCGTCTACGAAAATCATTTGGGCCACTTAAAAAGACTTATCCGCGCGAAACGGTCACCATTGCAGCAACTGAGTAATCGACTCAGCGAACTGAATTCTTTTGGTAAAACGAGTGACAAACAGAAGGCAAATATTCCCAAATTTAAACGCGTGGGTGGTTCTCTCGAATGTGAAAGCCTGGAAACTAGTAGATTCAAAATATCAATTAATCGTCCAAATAATGTAGTGGCCTGTGGTAAAGAGATAGGCATTATTAAATCAATAGTCAACATTGAAGGAGAATACAGAATCGTATATTCCCCTTTCAAGTACAAGCGCGATCTTTACAAAGCGCCCATAGAATCTTCAAAACTAGGTATTTTTTACGTTCGGAGCTTTAAACAGGCGACCTCTTTCCACGTTAGCGAAATTTCGTACAAACTCGTTGCCTTCCCATTCAAAGATGGCTTTGCGGTTACTCCAATTTTGCATGAAAGGATGTAACCATTAATGTTTATTTTTGCATGATTCAGTAATGTTCTCTTTCAGAGAATATAAAAATTCTGGTTTTTAGCATATACCTACTAATACTTTTTGTTAAATATCACTCCACCTAGTTTTTGTATACACTGACAAATGAACCTTCTGCTGAAATTGTGGATCATTCAAGTCGGTCGGTCTAAAAAGCATTAACATGTAAGAATCTATATATATACCCTCGTTTCGTACCAATTGAGATAGGATAGTTTCGCTAAAAAAGTCCATGAATTGTGGTCTCCGAAGCATACACATAGGTATATCATATACTGCATTTATATATATATATACATCGAACAGTAGAATGTAATGCGTTTACTGGTTTTTGTGCTTATTAGGACATCAAAAAGATGTACGCGATCGCTGAATTTCTCGAAGCTGAAAGCAGAAAATGTGCGATAATCCCGGTTTTGTGGCTGATAGAGAATAACGCCTTCTGTTACTGGCCACGCACAAGTAGCGACAATCGTTTCAAGAAACTCGTCCTCGCGAAGACACCATACACTAAAACATGGTCCAAGTGTCCTGTCCATAGGGTATTGCATACCGGAGGTAATTGTCCGAGCGATCGGTTTTATTATTCAACTACATGAAATTGTCCTTGGTTCTCTATTGATATATTCCTTATTTATATTATGTACAAGCTGAGAAAATGTGGTTTTATATATTCAGATGGAATTTTGTAATCTTGATATCTTGGATTCGACCTAATAAAGTTGGATGTTATTATAGCATACAATTTAATAGAATTTTCTACAGTTTTCTTGGGTCAGATTCGAGACGTAATTTTGTATTATTTCATCCACGCTATATCTACGGGGTGAAAGTCTATCGTCTGGACACTTGGAGCAGCGTTGAGGTGGCCGCGACTTCGGCACGCATAAGTTTTTATATGCGCGCCGAAGATCGCGGCCACCTCAACGATGCTCCAAGTGTCCAGACGTTAGACTTTCACCCTGTATATTTAGATAAAGGGAAAGAAATGCTTCAGTCGGTGTTGCAAAATAAAGCTTGATATATGATTTATTAGTAATTATATAACTATAATCCCATTTGACTCAATATAAAATTTGGTAACAATAACTACAAATTCATTCAACCATGTACAAATATCGATTTGCTCACTATAATAAACTTTCTTTTCATTGTGATTATATAAAATGATTTTTTCTGGTGAACGCACTTATAACGCCGGGATTACGATGAACTTAACGTAACGTAACGTAACACAACGGAACGGACCTATAGTTTTAAAAGTTAGCGAGCGCGCGGGCACTTTGAAAAACGGTGGTCGTGATGGATGTTTTATAACTATACGTTTCGTTGTGTTACGTTACGTTACGTTAAGTTCATCGTGATCCCGGCTTAACATACGTACGCACAACGTTCAGTAATGTTCTTCGATGGTGTCCCCGTGGCTCACTACATTTTCCAGCCTTTTTTTCAATTGAATTTCTCTTCTACAAATATTTTATTTGCCCATGACCAGTAGAACCTTCAGGTTATTAGGAATATGACAGATGCGAGGTGGAGCAGAGTCACGAAGTATGCCACTGGTCATGGGCAAATAAAATATTTGTAGAAGGGAAATTTGATTTAAAAAACGGCTAGGAAAAATAGTGAGCCACGGGGACACCATCGATGAACATTACTGTACAGTAATGTTCATTAATGCCTTCCCGGTGGCTAACTGTTTTTTTCGGACTTTTTCGGGAACGAGTTTCCATTCGCATTTCATGTGCCCATGACCGACGAAGCAGTTGACAGGCGATTTTGAGAAACCACGACTGTACTCTGTAACCTCCCGCTGCTGTCATTTTAATAACCTCTAAGTCTGTTATTATTTTATTTCTCCGTTGATGACTTATCGCATAACCTCCAAGTCTGGCTATATTCCGCAAGGAGATTAAAATAAGAATACCCTCTAAGCAGAATACATAAGTCATCAATTCGAGACTCAATGTAGGTCAACTATTCATTATAGGTTAGCATATCACGGAGATCCTGATGCCCAGAGCTTTTCATAACCAACGAATATAATGCCGGTAAAAGAACGCTACTGATGGGGTTAACCGTGCAGTGATTTTGACTGTTCTTCAATTCACCGCAACGAATCTATAATAGTATAAGCTGATTACGTATAAAATTATAACACCGACGCGTAGAAAGAACAATGGGTTAATATTTTTCAAATTCATTCTGATTCTCATCGTCAACAAATTATTATAGGTCTGATCAGACTCCAACTGGCAAGTGGCCTCCGAGATGACTGAGCTTTGGATGCAGATCTTGATAATCGATACATAGGGTAGCCCATCATCGTAGAACTAGACTCAAACTGGAAACTATCCTCGGAAATTAACTAATTGGATTGATAAAGGCAGTTTTCACTTAGCTTGTTTTAGATTTCAGTCAATATTTTATATTATTCTAACTTTTATTCATTTGATATTTAATACAAGACGTATCATTTCAATTATTTCCAACCAATATAATACATAGGTTGAATTTTATCTATGCCTCCAGATTCTCATTGAGCCTACTTTAAAGTTATCGATCTAGCTAAGTTGATGAAATAAATTCACTTCACTATACGAATACGTTCTACTATCAAATAACTAAGTTAAACTTGACTTCTCTGATTTATAAAGTCTTATCTTGGACTATAATAAAAAATTTATAAAATTTGTTAACATCAATGACTGATTCTTTCATTTGCAAATTCGTATTATATTATATATACAGGGTGGTCCATTTTAATTTACGCAGGCGAATATCTCGAAAACTAACAGTTATACAAGAAAATGTTTCATACAAAACTTAAAGGGTTTCGATGGGGAAAGATAATGTTGATATGTGTTGACTTGTGGACTTCGCCAATTCCGAGATTTCGCAAGTCACTTCCGATTTTAGATAGGGAACACATGTTTTGGTTGGGGGCAGCTGATAGCGAGATCAAAGACTCATTCAAATACGGAAGCAAAAAAAATTAGAAAAAAAAAAATTTACAAAACAAATGGAAACAAAAAATTTCGCGAATTTTTTCTTTCAAAAGATTGTTTTCTTGTCCCTAGCCTTCGAACACATTAATTGTTTATCACTCTAGCTTAAAATATTTCTCGCCAATTTTGAAATTGGAAAGTTTGAATGTACCAGATTAGTAAAAAAATTCGTAGATCAATAACACACAGCTTATTTCGGACTCAAGAGTGATAAGCAATGAATGTGTTTAAAAGCTAGAGACAAAAAACAATCTTGTGCAAAAAAAAAAAAAATTCGCGAAATTTTTGTTTCCAATTTTTTTTTGCAAATTTTTTTTTTTTCCAATTTTTTTTGCTTCCGTATTTGAATGAGTCTTTGATCTCGCTATCAGCTGCCCCCAACCAAAACATGTATTCCCTATCTAAAATCCGAAGTTACTTGCGAAATCTCGGAATTGGCGAAGTCCACAAGTCAACACATATCAGCATTATCTTTCCCCCTCAAAACCCTTCAAGTTTTGTATGAAACTTTTTCTTTTATAACTGTTAGTTTTCGAGATATTCGCCTGCGTAAATTAAAATGGACCACCCTGTATATTTAATATTATTATAATATTATTTCATTAGGGATGTAGACTTAAATCTTTGGACGCAGATCTTGATAATCGATGTATGGGTTAGTTTCTCATCGCGGATCTAGACTTGATCTGGCAAGGGGTTTTGAATATCACTTCAATCTTCGGACGCAAATCTTGAAAATCAATATATGGGTTAGTTTCTCATCGCGTATCTAGACTTTATCTGGCAAGGTGTTTTGAATATCACTTCAATCTTCGGACGCAGATCTTGGTAATCAATATATGGGGTCATTTTTCATCAAGGATGAAAAAAACCCCTTGCCAGATCAAGTCTACATCCTTAATGAAAAATGACCCCATATATTGATTACCAAGATCTGCGTCCGAAGATTGAAGTGATATTCAAAACACCTTGCCAGATAAAGTCTAGATACGCGATGAGAAACTAACTCATATATTGATTTTCAAGATTTGCGTCCGAAGATTGAAGTGATATTCAAAACCCCTTGCCAGATCAAGTCTAGATCCGCGATGAGAAACTAACCCATACATCGATTATCAAGATCTGCGTCCAAAGATTTAAGTCTACATCCCTAATGAAATAATATTATAATAATATTAAATACCGCGAGGACCAGGTGAAAGAGAATGGTCCGTCCGCCCAGACACCTAATATTTTGTATTCTCATGGGGATAGCCACTCGTTGCGCAGAAAATCCTTAGGGTGATTTTGGCGCGTGGTCGATAGCTTCGACCCCAGGATATATTTTTCAGCGCAACGAGTGGCTATCCCCATGAAAATACGAAATATAAGGTGTCTGGGCGGACCGACCATTCTCTTTCACCTGGTCCTCGCGGTATATATATAATATAATACGAATTTGCAAATGAAAGAATCAGTCATTGATGTTAACAAATTTTATAAATTTTTTATTATAGTCCAAGATAAGACTTTATAAATCAGAGAAGTCAAGTTTAACTTAGTTATTTGATAGTAGAACGTATTCGTATAGTGAAGTGAATTTATTTCATCAACTTAGCTAGATCGATAACTTTAAAGTAGGCTCAATGAGAATCTGGAGGCATAGATAAAATTCAACCTATGTATTATATTGGTTGGAAATAATTGAAATGATACGTCTTGTATTAAATATCAAATGAATAAAAGTTAGAATAATATAAAATATTGACTGAAATCTAAAACAAGCTAAGTGAAAACTGCCTTTATCAATCCAATTAGTTAATTTCCGAGGATAGTTTCCAGTTTGAGTCTAGTTCTACGATGATGGGCTACCCTATGTATCGATTATCAAGATCTGCATCCAAAGCTCAGTCATCTCGGAGGCCACTTGCCAGTTGGAGTCTGATCAGACCTATAATAATTTGTTGACGATGAGAATCAGAATGAATTTGAAAAATATTAACCCATTGTTCTTTCTACGCGTCGGTGTTATAATTTTATACGTAATCAGCTTATACTATTATAGATTCGTTGCGGTGAATTGAAGAACAGTCAAAATCACTGCACGGTTAACCCCATCAGTAGCGTTCTTTTACCGGCATTATATTCGTTGGTTATGAAAAGCTCTGGGCATCAGGATCTCCGTGATATGCTAACCTATAATGAATAGTTGACCTACATTGAGTCTCGAATTGATGACTTATGTATTCTGCTTAGAGGGTATTCTTATTTTAATCTCCTTGCGGAATATAGCCAGACTTGGAGGTTATGCGATAAGTCATCAACGGAGAAATAAAATAATAACAGACTTAGAGGTTATTAAAATGACAGCAGCGGGAGCCCTGGCGAAAATATTTCTCTGAATAATTTCGCAAAATTTCTCCACAAAACTCTGCACACACGCTCAGAGATTTCCAAAAATATTCATCAAAATCAAGAGAAATCGGGAGAATTTAGTGAAAATGCATAGTATTTCAGAAAATTGTTACAATGAAAAAGTCCGCAATACATTCTTGAATTTTTCTGCCTTTCTCCGTCAGATTTCTCGGGATTTCTTCGATTTTTTTTAAGTTTTCTACACAGTTATCTTATAATCTCCGCAAAATTCTGACGTTATTTAGATACTTATCGGTTCACTTTGACTGAATTTTTCCTCATTTCTCCGCCGAATTTATCGGGATTTCTCTGATTCTTTTCAATGTTCTACACAATTATCTCATAATCTCCGCAAATTTCTGACGTTATTTGGATACTTATCGGTTCACTTTGACTGAATTTTTCCTCATTTCTCCACCGAATTTCTCAGGATTTCTCTGATTCTTTTCAATGTTCTACACAATTATCTCATAATCTCCGCAAATTTCTGACGTTATTTGGATACTTATCGGTTCACTTTGACTGAATTTTTCCTCATTTCTCCACCGAATTTCTCAGGATTTCTCTGATTCTTTTCAATGTTCTACACAATTATCTCATAATCTACGCAAATTTCTGACGTTATTTGGATACTTACCGGCTAACTCCGACTGAATTTTTCCTCATTTCTCCGCCGAATTTCTCGGGATTTCTCTGATTCTTTTCAATGTTCTACACAATTATCTCATAATCTCCGCAAATTCGCGACGTTATTTGGATACTTACCGGCTAACTCCGACTGAATTTTCCTTAATTTCTCGGCCAAATTTCTCGGGATTTCTCTGAATCCCTCCAATGTTTTACACAATCGTACGAAAGGCTCCCGAAATCCACGACGTTGATCAGATATTGACGGGCTAACTCGCAAGTTTTGTAAACTTCTGCACTTTTCGGAGGCAATTGAATATTGACTGACTTTAATTTAAAATCTCTGAAATTTTTAAATGTCTCTAAGTTGGTATGAAATTTAGACGACTGAGGCTGGATTCCCATGGGGCTGGAATTCACGGATCCGGAACGGAAATCTAGTGACCTTTTCCATGTGTGGTATATACATACACGCAATACATGGAAAAGGTCACTAGATTTCCGTTCCGGATCCGTGAATTCCAGCCCCATGGGAATCCAGCCTTATGCTCAGGCGGTAAATCATACACGGCGCTTCAGGTTCATTTTCATCGACTGGACATTTTAAACAGTCCGCATATTATTTCTTAATTTTGCTCGAATTTCGGTTTCTGAAAATCTGAAAATATTTCGCTCGATTTATTGTAACGTACTGAATATTTCTCGTAATTTCAAAAAATCTTAGCGGAATCCACACAGAGCAATTAATTATTTATTATTTCACGATACAGCACACTTTTACAATGACAATTAGTCGTGCAAGCACCCTTTGGGTATGCTGCTTACAAAATATTCGTTATCAATATTGAATAAAATACCGGGTCCTTTTAAAGAAGTGTGACTTATCGCATGAGAAAGTTCAGCACTGACACTGCATCTTCGTATGTGGGAAACGTCAACAATTTCGTTACGCAGGTATGGGTTTCCTACTTGTATCTCCCGGATAAACAGTACTACTGTACGAGTTCCACAATTCATGATCAGTTCACAAATATTATCAATAATTCCGATTAATCCGCATTTTGTCATCACCACGGAATTATCAGTCTTCTTACAACGTCGATAAGATTCGATGGTGTATCGTTTGTTATCATATATTAATTTTTCATAGGATCGGCAATCTATAATATTATGGGATATCATTAAGGCTTTTTCTTGGGCACTTAGAACATGCGACTTTCCTTTTCCGACGAGAACCGCGCCTCGTACTCGCTTACAGAATTTTACACGGTTTTCACTTAAGTCTTTACAAAATTTTTTTACTCTACCAGTAACAGGAAATCGTTCACTAGCTGTCGATAAGGATTTATATAATGTAAATCTCCGTGCAATTTGCAAAGCTACGTGAGTAGGACTTGTTTTCATTGCGAGTAGGAGTCTATTCGCATTTTCAAACGGGAACGCGGTATGTGTCCATAAGGGACCCCAGTTTGCTACGCCTTTAGTAAAATGAAGAAGAAGATGTATATTGTATGTCATCGCAGGCTTTCCGAACAATTCTTGGAATTTCACAACGTACCGGATGAGTGCGTGATTAGCATAATTCAGCATCGACGGTGAAATTGAATCCTGCAGCAATATGTTGATTGCTGTTACCAACAAAGCCAGGTGTTCAACGTATTTTTTTGGAAGCACATCTTTGAAACATAACAACGAATACCAAATAAGCCATGATCGCCATTCGGACGCTTTCCACAGACGTCTTTCGGTCAGACTTCGAGGTGTCCTGGTGATACAGTTTGGTGGTCGGATAGAAAGCAACCGGTCATTAACGATTGCGAGGCTGTTAGGATCACCGATGTAATACTCTTCACGCGGTGAAGAAAGTAGAATCTCGGTATGTTGTTTCGTAGCTCCGGACAAAGCAGCATGCAAGTCATCGGGCACCATCCCATCAACCATGTCAAAATTCTTCAAATTCATCAGACAGGATGGACCCCAAACGCCTTTAATATCTTTTCTTCCGCCGCGCGAATGAGCAAGTATCATACTCCTCCTAATCGAGTCATGCGTTCGCTCAGGTGGAACATCTGTGGAAACGGTATATTTTCGTTGCCCATCAACATTTTCGGTTGGGTGTTCACAAAAAGTGCAACCATAAAATCCGTTAAACTGTTTCATATTTAACATAGCAGGCCGAGCAATAGAATCGACACAGCAGCAGAGCGGAATAACTTTACTCGTCACCATTTCTCCTTCGCGGAGTTGCCACGTAACACCCTTGTCTGATAGCTCATTTGCCTCATCTACGAACGGCTGAAGAAAAACATTCATATTTGGCTCACTTTTGGCTACCCAGATTCCCACAAGAAGCATATGTTTGGCTCTGAGATCCGGAGGAAACTCATTGATCATAACATAAATCGGCCAAATCGTGAATTTACTCGAGTTCGCAGCTTGGCATCCGTCGGTATTAAACGTATAGGACAAGTTCCATTCATTACTTAATATTTCTCCAGGTGCAGAAAATTTTTTGTAAACATTGCCGTCGTATATATCTTCGATTGCATCACTGTTTGATTTTCTCCGATCGAATCGCTGTTGAAGACTCTTTACAATTTCAGGATTATCAAGGAGAGCAGACACTTGCGAACGAAAATTCAAAGTTAAAAAAAAGGATGTCATTTCGTTCATTTTGAATTGTGAGCGGCATGTGGGACAAGATATCATGTGCTGATCCCCTACTTTCGATCGGTCCCCCATGTACTTTCCGCAATCTGGACAGTAGAGATGATATTTGAACGCACTTTTCTGGATACTAAAATATTTCATCAACTTATATTGTGTAGTTGGCACGGAATCACGCATTGTGAGTGTATTGATCATTTTCAACACATCACATATCGCAACCCAACTAAGAGTATGGCGCATTCCTAACGTCAAACACATCAACATGGCTTCCCCACGCGTTGTTGTGGAACATTCGCAAATTGCTTCATCCAAGTATGCATCGTGTGGATCGTTGTGTACTAGTTCAGGTCTCTATAAAAAAATACAATCGGCTTGAGAATGTTTTGAAATTAACTGCAGGTTGCCAGCTGAACCGCCGCGCTCTATTCAATTTTAATATGCTGTACATCTTTGTACATTTGATTGAATCAGCAAGCTCGACCCCCCCCCCCCCCCCCCCCCCCCCCGCCCCCCCGCCACCGATATACCCATGTAATATTCACACCGTAATTATCTTACATCTTCGTCATCCGTACTATATTCCGTGGAATCGTATCCATTACGATGGTCAATCCTTATTTCCTCATTCGGAGTACTTGTGGCATAAGGTAATCCATTCTACAACATACTTCTGGATTAGTTTTGCAATTAGTAATAGGTTTTTTAATTTTGTGTAAGAACTGTTGGTACTTCTATATCATCAAATGCAATATTCTTCTCATACGTATTGTCGCCGATTTTCGATGTACAATACAGAGCTTAACCCTGTGTCGTTTATGAACATTTATTCATCTTAATTCCGATGACTATCAATATTATAATGACAAAATGTATCTGATTGTAAATATTAATGACTCTAGTTTATGTAATCTATTTAAATCTCACCTCAAATAGCGTCGCATAATTGATTTCTCCCGATGACATTTCTGTTTCGTCATGGATGATTGTGTCGGTATCACAGACATTTAAATTGCATTCAACCATTTCTTCAATGTCATCGATGATCGTGGCCTATTTCAATAAATTCAGCGGTACTAGTTTAAAAATGATCTAATGCTATTATTATTGATTCAACAACTAAACACGTGGCAGTGCTTTTATGCAATCGCTGGGTGAAATTTCTCAAATCGAACATATTATGTTGGAGTCTTTATGATTACGATTAGGGTATAACGGTTATTTCGGGGATTGGTTATTCTCGGTCAATATAATATCTTTGAGCGTCTCATTTCGATATTTTCTCATATCTGACCCAGATCGTGTAGCTTGTGACTATTATTATTCGATCATACAAAACTTCTTCAACTATTCAGTATTTTGGAGATTTCGTAGTGGTTATGATTTTCATATTTTTTTCGTGTTTTTTTGTTTTTGTGTGCGCTATCGACCAATCATTGTTCGCAATTACATTATCGAAGATTATTAAATCAGATCCTTGCCTGTCTAATGGCTTTGACGCCGATTATACTATCATAACATCTTTAAAGAATTTCAGAGAAGTTAGTCTTTTTTCGTTTATACCTCGGAGTCGATGTCGGTGTCTACGCCGCGCGGGCTACATGACTGCAATTGACCCTCAAACTCATCAGGTTCGGGCGATCTAGTATAACTATGCGCATCTCGTGTGACCAATATTTCGTTCTCCTTGGAAGAAAATTCACAGGTATAATGTTAGACGTGAATACACGGAAAATAAATTGCTGTCATTGCAACAACAAATGGAGTTAAGTTAACTACAGAATGGAGTGATAAAATGACAACACCAAGTTGAGGTTAAATTAGCATCATTGGAGTAAATCCAACTTATCAATTCAGTAACATTCGCGGCATATTGAATAATTTTTACTATTTCTAGAGTATTTTTAACGACAGTAAATTTAACACAATCTTGGAGTAAATAGCGTCGCAATTTATTTTCCGTGTAGCTAATGAGGTTACTACAAAACTTGAGCAGGGCTATACTTCATTTATTACCGCAGATGCAACATCAGTGTCGACTTCACGGAAACTTGGTGACTGTGGTTTACACTCAAACGTATCATCATCAAGCCATTTAGCACCGTCATGCTCCTCTACTATAACCAATACTTCGTTTGCCTTCTAAGAAAATTCAAATTACATCACACTTTTTTCATATTACTTATTTGTTTATCAATCTAGTCTAGGTATGATATTTTCCGTTCAAACTAGAGAGAAAGTATAGCTAACTGTCGGCTACTAACTTCATTATGTATTCTGTAATGAAGGTTCGAGAAAATTTTTACTTGGCTCGGGAGATTTTCGGTCTTCAAAATAATTTTCTTGGCTCAAGTAAGCCTTTTTTTATGTGTCGGTAAAATATATATTAGACTCCAACCGATTGTAATCAAAGGATATATCAGACGAAAATATTTAATTCCTATCTCTCCGGAATCATAAGACGGATCGTGAGTTTTTTGTTTTTTTAATTTACGCTCGAAAGCCGATATTCTAATTTTTACGTAATGTACTATTTCCGTTATACAGGGTGTAAATCATAACTCTGTACATACGCATTGAGTGTATAGGGGATGCCAATACAAGCATTTTGAGGTATGACACCCATGGTCGGAAACTCATCCTAACCAACTGTGAAGGGCTTTGAAGGATATGGTACCGCGCGCTTGATCCTAGTGTGATGAATCAGATGTGATCTGCACCTTTGACTCAAAATTTCATCAAGCCGTAGATAACACTACAAATTTTTTGTATGAAATCACTAAAACGATAAACTGAGAATTGCGCGATGTAGTTTGTTTGATTGATTCCGGTGCCCAGACAGAGATATTCCGTTTCAGAACACCTTTTTTCCCAATGTTTTTAGGTCTGGTGAAATTGTGTAGGGAAGCACCTTAAAAGCTACACAGGTGAAATTTTTATTCAGCAATTCAGAACTTTTTTAAATCTGTTTACAAGCACCGGAAATCGTGTAGTTTTTTTTCCTGATTACCAAGTTTATCGTTTTATTGATTTCATACAAAAACTTTGTGGTGTTATCTACGGCTTGACGAAATTTTGAGTCGAAGGTGCAGATCACATCTGATTCATTACACTAGGATCAAGTGCGCGGTACCATATCCTTCAAAGCCCTCCACAGTGGTTAGAATGAGTTTCCGACCATGGGTGTCATACCTCAAAATGCTTGTATTGGCATCCCCTATACACCCGATGCGTATGTACAGAGTTATGATTTACACCCTGTATATTAGCAGTCGAATACTGCGCTAATCCTATCAAGCCGCAAGCCTACCAATGGGTTGAGTGTATTCCAATTTATTACTCACCGAAACAGGCGGTGAACTAGGCTTATTAGCCTCATCTTTCTTCATACGGTATAATGAAGTCCGGGGGATGGGTTCAGCCGAATCAGGATCTAAATACCCTTTACGCATTACTTTTGGCATTTTGAGTCACAATTAGTACAGGGTGTATAAACAAAAGACCGAAGCATACGTTGCAATGACAACGAACCGCCACGTTCTTGCGTTTATCTGAAACGTACTCTGGGTGTTTGTGTAATGTGTTCCCGCATGTGATTCAAATCTGCATTGCGCCGGTTCGTAACACGTATGCGCATGCGCAGAGCGGGGCGGCGCATTTCATTGGCGGAGAGCACAGCAGTGCGGCGCTATATGAGTGTGTGTGTGATCGCGCCGGGCTAACAGAAGCACATGGCATAGTCAGAACCGGCAGAGGCCCGCGTGGATGCATTCGATATACGTACACAAATCGTGCATACGGGAGGTCGTTGTTCCGGGATTGTGTTTTGTTATATATTGTGTTTTATACGTGAACTTCTTTGGGACACAGAGAATTAGTAATTATATTCAGCGTGGTATAGTTATAGCCAAGACAAGATGTGGGCATACACTTACTTTTCAAAGACTAAAAAATATGCCAAGATCAACGTTGATAAAATATTAAATTTCGACCCCAAGAATGAAGATTTCAGTGATAAAAAAGTTTATTCGGTACAATTGACCGATGGGTCACAAGCAAAATGTCAGGTGCTGCTCATGGCAGGTAAGTGATTTCGGTTATTATTTCTGGAAATCAATCTAATAAATTTTCATCGTTCACTTATGTATTAAACATAATATGAAAAAATTGTGATCGCAAATTATATTCAAGAAATTTATCGTTCAAAAATTAGTTGTTAAGCGTGAGAATAATAAATCTTACAATCGAGATGATAACTTTTCTATACAGATACATTGTATATTGTAACGTGTTCGGCCTATACCAAACGGCCGAACTATACATAATAGACGTTCGGTGCATTAATGTTATCAAAACACAGTTTTATCTGCGTATTAAATGTGGCTCATATAAGTTTGATCAATTTCTTAAAAAAAAGTCGATTCGCACGACAACTACCTTAAGGCCCATCTGTAGTCGCCCACCTCCTTTTGATACAATGTGACACATTTAGATTATTATCCGAGCCCAGGCGTCAAAAACGCAAACAAGGCCAACGCTGCGCGAATTCAAATTCAATACCGAACACATACGTCCAAAAAAATGTTCGTTTCGTGCGAAAATAGAGTCTACAGATGGTTTTTACATTTTTCGTACTGTGATGTTTTTCGTAACAATGTAAAAACCATCTATAGTCTCTATTTTCGCACGAAACGAACATTTTTTTAGACGTATGTGTTCGGTATTGAATTTGAATTTGCGCGGCGTTGGCCGTTTTTGCGTTTTTTACGCCTGGGCTCGGATAATAATCGAAATGTGTCACATTGTATCAAAAGGAGGTGGGCGACTACGGATGGGCCTTAATTCGATCAAAGATACTCGATGCTTGAAGTATAGAATTGGGATTATCATTTATCATGTTAGCAGAAATCTAATAATCAGTGAATATCTACATCATGCATGAACGATTACTTTTACATTCTGACTGATTAGTGCCGGTCAAAAAGTTGCATACCTGTATGATATTTGCTACTCGACTCATGTGAATGATTTTTCAATAGCTACGCTCGGAAAATTGGACGATATGATTAAGGCAAAGCGAGTAACGGTTCCAAAATTGAGCCATTCGATGTTCGAAGACGAACCAGACGCCAGTACTACCTGCAAAACTTCGCTATCCCTCGATAGACTACCTACAAAGAAACAAAGGGTAACTATATATGCACGTCACGTGTATTCAATGTTGTTATTCATCGTCATCATATCTTAAGGGGAGCCTCTCGTCGATTCGTTACCGGCCTATCTATTTTCTCGAATTTCTCCGGAACAGGGCTATCAATCGACTTGTCTTTTTATTTTGAATTTTAAATTACATATCTGTGAACGAGTGTTGATATGCCTCTGATTTTTCCAGAGTGAGCATTCCCACCGTCAGCAAACTGCTGCACGCGAAACAAGCGAATCTATTATATCAGCTTACATTGATTCAAGAAAGTCTCCGATTGGTTTCGATGAAGACCAAAGTGACGCAGAAGATGACGTCAGCTTGATTCAAACGGTGAGTTTCTTTTGATTATCCTGACAGTTTTCATTATTCTTGGTTATCCTGAACAGTTGCAGGCTGCAGAAGCTCATTGAATCAGTTCGTTCAAAGTCAGATGCGAAACTGCAGTAGTATACCTACGGTATTTTATGAATTGCATTAAATGTGCCAACTATAAAAATTAAGACAGCTATTAATTGAAAGATTTCACCTCCAAACTTTCAATTTCTATTCAGATTTCAACTAAGTTACGGTTAAATATAGATACGAGTTGAATGAAATTAGATTTTCATTCAATAACATTTGTAACGGACCACACGGGTGGGTAAATTTTCGATGTTGTGTGTGTAACTGTAGAATTCAGAAGTTTACGCCCGATATTATACCCGCAATTCAGAATTACCTTAATTAGAAGATTAAATAAATTCATTTAAAATCTAGAGATTTATTGCTATAGAAAAATACTTGAAATAATAGATAATCATTAAGGGGTAACGATAAGGGAAATTGACTTTTATTATATAGGTTTGGAAAGTTTAAAAAACCAGGTTTCCGAATATACAATGGTTATTTAAGAAAAATTGAAATGAATAGGTGTAATTTCAGTTTAAATAAAAAACCGGAAATTCCCCATGTTAAAAGAATAGGAAACTAAAATGAAAATAGCGACCTCTTAGAGTTGAGCTACAGCGACTGAGTTTTAATAGGACTTTTTTCTTATCCAGCTCAAGCATTTGGGAGAGTAAGAGTTGAAAAAAAAAAAAAAATTAAATTTTTTAAAGCACACTACTATATACGATTCTGATTCATCAGGTGAAGAAAAATAGGCATGGATCTGGAAAAATGCATTCACAATCCCAAAAGGAAGAGGGTCCTATTTCTATAAAGAAGAGTAAGAATGTCGATCAAACAAAATTTGAATCTCAGAAACCACAGTCAAAATCTACGAAGATGATACCTCCGTTTGTAAAAGCAAATAGTAACGACGATGAAGCGAAATCCGCATCTACAAACCGACGATCGCAATCTGCAAGCGGCATAGCTCCAATGGGTGAAAACGAAAAAAGGAAAAACGATGAAGCAAGATCCGGTGAATCCTCGGACGCGACCATAGATGGACTTGACGAAGATATTTCGGGAAATGAGGTCAGTAATTTATGAAAATATATGTCGTTTGTGGATTTTTAGACTCAGAGATAATTATAGCTGGCGATGAGGGCACAAACACATTTTATTATTAGGATAACTATATGTTGATAGTACGCAGTTGACATATAATATTGTATGAGAAATCTTTAGTTGCAGTACAGTTACTACACAAACTATACAAGCAGTTATCCTAACTATGAAATGTGCTTGTCCCCTCACCGCCTGCAACTATATTTTTCTTTCAATGCTGAAGGTTTGTGAGATGATTTAGACGATGACACTGAGTAGTGTAAAATATAATCGACACGGCTTGTAATACCCCATATATACTCCCTACACAGATTTTGAAATAGCTTGTTCAAGGAACGAATAATGTGCAATCAAAGCTATTTAATATGATTTTATTTTGAATAGGTAACTGATATCGGAGTTTTCAGTACCCCGAAACACCGCAGGACTATCTCTGAATCACCCCCTTCGCCGGAAATGTTTGATTCAGAGGATCATGAAAATTCCCCAACACAAAGATCTTCAACGAGCATAGTAAATTGACATCACACTAATGTTGTTCCTGTTGTGGATTAGTCATATTGTAATACATAGCATACCTAATAGGGTGCTCGTTAAGTAGGGACGATAAATGAATATCCTGATCAGCCCCCCCAAATCGTTTCCAAATAAATAAAAATGAACTCTGTATATTTTTCAATTTTTTCCAATAATATTTAACCATTGACCACATCGAATGAACTTTTCTTTTTGAAATATATGAGGTTCGAAAATTTTCAGTCCTTGCAATTAATATTTTATTGCAGGACCAATTATGGGCCTGAAAATGTCAAATTCCTCGGAACTAGTCTCCGAAAATGCTACTTTATGCAGAAAAAATACCCACTTTCCTCTACCTTAAAATTTTATATGGGATAACCATGCTATGATGATATATTTTTTTCTCTCTCAATTTCATGTAATGTTGCTCAAAATCATAGATAATACATTCTCACCAATGTTTTTTATTATTTTTATATTCACTCCATGTATATTTTAAATCGAAAAGTGGTCAAGGGTTGAATATTGAATGAAAATTCTAAAAAAATTTACAGGGGTAGTTTGAAACTATTTGGAGTTGATTTGGGGGCGAGAGGGGATTGAAGACTTTTGCATAATTACTCATTCTTATACCATATTATCTGCAGGCTACCTGCAAGACAACTCCAAAACAGTTGAAGCTGGCGGGAAAACTGCAGGCCACAAATAGTGAACGTAGAACTGACAAACAGATTGATGTGCTTCCAGTAAGTAATTGTATCTCTATGAGTAATCTCATTTCAAGGTTAGTACTGATTCATTGACCGGCTAATATTGACGTATTGTGAGGTATTATATTGTAGTGTTCAAGCTGGAAACAATTTTCATTCATGCCATAATGGGAGTAAATTCAAATATCATAAAACAAGATCTGCATTCCATCAGACACCTTTTGTTACTATTAGAAACCGACTGCCTTGCCTTGAAAGAGTGATGATCGTAAGTCTCATTTTGCTTGAGGACATCCGTGTTTCATGTGTACGTATATTTGTGACATTGCAGAATTGCAGCTGCTGGATTGATTCCGAAAGTGATAATAATGATACGGATTATGATGAAGCTAAGTCAAAGGGACAACTACTGCAGAAAGTTAAGCAGTTGAAGTGTAAAGTAAAAGCACTGACCAGGCGCAATTCAAATTTGAAACAATTTGGACTGCAGTTGCGTGATTCTTATAATAACCTAAAACTATCGCGAGGGTATGCACTAACAGAAGCTACAGGTCAGAGAATAGTCGACCTGGTAGGAAAACTACGTAAGTATACACAGTCTTATCATACACTCGATGAAGAGAGACCTCTACTTTTCTCACGCATCTCATCTTCGTGGGAACAAATTAGATATCCTCGATCTTTTGAAAACCGGGGAGCTCTTCAATAGGTTGTTAGTTTTTTTTACGGTCGTCAGCAACAAAGTTTTGGACTAATGTATATTGCTCTTCAATAAGAAACATGTCATTAATCAAAAATCAATGGCTATTTCCGTTTCCATTAGAAGCGCTCTAGTTTTAGATTTTTTTTTGTAGTCGCCTGTTTGTGATGAGCATACTGTAAGTCGTTTTCCGATTTGCCGTTCAATTGAGACACGTGGAAGTCCTGTACTATCAATCTCAAGTAGAGGAATTCCTGTAACTAAATAATGTGAAGCGCAATGATATGCGACGTCAAAACAAATTTTCATGATATAATTTCCTCCAAATAATGGAGTTCTGAATACCTAATCACTTCAATTTCATATAGGTACTGCGGAATCTGAAAATAACTCCGAAGACGACATGGATGAGTCGCGATTGACAGAGAAGACTCGGATTGGTTCTGCCGTATTAAAAAATGTTACGCTGTCAGAGTGCAGTCGCTCACGCTCTTCTGCAAAATTTGTGATGACGCTGGCTTATGGTTTGTGGGGATATAAAAAATTAGCAAACAGAAGTGTGCGGGAACAAAGTAACATGATCGGAGTCAAGTGTTTAACACCAGAAAAGAAAGAATTTGTAGCCACTCGATTAAAGGAATGGCTCATAAAACGCCAGTGTGGGGAGCTATTCATTGTCGAGGAAATGAAAAACCTCAATACTTACTTAGGGCGGGCAATAAGTAGTGCCGCCCGTCGCGAAAAGACGGGTCCCCGCTCTAAGAAGCCCGAGACCAAAGACAAAGTTGTGGAAGACGATGCTGAAGATAATGCTGAAAACGTGGGCGAAGACGTTGCCAAGAACTAAAGCTTATTTACCTAACACAACTATATATATCTATATTTCAGCCGTTCGCTACAACAACAACTTAAGTCGATTTAAGTGATTTTTTCAGGGACGCTCATCTCGGTGTTCCGTACACTATTAGCTATATTCCCTGTGAATTTCGGATGTTTCTGTCGACTTTTGACGCTACGATGACCATAACAAGCGGCGCGCCTACCGTGCTCGAAATACCAACCGTCGAATCTTTAATCGCCTATTTTCGGCCAAAACTTAAGTCGACTTAAGTTGTTGTTGTAGCGAACGGCTCATTTATCTAAATCTATCTAAATCTATCTAAATCTATCTATATTTCTGTGGACTACGATTATTATGTACCTATATAACTACATTATAACATTGATGACTCGAAAATACATTTAAGGTATATAGAGCGAGGTAGGAGTTTTCTTAGAAATTTTTTTAAACTTCGCTCAAATATAATTATATTGAAACTGACAACTTTTCGTCATGAGCCAAAAAAAAGTTGACGTCTGTGAAGAAAGATATTCTACTGCAAAACTCTCCGGGTTCCCCATATAGGGTAGAAGTACCGATTTTGGCCTCTTCAGATTTAAGTTGATGTACAAAGCATTCTAAAATTGCTATATAATTTTTATGCAATTTTTCAATCTTTCCAATCATCACTTATTTCATTACTTCATTACTGTTTGAGAAGTCATATTATTTCACTAAGTAAACTTACAGAATAAATTCCGAAAATCCGCGTCTTTATGTGAAAAACTCAACTTTCTGATCAAATCACTGGGAAAAAAAACGATCCTTAGAAAACTAGGAAAATTGATTTTAAAGGTGAAGTTTAAGATAAAAATGTCTTTCATTAGTGTATAGCTTCATCTCTTGACAGTGGCTAGATCTTTTTCGGAAAGCTGGTTATTTTCCTCATAAGAATTGAGATTTTTAGTTGCGGATCTCCAGAGGTACTTCCATGATAAATAAATAACATACGAAATATTGTTGTATTGATTGAGGAATGAAAGTTCGATTTATTTAAAGAGTGATCTGTTCATCATGATCTGTAGAAACTCCTGTTGGAAAGTGGATGAAATGCAGCCTGATGATTGATTACATCTTTTCGATGAATCAAAAAGCCATTTCCAGTTCTCTTTTAGTTGTGGGTTTTGATCGGACATTCTCCTGTGTTCGTACATTTCGTCATAATTCGATGGCTCGGACGAATAACGTTGCATCTCGCGAGGCATTCCGAAACCGCTCTGTAGCACTATAGACTTGCCATACAACTACAGAGCAATTTCAGAGTCGCTTGCGAGATGTAACGTTCTTCGTCCAAGCCGTCGATATGGTGAGACTTTAGCAGACATTTTCAGAAGATTCACGCTAACTGCACGAAAGTCTGCAGATATTTTCAGAGATATTGATACGTTTGAGTTGAACAGGAATAGATTTTCAGTAGAACTTGCACAGATTTACAGATAAATTTCGCAAACTGTAGAGATATTCAAAGAAATCCGTACGAGCGGAGTCGACTTTGAGAATAATATGTCGAGGCTACCAGAGAAACTCTGCGTGTTGTAGAAATATTCAGAATTTTTTTCCGCAAGACTCTGCCAAAGTTTTCTGAAAAACTACACAAAAGTGGTCTGCATAACTCCGCACGTGTTCCATAACAATGAAATTTGTAGAGAAATTTTGCAGAGTTTCTCACGAAAGTTTTAAGGAGTTTTCCAGAGAAATATTTTCGCCAGGGAGGTTACAGAGTACAGTCGTGGTTTCTCAAAATCGCCTGTCAACTGCTTCGTCGGTCATGGGCACATGAAATGCGAATGGAAACTCGTTCCCGAAAAAGTCCGAAAAAAACAGTTAGCCACCGGGAAGGCATTAATGAACATTACTGTACTATGTACATTATACAATATACAGCTATCAGCACCCATCACTTATAAAGGAATTCATGTTTTTGAAAATGTTCCTGAATCCACAGAAGATTTCAATGATCTTATGAAGACTATGGAGGGATTACTTGAGCAGGGTACGTCTGAGGAAGATGGAACAATACACGCGATCAGCAAAAAATCAACAGTAGCTGAAAATGGAGAAATAGATGTAAACGACCGCGTGGAGCCGAATTCATCTGCTGCGAGCGATGAAAATAGCACTAGACGTGGAAAGTCACCGAAAAATCGTAAAGCCAAGATGAAGTCTAAGCATCGACATGTTAAGTCTAAACATCGACATGTGAAGTCTAAGAAACGCAAAGCCAAGCGCCCACGTGACGACTCAAGTACTGACGGCGATGCTTCTTCGGATAGCGAAAGATCGCCCACCCGCAAACGCCGTACTTTGACTTCACAAGAAAAGAAAAACGTACGTAACGACTCATCCACCGAGGATAATTCTTCGGAGAAGGAAAACTTGGCAGTAAATTCACAATCGAGTTCGTCACCAAGCTCACCGCGCCAGGACGGTCCTTCGACTTCACAAAAGCAATCCAGTGCTTTCATTCAACGAAATGCTTCAACGGCTAGGGTCTCACGTCCTGGTATAGAGAGGTCAATCACTCAGTATGACTTATCTCGGTCAATACCCCAATCAACAACTACGTCTATGACCTACGAACAACTCACTGTGTCATATCTCGAGAAAATAAAAAGTGCAGTAGAGAGTAACAAACTGCTACTGCAGAAGATACTTTCAACACAACGAACCAATGCGGACATCATAAAACCACCGAAGGAGTTTCCGGAACTGCCTATTGCTTCGATCGAAGATTTTAAGACGCTCGAAGATCTTCTGACAGCAAGCGATCAGCATCGGATTTATTTTGTAAGTAAAAACACTTAAGGGGAGACGGTACTGAAACTTTGACAAAAACCGTTTTTTATTATTTTAAGTTACCAAAAAGGGTCCGATCAGAAACAGCTCACGACAATTTTTGGATATTGGTAACATTTGTATTGGACAAAAATATCAACCTTCTGCGGTGAAAGTGTATGCGCAGGAGACCTCTTGCAGAAGATTTCCTTCAAACCACTGCGAAAGGTCTCCTGGGCGTACACTTTTATCGCAGAAGGTTGATATTTTTTTCCAATACACATACTACTAATATCTAAAAATTTTCGGATGCGATTTTTGATTGAACCCTTCTGAGTGGTTGCAAAAAAAAAATGGTTTTTGACAAACTTTCAGTACCGTCTCCCCTTAATAAATCACTTTCGAAATACATTAAATTTTTTTTATTTATCTACTTGAGTCACCATTTATACACAAAAATAGTAGTTAAAAAAATGTTCTCGAAAAATTGTAGGTCTCCGCTGTCGATGAAATCTCGGAGATAGATCATCTGAAACAAAAAAAAATTAAATGATTTTAGATTCAGTGTGTTAATGGCTATAGCGCTTGTCATACGATTTTTGATGTATGCAAAAATAACAAAACGGCGAACATTTTTTGAAAAAACAAGAAAAAAAAAACCCGTTTAAATTTTTTTTCAATGAAAAATCGTGAGAAAAATCTTACCTGTTCTTGATCAGCGATGCACGCAGCATAGAGTCTGCTATTTCTTCATAGTGTTCATGCAAAGTGAGGAGGAGAACGCTTTATCCATTTATTCATTCACTTTGGCTGCTTTCAGACACAGAAACTATCCTCTATTGGCGGCACCACCGGTCGCCAATGTGTGATGGCCATTCTCAAATCGGTCATGACAAACGAAGTGGCCATGCAGTTCAATTGGGCTGGACGGGACAAATTTTGTTTCAAAAAGACGCGAACGCTGCAAATTGTGTTTGGTGAGAAAGATCAATTATTTAAATTGCTCGATAACGTTTCATACTTGACTGACGGTTTTTAAAAAAGTACCAGGTTTTTACTTTATCGTATTACAAACTGAGCATATTACCTTCACATTTTATTTCAAATTCTTCAAGCATTTATCATAATTCAGACTGGAATCCTTGTATTATCGGTCGGAAACATCGTATCCTTAAACTAGTTTTCTTGGTCTTTGTTCAGAAGCTGTACAGATAACTTTCAAAGGGAAGAAGGAAGTCTCTGATGCAACCTTGTCCAGCATTGCTACCGCAGTCAAAGATTGGTTGAAACTAGCTAAGTGTCGACATGATTACGTACCGAAGAAACAAACTATGATAATTGATAATTAAGGAACAGCTTAAGGTGCTTTCCTACGCAATTCCACCAGACCTGAAAACATTGGGAAAAAAGGTGTTATCAAAGGGAATATCTCTGCCTGGGCACCGAAATCAATCAAACAAGCTCTGTAGCGCAATTTTATGCATGATTGCGAACACGTACGGCTAAAAAAATGTTTTTTTTACGCGAAAATAGAGAAGATATCCCTGTAAAACGGCTTTTAAAACGTTTTACATGGATATCTTCTCTATTTTCGCGTAAAAAAACATTTTTTCTGGCCGTACGTGTTCGAAATCTACATAGAATTGCGCTACAGAGTTTGTTTCATTGATTTCGGTGCCCAGGCAGAGATATTCCGTTTAATAACATCTTATTCCCAATGTTTTCAGGTCTGGTGGAATTGCGTAGGGAGGCACCTTAAACGAGGCTACGGGCAACCGCTATATACATATATATAAAACTGTAAAACTGATTTAGTGTGTGAATTATTATTGTATTTCTTAAGATGCTTCCCTACCCAATTCCACCTGACCGGAAAACATTGGGCTGAACGTTTTTAAAACCGTTTTACGTGAATTTCTTCTCTATTTTAGCGTGAATCGAACATGTTCTGGGCCGTACGTGTTCGGAATCGCACATAGAATCGCGCGACGAATTTTGCTTAATAGCACCTCTTGCACGCGTTCATCCAATTGTTTTCAGGTCAGGTGGAATTGGATGGGGAAGCATCTTAATTACGTTCTATTCCTACGGGTTAATAAATATTACATTATTGTGCTGATTTACATGGTTTATCTGATCCCGTTGTTCTATGAGTCCGCTAATGATTTTCACTATTAGATTATGTTCGGGGAGTATATAAACACAGCCGATAGATGAAACGTATAAAATGCGATTAGTGAAAACGCTTCAAACCGCCTAATAAACGTACATCACATGCGTATATTATCGTCAAAAATGTCCGCCCTAAAATGAGTTTATACAACGTTTTTCATAAACGTCGAATAATGGTATTCAATACCTGAATATAATACAAATACTAAAGACAATTATACAACGTATTCAGAATAGGTTTAAAAAACGTTCTGGCCAAGCAATAATAAACGTATCGTCTAATTGTATATTATTCAAATATGAATGACCATTCTGCGACGTTCATGAAAAACGTTGTATAAACTCATTTTAGGGCGGACATTTTTGACGATAATATACGCATGTGATGCACGTTTATTACACGGTATGAAACGTTTACACTAATCGCATTTTATACGTTTTATCAATCAGCCGTGTTTATTGGGCAGTTGTTCGACAACCGAAAAGGGTTGTGAGCCCGCAGATTCAAGTTATGGAAAACGTTAAAATGGTTGCGAAACCGCCAGTTCACACAAAAGTTGCCAAGACCGCTATCACGGCTTCAGTCAACCATAAAACAATTGCGAAACAGCCATCTCATCCAAAGGTGGCCAAGACAGCTGTCATGGCTTCAATCAACCATAAAACAGTTGCGAAACAGCCAGTTCATTCGAAAATCGCCAAGACAGCTCCTACGGCTTCAGTCAAGAATAAAATAGTAAACATAGCTAACCATAACGAAGATCTCACACTAAATTCGATTACAAAAGTCACAAAATTGAATATGCAATCTGACGAAGTATGTTCAAAAGTTAGGTCTGAAGTAGTACATGCTGAGACAGTTGACACACTAAAACTGTGCGAACAGGACAGTCGGCAAATTATTCCTGCATCTGAGACTCTTCTTTGAAGGCAAGTTGGCATCGTCACTCAGAATGTAGCAACCGCATTGAGTGCTAAAAAATTACGGCGGAAAAAAAGACGTAATGCTGCCCCAATTTTGAACGAGAAATCCAAGCATGAGGTTACATCAGGCGAGTGGTTAACTGACCTTCATATGAGTCAATTTGCATTGAGTGCTGAAAAATTACGGCGGAAAAAAAGACGTAATGCTGCCCCAATTTTAAACGAGAAATCCAAGCATGAGGTTACATCAGGCGAGTGGTTAACTGACCTTCATATGAGTCAATTTGCATTTCTCGTAAGAACCCACTCTGAGTAATCGCCTCGTGAAACATGGCGGGTACAGATGCCAATGACTATCGAGCAAGTTCCTTCTAATGCCAAACACATTCAAATACTACATAGCGAGGAAAAGCACTGGGTATGCGCTTTTTATGATACGAAATCAATATTTATTTACGATTTGTTTAATTCAAAAAGGCTCCTTACAATGCACGAGAGATACCTAAGAAAACTGTTCCCGTTTTACCAGTTTGATAGCCAGCCCATAAGGTTCCCAACAGTCCAACACCAACCCAATTACTCAAACTGTGGGGTGTTTGCTGTTGCTTTTGTAACCTCGCCCGCCAAGTACCACTTCCTAAATTTTTTTTTCTGATTTTTTTTCCTGTAATTATCACAAGCCAATCAAGTGAGCGAGCGTAGCGAGTGAACGAGTACAAGACTATTAAATTTTCTGTTCTTCTGTAGTAAACTTTTGTTATACAGAAGACACGTACTTGGCAATTGTATCTAATTTCAATACTTTTGTAAGTAGACATTTTTGAGGTACCACTTTTATTGAGGAGGAATTTTTTTTGGTGGATTTTTTTGGGGGTATTGTATCTGATTTCAATACTTTTGTAAGTAGATATTTTTGAGGTACCACTTTTGTTGAGGAGGAATTTTTGCTGGTGGATTTTTTTGGGGGTTAGTAACATACAACTCCTATTAACTAGTTTGTGCCGTGCAAAGATATGGCGTTTCACAAGTTACCAAACCCTAGTAGAAAACTTGTGCTGCGACAGATACGATGAAGAATGTTTGAAGAGAAGCTGCAAGGATTGCTGCGAAAAAAAATTACCTTATGAAAACTGTAACGACATAACCACTATTTCTTATAAGCAGTGGATTACATCCAAAGAACAGATAATAGACCCGAAGACTAAAAAAAATTGGTTTGTACAAAAGCAAAAACAACAAATTTTTGATACGTCACCTGAAGAACTAATTTCAAAACTAGAAGAAGACCTAATCAAGTTTTTTAAACACGAATTGAACATTGTTCACCAATATCAGACGATGAAAAAACTTAAAGGAAATCTCACAGAAAAAGATGTGGCGATTCATATGGATTTTTCAGAGAACTATGCCACTAAATATAATGAAGAAATCCAGGCATTTCACTTTGGAGGATCCCGGGTCCAGATATCTTTGCATACTGTCGTGGTCTACCAACAAAAATCGACGACATCCTACTGCACGGTTTCTTCCAATTTGACTCATAATGTTTTTGCAATTTGGGCTCATCTAAAACCGGTTTTGGATTCTTTACCGTCATCAGTGGAAAATATCCATTTCCTGAGTGACGGCCCTGTGACGCAGTACAGAAATAAAACTATGTTTTATGTACTGTAACGCAGTTTTCGTTTAGGCGAGGAAAACCTGTACGACTCCGCTTACAATTCGGCACCTTCCCGTGTTATAACTTACTAAATTACCAAAATGTTGGGCGCCAGACGCTGATGCGTCGTTTCGGTACGATACCAGAGGAAATTACATAAAGCCAAAAACTAACGGAAATGCGACGAGCTATAACTCGACTTGCTCAGATAACAAAGCCTTAGATAGAGGGGCAGGGTACACCATATAAAACAAGTTATTTCTTTGAGAATGTTTGAGATCACATCAATCAATTATTTATTACGCAATTAGATAAATTAACTAGATCAGTACAGAATTTATTATTTTACTCAACGGTTTATTACCAGAGATTCTCTAATTGATCGAACAGAATCTACGCAATTACGATACAGTTGAATCTCAGATGTGTGTCGGAGGTGACTCGATATAAAACAATTTAATTAGACTCCAGACTCGGTATCACAGAGCGATACATCGTACAGTAATGTTCATTAATGCCTTCCCGGTGGCTAACTGTTTTTTTCGGACTTTTTCGGGAACGAGTTTCCATTCGCATTTCATGTGCCCATGACCGACGAAGCAGTTGACAGGCGATTTTGAGAAACCACGACTGTACTCTGTAACCTCCCGCTGCTGTCATTTTAATAACCTCTAAGTCTGTTATTATTTTATTTCTCCGTTAATGACTTATCGCATAACCTCCAAGTCTGGCGATATTCCGCAAGGAGATTAAAATAAGAATACCCTCTAAGCAGAATACATAAGTCATCAATTCGAGACTCAATGTAGGTCAACTATTCATTATAGGTTAGCATATCACGGAGATCCTGATGCCCAGAGCTTTTCATAACCAACGAATATAATGCCGGTAAAAGAACGCTACTGATGGGGTTAACCGTGCAGTGATTTTGACTGTTCTTCAATTCACCGCAACGAATCTATAATAGTATAAGCTGATTACGTATAAAATTATAACACCGACGCGTAGAAAGAACAATGGGTTAATATTTTTCAAATTCATTCTGATTCTCATCGTCAACAAATTATTATAGGTCTGATCAGACTCCAACTGGCAAGTGGCCTCCGAGATGACTGAGCTTTGGATGCAGATCTTGATAATCGATACATAGGGTAAAATTAAATTAAATAAAATTAATTAAATTAAATTAAGTCTAGATACGCGATGAGAAACTAACCCATATATTGATTTTCAAGATCTGCGTCCGAAGATTGAAGTGATATTCAAAACCCCTTGCCAGATCAAGTCTAGATCCGCGATGAGAAACTAACCCATACATCGATTATCAAGATCTGCGTCCAAAGATTTAAGTCTACATCCCTAATGAAATAATATTATAATAATATTAAATATATATAATATAATACGAATTTGCAAATGAAAGAATCAGTCATTGATGTTAACAAATTTTATAAATTTTTTATCATAGTCCAAGATAAGACTTTATAAATCAGAGAAGTCAAGTTTAACTTAGTTATTTGATGGTAGAACGTATTTGTATAGTGAAGTGAATTTATTTCATCAACTTAGCTAGATCGATAACTTCAAAGTAGGCTCAATGAGAATCTGGAGGCATAGATAAAATTCAACCTTTGTATTATATTGGTTGGAAATAATTGAAATGATACGTCTTGTATTAAATATCAAATAAATAAAAGTTAGAATAATATAAAATATTGACTGAAATCTAAAACAAGCTAAGTGAAAACTGCCTTTATCAATCCAATTAGTTAATTTCCGAGGATAGTTTCCAGTTTGAGTCTAGTTCTACGATGATGGGCTACCCTATGTATCGATTATCAAGATCTGCATCCAAAGCTCAGTCATCTCGGAGGCCACTTGCCAGTTGGAGTCTGATCAGACCTATAATAATTTGTTGACGATGAGAATCAGAATGAATTTGAAAAATATTAACCCATTGTTCTTTCTACGCGTCGGTGTTATAATTTTATACGTAATCAGCTTATACTATTATAGATTCGTTGCGGTGAATTGAAGAACAGTCAAAATCACTGCACGGTTAACCCCATCAGTAGGGTTCTTTTACCGGCATTATATTCGTTGGTTATGAAAAGCTCTGGGCATCAGGATCTCCGTGATATGCTAACCTATAATGAATAGTTGACCTACATTGAGTCTCGAATTGATGACTTATGTATTCTGCTTAGAGGGTATTCTTATTTTAATCTCCTTGCGGAATATCGCCAGACTTGGAGGTTATGCGATAAGTCATTAACGGAGAAATAAAATAATAACAGACTTAGAGGTTATTAAAATGACAGCAGCGGGAGGTTACAGAGTACAGTCGTGGTTTCTCAAAATCGCCTGTCAACTGCTTCGTCGGTCATGGGCACATGAAATGGGAATGGAAACTCGTTCCCGAAAAAGTCCGAAAAAAACAGTTAGCCACCGGGAAGGCATTAATGAACATTACTGTACCCGAATGCAAAATATAGTTCGTGACACACACTCAGAACAACGTATTAAGCTCAAGATTTTACTCAGGAAAATCGATAACAATTATAAAAGATTAGCCGCGCTTGGCCATACGATTCACAATAATTCGAGATCTACTGATAAAAAGAGACCACACGGTCATTCGAAAGACGCGAATCACAGGTTCAACGATAACAGACTAAACTATAACATTATTTCGTTATTATTGGAGGTAGGAGAGGGGATGGAGGGAGGGGGGGCCACCCGCCCACCCGGTGGGAGCACGGAATTTGATCACTCTACCATGGGAAGTCGCCAGACTACCATCCTGAGGACGGGAGCAGATTTCAGCGCCCGAAACGTCGAGATGAAGAAGAACTCGAGCAGTGGACTTAGTCCAAATAACCCCCTGGAGGAAGGGGGGGAAGTGGGTGGGCGGGTGGCCCCCCCTCCCTCCATCCCCTCTCCTACCACCAATAATAACGTATTAACACCATTGCTATTAACTTTCAGTCAACAACTATAACATTATTTGATCTTGAACTAAATTCTGACGATATTATAACGGTAGTCGTGATATTCAATTATCCAAAAACAATATTAAACTTCACTGAACCATACTAGATTTTACATACGGTAATGAATTATACGAGAGTGACCATATTTTACTCGATGAACAAATTATTAACAAACTTAACGATAACAACTGAACTGTAACGCCAGGCCTAAGCCTTAGCGGCTAACTTCGCTCAGGGTACTCCAGGAAAGGTAATTTTCTACAATATTTCATGCACAAGATAAATATAACATACTAAATCAGAAACAAAGCCATACGAGAAGCGATAAGCAACAAATTATAGCCAAAAAGCACTCAAGATCTACGTCAGACTCGAGGTTGTTCGATAAATTATTAGACCAAAGACCAAAGATGAGCCTCTTAGCTCAATAGACAAAAACGAGCTTCATAGCTCAATAAACAGATTAATTAACAAGACTTTTATCCGAACTACCTCGTGCCTTCACAGAAAGAATCAAGACCTTACCTTAAGATGCTTCAGGATTAAACACAACACTATTTAACTAATACTTGATATATTCGATAGGTGGTAAAGAGAGACTCGATATTCGATATTGGTGGTACGATAGCGATACACGATGTTTACTCGGGATGCGTAGCGTAGACTGGAGCGAAGAATAGGCCAAATAGCCCGTGCGTCCTCCTTATATAGTCGGTATTTTCTATCACCAGTTCATCCTTCAGATTTAGCGTAATCACGTAACGTATCGGTATCCTAATTGGTTCGCGTAACGACAGTTTTGCCGAACGTAAAATAGGAGAAATCTATCTCACCCCTGCCGCAGCTAATACCGCTCCTATTCCCGCCTTCCTTTGAAATCCCCAGGCTATGAAACTACCATGGAGCCTCATTCGCCCGGCTACCCGGTATTTCTTCTAGGTCCTGACCTCATTCGTTGATCCACAAGAAGATTGGTGGTAGCTTCGTGTTTCGGCATACTAGAGCTTCACCCACGAAGTAATTCTCCAGGTTGGAACGCTGATCCGGGGGTCGACTGGACCAACCACGGCCGCGATAACAGTTTTGGAGACAGCGTCGATAATATTTGCACTGGCTGCTTGTTCATTAGGTGGGAGGTTTTGAGGGTGCGCTTGCACTTAACCCTGTACGCCACCCTCACAGCAGCAATGCATTTTCCTGTAGGCGGTAGCTTCCCCAGATGACGGGAGGATTTCGTTGTGCTTCTCGCACATCCCTGTACGCCGTCAATCCCGTAGTTTGGAGGTAGTAGATTCTCCACCTGAGTGGGGGCGCTGACCTGCGGGTCGACAGGACCAGCCATGGTTTGCGCGCCGACAGATTCGTCCTTGACGATAATGGAGACTTCACGTTCGGTAGTCGATTTTCCATCCGTAGTTCCCACGACGACAGACGTCTCGTGGAATATCGAGCTCGAGATAACATAGTTCACAAAAAATAAGATAATGTTAGTTAATCCTAATAATTTTTCCTTTCCTTGGAGACCCTGTCTACGCCACGCATCGTCGCATCATCGATATTATCGCCTTGTGGCGGGGAATTCAAAATACCACGTCACAGTACTTGGGTGTAAATTGACGCAGCTGTACCCAAGGATAGTAAATTTCTCGTGGAATTATCATGAGGCCGGACATGGTAAAGGAGCCCCAGATGGGGGGGTCATCAGTTTGCAAACGAACTGCGGACCATGTAGTCGCTACTGGGGGCGATATTACAAATTTAGAAGAGTTTGTTAAAGTCGTTGAAGAAAAATGTTCGGGAATAACGATGTATTAATTGTCGTTGATTTTTCTCATCAAATAATAATAATTTTCTATTTCTAATCGAAATATGTGGGATAGATGAAATTTAACTACGGTTAAATAATTAATACGCACATAAATAAAGGCCGATGTATACAATGATCTCAACTTGTGCGTGACACATCCGTCATACAAGTATAATAGTATGTATATACGACTTTGCCTTGCGGATTCTATTCGTACTTCATTCCCAAGAATATAATAGTTCACAATAACGATGTATGTTATACGAGACCGAGATATATAGAACAAATGAGCCAGATACTTGAAGATGATTCGAATTACCCCAGTTTTGCGGGTACACTCCAGATTCATCAGATAACGGGGAGTGCATATTTCCCACGACAACTCGTCATGAAATCTTTAAGTTACTTTTGTGAAGGGGGATTGTGCCATCATTTTAGATTAGGAATGATGAATTATCCATCAACTGCTAAGCTTGTTGTTGCTGATGTGTTCTCTGACTCTGAATCAGAAGAGACAGTCGTAATTCCAGTATCAAATGTTCCTATTGTGGCCGGCCCAAGCAATACTCAAAAAATACATTACGTTAGTGGCGAGCATATTCTAGTTAAATTTTACGTGAAAACCAAAGAATACCGTTATGCGGCTGTTTGCACGAATTTTGTTGAGGATAAAGGTGAACTAAGAGTGACATTTTTAAAAGTATACAACAAAGACCGCACACTTTTCAGAGTAGATGAAAATGATACAGCAGACGTACCTCCTGATCAAATAATTCAAAAACTCAGAACACCAATGATACAATTGAGAGGTAACAGGGTTTTGTACAAATTCGAACATGCAGTTGATATACTCGAAAAATAAAAATTGTCAAATAGGCCAAAGAAGACGAATAAGCTCAAGAACTAAAACTGAATGTGATAATAAAAGTATTATTAGTTTTTATAAGTTTTCGTTCTCAAGTTTTCAGCAAAAGTAATATGGATTTAGTTTTGATTTTAAAAGGCAAGTTTTTTTTTTCTCTCTACTCAAAAGGAATTTGTTCATCATTTCCTAGGTCCAATAAGATATTATTAGAAAATAATAATCATAGAGAATACACATGAGATTTATCCCGTTAAGTTGTTTGTATGCATAATAAGTCAAAAATGGTTTTTATTTTCGTTGAAAAATGTTCGTACAATGTTATTTGATTATAAAAGTTTAAAGATGATTTGATTTTCTGTTTCTTTATACCAATAAAGTATTTTATATGTAACATTTGTCTTGAATTCTCAGTTCCCTGTATACCTTCTCAGTCCTCTGAGGCACCATTTCAGAAAATCACTAATAAAGATGTAAATATTGAAAAAATTGACTGGCCTCTTCTGGGACAACAATAATTCATTTACTATCATAAGATAAGCTAGTTACTGTTTCAAATCAAGGTTTAAAACTGAGTGACTAAAATGTATACGCTCATTGCGTACCTCGGTTCGCCGACCGTAGCGCTGTCTCGCGGATATATGGCGACATTACATAGATGCCCAACTGCTTCAGATTCGTATGCGTAGACATGGCCAGATAGGTACCGGTATGATTATTTAATTAATATTATGAATAGTGGTATTGAAATGAGCTCGGCTTATATACTCCTCGTAAAAATTAACGGGCCACCCTTGTTTTTCCGAAATATTGTCATTTTTGAAAGTTCTATACCTTCGAGAAAAATGAAGCTAGACCAATGTTCAAAAATGCGTTTTCAAGCTCAAAATCTCATCTTTCAAATGCATTTTTGAAATCGAATCTACAGCTAACCGTCTCAAAGTTACGCCACTTTAAAGCAACTCTTGGCGAATCGGTAAACTGAAGTACAACTTCAAACTGCTGTATGGGACGGTAGGATTTTTTTTTAGGATTTCGGGAATAAGCGTTTTGAAGATTACGATTTCCTCTTCAAATTTCGTTTTTGACTTTTGCTCTACGATTTTTCTGCGTCGAGTTATACGGCATTGAACGAAAAAGCGTCCGAAAAAGTTTGACTCAATGTCACAAGTGAATGACTCATCGTAGGAGGATTGTTAAAAAACGATTTTGAAGCCCGAATCTTCCTCTTTCCAAATCACAACTGGAACATTGCATGTAATGTCTTTTTTGGGGTCGACCTCTACCCAAAGATGACCCTCTAAACCAATAAATGAAAATTCCAAGTTTAACCTCACACAGCCAGCGTAATAATGGCGACCCGGGTGGCCCCTGTTACGATCTCAAAGATAAAAGTGTCCTCTGCAAATTCCTCTTTTAAAATCTGCTCTACGATCATTTTTCGCCGAGATATTCGATTTCAAACACAATCGAACGTTGAACCAAGTTACCTCCGGCATTAGCGTCACCCAAGGTGTACCACGAGGAGGTTGCACGGTAGGATTTACAACTCGTGTATCTGCTGTGAGTTGGTTGATATGAATATGAGAAGCAAAAAAAAAAAAACTTCTTTTAAACATGCTTTAATTGATTTTTTTTTTTTTTTTTGCTTTGCTTCAATTAATTTTTCCTCTGTGGTTGAATAGTCTTACGCTTGCACCGACCCTACAAAACGCGGTTCATTACGGTTTTTTTTTCATTTTCTCTGACAATGCGTACTTCTTGCCGATTTTTTTCGGACGCTTTTTCGTTCAATGCCGCATAACTCGACGCAGAAAAATCGTAGAGCAAAAGTCAAAAACGAAATTTGAAGAGGAAATCGTAATCTTCAAAACGCTTATTCCCGAAATCCTAAAAAAAAATCCTACCGTCCCATACAGCAGTTTGAAGTTGAACTTCAGTTTACCGATTCGCCAAGAGTTGCTTTAAAGTGGCGTAACTTTGAGACGGTTAGCTGTAGATTCGATTTCAAAAATGCATTTGAAAGATGAGATTTTGAGCTTGAAAATGCATTTTTGAACATTGGTCTAGCTTCATTTTTCTCGAAGTTATAGAACTTTCAAAAATGACAATATTTCGGAAAAACAAGGGTGGCCCGTTAATTTTTACGAGGAGTGTAGAATAGCGGCCGTTAAACCTTTAAGATACCAACTCGGAGAAGTTTATGATGCTTTATTAGAAATATCTGTCGATGCCAGTAGGGATAATCTGACACAGCATGAGTCAAAATCTTTGGCAAGTGCAATTAGCGATTTCAAATTTATCTGCAGCGTTGTAATCTGGTACGATATTCTGAACAAAATAAATGTAGCATCCAAAATGTTGCAAAGTCCCATATCAAATATTTCTGAATGCAATCAGATTTTGGAAAATATAATCACATTCTTCGAAGAATATCGATCCGATGAAAACTTTTCCAGGGTATTAGATGATGCATCGACAATAGCGGTTGAACTGGATATCGAGCCAATATTCCGACCGTCGGATTCGCTTCGTATTCGTCGCAAAAAACGTAATTTCGACTACGAAGCGCCAGACGAATCGATTAGAGATCCGAAACATAATTATAAAGTGAACTTCTTCTACTTCGCTGTCGATACAGCTATAACATCTTTGAAAGAACGGTTCACGCTGCTACAAGCCCACAGTAATAATTTTGCCTTTCTGTATGACATATTTGGTTTGAAATCTTGAACAAAGAAGACACGATGCGAAGCTGCAAGGACTTACATATATTGTTGACAAACGGAGAAAGCATGGATATCGACGGCATAGACTTATGTGATGAGCTGATGAACTTATCTAGCATGCTAATACGCAAAATGAAGCCGCTTGAAGTTCTGAATTATTTGAAAAAAAACGATTTGCAGACTGTTTTCCCGAATGTAGTCGTCGCGTTACGCATTTTGTTAACATTGCCCGTATCTGTGGCTTCTGGAGAGCGCAGTTTTTCAAAATTGAAGTTAATAAAAAATTATCTAAGATCATCAATGAGCCAAGAGCGGTTGGTAGGATTAGCAACCATATCAATCGAACATGAATTGTGCAGTTCAATTTGCTATAGTGACATAGTAGATGATTTTGCGAGAGTAAAAGCGAGAAAAGTGAACTTCAACCAATAAAATAAACTTTTTGGTTCAAAGTACATTTTATCGTTCAATATGAATATACCTATATTTGCAAATCAATAATAACCAGGGCGCCATGGAAAACTGTTGCCCCAGGTGCCATTTCAACTAGGCACGGCGCTGCATCAACCATTTTTGGCAACTAGTCCAGATGGAATAATTATGAGTGAAGGTACATTGTTAGAAATCAAATGTCCGTTTTCTTGCAAAGATAAGTACATTATGAATCGCGACGAAAAAGTTTCAAACGTTCCATATTTAACAATAGATGATGATAATAATTGTACTCTTAAAAAAAACCATCAATATTATACACAAGTACAAGTCTCCATGTACATACTTAATATGAAACGGTGTCATTTTTTCATTTTTTCGGCGAACGATAATGTTCACATAATTATAGAAAGAGAGGACGATTTTTTGATAGAATTAATTCCAAAAATTGAACTCTTCTACTTCAAGTATTTTCTACCGATATTGTTTTAGAAAAAATGTTAGTGATGAAAGTGCCAATTTGGTCATGAAATAATTTTGATGAAGATAATATATACGTACTTTTCTTTGATTGCTCATATTCATTTATTCGTTATTTTATTATAAAATACATCATCATTCGTTTCATAATAAATAGATTGTAATACTCTTATTCTACTTGACGATATTTTGTCACAGTTCTTGTACTTCCCAATAAACACACAGTGATTGATATCATGTGTATTAAACGTGTCCACGAAACGTGTACATAACGTTAAAACGACCACGTGTTCGTTGATTTTATTAGGAATTCACGTGTTCGACACGTCGAGTTCGTAGGTACGATGTCCGCCTGGAACACGTATATTTTCGAAAGGGAAAATTCGCCTAATCAACGTGTTCATAAGGTGCGTGTATTCCACGTGAACTCCACGTTTTAAATACACGTAAATTTTCTACATCTTTTAGACGTATATTCCACGTCTATTTTGAAAGTATTTTAAACGTAATTGATATACGTTTATTCAATGTAGTTTCTGTTAATTTAAATATTTTTCGAATTCGATTTCCCCGGCGAATAACGTAAAAACCATCTGTAGTCTCTATTTTCGCATGAAACGAACATTTTTTCGGACGTATGTGTTCCGAATTGAATTTGAATTCGTGCGGCGTGGGCCTTTTTTGCGTTTTTGACGCCTGGGCTCGGATAATAATCGAACTGTGTCACATTGTATCAAAAGGAGGGGGGCGACTAGGGATGAGCCTTAAACTCTTTCTATAGACATCTCTGTAAATTGGAAATAATGCGACCTGAATAATCGACTAGAATCATTTATTGAATATTAATCAATTAATTGAAAATAAAAATGAATTTAACAGTAATTTTCATACTCATCGGATAAAAAGTCAAGGAAATTGCACCAGGTAAGTGAAAACTTATTCATAAGAGCAATGAAATAGTATTTTTCGTACCTAGGCCGTAAAGTAGGATTTTACGGCCGAGTGAGGATGACGCGTCCGAGGACCGGCGAAGCCGGTCCGAGGAACGCACAATCCTCACGAGGCCGTAAAATCTTACGGCCGTGGTGCGAACAACATTTTTTGATCGAGTATACGTAAAGTACGCAACCAAGGCGGTACCAGTATAATCTATAATATAGGTATAAGAGTTGAAGCGTCAAATTCGGAATGGAGATCAATAATAAACAAATGAATTTTTAAAAATGCATATTATACTATATGGATGTAGAGCGGTAGGAGGTGGCTCGCGGAAGCGGGTCCAGGGCCGCAGGCCCTGGTGGGGGGCAGGGGGCGAAGCCCCCGCCAGGGGGTTTGGGGGGGGCAGAGCCCCCCCAACTAAAAAAAAAATTCAAATTGTAAAATAAATAACATAATTTTGAATTGAACAAAAGAATTTCTTTATTTCGAAGAGAAAAATGAACCAAATGAGTACATATTATATTGATGGCAATAGACCTGCCGCGTTAGAACTATATATAGGTGTACGAGACGTAGCTTTCGAAGGACGTCTGCTATAACGCATATTTAGATTTTATTTCAAATGTATATTGAGTGTTAAGGCATGTTTATTCTTGTTTGAATCGGTGATATCATCATTGACTGACAATTTTATTGTTTTTTCTGGTGGCTCATCTTCAACGTCGGCGTATTGATTAATGGATTTGATAATACGATTTGATGTTTTTCTTTTATTTGCTATAGAATCTTCTATATACCCTTCAGCCGCACTAGTCGAATGCCAACCACCATGACGTTTGATCTCTGTCATGTCTGCTCCCGAATCGGAGAGTATTGTAGCAGACGTTCTTCGGAAGCTATGTCCCGTATATAACTCTGGATTCGGTAAATTCAAGTACGTAGCGATTTTTTTCGGAAGGCTGCCGAGATTATGTATGCCCATTATTTGCTTCGTACAGTTACCATTGCGATAAGCGAGGAAGAAATTTGAGGCATCCATACCCGTAGGTCTGAGTTTTATATATTTTGTTATGAGTTTAGCGTAATTTCCTTCTATAGTAAAGGTTCTTGGTATGTTTGTTTTGGTATCGGGTAAATGAAATATATAAACAGAGCCCTCTTGTCTGATGTGTTCGATGGACAACTTGTACAAATCGTCCCGTCTGCAAGCACCGACGATTCCGAGAATCAAAGCTACCTGTAACAACAAAGTACAACAACGGTTAGTGTGTGTGTGTGTGCGCGAGCGTCCATGTGTAATTTTCGACATACCTTGCATGGTAAATGTGTGAAATCAGGAGCATCATGAAGAAAATCTTTCACTTGTTGCGTTGTAAAGATTTTGGCTTTTTTATGTATTGCACCGACATTTTTTTGCTTGACGAATCCCTTTAGTTTGAAGTAGGTTTTGATATCAATGTTTTTTTCCAAATTTAGCATCGTGGCTAGCATAGAATGTCGCGACCATAAACATGCTGCTGATATGGTTTTACTTAAATCATTAAAGTATGCCAGTAAGACGACTTCACTGAATGAATTCGTTTTCTTTTCCTCCATCCATGTTAAAAAGTTCTTGTACGTTTTCACATAAAGATGTTTCGATTTTTCAGGTAGCGTTTTGACTAACGCTTCCTCAGCAGATTTTAATAGTTCAGGAGGTATATGTTCTTCTAGAGAAGTATGTATAGACATTTTTGTTTCCTGTAAAACGATCTCACTTAAATGTTTCCACTCACTAAACACTAACTGCAATTCGTGTCCGCGTATTGTATATGATTGAATCGATTGTGAGTATAGTTGATTTTACAGTAATGTTCATTAATGGGTTCGGGGTGGCTAACTTTTTTTCTGACTTTTTCGGAAATGAGACTCCATTCTAGTCGTATTCCATGTTTCGACGGCCGAAATTATAATAATAATAATTATGACCCCTTGTAAAAATAATATAATATTATTTTATTCGATTGTATCCGAAAAAGTCCGAAAAAACAGTTAGCCGCCGCGAACCCATTAATGAATATTACTGTACGACGGTAGAGCGGCACGGGTTATTTCAGCGAAAGTATTCGGCGAACTGACCCGCAACACGTAAGTCAAATAGAATACATCAGTCAAGTACCTTAAGAGTGCGCAAATCACAACATAGGTTTAAATTCCTTGCGATACTAGTTTTAATGTAATATTTGTCGTTCTATGAAAAATTCAAATTTTACGGACACGTGTTCGTAAAGTCGTACTTTACAGCCGCGAAACACGACCGAAAAGGCGTACTTTACGGATACTCGATCGAAAAGTTTATATCATTCACAGTAATAATTAAGTAGGATCATGACATAACAAATTTCCAGGCATCGGAGTCAGCAAGAATAGCGCCACGCTATTGACACACGGCATCATTTCTCATCGGGTCTTGAAAAAGGATGATCATCTAGTTACCGCAGGATACTGTAGTCTCAATAGACACTTATCGACTCTCAACCTGACCAATGGGTTTCGCAGACGGTTAGAGGAGTGTATTACTGTTGAGGGTGGTCTGTTTGAACATCTTCGACGCAATCGCAGAGTCGCAGAAGTGGTAGAAGAGGTCAGAGAGGTCGAAGACCAACCGGGCTGAAAGAACTCGTGTGGTGTAGCTCCGCTGAGACACGGATAATCAATCTCCTTCTACGTTGGCTGTGACACACCTGGCGGCATGGATGTCTGCATTTTGGAACTCTCGCAGACTTCTAGGAACCCTGCTAAAGAGTGGATTATTTAACCCTCTTTCGTGAAAGGCGTTTCTCCCACTCTGCGGTCAACCGAGAAGGTGGAGCGTAGAGACGATAGTGTGCGTGTCGCGCCACCCTCCCACCAGGGCAGTCTCCACTGGGTCCGGTAAATTAAAAAAGTTCTCAAAACTGTAATTTTGCTAGGTTTTGTTTTTTATCTCAACATTTTTCCTTTTAGTTTCGACTTCTCCATTGTATTAAATTAAAAAGTAAAATTTTTATATTTACTCAAATGATAAAAAGCGAGAAATGAATAAAAGAGCGCGCGAAGAACCCCCGAAAACGTAATGTCACGTTACTGTACGGCCGTGAGGTAGGATCACATCGCAGTGGGGACAGTAGCGACGCACGAATGGTCGTCCCCACTCCGGCGGCTAAATAGTGAGTTAGAGTGACTTTGACGAAAGAGGGTTAATTACGGGCAGTACCATATTTCACTTATTTCTTTTTTCAATTCTTTACTTTGACTATTATGACACTTATTTTTTCACAGAACCGAAGTACTGCAGAGTCCAACGTCGTCGTCGAGCAGTCGACAACGGTAAGTAAAATTTCTTTAACTTTTTATTTTTTGTAAATCTTTTACCAGGACTGGGACTTCAAATTAGAGTAAATTAAACAGCGCTTATTTTTTCACAGAACCGGATCAAGATTTTTACCTTCACGCTGCAGAGTCAGGCAATATCTCATTGAGGTATGGAGCGGGAAGTCACTCAGGAGAGATCTGGCACAAAATTCTTCTGCTTACTCAACCTTCGTCTATGCTCTAGCCTGAGAATAACGATGAAAGATTGTTTTGCAAGACGACGTAAAGTTTTGTTATGTATCAAATGTATTCGTACTTGTTATAATAAATTTGTTCTCACTTACCTGATACATGTCTTGAGCCTTCCTCAACCTAAGAATACGAATCACTGTTTTGCTCTGCTTCATTGTTATTTGAATTAATTAATAAATTTTCATGAAATGTTGACTCTCAATTTTCGTTACTTCTAACATCCAAAAAATAGAGAATTTATGCGTCGAGCGTCCGTAACCCTTATCCATCAGCATTGTATTTTTCAATTGAGGGCTTGAAGATCTTAACATTTCACGACTGTGGACAACATCAAGAATCTGTAATAAAAATCTTCTATCTCCGCTAATTATTTCACATTGCCTCCTTTAGTATGAAATCTACTCTTACCGCGCGGGTGCTACGAAAGATTTCAACTAATCTTATCGGCTCTCCATACCTCTACGTGTATAAAAAGCAAATTTAAAAATTAATTTCTCGAAAACGGTGTAGTGAATTGACTTGAAATTTTGGCAGTAAGCATTTCATTCATCTATCTTTCGATGATAAAACTTTCAAAGATTTCTTATCATTCGCATTTTGGTATCGAACCTCCTTAAAGACCACCCGAATATTTACTTACTCTATTATAATCAGAAGGATAACACAAGCAATTATTAGGTACGCTTATCATTTATTGGTATAAGGTATAATAATAATAGTGTGATGTAATATTAATATACTCGAGGTAACCTTTATTTTTAGATTATATACTTTTTTGAAACAGACAAATCCAACGTTTGTACTTATGTTTTGTAATACTTTTGTGGTTTCAATAATCTTAAATCTAGAGGACAGCATGCTATCGATGCAACGTTAATCGACGGCTGGGCAGAACAACATCGTATTTCAGAATTTGGTTCAACAATATCGTATCTCAGAATTTGTTTAAAAAACATCGTATCTCTGAATTTGCTCCAAAAACATCGTGTCTCGAAATTTGGATGAAAAAGGTCGTATCTATCGTAAGAAACGAGCAGACATACGATGTTTTTCAAACAAATTTCGAGATACGATGTTTTTGGAGCAAATTCTGAGATACGATGTTTTTGAAACAAATTCTGAGATACGATATTGTTGAACCAAATTCTGAGATACGATGTTGTTCTGCTCAGCCGTCGGCTATGTACTTAAGTTTTGTTATACTTTTTTGGTTTTAATAATGTTAAATCTAGAGAAAAGGCATGCTATCGATGCGATGTTTATACTTATGTTTTGTAATACTTCTTTGGTTTGGATAATCTTAAATCTAGAGGACGGCATGCTATCGATGCAACGTTAATCGACGGCTGAGCAGAACAACATCGTATTTCAGAATTTGGTTCAACAATATCGTATCTCAGAATTTGTTTCAAAAACATCGTATCTCTGAATTTGCTCCAAAAACATCGTGTCTCGAAATTTGGATGAAAAAGGTCGTATTTATCGTAAGAAACGAGCGGACATACGATGTTTTTGGAGCAAATTCTGAGATTACGATGTTTTTGCGACAAATTCTGAGATACGATATTGTTGAACCAAATTCTGAGATACGATGTTGTTCTGCTCAGCCGTCGGCTATGTACTTAAGTTTTGTTATACTTTTTTGGTTTTAATAATGTTAAATCTAGAGAAAAGGCATGCTATCGATGCGATGTTTATACTTATGTTTTGTAATACTTCTTTGGTTTGGATAATCTTAAATCTAGAGGACGGCATGCTATCGATGCAACGTTAATCGACGGCTGAGCAGAACAACATCGTATCTCAGAATTTGGTTCAACAATATCGTATCTCAGAATTTGTTTCAAAAACATCGTATCTCTGAATTTGCTCCAAAAACATCGTGTCTCGAAATTTGGATGAAAAAGGTCGTATTTATCGTAAGAAACGAGCGGACATACGATGTTTTTGGAGCAAATTCTGAGATTACGATGTTTTTGCGACAAATTCTGAGATACGATATTGTTGAACCAAATTCTGAGATACGATGTTGTTCTGCTCAGCCGTCGGCTATGTACTTAAGTTTTGTTATACTTTTTTGGTTTTAATAATGTTAAATCTAGAGAAAAGGCATGCTATCGATGCGATGTTTATACTTATGTTTTGTAATACTTCTTTGGTTTGGATAATCTTAAATCTAGAGGACGGCATGCTATCGATGCAACGTTAATCGACGGCTGAGCAGAACAACATCGTATCTCAGAATTTGGTTCAACAATATCGTATCTCAGAATTTGTTTCAAAAACATCGTATCTCTGAATTTGCTCCAAAAACATCGTGTCTCGAAATTTGGATGAAAAAGGTCGTATCGAAACGAGCGGACATACGATGTTTTTGGAGCAAATTCTGAGATTACGATGTTTTTGCAACAAATTCTGAGATACGATATTGTTGAACCAAATTCTGAGATACGATGTTGTTCTGCTCAGCCGTCGGCTTTGTACTTAAGTTTTGTTATACTTTTTTGGTTTTAATGATCTTAAATCTAGAGAAAAGGCATGCTATCGATGCGATGTTTATACTTATGTTTTGTAATACTTCTTTTGTTTGGATAATCTTAAATCTAGAGGACGGCATGCTATCGATGCAACGTTAATCGACGGCTGAGCAGAACAACATCGTATTTCAGAATTTGGTTCAACAATATCGTATCTCTGAATTTGCTCCAAAAACATCGTGTCTCGAAATTTGGATGAAAAAGGTCGTATCTATCGTAAGAAACGAGCGGACATACGATGTTTTTGGAGCAAATTCTGAGATTACGATGTTTTTGCGACAAATTCTGAGATACGATATTGTTGAACCAAATTCTGAGATACGATGTTGTTCTGCTCAGCCGTCGGCTTTGTACTTATGTTTTGTAATACTTTTTTGGTTTTAGTAATCTTAAATCTAGACGAAAGGCATGCTATCGATGTGATGTTTGTACCAGCACAATCTCATTCCTCCTCTTCGACGAAGAAAATTATGTTTTGCGCATATCCTTCCTCTTTTTAGATTGCTTCAACCAATCTTTGATAGTATCCGCGATACCTTTGTCTGTGGCCCCTTCTTTAATTTTGAAATTGAACCGTACAGCCTCTGTAATTGATAGAACATTAGCGTGAGCATATTATTTTTCTTCAAAACCCAAATCTACACATCTAGACACATGGAGGTGAATTTCCAATTCAGGCCTGCCAATCGAAAATCAGCCTTTTCTTTGGATTTTAGGACACCGATCTTTCAAATTTGAGGAGGTTTTCAGAACCATTTAAAATCCATTAAGGAACCTCAAGTCGCACTCTCATGGAGTAAGTGCTTAAATTTTGGATACCAAATGTTTCAATTTTACTGGGGAAACCCCCACAGGTTTCTCAGTAAAATCCTATTCTTTGATTTTTTTTCTTCAATGATTCATCAAAATCCAATTAACAATTCCTCACAGCAGTTTTAAGATTATGTTAGCATCTGTATTGATGAAAACATTCGACATTCTGCGATGAAAGTGTATGCGCAGGGGACCTTTTTGCGGTCTCTTTGCAGTCTTGATGCTGCGGAAGGTTCCCAGCGCAGAGAATTCGGTCGCAGAGGATTAATATAGTTCGACAATACATATCGCGTGTGTAACGGTATAAGGACGTATGCGCCAATATACGACCTTTTACCACGTATAAAAGTAAAAGGGCATAACTTTTTTTTTTTCCCCGTATTTCCGCCGAAAATGTCAAAATGCGTTCAAAAAAGACGGATTTGAAAAATTATTCAATTAACGGTATAAGGTCGTATCCGCCAAAATCTGTTTTTTGGTGCGAATGCTCCAGAAACTTCTGAAACGCAAAAATACATCGATATTCCAGAAAAGTTGGAAATTTTTTTATTTAAAAAAAAAATTGGAGACTAATGGTATAAGGTCGTATTCGCCATTTTTTTTTTTCCGGAAACGCTCCAAAAACTTCTGAAACGCAAAAATACATCGATATTCCAGAAAAGTTGGAAATTTTTTTATTTAAAAAAAAAAAAATTGGAGACTAATGGTATAAGGTCGTATTCGCCATTTTTTTTTTTTTTTTCGGAAACGCTCCAAAAACTTCTGAAACGCAAAAATACATCGATATTCCAGAAAAGTTAGAAATTTTTTTATTAAAAAAAAAAAAAAATTGGCGGATATGACCTTATACCATTAGTCCCGAATTTTTTTTTTTTTTAATAAAAAAATGTCTAACTTTTCTGGAATATCGATGTATTTTTGCGTTTCAGAAGTTTTTGGAGCGTTTCCATAAAAAAAAAAAAAATGGCGGCTACGACCTTATACCATTAATAAATGTGATGGAGAAGCAAATAAGTTGGTGGTGAAAGGTCGGATCCACCAAACATACGACCTTTTACCTTTATTTATTTTTTTATGTAATTTCAATGAATCTATGTGTTTTGGGTACTTTTACAGTGAACGCCGCGAAAAAAAAAAATATACGACCTTTTACCACCAAAATCGCCTTTTTGGCGGATACGACCTTATACCATTAGACACGCGATATATTACTATGATCCGCAAATTTATAAAAGTACTTTTCGATCTACCATTTTTTTTTAGTCATTCACAAAAAGAGACAATCGGTTTTTGTCCCAAATTTCACCGAAACCTCCCCGAACAAAAATATCAATAAATCTGTACTCAATTGTAATTATTTTCACATAAGACCCATGTTGGCAGACGGTCTCCTCCAAGCTTTTCAGACACTTCAAATATTTATTACTGGATCAAATTATGGTTTAAATTTCCTTGTTTTGATAGAAAAAAAAAAATTAGGCAGTGCATGAGATTTTTTCTTGTAAGTATCAACTCCAGGATTGAATTCGTTTATTGGGGACAATATTCGTTGAAATAGATTTTCTACCTGTGATACATTTCACGGTATTCTTCTTATTAAAAGCCTCCTTCTCCCTATGCCCAACCCAGTTGTACTCCATTCCAACAACGTCTGATAGAAGAAAGCGCATCATATTCATCACGGCTCTTCTTGGATTGGAGCCGCCCAAAGCAGCAAGTCTCTTGGTCTGTAATGTGATATGAATGTATTATATGTGCTCGTTTGCTGAATACTGTACAGACATTTAATCATTTCTATCAACTGGTTTGAAGTGACATGAAAGATTTTTAATTTTTGATAAAAATTGTTATGTCTCACATGTCGACTTACTAGTCGAGTTTGTAAATATCATAATAGAACTACAGCAGTTTCGTTGAGAATGAAATTGAAGAGAAAATGTGAGTTTATCATGTAGTCCGAGTGAAATGTTATATATATCAACACAAATGAAAGAATACCGTGACCAAATTTTTGCATTCTATGAGAAAACAGTTATTGGAGATCATACTTACTAGGTACGAACTGTGATTCTCATTTTGTAGAAGTAAATCGTATCTTTCGAATTCATGGACGCTAAGGAAAGGAAATGGCGGTGTATCAGCAGGCCTTTCGGCCACATCGAGTGCTTTTGTGGTCGCTCTTGCCATCGCGTTGAGCATAACTTGATTCTGTTCACACGTGGACTTGACTTGTTCCAAGGTGGTGAATAACTCACGGAGTGTTACTGGCGCCAGGGAAAAGTTAGATGCATCATTGAAGACCCTTTCGCGAGCGTTATGAATGAACCCTTCCTCGTGCGTCCTAGATCCCCTCGACGACGAAGCGCTTGTGACGGAACTATTATTGAGTGAACAACGGCTAGCATTTGACACGTTTCGTAACTCAACGTCAGGCGTTGCTGTGGTCATACGAGGACTCCTGTTTCTGAGAGATGTAGCTGAAGGCCTTGCTGGAGTATTACTGCATGGGCTTGGCACGCTTAGTAAGGCAGCATCAGGTTTGTGATTTACCATGCTCCGATAAGCCCCAGACACCAGACTCCGGCCTCTCTGAAGGACAGGACTCTCGCCTCGACTGAAAACAGGAGACTCGCCTCTATGAAGGACAGGAGTCTCGCCTCTGTGAAGGACAGGACTCTCGCCTCTGTGAAGGACAGGAGTCTCGCCTCTGTGAAGAACAGGACTCTCGCCTCTATGAAGGACAGGACTTTCGTCTCGATTAAAAACAGGATTCTTGCCTCTATTAAGAACAGGACTTTCGCTTCTGTGAAGAGAAGTGTGTCCGGCATCATGATCCAGTCCGGTGATTGATCGTTCGAGATGCGACAAAATCTCTGGCGCGATTTCTGGCGGTGTGTCACAGTCATCGGTAGACTCCTCGGTTTCATCTACGTCGGATTTATTCCTTTTTTTGTTTTTTTTAGATTTTTTGGTACGAGTTCTCTTATGCTTCTTTTGCTTTCGCTTTCGCGTAGTTCTGTCAGCATGAGACTCCGTTATGTCAACCACTGCGGTTGGTCTCAGGCCACTACTTCCAGCATCAGTCGATCCATTATCAATTAAGACATTCATCTTCTGCGATGCTGTTTCGTAATCTACGAATACAATGAATGTCATAAACGGAACTGCAAAGCTGACACGTGGATCACTATACAAGACTGGCATATGCTGATTACGATTATAAATCTGACTATGAGATCATCAACGATCATTAGGGACAAGTGGTGCAAAGCGAGCACGCCGGGGATAGTGAACATTTGGGATATTTGTCTTGGCATTAAGCTGGACCGATTCCGCGTACAAATACCGACTCTGGAATATCGTTGACCTAGAAAATATCCGAATTGTTTACTTTGCCCGGCATACTCACTTGCACCACTCTGCCCTGCATGAGATTACAATAACACGTGTATAACATGACGATGGTGATTCACTCTTCCTGAAAATCAAATTCAATATGAGAAATGTATATTTTCAAACAACGACAGAGTTCCCTTTGCAGATGTCGTGCACATGTCGGATCGACAAACAAGTCACAATCAACATTTACATTGAGACTAAAAAATAGTTACTTAACGAGACCAAAGTTTGATGAAACCAAAAAATAAATATTGAGTAAGACAAAAAATTAAGTTAACGCGAATATATTCTATTTATTGTTTTTCTTTATCAAAGTCTATTGTTTGACGAAATGATGTTCCTTTATAGTATATAATTAGTTTTATATACCGCAAGCATGTTTTACGCGGTTTTTCGTGGTAGTTTTCGGGACCTAAGGCAGCCGATTATTGACGCGTGGCGTGGGTCTGCAAATGCGCATGCGCAGAGTTAACTTTTAGCTCCTAGGAGTTAAATGAAGCTACTTTCAATGCCTAGGAGTTAAATGAAGCTACTTTTAACTCCTAGGAATTAAAAGTGCTCGAATACGTACTCCGCGCATGCGCACTAGCAGACGATTATAATCGATTTACATCGACTACTCGAAGCGGTATAGAAGCGCTGGCATATAACCTCAAATTTTCTCACATCACGTTCGTTAACGTCGCTACATAATCTTTAACCTCTAAAATAGTAGTAAAGCAGTATAAGTGAAAGAGAATGAGTGAAATCGAGCGAAGCAGTACGCCACCCGAGCTACGTGAAGCAGCTGAAAATGCCAGTTATGATGTATTGCCATCAAAATCGAAAGCACTGTACGAATCTACGTATAACAAATATACAACCTGGAGGCAGAAGTACAAGACGAAATCATCTTCGGAAACGGTCTTGCTCGCGTATTTCAATGAACTCAAGACAAAATATAAGCCGCCTACTCTGTGGTCAACATATTCAATGCTCAAAAGCACTATAAATCTTATCGAAAATATCAACATCGCCGGATACCCATTGTTGATAGCATTTCTGAAAAAACAGTCAGCCGGATACCAGTCCAAGAAATCCAACGTGTTATCTTCGGAGGAAGTACAGACATTTTTAACTACGGCTCCAGATCACGAATACCTAGCAACGAAGGTAAATAATATCAGATACATATACATGTATACACTATCGTATGCGCACTATACACCATAATATAACTAAATATACCACGTTTCTCACAGGTTGCTCTGATTTTTGGCATCTGCGGAGCGTGTCGAAGCCATGAATTAGTGAATATCACATTGCAGGATATGACCAAACAGGGTGATGTAACAGTGGTCAATCTTCCAAACACCAAAACGAAGAAACCGCGATCGTTTGTCATCAGTCAGGAGTTCACTGAAATAGTGCGAAAATACGAAGCCCTCCGCCCCACAACAACTCCGAGCAACAGATTTTTCATCAACTACCAAAAGGGAAAATGCACAACACAAGTGATCGGCAACCACAAATTTTCAAGCATGCCAAAACAAATTGCAACATTTTTAAATTTGGCAAACCCCGAGACTTACACAGGGCATGCCCTTCGGCGTACCTGTGCAACATTGCTCGCCGACTCCGGGGCCAATATAACAACTCTCAAGCGCCACGGAGGTTGGAAATCGAGCACTGTTGCAGAGGGATACATAGAAGATTCCATTAAAAACAAAACAAAGATTGGCAATATTTTGTCATCGTCAATAAATATGCCTTCGATGCCCACAATGCCCTCAACGTCTTATGAACCACGCGGCAACCTTGATGATACTCCACTTTTGAAGCGACCCAGAATTAATGAAATAATCTCATTTTTTTTTTTTTTTACTTACGCGGTATTGCACTATCACCGACGATATATATATATATATATATATATATAAGGCATGATATAATATTTGATGTACTGCATAATAATAAGAATAAATGAACCAAAGACTACAATTTTTCGGAAATAATGTACTAATTTTATTGATTTTGAAACTCATTATACGACAGTCGGGGGGCTCCGCCCCCCGAACCCCCCAGGCGGGGGCTTCGCCCCCTGCACCTCCACCAGGGCTCCGCCCCGGACCCCCGTCGCGTACCCTGTGCTTTTATCGGTTTTTTTTTCACATTAATTATTCGCTTTCTGATACATACTTTAATGAAAAACCTTGTAAAACATGCTTTTTTGGTATACAAAGTATCGTGTGCACCACGGAGGCAAAGTCTTTAACGCCTCGCACGTTTGCAATACTCGTCTTCGGCTCGCGCGTGCGCTCGCCTACGACTCGTATTGCAAGCTCGCGCTCGGCGTTAAAAGACCTACTTTGCCTCCTTGATACACAATGTACTATTATGTTTGTTTTCGTTCAAATATATTTTGATATTTCTTTATGTTCAAGTATAATCTTCAATGTGCTCTTGTCATAGTAAAAAATAATGAATAGATGAAGTAAATACGAAAGAACGTGTGATATTATGATTAGATATAGTTCTCAGCTTTCTATTACTCTTGAAAAACCTTAATGAACAAAAAATAAAGAAAATTATGACCTAGTCTCTTTTAACTCTGTTGATTTTCTTCAAATGAAATTGGTTTTTCTTTCTTTTTGCCCCCCACACCCCCCACCGGGGCTCCGCCCCTGGACCCCATCGGTGATTAGGTATGTGTCTCGTTTTTGACGAAGGTAGCGCAGAAAATAGGATGTGTGGCGCGGACGCGTATGAGCGGATCCACGTCACTTCACTAAAAAAAAAACCGTCAAATCACGGATCTTTGCGCCATTCAAAATATCTTTAGTAGTGTGGAAAAAAAATACAACTTGAAGGATTTTGAAAATTTTTAAAAAATGGCGTAGTTAGAACTATGTGAATTTTTGTAAACCGCTGTTGCACCGCTATGTTTGAAAATTCATATCTCCGAAAGTATTCACCGGAGCGGGCTGATCCTTGAATCATTTTGCTCGTAAAAGAATGCGCTCTCATAGAAAAAATTTTGTTTCCAAAAAAAAAAGCCCTTCAATTTTTTTTTTCGTTTTTTTTCTTAATTTCGCTGCCATTTCCGCGGGACTCACAGCAATTCATGAAGATAAATTTTTTTAGATACCCGAATCCTTCCCCTTCAACCCTAAAAAAAAAAACTTCATGAAGAAAATACCTGGGCCGGAGAAAAAAAAATAAAACGTCTTGTCGCGCGTCGCCGCGCGGTCGATCTTTTGCAATATTTTGGTGGCTGTGAGAAGTGCAGATGTTTTTAGCGATGATTCGCTCGATGACACTTAGTAGGACACCTCTGTTGTGAAATTAATTCATAATTTTTATGAAATCAAATTCTTCCGATGCGGAAAATAATTTTGTTTTGACGAGTTTATGAGATATTGGAATGACCGCATGTAATTTCAGAGTGCTACGAACTGTCAAGGCTTTGTCAAATCGATTTTGTAAAATAGATTCTTCTGCTTGATGTTCTGCAGAAGCAGATCCCGTTTTTGATCAAGATTCCCGGGAAAAAATGATTTTGTATGATCATATATGATTATATATAATTGCCTATATATGATCAGATCCAAAAATTGGCCAGGTCTGATCATATATAACCATATGGGTATACCATATATGGTTATATATATGATCATATTATATAGTTATAGAGATCGATACGTATCATTATTTGAAAATAAAATTATAATACTTTCATTTATATAGAAATTGATATTTTTCGAACTCTTGAAAAAAATTCATATTTTTGAGCTAGATGATATACCTTCTGAACCTAGATTTTTTAATAATGAAAATTTCTTTTTCAATCAATCTTCGCAGAAATAAATTCATATATCGCAGCCAGGTCTGATCGGATCCAATCATATATAGACCTGTATATAACTATATATAGGGTTATATCAGCCAGGTCTGATCAGATCCAATCATATATAGACCCATATATAGCTATTGGGATCTCAAGTAGGGGCGTGGCCTATATTCCCAGAAGCAATATGGCTGCTCTAAGTGGGCTCATTGACAGCTGAGCATTCGCGCGCCCGTAGTGCACAAGTGATTATGATTCAACGGTTTTTGGTGAAAAAATGATAAGTATATCTGAAATTTGTACCTGGGCAGCAGCGACTCCGAGCAGCCGCAATTTTGTAGAAGGAGAACGAGTGTTGAATGCCAAACACTTGATTTATTGTGGAAGAATCGCAGAAAACAACACTGACAATCTGCAAGTGTTGGCATTCTGCTTGCAAACTTCGGGATTGAAACAGCGTCCCCACGAGATAAACGGTGTTTTCAATAAAAGTGGAAAAATTTTGTCGATGCAATGTTCTTGCAGAGCCGGCCTAAGCGAGAAATGTAAACATACATTGGCAGTGTTACTATTCTGCAGCAGGTACTTACAACAATAACCTAGAAATTGGGCTTCCATATTACATAAGACATGTCTTTGATCTGATACACGAATTTTAGGACTAATGTAGAAGAATTGGAGGAGACATCATGCACCGACAAGAAGTGTATTTGGAGCTCCTGTCAGAAAAAGTCGTTGTCGGACTTATATGATCCTCCTCCCTTAAAGGATCATCCTTGCTTTGCAGCAAATAATAAATCTGTAGAAGTTTCCAGTGAAATGGCTGAAATTAAATTAACCGGCTATCTCAGAGTCCGGTTGAAAAAGCGGCTATTTCAGAGTCCGGTTGAAGAAGCGGCTATCTCAGAGTCCGGTTGAAGAAGCGGCTATTCCAGAGTCCGCTTGAAGAAGTGGCTATCTCAGAGTCCGGTTGAAGAAGCGGCTATCTCAGAGTCCAGTCGAAAAAGCGGCTATCTCAGAGTCCAGTTGAAAAAGCGGCTATCTCAGAGTCCGGTTGAAAAACCAGCCATCTCGGAGTCCGCTTGAAAAAGCGGCTATCTCACAGCCGAAATTTTTCTGCCGCGAATCAAGTTGGTACCACTGTCCAGCAAAATTTAAATACCGATGCAGTAATTTATCATGCCATTTCAAGTTGTAGAAGTGAGTAAAATATTCTTGGAATAAAAACAAATAGGCGCTTACGAGGAGGTAAAAAAATATCGTCCTGAATTAGATTACGTGTTATGCTATATTATAATATGTTCAATATATTATCCGAATCAGGTAGCAACTACGCCAAGTAGCAGAAATTTCTCCAGCTACATTAATAAGAATTATAGTCATGAATTATATTTGGCATGTAATAACACGATTGCATCTTATAATGTTATTCTTTGATCCCGAACAATTCTTCACTTTTTTTCGAAATAATGCCATGCATTTCGAATGAAACGGAACACTTTTCGTATTCGGGACTAGGTATTATATTTACGAACAATCATTGATTGATTGGATTTATTGTAACGAGTTACCGTACATTGAGACAGTGTCGATTATACTATAATTTATTATCCTACTTCTACGCCAGAATCTAATACTAATCAATGGAAATTACTTGTTGGTTGAATAATATGGACACACATTAATATCTCATAAATTATCGTTGATTTTATTTTAATTTCACATGATATGCAGCGATTCACAATTTATTTTCAATGATGTGTGGAATAATTTCGAGGGAGAAAAAAAAAAGTTACTAAATCTTTGCAATAATTATTAAGTATTTATAATTAATAATAATACTAACATCATCGCGTAATAGTATCAATGAAATCTTTTTTGTTTAACAAATCAAATTCGAATTAAAAAAGGATATTTAAAAAAAAAAGGATATTTCTGTACGTATATATGTGTGGTTTGAAAATTTATATAGTATCGACGAAATTAAACACCGAGACGGACGTCGTCGGTTATGTACCACGCCATTATAACCAGCTAATTATTTAGCTCAGAAATATTATTATTATAAGTAGATTTTATGCGGGCTCAAAGTAGACCCGGAACGAAATTATTATAGGCGCCAGTATGATGTCTAGCATTTGACTAATTAGATACGTGTAGCCATACCAGTACATGTTACCTAACTGCTTGTATATATTGCTCACGATGACTGCACCTCTCATAATTGAAGAAAAAAAAGTGGTTAAGGGCTGCAGACTCTTCGCAAAAATGTTTCGTCGATTGATGAAGCGCTACGAATTTTAAACATGGGTTATTTCGCACCAGTTAGTCGTTCTTTTAACTTTTCAGCAGTTGACTATTCGAGGATTTCTCCTCCTTGAATTATTTTCGAAGTCAAGTTTCATAACGTATAAATCGAGCAATCAAGCAAAGAAAATAAAGTGATATTTGCGTGAATGTGTTACCTAAACGATACTCTATTCTTGGAGTACCTAATACAAGTTAATGATATATGATATATTTTTTTTTTTTTTACCGATATATGTTAATATATTAATAAATAATTATATTATATTATATTATTTCAAAAAAATTTGAAAAAAAATTGTAAAAAAATTGAAAAAAATGTGACAATATGCGAAAAGGAGAAACAGATACAAGGGGATTTACGGTAATACGTGTATTTTAATTTAACTGATACATGCAGGTTGCTTCGTTACTCCTGTATTGTGTAAAACTGTAAAACTGCAAAACAACGAAACAAATATTCATACGCGAAACCAAAAATTCTGTAGTTTGGGAACAGAGTCAATGATGTTTGATTATTGCGTAGGCGTATAATATTTTCTATAGGAAATGAGATGATTTCGATTATTTTACATCGCTTTAAACAATCTTCTAGCATTAGTTATAATCGCAAAGCAGTTATTTTCCTAATTACTAGAAAGCTATAGTAATTTTCAAGACGCAAGCTGTTCGATATACTTATTATTGACAACATGTTGTTATACTATAATTATCCTACTTCTACGCCAGAATCGATTCGTAAAATTCGCGATGATCCGAAGGGATGAGTCCCTGGTCGAGGAGTGATTGCAAATCCTTCTTTTTGCCCGCATCCAGAGGAAGCTTGCTTTCATAAGCCCTTTGCAAAATTTTATCTGGCCACGTTGCATCGCCTATCTGTAAATATAGCGGCTCCTTATCAAACCGATATTTATACTCGATTTTTCCATCGGAATGTACATTGATCTCGCGAAGTCGAGAAATCGTGAGTTGAACCCATTTTTTTTTTTCGGCAAAACTCGTGAAATCGAGTACTTGACTCTGATCAAGTTCGTGCAGCATGTACGGTGCACCGTTCACTTTGGCTGCTTTGATTGTTTCACACCACTGTTGTTGTGTGAAAATCGAGCGATTTTCAGATTCTTTTTCTATTCGCGCGTGCATCGAATCTCCGGGATTTTGCGTATGACCGACTTCTAGGTATCTGTGACAACAGTAATTAATGAATGATTGGAAATTTCAAACGCTTAACTCGTATTATTAAGACTATTTATCAATCAATGACACAATGACCCCTCTTGCCCGCGTATGATGAACTCGGAGCGTCACCGAACTTAGACGGGTACGTTCAGATACGAAAGCCGCTACTTTCTCCCTTTGGGTCCCCCCCGCTATCTCTATTAATTCGTGAGTTATTCGCGTTGTTTCAACCGACCCCTGTTACAACTGACCCCTGTCTCCCCTACATACAATCAGTGAATGGAACTTTCCTATTCGAATTATCATTCTGTAGGTCAGTAACACAGTAGTAGTAAATGTTTATAGTAAGATCAGCTCTACAATACGCTGTACCTGTGTGTGATTTTCACGTTAAATTCCATTGCAGCTCTCGTGTACATACAGTATAAGACGTGATTTCGATTCTGCCCGCCACAATTATCACTGTAAAATCTAAAATCTTTAATTCCGTCTTTAACTTTTTCGGATATGAAGTGCCAGAGACAGCTGCCTATTTCGTTGGCACCCCTTTTAGCAATGGTCTCATTCCATACGTAACAAGTTCCCTCCTTCTTGGCCATGTCAAATACCGTGAAATTATATATGGCCAGTTTCCGTTTATAATACATGACGGACGTCTGTGAATGTGGCGTCACCAAAACCTGTCGGGTGTATTTTTTTTTTTTTTTTGTATAACCATAATCGATGCGCTATGTTCAATACCGATGTTAGGTAGTCATACCAGTTATCGACACCTTAAGCCCAGTTATTGACACCCCCATTATCTAATTATTGTGAATAAATAATACGCATTTTTAAAAATTCAACGATACAAGCCTGCAGTAGCGCTACAATCGGAGAACACAAATCAATTTTTCGGAAATTTTCGGAAAAAATATACGAAAAATATAGCCAAAAAATGTGAATCATTCAAACAGTGTCTGTAACTGGTAGGTACATACAACTACCTTGATATATGTTTTTTTTTTTTTACCGAGAATATTCTCAAGAAACCTCAATGTAATATAATCACTCGTGAATATAGTGAGGATCACAAAACTGAAAAAAATTATAGTTTGTTTTCAAGATTCTGACTTTGATAGATCGAAATTGAGCTCCTGTTCTATATTAAGCGAAGTAGTATGTACCTTATAATATAATGTACAGGTATAAATAATCAAAAATACCTTTTGCAGATCGAAACAAGCTGTACATATTATTGTCGTTCCAGCTTCGAGTGCTGTATCTTTATCTCTGTACATTAGTTCACGGGATTTTATTTTATTATCAATATGCTCGCCGTGAGTTTCCTGTTCTAATACTTTTTGTTCCGATGTCAGTAAATCGAAGTGGCTGCAGATTGCGCATTGGTCTTTCTTTGGCTTATGAAAGCTCAAGTTATATCCGTAAAAAATACTTCGGTAATGATGCTCCGAAGCGATGTTTGCATCATCTCGATCGGCCATCCACTCCTTGTATTGTCGGTACATTTTACCGATGTTTAGATTTTCGTCCAAGTACTGTCTATTACTTCTCGCTCGGGTGTAATGCGAGTCAACTCGTGGGAATGTTTGAATGTGATCTTTTACGGATTGTGTGACAGACGGAGTTATTTTTTTCGGCCTATTTGTGTGAGCGCCACGCCCATCGGATGAAATGAACTGTCCATCGCTTGCTTTCTTTTTATCCACAGTTGACAACCAATGACGAGTGATACCTGGGATAAAAAATGTGTATATAGAAAAGAGTGGTTCTTACTTCCTTTGATCGCTCATCAGTCTTCCCAAATTTTACGTTTACTCAGTATGTTTCATTTTTTACACAATCAGCAATAATTCACATATAAACTGATTATTTCGAGCTGTGGCCATTCAACTAATGTCACGTTATTGCCGTATAGTGAATGCTGAATAGTCACGTACCTAGAGTGTCGAGAAACGTTCTTCGACAGACCTTTACTTCTTTCGTAGAAGTCCTCAGGATAAATTTGTGGGTGCGGTTTCTTCTTCCGGGAGTTTCATTTTGCGCAGCACTGTCCACTTTTATTGGGTTCCGTGTATCCATATGCCGAGCAATGTAGTCCCATTGACGTGTATGATCTTCTAGCGCCCAAAATGGAGAAAAAATTGTTTGCCGCTCTGTCATATTTATCTTATCTTGACATCGGAATCTACAGGTCCTATTACACCCGCTATGCATCTTTCTATTGCCGAAAAGAGTCCCCGTCCTCGAAACACCAGCTTTTCCGGAATTTCGTGCTTTTTTCGCAGCAAAATCTCTCCATTCACTAGGGCACCTCCGTCGTTTCCTAGATCTCATCGATGAGCATCCTACGTCATCTTCATCTTCGTGGTCAGTATCGTCATGCTCTTCAGAATTTTTCGAGGAGGAAACTTGTGAGATGTAAGACTGATGATTAGAGTTGTCAGAGTCATAATCACCCATTGAATCAGACTCCGGTTCGGGAAGGGGCTCGTTAGCCGATTGCGTATGGGCATCAAAATTGCCAGGTCCGTTCGATGAAGTATGCGACGCATCTTGCGATTTTGACTGCTCTGCATTTGGATTATTAACGTGACTTGAATCTGATAGTGTATTGACGAGCACAGACAATAATTACTACTAAATTTTGTCTAGCTTACCAGCTGTGAATATGATTTTTTTTTTTTAGTTCAAGGAAGGGGCAGGGTCGCGAGCGCGTGATATCCGAGAAAATAATTACCTTCAAAAGTTGAGGATCGACCAGCTACATTGGGGGTCAATTCTGTAAGTCTGTTTGATTCAAAATGACTCTCGGAAAGTGCCAATGTTATGTCATTCACTCGATGCGGACGTCTTGAATCATTGTGGCATTTATCAAAATCTGTACGAATGCATCGATTATATGAAATTATAGATGTCATAATATTTCTTTGACTATTCTACTCCATGGGTATTTTTTCTTCGCAATGCAGGGATAAATAGCGTAAACACACACTGCACACGCTCACACAAATATTTTACTCCAAAAATAAAATGTTTGTACTTACAATCCATTTTTTTGTCTGAGATCAAACAAAAAGATTCTCAACAAAATATTTGTTTGAATAGTCGCAATTAAATACTCGAATGTTACGACAAAATATATATATACTGCTCAACCGATTCTTAGTTACACTAATTGAAATTCAATAAATAAATTTATGATTTATTCATTTGGTTGCTGTTTTAAACAAAACAGTATAGGTATGAACTATGAAGTTGGTCCCACCGTCTTCTGTTTTTTTTCATGGAAGGAAAGAAGTGGATTTTATATTTTATATTTTATATTTTTTTTCCGCTGGACATGTGCTCATTGCAATTACTTGTTTTTTTTTCTAATTTCCTCATTTTCAATGCGATATAAAAATATGAATTTAAACAATTAAAGTATATCGATTAAATTAGGTTTTTACCAAAGTAATGAAAAATTTCATAAAAACGAATGAATTTTATATTTTATAAAATATGAAATATCGTATATAATATTAAAGTTCGAAATCGGATGTCCGGATGTCACACTTTTTTTTCAGAGCACTATAGCTTGACTGTACATGTCTGCGTGCTTCTCACTGTCATGCTATCTGACCTCGGACTTCGCTGTTACATATGATGCGATATTATTATCAAGAACGTTCCAGGATTGATACATGAGTTTTTCTAGATTATAAAAAAAGTATAGTAGGGACAGTAATAATAACACCTGTTCTCGCGATATTTTAATTATTTATTATTTTTTCATGAGGGTTTTCAAAAATATCGCAAAAGTCTTGGCCACGGCCTCCTTCCGCGACCGCTCCTCCTGCCGCTGCTGGAGCCTTTGCCGCCACTCTTTGGCACTGCTGCCGGCCCTCCTCCCTCTGTACGCTGTTATAAAATCAAATATTCGAATAAATATTCTACAAAACAACATAGCCAGAATTATTGAGAATTGACCTTGCGATTACATATAGGTGCGAATTCACACCAAGGGTTTCTCATTTCGCCTGTATCTTTTCGATATCGGGAAGTACGGTGTTTTCCCCACCACGAAAAAAAAAGTCGAACAGTTTTTCCAGCAGATGGCCCCGGACCAACATTCAATTATATTTTGGCCATCGGAGGAGACGGACGTAAATTCATTTTCGGTGCGAATTTTTACCCGCGTGCAACTCCCGACTGATGAAGGAGTTTTTTGCGATTGAGGAATCAAATATACTCTGATAACAGGGCTGTTAGTGGTCAAGCCCCCTAAAAAATATGATTGTAGAACTGATGAAGATTGAAAAATATGACATAAAAATGACCGAAATATCCTCATTGTATAACAGACAATTGATCCATGTATGACGAAGAAGAGCGAACAATGAATGTAACAAAAACTGAGTCTAAACTATAATGAGACAGGTAACGAAAACGGGAAATTGAAGTAAGGATTGGTAGTTAACGTATCGTTTGCTCTATTGCGACGTTCCGCAAGACTTAGGATCTTAAAGTTAGAACTGAGATATGAGGTTCAGTGCTCAATGAATCAATCTTTTTCTGGAATGTCGAATAAATAAACCTGTATTACCCTCAAATTATGAATATTCCCGTTGGATGTCGGGTTCGAATTTTTGATTTCCTTCAATGGAAAAAATGGTATTTATTTGGAAAAAAATAGTGCCTTCACCATTACAGTTTTTACAATGTTTGTAATTTGTATTTAGATTTTTTTCTAGATCATCATCGCCATTTCATTCGGCATATTCTGAGCTTCGAATAATACAGGTAATGAATGAAAATGGTTGGTTGGAGTCAGAGATGTGAAGCGCTGCAGTCAGCTGGTGCGAATTCGCACCGGCGTGTGAAACTCAGGCTTTCGAATAGGTGTGTGATCAAAGGGTTATGAATAGAAAAAAATTTCAATTGTCGCTACTTATTATCGATGAGTAAGTACGAAGAAAAATTCGTGAAAAAACTGAATTTTGATTTTTTGCCGTCACTGGATAGAAAAAAACACAGTCGTGCTAAGGAATCTGAGGAACAACGATCTAGCAGACTTGAAGCCGCTGCAAAATACAAAAAGAAACAAAGAGAATCTATTCGTATGGTCAATTCAAATAAAAAAAAAAATATTTGCAAAGAATTTTCAGTGTCATCTAGGACGAAAAAAATGAAAACTGATAATCATACGATTTCCAGAGGAAGCGCGCTGATAGCGAACTCAGATTACAAAGAAGATGAGGTGAAACTTAATTATTTGGGAGAAATGAATAATATATGTGAATTCTGTAATGCTAAACATTTCGTTTTTGAATTACCAACCGATAAAAAGTAAAGCATTTGTTGTCACAAAGGTAAAGTACGTATTTTTGAAGATAGTACTTATCCTGAAGCGATCGAACAGTTAATCAACGGTACCGATAAAAGTAGTAAAAATTTCATGCGCAACGTAAGGAGTTATAATAATTCTTTGGCATTCGCAAGTTTCGGTGAGAAATTGGATTCAATGAATGGAAGTCGGGGTCTTTTTGTATCCGCATCTGTGGACAAACGTATCATAATACATACGCGCTTCACCCAGATGTCCATGAAACACGTAAATATGGACAATTGTATATCATCGATACCGAAATCGCCACTAGAATACGTATGCAGCATCCCGGCAATAATGATTGTTTACCAGAACTACTGAGCGAATTGGATGATATTATACGAAGAACGAATCCATACGCGAAGGCTTTCAAAAGGATGCACGAGATGGAAGAAGAAGAACGAAAACTGGCGAATACAGCCGGCCATCCCGCCCGCGAAGTAAGAATGTGGTTGAAGTGGCATGATGATGTTGACCAGAATCGTTTCAACCTACCAAAATGCAACGAAGTAGCGGTTGTACTTGTCGCGGACGACGGAGATCCTCCAGTACATAGAGACTTATGCGTGTATTCTAGGAGGGAAGGTGCTATAAGTATACCAAGTCTAAGTAAACACGTCGACCCTATGACTTCCCTGCTAAAAATCTCTGATAGAAATTTATACGAACGTGTATAATTCCCATAAGATTCTATACGTCCCATCTGTACCCAAAAACTGCTCACACAGAATATGTATAACATTGTATATGTTTCTATCTTTCTATTTTTCTATCAGACTTTTGTTATAGACAAAGAATGAGTTTTTATGAGATATTATACACGATTCCTGAAGTATATTATCATATAAGATATCTCCTGATAGGAAATTCTTCGGTTTCCAGAAGTTTCATTTCAATTTTATAGTTATTAGATCTTCACTGGAGATCCACATATCAACATTGTTTGAAACTATCATACTCTATAAGTCAAATGCTAGTTAAGCTTCTATTTGACATTTGCTTGTCTAAAACATATCCGTCTTAATAAAATTCTCACTGTTGCACACCGTATCTGTTTCCTACAGTATTGCCAACAAGTAGGCGTACTACAATCTGTACGTGAAATAGTTGTAGTAACAGTAACAAGTTGTTAATCGTTATTCACCGATGAAAATTCTATCTGTTACTATAAATCTCTATAAGCTATCCATTCTATCCGATTCTAACCGTGTTCTCGACAGTAGAATTGGAAAGCAAGATGGCCATATCCGTATCTATCCGCACTTGATCGGTCATGATTCTATCGGTCCCTATGGAATTCCATAAGCTGTGGATTGTATCCGATTGTAACCGTAGTTTGTCTATAGAATCGGAGGGCTAGATGACGATATTCGTTCTTATCCGCATTTGAACTCCTATGCTTTCATCTGTTTCTATAAACTTCTATGAGCTATGAATTCTATCCGATTCTAACCGTGTTCTCGACGATAGAAGCAGAGGGCAAGATGGCAATATCCGTTCTTATCCGCACGTGTACGCTCATGATTCTATCGGTTCCCATATGGAATTCCATAAGTAATGAATTGTATCCGATTGTAACCGTATCTTCACTGTAGAACCGGAGGGCAAGATGGCAATATCCGTTCTTATCCGCACGTGTACGCTCATGATTCTATCGGTTCCAATATGGAATTCCATAAGTAATGAATTGTATCCGATTGTAACCGTATCTTGACTGTAGAACTGGAGGGCAAGATGGCAACATCCGTTCTTATCCGCACGGGTACGCTCATGATTCTATCGGTTCCCATATGGAATTCCATAAGTAATGAATTGTATCCGATTGTAACCGTATCTTCACTGTAGAACCGGAGGGCAAGATGGCAATATCCGTTCTTATCCGCACGTGTACGCTCATGATTCTATCGGTTCCAATATGGAATTCCATAAGTAATGAATTGTATCCGATTGTAACCGTATCTTGACTGTAGAACTGGAGGGCAAGATGGCAACATCCGTTCTTATCCGCACGGGTACGCTCATGATTCTATCGGTTCCCATATGGAATTCCATAAGTAATGAATTGTATCCGATTGTAACCGTATCTTGACTGTAGAACTGGAGGGCAAGATGGCAACATCCGTTCTTATCCGCACGGGTACGCTCATGATTCTATCGGTTCCCATATGGAATTCCATAAGTAATGAATTGTATCCGATTGTAACCGTATCTTCACTGTAGAACCGGAGGGCAAGATGGCAATATCCGTTCTTATCCGCACGTGTACGCTCATGATTCTATCGGTTCCAATATGGAATTCCATAAGTAATGAATTGTATCCGATTGTAACCGTATCTTGACTGTAGAACCGGAGGGCAAGATGGCAACATCCGTTCTTATCCGCACGGGTACGCTCATGATTCTATCGGTTCCCATATGGAATTCCATAAGTAATGAATTGTATCCGATTGTAACCGTATCTTCACTGTAGAACCGGAGGGCAAGATGGCAATATCCGTTCTTATCCGCACGTGTACGCTCATGATTCTATCGGTTCCAATATGGAATTCCATAAGTAATGAATTGTATCCGATTGTAACCGTATCTTGACTGTAGAACTGGAGGGCAAGATGGCAACATCCGTTCTTATCCGCACGGGTACGCTCATGATTCTATCGGTTCCCATATGGAATTCCATAAGTAATGAATTGTATCCGATTGTAACCGTATCTTCACTGTAGAACCGGAGGGCAAGATGGCAATATCCGTTCTTATCCGCACGTGTACGCTCATGATTCTATCGGTTCCAATATGGAATTCCATAAGTAATGAATTGTATCCGATTGTAACCGTATCTTGACTGTAGAACTGGAGGGCAAGATGGCAACATCCGTTCTTATCCGCACGGGTACGCTCATGATTCTATCGGTTCCCATATGGAATTCCATAAGTAATGAATTGTATCCGATTGTAACCGTATCTTCACTGTAGAACCGGAGGGCAAGATGGCAATATCCGTTCTTATCCGCACGTGTACGCTCATGATTCTATCGGTTCCAATATGGAATTCCATAAGTAATGAATTGTATCCGATTGTAACCGTATCTTGTCTGTAGAACCGGAGGGCAAGATGGCAATATCCGTTCTTACCCGCACTTGAACGCTCATGATTCTATCGGTTCCAATATGGAATTCCATAAGAAATGAATGGTATCCGATTGTAACCGTATCTTGTCTGTAGAACCGGAGGGCAAGATGGCAACATCCGTTCTTATCCGCACGGGTACGCTCATGATTCTATCGGTTCCCATATGGAATTCCATAAGTAATGAATTGTATCCGATTGTAACCGTATCTTCACTGTAGAACCGGAGGGCAAGATGGCAATATCCGTTCTTATCCGCACGTGTACGCTCATGATTCTATCGGTTCCAATATGGAATTCCATAAGTAATGAATTGTATCCGATTGTAACCGTATCTTGTCTGTAGAACCGGAGGGCAAGATGGCAATATCCGTTCTTATCCGCACTTGAACGCTCATGATTCTATCGGTTCCAATATGGAATTCCATAAGTAATGAATGGTATCCGATTGTAACCGTATCTTGTCTGTAGAACCGGAGGGCAAGATGGCAATATCCGTTCTTATCCGCACTTGAACGCTCATGATTCTATCGGTTCCTATGGAATTCCATAACCTGTGAATTGTGTCAGTTTCTAACCGTGTTTTCGACTGCAGATTCGAAGGGTAAGATATGCCGATATCAGTTCTCAACCGTACCTATATGCCATTTGACGGATTATGATTTTATCTGTTTCTATATCAAATCCTATACGCATGTATGTATGTAATGAAAAATAATAAAAGGGACTGACACCAAATGAAAATTCAAATAATGGTTTTTGAAAATAGAATATATTGTTTGCGACATATACATATACCACCCATAATATTTGTCATCAAAATTACACAAATAAGCTCAAATCGCCTGCCTCAAGTTCACATTTATTTAGTTTCGCGTGCAATTATTATACACATATGGTGAGTTTCAGCAATATAACTGTCATCAGTATTTCCGGTATTTTCATGATATTTTGTCAATAAGGTTTTTAAGTCACACTGGGTCAATTCTACTCAGTCTAATTAAAAAAAAAAAAAAGTGAAAAAACTATCCATCCGATGTGGATAAAAAAGATTACGCAACATGCTTTGAATAGTGTAGATTATGTATCAAAAGTCGTTTTGTTGGAAATCTAAAGACAACGGTTAAAAAAAAAAAAAAAAAGTAAATATGTCAATTTGTGAAGATCATAGAATGATTTTGCTGAAAGGTCGATGGGTCAATTCGACCACCCAGTGTGATTACGAAGGGATAAAAAAACAGATGTATTCCAGTAATCTCAGAATATCCGCGATTTTTAAATGATTTCTTATATTATACTTGGAGTTACTGTACTTCTATTGTATTAGGCATGACACACGCATAGATTAAATTTTCCGATTTCAGATCAATCAACACGCATTTGTCCTGTAGCTCGCTGATCGGAATAATTCTAGTACTCGACTCAATTTTGATTTCAGAAATATGAACCGTTTTGTAAAACACCGATTGAGAATATTCTTGTACTTGCAGATAACACTGCTGGTTTGAGCAAATAATATTTTTCAACCGAATAATTTGTCCGGATTTCAAAAGCGCTAGAGAATCATCATTTCTTTTGTCACAGCTGTAACTCTTAATAGAATAAATTCTCTTTTTATAAATACATCGTGCGTATATTCTAATTTTTGAACTCAAAGAATCGATGTCTTCAGCAAAAATATTTTCACTCTCTATTCCGTCGCCTAAAAATGTCACCTCCCCAACGTTTTCAGAAGAAGAGTACTTTTGAGGTGGGTTGGAAGACAACAAGTTCGTACAATATTCTACGGCTGTGTGACTCTTCCAGTGCGACGATAACGTGGACCAGCGAAAATTATTTGTAGTCAACATTCTGTTAATTATTTGTTGACCCACACCTTTTGGACCGTTAACGTTTCGTTTCAACCCATTCATGTTGCTTTCAAATGCAAATGTAGATGTTGACCATAAAGGTCCAGTTTGTTTGACCGACTCTACCAAGTGAAGCAAACTATGAACATTAAATGTCATGCAACCTTCTCCGTATAATATTTCAAAGTCAAAAACAAATTTACTTAGATCATATTCACAGTCTTTGAGCTCTTTCGCGGTGATGTTCTGTTTGAGAAGTTTAAAAATGCTATTTACTAACAAAGTCAGATGTTGAAGTGCTTTGTTATCAAGTATACCATTTAAACAAGGCAAGCTATAAAATAACAACCAAGAACGCCATTCACTGCCTTTCCATTTTGCCTTTTCATTCAAATCTCTTGGTAATCGATGAACATCGTGTGGTGGGGAAATTGAATTCAATCGTTCATTTATTATCGTTCGCTGTGATGGCTTCAAAAAGAATTGTTGGCCTGGGCGAGTCCACAACTCCCACAAAAGTTGAATCACTCCCAGCAGCACGGCGTGCAGATAATCTACGGGAAATCCCCAGATCATGTCAAACAACAACAATGTGGTTAGAATCGATTGTCCTTTAACACCTCTGAATACTGTGCGGCGACTAATAGCTTCTTCGATGTCTTTCAAATGACTGTCATGGGTTCGATTATCAACATCTGCTTCTACGAAGGTTTGTCGAACCAAGTTATTTACGTACTTTCCGTGTATATAACACCACGAACAACCGTCATAACCGTTAAATTGGATACGATTTTGAAGGATAGGCCGGGCAACAGAATCAACCGAGGCACATAGAGGAACAGCCTTCACCAAGATTTTTTGTCCACCAACAGTTCTTAAAGATATTCCTCTTGTGCTCAAATCGTTAACTTGTTCGACGAAGGATGTCAAGTACAAGTTCATAAATTGTGGTTTGGGTTCTTTAGTGCTAATCCACATTCCAGCTAAAATCAAATTTTTGCCACGGACGTTAGGGGGCAATTCGTTGATCATCAATTGTATTGGCCACAAACTACGCTTGGAACTGCGGAATAAAGGTGTTCCATCAGTGTTGAAATTAAAGGTTATGGTTCTATTCGCGCTTATTTCAGTGATAGCCTTTTTATATATACTGCCATCGCATACATCTCGCACGTTATCACTGCCATCGAAACTTTGAATTTTGTTGAGAACTTCTAACAGCGAGGTTTGGAGCTTTATATCTTTGAACAACATTTCTAATTGATACCTAATATCAATGGAAAAAAAAAAATTCGATGACATGGTGGACAGTGTATATCCTTTGTCGCACGCTTCACAGATCACAGTGATTTTTTTCATCCGCTGAGGATTAGTTTGATGCAACATTTTTGAACAACTTTCACAATAGAAATTCAGCTTCACTTTATCTACGGGGGGATCATAGTGCTGTCGTAAAAAATAATTATTCATCCTTACATTTTTGTATTCATCGCCAGCAAGGGTTTTAACTAATTCTATGAGAGCCCCCTGTGCCTGATATGATATCCCAAATCTGAGCGTGAAAGCTACGATCATTGCAGATACCGCGGCAGTACTGAGATTTGATCGTTCAAACATAATTATAGAGTCTTCGTCAGTAGAACGTTGTTCTTCGTTGTCTTCAGTAGAAGCTGGTTGATCTTCGCCGTCTTCAGTAGAAGACTGTTCTTTGTCGTCGCTATGAGAATTTCTGTCAACATTCTGTGTACTTTTGCCGTCTCTGCATTCTTGCACTGCAAGATTATCAGAGTCAGCACTCCCTGCACCGGCTTGTGATATTTCAACAAACTTATCTTCAGCTGAATCATCAGAGCAACTCTTTGTATCCTGTAAGATTTCAGGACCAGTGTCGGTTACTTCATCTTCTGCAGGAGTGGTTACCCCAGCAACAGGATCTGGAAAAAAAATGCAATCGAATAATTCATCATCCACGATTACTGCGGCTGCAAAAAATATTACTATGATCTCTAATTCCTATATATAAGCAATGAAGACAGGTATATGCGGTATTCTAAATCAAATCGAACTCAAAATCGCGGATTTTTCCCTGTCCACTTTTGATCTTTTCGCCCTTTTTTTAGACGAAGTATACGCTGAAAGAATCAACTATGAATTTCTTTTTAGATTTTCTCTCGATAAGCAATGGAAATTAAAAAAATCCGCATAGAATCAACGGATTTTCGGAAAAGCGTATACCGCACTAATTGGAATACGGTAATATATTATGACTGTACCTTGTGATATTGCAGTCTCGGATTCTTCCGCATCTGTTTCACGCTTTCTTTTGTCCGCTCTCCATCGATTAATTGTCCGAGAAGAAACCGTACTTTCACGGAAGTCCGGATCAAGAAATTGATTGTAATGACGACGATCAGCCATCTTTTATTTTTTCAAACCCTGTAACTTCATAACACGATAATATAATTCTCGTAATATATAGTCACAGTCGACTCGGATTCGTTTGCAAATTGGGTGATTTCACATCGAACCGACCAAGAATTGAACTCGTATTTCTCAAATCGATTCTGATACCAATCAAAACAATTCGATGCGTATTTTTGTATTTCTTCGGAAGATTTCATTTTTATGGAAGTCACAGATCGAAACATCTAGTGTGATCGAGTGGTAAAATGAGTGCACAGTCAGCTTTGGGAATTAGTATCTCCAATTCGGAGTTTGCATAGAATTTGTTTTTCAATTTTACATGCGCATTTGTCAGTAAAAATGAACAAATATTTCAACTCTTCGTATGAGTTAGAATTTGAAATTGTTCAAGAACGGACAAAATTTTTCGGAGAAAATTATTCTTTTACCTTTGAAATGGGTTTTTACACATCTCTCTACGATGAATAGATTCAGAGATCCTAATTCCCAAATTCATCCAAAGCGCTGCTTTTGCAACAAGATGGATTAACGTTTCACTCCCATCCAAAAAATATTTCGGACAAACATAAAACTACTATACGTATCGACTTTTCTTTACATACATTTCTCTCTATATACTTAAAATAGTCATAAATAAAAAGCTCTAATTGCCCTGCTAAAAATTTCGTATATAAACGGATATAATTGCAGAAAACGCTATAGAAACGGATAGCTCGCGAATCCGTTTCTATCCATTTCTATCTGTTTCTTTAGCGTTTTCTGCACATTCTATCCGTCTTTGTACGAAATTTTTATGATTCAAGAAAGACAAGGTCAACACTTGTTCTTTTCGACATGCAATAGCTCAGTTTTATCAAATCAAAACTCCACCTACCTGATCATGAGTCCGACTGTTTTTTGTTGTATCTCCAAGAAGTGAATTTTAATCCAAAGTTTGTAGTGTAAAACACAACAATGTAATATGTCTAAATTTAGAAATTTTTTCAAAAAGAAAACACCAAACGCAGGCTCTATTTTCGCATGAATAGTATATTATGTGGCATGCCCGTAAACCGGGTGCGCCCTATACTATATTTTTTTTGAAATAGGCATTGAAAGTCACTTTGACGCCAGTTGAGATTCACAGACGTAGAGTGAGGTTATGGTGTGATCTGTTGCGCGCTTCGAACTGCGCATGGAAAGTGGAAACTGCCGTATAAAGACTTATTATACGGCAGCGTGGGAATGCGCACTTTGAACTGCGCATCCAGACTTTCAACGACTAGACTGCACGGCGTCTACGTTGCGGTTCCCGCTACTTAAGTTGCTGTGTTTAACCATAAGGAAGAGAAGAAGAAGAAGAAGAAGTTGCTGCGTTAACCTTATCTACACTTCCCAACAATAGAACAAAAGACAGGTAAGTGAGATTCTCAACGTTTTTATGTCATGTACCACCTAATAAACTGAGTGTAATGTTTAAATTGTAGATTAATCATGGTTCGATTTTCACATATACACGTGGGCGCAGCCCGGCGTCCACAATATTCACCAACATGATTTAATCTGATAATTGATCTGCAAAATTATTAATTTCATCAAAAAACAACGTATCACTAAAGTTTTACTATATCAGGTCTACGCTAACAAGTTGAGGCTAGACATTATATATTGCGATCCGATTATTGCAACACGTGGGGCCACGCCATTAGTACTTGCCGTTGTGCTGCTTTCTTATTGATTTTATCAGAGATAAGTCTCGACTGTTGCGATCAACACAGTTTATTTTCTCGTACTGGAGGGCAGCTATACCTCAATACACCAAAAATTATAGTATATATCGATGAACTTAATCTCAAGTTTCCGGGTATTTCACTGACAAACAGCTACAAGGCCCTCACCCCCCATTTTTTTCTTTCTTTGAGTCGAGCAAAGAAAATCATGATATATTTAAATTTCATCGATGACAGAATTGAGAGTTCTGCTTGATATGGACTCCAAATTTTTTGTTTACAATTTTGTTTAAATTATTTTTTCGTTGTGAATATTTTTTGATAAATATTGTCATCGTCAATTTCTTCATCCGAATTATTTTTTCAACCAATAATCATAAGCCAATCGAGTGAGCGAGCGCAGCGAGCGAACGAGTACAACGTTATTGAGTTTGAACAAATTTTTCAATTCCAAACTTTTATTATTCTACATGTACTTGGCAATTGTATCTGATTTCAATCCTTTTGTAGGTAGACATTTTGATAGTACCATTTTTGTTGGGGAGAAATTTTTGTGGGGGGTTTTTTTGAGGGTAGTGACCGCATTAATGTACTTGGCGAAAGGTTTTTGCACCAGGGGTGCTTTTTGGGGTTTAACCTATACCGTGCTTATTCCGGGAGAGTTGCCCTACACCAACACAGCAGCGCAGTATGTCTGTGAACCTACCTCTGGCAGCCGTTAGCAGGTAAACCGACCCGCTCTTGTCTGTGTCGGTAAAGGTAGCTGGCAACTTTGCAGGAATAAGCACGGTAGAACCATCATGAATTGATATAAGGAATCTGTCATCCGAATATCGACTCATTAATTACTCTGGTATAACAAAACATTTTAATATTTAATAACAGTTCAAAAATATATTCTCAAGAATCTATACCATAATTATGTTACCAACAATTTTCATTCATCTATTTTATGCTGTCATGAAACTTGGTATATGAATTATACTTGCGTTGTATTTCTTTATACCAATTTCCTTACAGGTACGATGTACGCGTACGTCAGATTTATAGAGGATGGTCAACGGCTCATATTACCTGTGACGTCAATAAAAAAATTTGATCAAACAAAGGATTTTGATCCCCTACAAAAATACAAGATGAAGTGGACCGACGACATGTACTATGAAGGGACCATTATTTTCACATCAGGTAAAAAATTGTTTAATTGATTCATATAGTGCTCATCGCCAGATTCTTTTCATGTCTTATGTGAATAATTGTTGTTTCTAGTCCTTCATTTCAGTTCATTTTATTTTATGCACAGACCACAGACGCAGCAAAATGTTGGAAAAAAATGGTTTTCTATTCTTTGGAAACGGTCCAGACTAATTATAAGTTAAACTCGTGTAGGAAATGACTTACAACTTACAACTCACATAACTTACTAGAAAACTGTAAATTCTGGCTTGTTTTAATATAATAACATTCCAAATTTCAACGACTGCTAAACAATCACGATGGATTTTGTTTTGCAAATGTTTATAAATTTTCCAGTTTAGTCAATATCTACATTTTCAATTTTTCTCTAAGGTATTGCTTTTGAATTATTTTTTTCATAGACTCGTACCAAGCGGCCGAAGAGAGATTGGGACGCAAAAGAGCCATTATTCCTAATACAGTGTTGCCGCTCAAATCATGTGCTGACGAAACAGATGACAACCTGGATAACGTAAAGCAGGTACTGTGCTTCCGTACAATATTTGAGTTGTCTGCCCTTCTTTAAACTAGTGTAGAGATTATTGCAACAACGATTATTTAATTTTTTTCTGATCGCCATACTGGAGTAGAGAAAGTGATTGTGAAATTGCTAGCAATTATTTATTTATTTATTCTGCTCCCTTATTTTTTGCAAATAGTTATTTATCTATAGCTACTGGGAACCTGAGCTATGGTGATACGAGGGAATAAGCTACGTTGAGTTTAATATCACGGATTTGAGTGGGTACTGGTATAAGGCTGTCCATATCAATTCACCTAGTCTCCAAACCTCACCATCTCACATCATTTCAAACGAAAATTCTGAATTTCTTCAAATTTTTCAGACCAACTCTTTTTGAGTTCTTTATATGCAAACTTAAAAATTAGAAGTACTTGATAGTAGTAGGTTGTCGAAAAGTGAAAAACTAAGTAAACGTATGCAATACTGTATGAGATTCCATATAATCGTTAAACAGCGTCGAACCAAGTTTTTGGTATATCTAATCTATCGGAGACTCATTCTATCAAAGTATCCAGTATGGACGATCTAAAACTAGCGTCGAACCAAGTTTCTGGTATATCTAGGTATTATGAATAATGGAACATGATTGCAGGAATCCCAACCTGATGTCAACGAACAGAAACTTGCAGCGATGAGAAAGAAGCTAAGGAACATTGCCTCGCGTGACCCAAAGGTATGCTACTTTTACTTGGTTAATTATATGTGAATTGTTCAGGAGTATTCGAAACTTTCCAATTTCTGAAGATCTTCTAACACAATTGAATTTTATGCAGATATATCGCGTGTCTAATGGCATAAGGTCGTATAATTTTTTTGTCCCCGTATTCAGATTAAAAACATGCAATTGTGTTAAAAAATGTTGCAATTCAACAGTGAGTCAATTTAAACTAGTACATAAATTCGACCTTTCAGCGCTAGCTTGGAAAAAAATGATGGCCTTTATTAATTAAATAGGATCGTATCAGCTGTCAAACAAAAAATTGTTTCCGATTTTTTTTTCAAAATTTTGGAATTCTGCATTTTTTTAAATTTATCTTGCGGTTCAATGGTTTTCAAAGCTCTTTCATGAAATCAAAAAAATGGCAATACAACCTTCATTACGATTGCATTCACATTGTTTCAGGAACTTGGAGAAACTAATTCTGATAATGGATCAGATGACACAGTGGCAATTAAGATGGAAGAAAAATCACCGCCCAAAAGTCTCGGCAAGGGTGTAATTCCAAAAAAGACAATACCTGCAAAAAGATCTGTTCATTCCATTAAATCGAAAGCAAGTTCAGTATCGTCGAATATACCAATCAAACCGAGCGCAATGGCAAAAAAAAGAATAGAAAAACAAAATGCCAAAATTCCTGGCAAAAAATTACCGCAAAGGCAGCCAGATTCATCGTTGAAACAAAGTGCATCTGCAGAAAAAGAAATGGGAAAAGAAGATGCTACAATTTTGCAAAAACAAGCATCGCAACGGAAGTCAGAATATGTGGCGAGAGAACTGAGTGCAGCCTATAGAACAGAAGAAGAAAATGCCAAAATTTGTGAGAAAAAATTACCACAAAAGCAGCAAGATGTTTCGTCGAAACAGAGTGCATCTGCAGAAATAGGAAAAGCAAAAGAAGATACTACGATTTTTCAACAACAATCATCGCAAAAAGAGTCAGATGTAACAACAGAACTGAGTATAACTGCAGCGAATGGAACAAGAAACGGAAATGTCAAAATTCCTGAAAATAAATTGTCGCAAATGAGGCCAGATGTAACACTTGAACAACGTGCAAGTGCAGAGAAAGAAATAGAAAATAAAGTCGCCACAATTTGTGATAAAAAAGGGTTGCAAAAAAAGAATGAAAATTCTGGGTCAGGTATGACATCGAAGAGGGATAAAGACTTCAAAGAACTAAACCTCAGAGTAGAACGTTTGGAGAGGCAACTGAAAGACAAACAACTCTTGATTCAGCAATTGACGAGGCTGAACATTGATCTCCAAAAAACTGTAATCGACGGATTTACAACCTTGAAAGGTAAATAGGGAGATAAAATTCATAACCGTTAACATACTCCACAACTTCTTTAGAAAAACTTGGTTCAGTTATAATCGTTAATTGATATTATGGTACTCGTTTCTCGTGTTTGTAAACAAAATGATGAATTTCAGTCAGATAGCATTCATTAATTTTAAATTGTCAACTTGTGATACGTCAAAATTAATATTACAAATATGATCACACATTCACAAAGCATCGATGCCAATATCGTTGTATAAAAATAATTTTGCTTACTTTTCATGATTTTAATATGTGAGTATAATTGGCGTCACCTCATCTGTGCGCATATATATAATAATTAGGGGCATATTTATTTCAGCTGCTGTCGGAGATCTCTGTGCGCTAAAAGCATTTGGCAATCAACCTGACGTAGACGTGGGCGCAGAGCTTTATCCTGTCGGATACCAACGGCAAATCGATAAAATGGTATTTATTTAGTGATTAGGTCAACTAATAACCTTGATCAAATGAAATAATTATCGTTGGATGTGTCTCAACTTGAGCTATCGTTTAAAATACGAAGGAATGGTAGAAACTATCTGAGAAATGGTCTTGTTGCTTCATAAATGTAAAAATAATGCCATCACGTACAGTATGATCAATATTGCTACATTAATTGTTGTCGATAACCATAATGGAAACTTTTGCATGTTATCACGTTACTCCACATTTTAAAGCTACACATTGGAAGAAACGTGTGGATACCTGGAACGTCTTGGGCAACAATATTGGCCAAGAGCAAGACACCCAGTTTATTTGTTAAATATATGGCTGTTGCTGTTTTTGGAACAGAGGTGTTGAAAATGAGTTCTGTAACTGGCACTGCTTGCAATCGTAAAAAAAAAGAGGGCCTTATCGCCAAGCCAGCGCTGGATCCCTGTAAGCTCAATGCGATACGAGGTATGTAACTGTAGGAAGAATAATCCGTCTACAACAAATACATACATATACATATACATCAAGGGATAAAACACTTGTTAGAGATTTTAAGATATCAGCATAACAAACAGATTTCGAATTTCAAAGGAAGAATGTAGTAAAGCTTTGCTAAAAAGTCAGTTTTTCAATGCCTTGAATTACCCTAGATGTCCCTAGAGGACGCTAGTGGAACTTGGCCAAAAAGCCGTTATGAGAACTAGAGAAAAAAGTTGTAGTATGATTGCTCAAATCCGCAAAAAATAACGTTATTTTTAAATAATGATCGCACCAAGCTATTATATTAATTTTGAACTTCCTGCATCAAAATGCACATCCAAAGAATCTTGCACATAAGCCTTACGGAGCCCCACAGAGAGATTTTGCAAACACTTCATTACGTCTGAATTTTTATTGCACAAGATTGAAAATGTATATCCTGATCATCTCCTGTTTGAAGCTTAAATTAGATATGCGGTGTGAGAAGTTATGTACGCAGGTTTTGAACGTTGTCAATTTATGTTTGCCATCGTTGTGCAATAATACTTCAATGTTAAATAATTTAAAATACCGCTATAGCCCGCTGCAGTATAGGATGATTTGATTATTATAGGAAAGAGGAATTACTTTTCGGTACGAAAAAAGGAAAAAAAAGTTGCCATGATTTAGAAAAAATTTATCTAGAATTGTTTCAAAATAAGATGAACTGATATAATCTGGAGAAAAATCTAGGCGTTACAGCGATTATTGAAAATGAACTCTGCAGTTACAGGCAAAATCAGCATTATTTTCCCTGTAACTGTTGTTCATATGAGTTGAACGTTATTTCTGAAAATTTGAATTCATTGAATACAACTGTATTTGAAATAAAAATAGAGCTGTGCATTGTTGATGAATTATAACGAAAATGTAGATTCCGAAAATGAGGAAAAAAACTAACAAGTACCAAGTAATATTGTAGTGAGTTAAAAAAAAATTTGCCTTCTGATTTAAATAATTGAAGATTGTTTGTGCGCTGATAGTACTACATAGTGATCTGCAAAATGACGCATGCTTTTGAAAATCTGATCTTTTATAACTACATTTTAGTCTACAAAAATCGACTTTTCCACTGAAGTCTTCACTTTAATTTTTTTTCTGGCAACATATGGTGAGTGTACCAGTTACTTACGAGTCAGGACCCAATTGGTGACGATTATATTTTCGTAAATTGTAAATTATTGATAAGACTTGTGAAATTTTCTATGACGCATACAAGTTACTTTACAGGCTCAAGGACTACGAATCAATTTTTTGATAATTTTCGAACTAACGGATAAAAATATATAACCAAAAATAGTAAATTTTAGTAATTGGGACACCCACCTTACTACCATTAAATATCCAAAAAAGATGTAAGCTCTTTAAATAATTATAAGGGTCGGCTACTCAAAGTCTGTTGATAAATATAAAGGAACAGTTCAATAGATAAATTAGTACTTGATACAGATTTGCACTTCATCACTTCCAGTTGATGAAAAACTCACTGTACATTGCAAAATATATCTAATTAATGTCTTCTTATATTTTTAGATATTTTTCGTTACTGGTTAACGGTAGAGAAGAAGTTAGATGAGGTGGCAGTAGATATACATCTCAGGGACACAGGGACTTTTATTAGTCGTAAGATTGCGGACTTGAATCGCCCGAAAGACGACGACGTACAACCTGCAGTCGGCGATTTCCTAAATGGTATCAGTCGACTTCGCATTTCTTTCTTTTTCATTTAATGCGTGATTTTAACTCGAATTCGAAACGCGGATTTGAGTGACAAACATGAAATGTCTTGAGTTAATTTGGAAGTTGAATCATCAAAAAAATCAAAAAATTGTCAGTTTTTTGCGGCTAGTTTTATATTTAAAAAAATCCGTGCCAATGATCCATTACATAAACACTTACAGAGGGTGTCTAGCTCCTGGAAAAATCTGGATAGGCTTGAATGCTCATTGTATTTTTTTTCTCATAAAAAATCCTGGAATTCTCAATTACGACTTTTGGTGCCACCCAGGGAGTTTTAGCCTTATGAATAGTTCTTTTTTTTTTTCCTTTTAATGCGAAGGTAGCTTTCTCTTCTCCAAATCCAGATCCAATTTCATGAGTTTTAAATTTCAAACATACCCAATTTATGAAAAAAGTTAGCAAACTCGTAGGTTCAAAACATTATGAAAAGTGGATTGAGACTCCGATTAGCATTATTGAAGTGGTTTGTGAATGAAAAATCGTACCCCGATACACTTGGAAATATCGAAAAATCGGCTGGAAAAACCTGTTATTATTCTCAAAGAATTTTGGAGGCTGATTTTAGTAGACACCCTAACTTATCATTTACTCGAAATGTATCCAGAAAATGGTTATACTTTGTATTTATTCCGATTTTTATTTTACGCAGTGGGCGTGAATAATAATGAGGAAGAAATACTGGACGCAAATGTTGGGATTGACGATGAACCCGTAGAAGTTGGTGAGTAGTCAACCTTATACAAAAGAAATTAACGTAATAACAGCATATGTTTTTATTCCCAGTTGAATTCCCAAAAATGGTGAAATTGTACACACTTCAGCAGTTCTAATCATTACGGAATGTTTTTGTTTAGATACGGATGACAACGGTCATTCTCCTTCTCTCTCGCTTGACAACGACGAAGATTATGCGTCAGAATAATTATTGCAACGATCAGTCAGTTTACGATAATTATTATTATAGTATCGCATGTAGTCTACTATTTGGAAAACCATTATTGTAAACCATTATGTACTAGAAACCATTTGGAAAAAGAAGATAAGTATCATGTAGCAAAGCATTTTCAATGCTAATATATATATATATATATATTTATATATCATCAGTTAAATAATAGACTTGTTTATTTTAGTTCTTCCGTATTGTAAGATGATGATTTGTTTTTTAAAACACGTCCTTGAGAAGTGGGGTTACAATGCCATACTATTATACATGCCATACTCGCCATATGCTCTTCCATTAAATTGGAAAATCATGCTGTTTGAAAAATATTTAGCAGAATGGATTTTCCTTCGGGAAATCCTTTTAATTTGGAGAAATGAGCGGACGATCGAAAAATTCGAGAAAAACTACAATTTCGAAAAAAATTATCCTAACATTTTGGGTTTTTGTCAAATATTTTGTCATCTGCTTTTTGTTCATCTGAATTAAAACGTTTCCCCGAAGGACAGTCCATTCTGTAAATTATCCTTCAAATGTGATATGACTTGTCAATTCGATGGTAAAGCGCCACACGAGTACGGGCAGCATGATTGCCTTGACATATAGCATGAAAATGAGGATCTTCGACTCAAACGCTTTGTGATGCTAGGACATCCACCCTGTTAAAAATTTCGTGTAAAGACGGATAGAATGTGCAGAAAACGCTAAAGAAACAGATAGAAATGGATGGAAACGGATTCGCGAGCTAGCCGTTTCTATAGCGCTTTCTGCAATTATATCCGTTTCTATACGAAATTTTTAGCAGGGCAGTTTAATAGAATCTTATAAAATTCAATATTAAAGTTAATGTTAATATTACCAATGCTGATATGAACAAACATGAGAATGCCAACTCAGCTGTTCATTTTAATTGTAAGCATGTAAGATTCATGAACATCATGCAAGCGCTCTTAATTATTATTGAAGGGATAAGCAACTGAAGTTGCTAGGTCGGTCGTTTTTCAGTAAATCTGAACGGGCATTTAACTATTCGTTTTTGGGTCCTAAAAAGTGAAAACAAACCATTTGAAATAAATTATGATTAGAAATGAATGTTCTGCCGTTTATAGGTTCGAAGCTTTTCAGTGCTATTTCTTCTTAGCAACGTGTCGGGCTGTTATGCTGGTTTTTCCAGAGTTCCTATCGTCTACATGAAGAATGCCTAGGATCGTGTTTTATTTTTTTCAAAACCCCCTCTTTGTAAAGAAAAATTGAAAATAATTTTTTCCACTTTTCATTTAGTATAATTAGTGCTGTTTCCAGCATACCGCTGAATTGCAACTCTACGATTTCATTGTTGTGCTCCTAGTGTCGATCCAAAAAATGCCTAAGATCGATAATTCACTTATCTGAAACCGTTTTAAAACAAACCAAATATGTGAAATTTTTGGTTTAAGATGTTTTTTTTTTTTGACGTTTGACCAGACAGAAACAAGTAGTTAAACACCTGTTGACTTATATTGAGGAATGCTCGATTTCGTAATTAAATTTCATTTGCGTATATCCCCACATTCTCATGGATTTTATTGACTGGTACCGTTGCAAACGGATGCAAACATTCAATGGTGGCTTCATCTATAAAATCTTATTACAGATATTACAAATATTACTGGTAGTGGAATAGTGAATAGTGAAAAACTGAGTTCGATGTTGACGAAATTCTTACTACTCGGTTAATCGTAAAAAGAATCGATAGAATATTATGCGCAATTTACTTATATCATCGTATAGATATTGTTTTTTCAAGTCTATTCAAACCGGCTTTCCGGAAATATTTTTCAGAATCTTCTAGATATCGACGGGTCCTAATGAAACAAGTCGATGTGTAATCATCACCAGACTGCCATGAAAAACTGATAAGAACTTTTATACTTCCCAGTTGCTCATAGACTCACATAGTATAGACATCTGTTCGTCGTTGCGGTAAAGAACCGATAGAATTGTTCGCGGAGACTGCTCATAGAATCATATTAGATATCATCATCGCTAGATTCCTATAAAAACCAATAAGAACTATTCCCAGTTGCTCATAGAATCACATAGACATCGGTTCGTCGTTGCGGTAAAGAACCGATAGAATTGTTCGCGGAGACTGCTCATAGAATCATATTAGATATCATCATCGCCAGATTCCTATAAAAACCAATAAGAACTATTCCCATTCGCTCATAGAATCACATAGACATCGGTTCGTCGTTGCAGTAAAGAACCGATAGAATTGTTCGCGGACACTGCTCATAGAATCATGTAGAGATCATCGTCGCCAGATTCCTATAAAAACTAATAAAAACTATTTGCAGTTGCTCATAGAGTCACATAGACATCGGTTCATCGTTGCCGTAAAGAACCGATAGAATTGATCGCGGACACAGCTCATAGAATCATATAGAGATCATCATCGCCACCATTTCTATAAAAATCAATAAGAACTATTCCCAGTTGCTCATAGAATCACATAGACATCGTTTCGTCGTTGCAGTAAAGAACCGATCGAATTATTCGCGGACACTGCTCATAGAATTATGTAGAGATCACCATCGCCAGATTCCTATAAAACCCAATACGAACTATTCCCAGTTGCTCATAGAATCACATAGCATCGGCTCGTCGTTGCGGTAAAGAACCGATAGAATTGTTTGCGGACACTGCTCATAGAATCATGTAGAGATCATCATCGCCAGATTCCTATAAAAACTAATAAAAACTATTCGCAGTTGCTCATAGAGTCACATAGACATCGGTTCATCGTAGCCGTAAAGAACCGATAGAATTGTTTGCGGACACTGCTCATAGAATCATCGTCCTATCATCATCGCTAGATTCCTATAAAAACCAATAAGAACTGTTCCCAGTTGCTCATAGAATCACATAGACATCGGTTCATCGTTATGGTAAAGAACCGATAGACTTGTTTGCGGACACCGCACATAGAATCTTGGTACAATCATTTACTGGTTGCCCGAAGAGACAGATAGAAGCATATACAACGTGAACGGTGCGGAAAGTAACGGATACAAATATCAGTACAAATTGTTTATACACTCTGATAACAATTACCTATGCCAAAGAAACACGGCAGCTGGTAATTCTTATAAAAAACGAAGCTGCTTAAATACGAGATAACCTTTTCAAAAGTGTTATAATTATTTGCACATTGACTATTACTCATTCATAGAAAATCTACCCGAAGTTACAGTATTCACAGTAGTACCGCAATTACGGTAGCTACTTCTGTAAATACGGAGACAAAACACAGATAGAACCAGGATAGGTTTTTTTTTATTGGTCTCTATCTGATATTTTTAGCAGGGTTATCCTCTGATGTTTCCCTCCGGTGAAACCGGCTGGACGCCCGGGATGGAGCAAATGGCAGGAAAGCGCATAATAACCGCGTTGCAATATTATAGTTATAAATTGAGCGATAGAGGGAAATTCAATCCGCGTCTGAACATGGGGAAATTGACTCAACAATACATTGTTGATATGTGGACGAAAGTTGAAAGCCATCGACTGCATTTCATAAGAAATCAACAAAGCAAATCACGAGCGGAAATGTATCAAGGAGTGATCGATTATCTACATAACAAAGCTGGAGAGGATAATGCGAGAATCGGGAAAATGGTTATATTACCATCGTCGTTCAGCGGAAGTCCGCGAGCCTTGCAGCAAAGTTTCATTGATGCAATGAGCATATTGCAAAAATATGGAAAACCCGATTTATTCATAACCATAACCTGCAATCCTAAATGGCAGGGAATTGTGGAAAATTTGAAGCCCGGTCAAACTGCAATGGACCGACCAGACCTCGTATCAAGGGTTTTTCATCATAAAGTTAAGGAGTTAAAGGTGGAATTGATCAATAACTCGATATTTGGAAAGTGTGCTGCTTATGTTTATGTTGTCGAATTTCAAAAAAGAGGGTTACCGCATGTGCATATGCTGTTTTGGCTGGAAGAAGACAACAAAATCTGGGATGCAGATGACGTAGACAAAGTAGTCTCTGCAGAGATACCAGATAAAACGAAGTATCCGGTGTTCATGACATAGTCAAGCAATGCATGATTCACGGTCCTTGTGGTCAACAAAATATAAATTCGCCTTGCATGGATAGCAAAACTAATCTATGCACCAAACGATTTCCGAGGGATTATGTTTCGGAAACAAATTATCATTCAGCGGGTTATCCGTTATATCGTCGAAGAGACGATGGTAACGTGATTGTTTTCAAGAGAAGTCTAAGAGAGATGGGACGTGTAAAATTGCTGACAATAGATACATTGTACCCTATAATGCGTATTTGTTGTTGAAATTCAACTGTCACATCAATGTGGAAGTATGTTCGACGGTGCAATGTATCAAGTATTTATTCAAGTACTGCTATAAAGGACATGATTGCGCAATCGTCGAAATAACAAATGTACAGGAGGAAAATTGCATCAAATACAACGAAGTTGATGAATATATATCCACGCGATACGTCTGCCCACCCGAGGCAATGCATCGTTTATTCGAATATCCAATGAATGAACAGTCACACGCTATATACAGATTAGCAGTTCATGTGGAAAACGAACAATTAGTGTACTTTGAAGAGGGTCGTGAAAAAGCAGCCATAGATAAAAATAAGGAATCAACATTGCTCGCGTGGTTCAATTTGAATAGGAATGATATTGAAGCACGTAAGTAGTTGTACTGTGAAATTCCGAATCATTATGTATTTAATAAGCAAGATACACAGTGGACGGAACGAAAAAAATTTGTCAAACCTGTTTTGAGTAGAATGTATTTCGTGAGTCCGAAGGAAACTGAGCGCTGTTATTTAAGATTGTTGCTATTGCATGTCCGAGGAGCACAATCATTCCAAGATGTGCGAACTTATGATGGTATAGTATACCCATCCTTTTTTGAAGCAGCCGTACAGCGGAAGTTAGTCGCTGATGACGCAGAATGGGATAAATGTCTTGCAGAAGGATCAGGCCTTAAATTCCCCAGAGAGATGTGTCGGTTGTTTGCATACATATGTGTGTTCGGCATGCCGATTAATGTCCGCCAATTATTTGAAAAATACAAAAATGAGTTTGTTGATCAAACTGCAGAATATACCGAAGAAAGTGAACAAAAGGCTTTGCAAGTAATAAATGACATACTTATATTTCATGGATTCAGTTTGCAGAACTTCAATTTACCGGATATCAAAGATATTGGTACATTTCTGGGTGATACGAAGAATGATGACGTGCAGCATGAAAATATGATTACGTTAAAACCGGCGGTGATAACATCAGTAAATAGTTTAACGGAACACCAACGAAATATATTTCATGCGGTCATGGCTGCGGTTCGTGGTGAATCTGCCGAGAAATGTATTTATTTAGATGGTCCCGGTGGCAGTGGAAAAAGTTATTTACACAACACTGTCATAACTACATTGAAGAGTTTGGATATGACGGTGCTGCCTGTAGCGTGGACAGGAATCGCAGCGAATTTATTGAAAGGAGGTAGAACTGCACATTCCACATTCAAATTACCGTTCCTTCTGAATGAAAGATCAACTTGTAATATTAGTCCAAATTCCAAACATGGATCACATATTCGTGACGCGAAAGTCATAATTTGGGATGAAATAACAATGGCATCTAAATATGCACTAGAGGCTGTTGATCGTATGTTAAAGAGACTTGTGTCATTGTAACGAGCCATTTGGTGGTAAAATTGTCATAGTTTCCGGTGATTTGCGGCAAACTTCACCAGTTGTACGACATGGCAGTAGAACACAAATTTCAGAAGCGTGTGTCAAAAGAAGCAGCCTATGGAGTCAATTCACATATATACAGGGTGTCTCGAAATTCGCGCACCAGAAGCATACCGGCGGATTCCTTGCGAAATATTGAGACGAAAGTTACCTATACAAAAAAGTCCGCGGGGACTTAGTTCTTCCGTAAAAAGGACTTAATAACGAACCAATTAGCGTTCGTCGATAGGAAAGACTGTCTAAAATCCACAAGAATCCGCACTTTGGAATTTTCATTGCGTGAACCGACTGTCTGATGTCAATCGCTCACGGCGGCTTCAAGCGTGGCGGGCGGAGCGGGGAACACCACACATTATTGTCTTATTCTCCCTAATAAGGCGATGCGGATTCTTGTGGATTTTAGACAGTCTTTCCTATCGACGAACGCTAATTGGTTCGTTATTAAGTCCTTTTTACGGAAGAACCAAGTCCCCGCGGACTTTTTTGTATAGGTAACTTTCGTCTTAATATTTCGCAAGGAACCCGCCGGTATGCTTCTGGTGCGCAAATTTCGAGACACCCTGTATGTCATTGAAGGGTAATATTCGTGTTTGTGATGGACAAACGGATTTCAAGCAATGGCTTCTGAAGGTTGGCGACGGGGTATTCTCTGATTCCTTTGAACGTCATAACGAAGTTGTAACCATTCCTTCCGATATTCTCTCGAATGGAAATATTGTACAAGAGATATTTGGAGCAAGTGTCGATCCTCAAGATCCGTCGATTTATGGCAAAGTTATATTAGCTCCGACAAACGTCGAGGTTATCGCCATTAATGACGAAATGCTGTCAAAAATTAAAGGTGTCGGTGTAGATTATCTAAGTGTAGATTCAGGTGAGGATGAAGATAATATAGACATCAAAAATATACTTCCAATGGAATTCATGAATTCATTGACGCCGAGCGGTCCTCCGCCGCATAAATTAACGTTAAAAGTAGGAAGCATTGTCATCCTGTTACGTAATCTAAATTTATCACAAGGACTATGTAATGGTACCAGACTGGTTGTTAAAAAGTTGAACCAGTATCTTATTTGCACTGAAATCATCGGTGGAAATTGCGCTGGAGAAACAGTATTGTTACCCCGGATAGACTTATCACCGTCCGAAGAGGAGATACCATTCAAGATGGTTAGAAGACAATTTCCAGTCAGATTGGGTTGTGCGATGACAATTAACAAGGCGCAAGGTCAATCTTTCGATAGCGTCAGTGTGTATTTACCAAATCCAGTGTTTAGTCATGGTCAACTGTATGTTGCTTTGTCTAGAGTTAAGTCCAAAATCAATTTGAAAGTTTTGTTAACTGACAAATCTGTCTTCACTAACAGTAAAAGTTTGGACCATAAATTGTATACCAGAAATATTGTCTACAAGGAAATACTAGGTTCTGCGTGAATTATTCGATCCATAGCTACTATTTTATATCCATGTCGGCGCTAGGAAAAATATACTCTGTTGAAAATGCAGAGTTCACAATACATGTACAATGTACATGCACTGTTACATTCACATTGGCACTTCCAATTCTACCTGATAGTGTGAAACTGTGATAATCAACCGCTATCTTAATAATATTCTATCGGAAATGCAATATTCAATGTTACTCACTTTTCCAAAAATTCAGTTGCTTACATGTCAGTCTAACGGTGAGAACGATTAGCTGCTTATGCTTTATGTAGGTAAAGGCGCTAAAAAAATGAGCTGCCAATGACTTGTTCAGCTGGGCGCTACAAAAATTATTAGCTGCTTGACACTTTGTGTCGCTAAGCACTACAAAAGTTATTAGCTGCTGAAGGCTCTTGTGGTCCAGCGCTCAGAATTAGCTGCTGAAGTCTTCTATGGCTAAGCGCTACAAAATTAGCCGCTGAAGTCTCATGTGGCTAAGCGCTACGAAATTTGTTGCTGATGAGCATTCATTTCATCGTAATAAAAAAAATTATCTCCATGAAATGACTGATTCCGTCAGTGTATCTATTTTATTAGTAAGACGAATTTCATTTCAATTATAATTATTTCGAATAAATCGTGCGAGCATGGCACATTACCGATTTGACTCCGGAGCAAATTCTTACTTACTCGAGATAGTTTGTAAACATATTGGAATAGTTTGAGACATTAGTCCATCCAAACATATCATTAATCATTCCCCTCCCAATTTCTGGCTTCCCGATGGAAGAAATCGCAGCACCTTCTCGTTGGTTTCCATTGAGCGATACTACTTTTATAACCGATGATACGTTCATCGATAATTCGGATTTCAGTTGGAAAACCTTTTACATCAAGTATGAAGAAGTACTATCGGCTAAGAGTGTGATGACATTTCTTCTTAGTGTGCTATCCGTTTTGAATTGAACAACGCAAAATCCACTCATAACCGAGCGAGCGTAGCGAGTGAGGACTAACGGAAGAACCACTGATAACCGAGCGAGCGTAGCGAGTGAGGGACAGCGCAAAACCAAACGAGTGAGCGAGCGAAGCGAGCGAACGAGCAAAATTATCAGCTAGTATTATATTATTTGTATAAGGGGTCATAATTATTATTATTACAATTTCGGCCATCGGCACATGAAATATGACTAGAATGCAGTCTTGTTTATGATAAAGTCAGAAATAAAAGTTAGCCACCGCGAACCCAGTAATGAACATTACTGTATCCGAAAAAGTCCGAAAAAAACAGTAAGCCACCGCGACCCCATTAATAAACATTACTGAACAATAACACTAGTGAATTCTATTTGAACGACTTATCAATAGAGTGCGCCACAACAAAACTGCGTGTGGCGCTCGCAGCACTATTGCTGTAGTTAGTTTTGTTAGTATAAGTTTGGACAAAATATTGTAAGTCAATGGTACTGCTTTCTGCTATGTGAGTTGTAGTGTCTATGTATTTCCGCTATCTTCTATGTTTTATCTTTAAGAATTTAAAAATTGAAGAGTAGTCCTCCATGAGTCTTGTAATTGAAAAGACTGAATATCTCGCCATGCAATAAATTTGAATATTTCTTTATTAAATCAAATTATATCTCATGTGACTCATTTTTATTCGGCTGACCTGATTCCCGCGAAAAAATCCTTATGCCTGGTTTATGCCGCGCCGTAACTTGACTAAATTTAAGGATCGACCAATCAGGAGGCTCAATTCATCTGTCGCGTGGCTAAAGCAGCCTCCTGATTGGTCGATTCTTAAATGAATTCAAGTTACGGCGATGCATAAACTAGCCATTACGTGGGTTACCACTAGGGTTTCACGATTCAAGATCGATCTTTTCTGCTCGATGTATCAATATTTTTATTCGATTTCTTACTGTTTGATTAATCGACAGATCGATTCTGATAAGAGCTGCTAGACGGCAGTGTGAACAAAATTTTCAAATTTTCGAAACTACACTCAGCCAAAAAAAAAATAAATAGATCACCTAGATTTTCCTGAAAAGCGGTTGGTTTACGAATCGCTATAACTTAGTGAAAGAATATCTCAAATTAATTGGAGGGGGTAGTTTTTTGAAGATCGAATCTTCATCTTCAGAATGATTTCTAAGAATTTCACCTGCGACTACTTTCCACCTGTCTGTGCGGGTTTGAATAACGGGTTGCGAAATGTATAAGTAATCCAAATTTTCAAACTTTGCTGTGGGGGTAAGAAAAAATCGCATGAAATTTGTAGCGAAGTGGTTTTGTAGCCTCAAGCCTTCTCTTTTGAAATCCATTTTTGAAAGTTTTTTACGAATTTCTGTAACGGAGTTATTGAATTTTGAGTAATGTCAGAGAAGTTTGGCGTTACTCAGGATGCACCACCTCGAGGTACAGTCTGCAAGCATCCCATGTGTATGTGTGCGTGTATCTCGCAAAAACAGTCACAGAAACAGACACATACACACATGCGCACGCACACATACGAAATTTGAGTACGTTATGAATTTTCAAAGTTTTTTTCTTATCACTTCGATGGCCGTGATCGAAAAATCCAAAATAATTCTCAAAAATTCTGTGTCAGAAATGAAAATTTTTTAACCAAATTTCATAATGTCTGGACTCTCGCTTCAATCTGTCTTTTTCAGCTTTTTTCGAAGAACAAATATGAAAAAATATAAGTGGGTATCAACTATCAATACACCGTGGACTGCTGCTTGAATATTTTTAACGATAGTCAAGGATTCTTGGAAATTTTTTAGATTTTTTCAAACATTTTATGTTTTTCGAGAATAGCAACGTAAAATTATGATCAAAAAGCTTGAAAAACAGGTTGAAGCGAAAGCCCAGACATTATGATTAATCGTTATAAAAATTTTGATTTCTGATACAGAATTTTTGAGAATTTTTTCAGATTGTTCGATCAGGGCCATCGAGGTGTTGAAAAAAAAAAAAATTTTGAAGAGTCATGACGCGCTTGAATTTATTTTGATAAATCTGAAAAAAATGCTGATTGCTATTTAGAGTCAGAAGAATCATACAAACCATCGCGGACCAGATCTGAGAAGTCGAGCGTCAGGACCAGGTCGATTTGGCATGGAACGCCCAATATGTATTATTTTGAGGGTGACCGCATATGAGTAATTCCACGTCAAACCGGACAGCTTTCTGACCTCGATGTTACCGATTTTCCTATAATTTTTTTTACGGGTTCTATGGAACAAATAAATTCATCAAAGTAGTTTTTTTTTCGGCCCCTATTTTTCAAGTTACACGGAGGTGAAATTCAGGAAAAAGAGCCAAAAATCGAAAACATACTCCCCTTCAAACGGTCATATCTTTGGTTGTATTTATCCTAGAGACTTCATTCAAGAACCATTTCAAAGCTATTGAATGACACTATTATTATATATATATTTCATTCTGCGATAACAAACAATTTTATTTGTTATAAACAAATATACAGGGTGTCCCCGAATTCGTGACGAGGAATTCACAGGGTAAATCTTGAGCAAAAACGGGATCGAAATTTCCTGAACCGTTTTTTCCGGAAATGCTTAGATTTCTCGCTATAATTATTTCAATTTCAGTCAATAAGGTGCGATGTATGAACGGGCGCTTGTCGGTGTGCTCGTCGCTTGGTTGTGTGCACTTTGTTTCGCGGCGACAATAGGCTGGAAGACGCGCATACAACCGAGCGGTAATCACATCGACGAACGTCCGTTCATAAGCCGCGCGTCATTGGCTGGATTTGAAATAATTATAACGAGAAATCTAAGCGTTTTCGGATAAAACGGTTCAGGAAATTTCGATCTCGTTTTTGCTCAAGATTTACCCTGTGAATTCCTCGTCGCGAATTCGGGGACACCCTGTATTATTCAAGCGTGATTTTCAAGGCAAGCTCCACGCGATAAAAATCTCAAAAAAATATGAGCGTATTCCATGATCAATTCTCTACAAAATTGTTGAGTGAACGGGACGGGAAATCGATAGGAACCATGTCAAAACGATTTATTTATAAGCGACGGCGCGCGCTGCCACCGAAAAACCGCACCCGAGCCGGGTCTTAGGCGAGGCTGCGAGAGGAATCGGGGACCTCCTAGAAGAGAGGAACGGGTCCAAAATTCTCATTATAAAACGGGACAGTAAGCGTTGGCGGCAAACTTCTAGGTCCTGACATCTTTATTCTGGCTGGGATCTTGATTTCCATGTGATCGTCAATTTTACTTATGTTCCTTATGTCAATAAGAGAAAGGATCTGCATCCTCTGCCCCGTTATCTATGTAAGTAATGAAATTAATCTGCCAGGGTAGTCGTCTCCGTAAGTTGACACTTAGCAATGTAGTCTAAGACTATTTGGGGGTTCCATGTAGAATCGAATTTCGAGTTAGGGGGTCTCAACTTGGTAACACCCTTAAAAAATCTTTCAATTCTGGCATCTTGACCTAAGTCTATGTCGAAAAGCATGGCGACTGCTGACCTGGTACAGTTTAAGGAGCCATATGATGCCCCTTTTATGGAACTCCTCGGTAAGGAATATGAGAACATCCCCGAGTAGAAATTCAACAAGGGTTGCCTTGTGTTTACCTGGGGCCTGATCGGGAAGTGTGATGGCGTGCCATATTTCGAAAAGTCTGTTCCGGTCAGGATCGGGTATAAGTCAGGAATGCCCGGTGTTCACGTCCTTATGGTGTTCCCTACCGGTGCCGCCATAATGAATGTCCCGCTACTACCTTATTCAGGCAACCCTTATACAGACCTGATTGGGTCCGGTTGAAAAATTCCCTATATTATCCACGACTACGCAGTATGCGGAAGCGCAAAATCATTGGACCGTTGCGCATCTTTGGAAGCTAGGTCAAAGATATTATAGAGATGGTTAGCGGTTGTGTCGATCTTCAAAATATTATACGAAAAGCATAAACTGTTGACATGGATCGCGCAAACAGAACTCAGGAATTAACTCGGATGCGTGCGCGAAGATTTTGTGCTGTTCGCAGTTCAATTCATGCAAGAAAAAAGGTGATGCCTTCAAGAGAAGAAGAAGCAGGTACGTACATACACTTACATACATTTTCCCAAAGTGGTGGTGTAGATTTATAATTGAAGATCGCGAACTATATTTTATTATAGTACTTGACTGGTCTTTTGAAACATGATCAAATAGAGGTGACGATTCATGAGTTGTTGTCTCATGTAAGGGTTACTGCATGTATTCTCAGTATAAGTAGCATTTCGCACGAAAGAACCCGGATCACTCACTGCTTAGCTTGCAGATAATTATTGTTTATTTTTCAATTTTCTAGAATAAAACTCATTGATCAAAAGTTTCCTGTATGAACACAATATACATATAACATTTATCTGTAAATTCATATTTATCTTTCATTATTACATTTTATATTATTTTTGTGTTAAAATGTGATAAATAAAATAAGATATACTGAGCGATTCTGTGGAAAATCACGCGCCTCATAGGTAGGCTAACGGTAAACGCCTGAATTGAGCAGATGGAACATCGACGATTGGGTTTCATTTATTACGCGGGAAATAAAACCCAATCGTCGCGTTTCCCGTTAGCCTACCTTTGAGACGCGTGATTTTCCACAGAGTCGCTCTGTATGTATCAAAAATTCTCTGAAATTGATTCCCAAGCCCTAGGGCTGATCCTTCCGACTTGACAGTGCCCGTTCGGGGCCTTGTCAGAATAATAGCGTGCAAGCAAGGCTGCCTGATCGCGGCCGTGTCGAACGCCACGTTACATTTTTGATCACGGCCCGGTCAGGTTGCCTTGATGTTCCCTGAGCAGGCATTGGGGCTAAACAAACCAAGCCCATATTCAGGGCCACACTTGAATTTCTACTCGGGTCATTAACTGAACCAAAAAGGGGTTGTAAATTCCTAAAAATGCAGAAATTCCATCATTTTTTTAATGCTGTGTTGTATTGCTTCAATGATGATTCACCCAAGGATGACAACATAATGTCTATTGATTCTGCTGGTATTTCCCTCAGTGTATACGATCTCCGCACAAGATTGCGGCAGCCAGGATATTCTTTTTCCAGAGCGGGTGTGGTTGACTGTTTAAAAAAAGTAACATATCAATGTTGGGTTTGAAAATCAAGGGCTCGGACTCGCATAAGGTTTTATACATAGGAAACCAAGGCTGCGCTGGCCAGTATGGAACTATTACTATTCCTTTGCTTCGCTCAATTCTTATTTTCTGTAATACCCTTGCTACAATAGCAAAGGGAGGAAAGGCATAAAAAAAATAAGGTTTCCACGTAATAGTAAACGCATCCACGACTGCTGCATTTGGATCTTTGAACCATGAAGCGTACTTTTCACACTTGGAGTTTATTCTAGTGACAAAAAGATCTATGTCTGGCTGACCGAAATTTCTTACTATTTTAGTAAAAATCGACTGAGACAACTGAAATTCCGTTTCAGGTACTAGCTTTCTGGACTCAAAATCTGCATCTGAATTTTCTTCAGATGGAATATATGATGCAAAGATCCAGATGTTTCGTTCTTCACAGCACATTCAAATTTCTTTTGCCAAGACGCTTAGGCTTCCAAATTGGATACCCCCCATTTTATTGATATAAGCTATTGATGTGGTATTGTCTATTCCCAATAGGATATCACAGTCTCTAAGATCCTTTGCAAAACATTTCAACCCAAATGAGGCAGATAGTAATTCTAGGTAATTGATATGTAATCTCTTTTCGTTTTCGCCATGAGCTCTTTTGTCATTACAGCTAACTCCCCAGCCAGATTTCGAAGCGTCTGAGAAGATCTCTAGACTATACCCCAAACTCTCCACTGGGTTACTAGCGAGACTGACATTTTCTTTCCACCAGCGAAAATCCTCTCTCAAATTTATTTCCAGTTCCATTTGTGCTTCAAAATCATCGTTATGTTTCTTGAGAGCTAGAAATTTTGCGCTTTCAAAGGCTTTCATATACAGGGTGTCTGGAAATTCGCGCACTCGAAGCATACCGGCGGATTCCTTGCGAAATAATAAGACGAAAGTTACCTATGCAAAAAAGTCCGCGGGGACTTAGTTCTTCCTTAAAAAGGACCTAATAACGAACCAATCAGCGTTCGTCAATAGGAAAGACTGTCTAAAACCCACAAGAATCCGCACTCTGGGATTTTCATTGCATGAACCGACTGTCTAATGTCAATCGCTCACGGGGCGGCTTCAAGCGCGGCGGGCGGAGCGGGGAACACCACACATTATTGAAATTTCCAGAGTGCGGATTCTTGTGGATCTTAGACAGTCTTTTCTATAGATGAACGCTAATTGGTTCGTTATTAAGTCCTTTTTACGGAAGAACTAAGTCTCCGCGGACTTTTTTGTATAGGTAACTTTCGTCTTATTATTTCGCAAGGAATCCGCCAGTATGCTTCGAGTGCGCGAATTTCCAGACACCCTGTATACCCAGCCATACCTCGTTGCTGGACAGCAGGAACCCAGAACTCCAATTAACTTAGCGAAATCTCTTATTTTACAAGATTTTGAACTGCTAAATTTCTTGACTAGGACTAATACTTTTAATTTTTTACTCTGTGGAAGTTCAACCAACATTCTCTCTGAGTCGAATATAAAACCTAAGAATCTACATCTTTTAGATGGAATTACTTGACTTTTTCCTGTATTGATGATGAATCCTGATCTCTCTTGGAATTGAATAGTTGTGTTAACATTGTTTACACCTTCTGAATATGTATGGCCAATCAGTAGCAGGTCATTTAAGTAAATTACAGAAAAGAATCCCAATTTCCTTAGATGAGAAACTACCGGTTTCAAGATCTTTGTAAACAAATAAGGTGCAGTGTTGAGGCCAAAAGGTAGGCAGACATATTCGTATAATTGTGAGTCAACAAAGAATCTTAAGAGTTTTCTATTCGCTTTTGCTATTGGCACTAAATGATATGCATTCTTGAGGTCTAACGTTGCCTTGAAACAGTCTTTGCATAACAACCTTTCAGCCACTCTAGTATCTTCAACTTTGATATGCCCAGTTTCTACAAAATTGTTTAATTTTTTTAAATTTAGGATTAAGCGGCTTGAGCGATCCGGTTTTGGAACTAGAAATACATTTGAGACGAACTGATTTTTAGAAGGGGTATATTTATGAATTTCCCCCTCCTTTACTAACTGAGTTATTGCTTCACGGATCTGTATTTTTTCGCTTTCAGATCTTTGAGGTTCTACTGCATGCGCATTCTGATGCAACAGGCCTTTGACGGGTATCTCATAACCCGAAATCCAACTCAAAACAACCTGGTCGGAGGTTATCTTATACCATTCACGGCTAAAGGCTTTAAGGTGAAGTGAAACGTTTGTCAGAACCTCGAAAACGGCAAACAATAGTTCTCCGAAACTACTGAACCGATCGGAATGAAACTTTGAGGGATTACACATAATTGTGGCAGAAAGTGGCTAATTATTTCACTTTTCCAAAATTTGACAAAAATTTTAACAGATTGACGTACCGACCACATAAATCGCGAGATTATTCATTGTCGCCGTAGATAATCGCATTTTCCAGATAATTAGCCACTCCGCAATGAAATACCAAACACTTTGAGCCTAATCCCGTGTCATTTGATGAAGAAATGGCTGAGAATGATTGTTTTTCCGTTACTCAAAACTAAAACACGGACATTCAGTTGAGATCACAACCTGTACCGACATTGTAGCCAGTATACGTGTAAACCAAGCGGCACCAAACGCTGGGTATCTCTGTTTTACCGCTGGGGAAGGCACTCGGCCGTGGCCTTGAAACGTTTCACTTCACCTTAAGCCTGCCAGCCGAACTACTCACATTATCAGGGTTTATGACCGTTTTTTGTACGAGTGTTTGTCTCGTTTCTGGCTCGGACGACCTCCGGTTTGAAATATGTGTTCCTGTCTGCCAAGCTGGTTTCCCCCGCTCTGGGTTACTTGACGTTGTGTGCTGCTCTGGTTTACCCAGCTTGCAAAGGGTTGTCTCTGCCCGCCCGTCGTTTTTTTTTGCGATTGACGACGGGACGGGCCCCTGAAGTTTTTTGACTTCTCAGATGCTGAAACTGTTTTCTGTGTTGATTTTAGTTGCTTACTAGAACGTTCGCGGGCTTTTGCTGCCTTCAGCTGCTCCTCCAAACTTCCTCCAAATAAAATCTCATCTATCGCAGTGGCACTTCACGTATCTCGCAGACCTGCGTTGATATTTTGTAGGATCAGACTCCTCCTAATTTGAGATTCACCGTGCTGTAGATCTACTAGCATTCTGCCTGTATCACTGAGATGCTCTAATAGCCTCAGATTTTCTCGACCATCCTTCTTTAGGATTACCGTCAATGCGCGACCCAAGGCTGCCAGACAGGAAGATATTTGATCTTGTTTTTCAACGATACGGTCATCTCTTTCTATAATAGCGTCATGTAAAGATGCTTTTATTTCTGCGTTCAGCTTGGGAGGAACAAGTATTTTACAGTTCTCTGGAGTTGGGTACTTCTTGGACAAATTCAATTTATCTTCTTCAGGTATTCCTTTCATGGCAATCTCATTCCATCTAATTGCCAAATCTTTTTGAATATTTTCTGCGAAAACTCTTTCTTCAGTTAGACGTTTTCCCATTATTTCTAAGACCCTTTCATCTAGCAATTCTTCTTGTGGTTCTGTGGGATTGGATGCATCTTCTATTGCGACGTCGAGTATAGGATTTGCTAAGCATTGCTTTTCTTGAGGATTTAATTCTCTTGGTTGAGGCATCTCCAGAAGTTCTGGGTTCTGGTCGACCTCTTCCCCTTCTGATGAAGAACGCCGATCCGACTTCTGTCGAGTCTCATTATCTATTAACAACCAAATCCACTCAATACTAAGGGTCAAAAGACAATGGACCAGTAACTTCATCTAGATTTCTGGTTAGTTCAAGCTAGAATTCATTAAGGATCTTCCAATAGAAGATAGAACTCTGGTCTGTGGGACATACACCCACACACCCATCGTCACAACCATATATGATGTATAATTTATAAACAGCTATAAGCATGTTTAAGTGAGAGAATCAGATGTTGCAGACTAGTCTTTTTCTCTACTGAACACTGCTGTGTTCATAGCCCCAAAATGTGTGAAAAAATCGTCCCACGTAATCTACGATCTGAGTGAAGCCTGAAGTACACCTCCGCGTGGGTTGAACCGTCACACGTGGCTCCTTAAGATCGTATATGCATAGCCCGAGATAAAGCTCTGCATGGGTTGAACCATCATGCGCGACTAAAATGCGAGTCCTCAACGGGATTTGGAAAAGTACGACAATAGGCGAGGCAGCCCTGTGCCGCCATTTGCCCTCAATAAGTGAGGTTAAGTTTATGTAAACTTACTCCGTCTGTTTTCTTTATCCTTGCGTTGCTCATGTCTCCGGACATTTTTCTCTAGGCGTCTCAGTCGCTTCAACAGTTGATTTTCGGTGTCTTTCTCCTCTTCCGACGATGAAGCTCTGCTTCTTTTTCTTCCCATTTTCGGTACGTTATGGCTTCTTCGGCACAACGAAGAAGAATGGGCATCTAAGAGGGCGCGCCGGTACATCCAGGAAATTAACTTTAAAAGATTGTGGCGACATCGGTATATGGTAGGGAAACCACATGTTGATCTAGAGGAAGAGGCGCCAATACAATTGAATCGAGTGAGAACGTGTGGAACTCTGGGCAAGAAATTAAATTGAAAACATATTTGCAACTCGGATATTTAGTTAACATATCTCAGTTGCATTAAAACACTGATATCATTGAGACAGATGCAAAGTCCAAGACAATTACGAGAAAGTGACTGACTTTGTCAATAGGTAGTTTGGCGTAGTTGATAAAGCGTGCGAATAGTAATACGAGTGAATGCGAGCGTCCCCGGATCAAATCCCGGCCACAACAATAATGCGAAGTTTTTCTAATCTTAAGATTCTTACTTTGGAAGATAGTGCGATTGTTTGCGATCAGTAGTTGTTGATCAACGCCTCATATATTGTAATTAATTCATTTTAAATATCCTAATTTTTTTTTCTCTGCGCAACAATAATTTGGTCAAATATTCAAGTGGTACACGTGTATTCAACGTTGTTTATTGCGTAATGTTGAACGTATTGACGTAACGTTTTCAATAAACGCTACTTATGCGTTTAACTGAGGAACATTTTTCCTCGAATAAGCGTAATGTATATATGACCTTTTCATACGTTTTTCATACGAACTGGTGTTCATTGAGATTATAGGTGACGTTTCAGTTACGCGAATGCTAGAATATAGATAAACATACAAAATAAATTTGGATAAAACGCTCTGCAAGTAGGTTCTAATCACGTTGATCGAAAACGTCGATTCCATACGTATATAAGTCGTTGAATAAACCGAATATAAACGTTGAATTTCCCGTTTTGAAGGCGGACATTCAGTGGTATAAATAAACGTACTTGATAAACGTATATTATACAATCAATGTAGGCGGTTTTTGAATCCAGCTTCCACCAATTTTAAACGTTCATTCCATCATTTCGTGTTGGTTGGGCATCGAGGTCAATTTTTGATTTATTTTGTCCGGTTTGACGTGGAATGGCTCATATTCCTAAGAGATGGATTTAGCAATAGAATTATCTTTGGATGAAAATTTTACATGTGCCGATCGCTGCTTTTGATTTGTTATGATTGTATTTAGAATAAAAATTGTATTATAATTAACCCTAGAACCACAAACCCATTTTTTCTACCTTTAAACTACAAACCGGGGTAAATATTTACCCCACGCGTTTTTTGTTCATAAAATCGTTCTGAAAGCAGTAATGAGACTCGTAAGTACATGAATCTTTTCCTTTTTTCCATGTAGAAGAGAATGGTGAAAAACTGATTCAATTCCATTAAGGTTTAGTTGGTAGAAAATCTATTTAAATACCTGATAGCTATGAGAAAACGGCCAAAACGTTGTTTTTAGAAATTCGCATGGGGTAGATATATACCCCAGTTTGTAGTTCTAGGATTAAGGGGGAATATACACCTGGAAACGTAAAAAAAAGGTGATTTTCAAGAATTTTTTCCCGGGAAACCATTAGCATTATCTGACCGGGGATTTTTCTAGTTGAAAATATACACTTTTAAGAATGGTGTTATATTTTTTTTATTCAAAAATTTTACAATTTCATGGAGTAGCTGGGTCGTCTACGGAGTACCGTAAAAAAATGTGTCATTGCGGTCCCCAGTGGCGTTTCGTCAAAAATCATCTGAAACAAAAAAACCAAACGAGATATCAAAGAAGATACTATTATCTAGTACTTGTCATAGCCGATTGAAAAAATATCGATTTTTGACAAAATGGCGGATGCTTCAACTCTATTTTGTATTTTGCCCAGAAAAAAAAAAAAAAAAAACCGACCAAAAAAATCCTATGACAAGTACTAGATAATTATGTATAGAATGTCTACAAAAAATTTCAAGTCAATCGGTCCAGTGGTTTTCGAGATATTTTGGGGACCAGTTTGAAAAACGTTGTTTTGAGAAAAACGCGTTTGAAAATGTCGCGATGGATAAAACATGTAATTGGTTCAACTTACACAGAGTCATCGATACCAGGTCCATAATATAGGGCTTCTGCAGTGGAAGGTATGCCCATATCATCTAAATTTTGTTGTCGACGCCGTAATCGCCCTTCTTTCGTCTGTTCTTGCCCACGTACCTCGGCCTGTGCTATACGACGTTCATCTTCACGTGTAGCGTACAGGTGTGCGTTCGGACCGACAGAAATTCCCATCACGTTCATTATTTGTAATAATGACGTAGCTCCATTGTTGAATATGCAAGCTGCTGTGTACGCAGCAATTTCGACAACTCTAGCTCCGCTGTGCATTGTTTTTGGGGCTATCTTCCAAATTAATTGGTTAAAACTTTCGTTGCTGTTCTGCGTATATCCACCAACACAGCGCTCCAATAATGTGTCCTTACTGAGGTCTTCGTATATCGGTTTGATGACCTTCAAAACCGATTGCGGTAATGCCGAATAATCGTGGCGAAAATTACGCAGTTCCCCTTTAGCTTTTGCTTGTTGCCACTTGCACCACGAGTCGGAGCTTTCAGGGCAATATTTATGTACAGGCTTGCTGTCTGTGGAACTGTAATGGTGAAAAGTTGCCCATATCGCCTTCTTCATATTATCCTTGGAATCACTGTGTCTTCGAATAGCTAAGCCATAGTAGACGCTCAGCTTGTCTATCATTTTTGCAGTCAACTTGTTTCTGCCGCCGATACCTGGATTTTTTTTTTTGCATTCTCGAAGACGGCTTCCCATGCGCTTCTGCACGTGACCCACGCACTCTTTTTTTATAATTGCAGTCTCGCCGTACGGGTTCGCATTTATTATTCCTGTATACGTTTTAGAATCACCATCCCCGATGTAATTAATGTATTTCACTGCATGCTTTTCGACAGATCTTCTAAACATTTCCTTCATAGCGTCAACTTCCATCTTGCCTGCCGATCCTACATGATTCGCCAGGCAATTTCCTTCGTGTTGAGCTTTCCATTCATCGTATTGCTCAGTATTGGTGAATTTACTCCAGTATTTACATGCAGAGCAAAAACTACATTTCACAATAATGTCTAAAACTTGTCCTGAGAAGTGGCCAATCAGGGCCGCAACGCCGAATAATGAGGTAAAACCGCGTTTTCGCCAGGTGCCGTCACCTGAAACAGTCAGTTCCGTGCCATCATTACTCGGATCATCTTTACGTGTTGCTTCTTGTTCTTCTTTGACAGCTTGTCTCAACAACAGTTCACACACACTCGAAGCAGCTGTATGAATATTCTTCACTAATATATCGTACGTCGTTTGTTGAACCGGCGGCGGCAAATCCATGAGGCCACAAAACTTTTTTGCCCCATTCCAACCAATGCCCAATAAACGCATCGCAAAACAGAATCGTGCATTTATTTCATAAGCCGTATGAATATAAGGGCACGAAGGTATGGAGGTCGGCCGGCATGATGGACACAAAACTAAAATATTGAATCCCAGCCCTCGGATGCTGCGTGATTCGAACCGAACGTCACCTCCACACGTTTTACATTTCACGCATCCTGACAAAGCGGAAAAAACCGTCACAAAATTCAAAATTCGATACCCGATGCCCAGGTCTTCTGGCACTGGAACGTCTCGTGCATCCTTCAATTTTTTGGCACTGGTACTAACATTCGATTCCATTCTTTCTGCGTCGTATCGATTTTTAGGGGGTATTTTTTTTCTTTTGCGATCTTTCCGCATTTCACCCGATTTGTAACTACTTCGAGAACCTTTATACCTTTCCATCTTGACTCCTGGATACTTTGTAATTTGTTCACAAATGAAGGCGTCGCCACTTGCTCTAACGCTCAGCTATACGGACGGCGTGTCTTGCTGCTGTACGGCTCGGCCCGACGCGTCGCGGGTCCAACGAACGCATCTACTCTTTGGGCTATAACTTTGTCAGTTTTTGGAATTTCTACTTGAAATTTTCACCAGACATTCTTAACATATCAAACTTTAAGAAAATGTCAAAATTGAAAAATCGATTTTTTGGACCCTGCCAGTTGTATATTCCCCCTTAAAATCAAAAGTATGATGTGTCATAATTTGAGTTCCTCATCGTGTAATTATTGTAATATATTTACCAAGTAAATTCAAAAAATGTAGATATCTCTGCTAAACACTATTGCACATTAACAGAAAAGGCATGCGCAGCGCAATTGTGAGTATGGTTTCGGACACGACTGGTTAGTGTTCTGGGTAGTAGTCATTGCCGTGAAGTATGCACCACCCATGACTGTGTATAGTACAGCAAAGAGTTGGGTTCTGAGAGTGACGGTTACTTTTTTATAGTTTAATGGCTAACGTTTAAAAACTTACCCTTGGTTTCCATGTACGCGTTGCCGCGCGGCATAACGCCCGCGTTAACGAGCGTCGACTCCAAATGTTGTGTCCACGTACGCGGCGGGGCGGCGCGCAACGCGCGCATTCAGCGATGAATTTGTTTTTAAATTTCATAATGTCAAACATATCTCAATCAAAACTGTACGAGGCAGATAAGAAATTATAATAGTATTTTATTTTATGAATACATAATATTCCTCGAAAATTTCCTGAGCTCTTGAATCTTCCTGCTTTCCAATTATTTACCGGACTAGATAATTCTGAAATGGCTGATAATAGAGATGATGAGCATTTATTGCTGTTATTGCTACTTCGAAGAAGACGGCGACTTCGAATTCGAATATTACAGCGAAGAGCTGCCCCTCGTTGGTGGGTTCGCCCCTTTATTACCTTACGACACGAGCAAGGCTCTTATGAAAACCCTGTCCAAGAACTCCGCAATGATCCAGAGTTGTTCTACAATTACCACAGACTGACACCAGATCAATTCGATCTTCTACTACAAAGGATTGAGCCGCAAATTTATAAAGTAAATATGGTTAGAGAAAGTATACCTCCTGGCTTGCGCCTATCTTTGACATTGCAATACATTGCATCGGGCGATAGCATGGTCAGTTTGCACTACCAGTATCACATCGGTAAAACTAGTGTCACCCGAATAATTGCGGAAACCACTGCAGCGATATGGAATGCTCTGCAGCCAGAATTACTACGAGAGCTGAATCAAGGTGAATGGGCTAGAGTAGCCACTGATTTTGGAGACAGGTGGAATTTCCCAAACTGTGTTGGTGCCATAGATGGGAAACATGTAGTTGTACAGTGTTTCAACAACACAGGGTCAGCTTTTTATAACTACAAGGGCTCATTTAGTATCGTGCTTCTTGCAGTATGTGATGCACAGTATCGATTTACGTATGTCAGCATCGGTTCGGCGGGAAGAGAGAGTGACGGTGGAATTTTTCAAGCATCTGATTTTGGCCGAGCAATCATAAACAAGACGCTACCATTGCCTCCACCAGCCACCCTTCCGGGTAGTGATATGCGTTTGCCAGCTGTATTCGTTGGGGATGCTGCGTTCCCACAATTGGAAAACCTAATGCGGCCATATCCTGGTGTTGCTTGACCCCGGATCAGGTGATCTATAATTACCGCTTAAGCAGAGCAAGGATGTGCATTGAAAATACGTTCGGAGTAATGGCTTCAAGAATGCGTATCTTCAGAAAACCTATAGTTGCATGCCCTCAAACTGTCGAAAATATTGTAAAATCGTGTGTGGTACTCCATAATTGGCTCAGGGATATTGAGCTCCAGCTGCCACCTGGGCAGAGACGCTATATTCCCCCGCAATACGTTGATGTGGAAGATCGGCTGGGAAATGTAGAGCCTGGACAATGGCGTGAAGAAGGCAGATTCGACGGACTGCGCAATCTAGTTCCTAACGCTGCAAGGAACTCAGTACAGGTTGCCAAAAATACTAGGGATTGTTTTAAAACCTACTTCATGAACGAGGGCAAGGTTGAGTGGCAGTGGAATAAATTGCCTGAACATCAAAGAGAGTGGTACAGGCGATGATGAAATAAGGAGGTGTTTCAATATCAATAAAAATATTTAAAACGCTTCATTTCATATCAATTACTGTTTCATTTATTTATTTTACTATTTACAATGCGTCTTCGTCGGTTAATATCGCAGCCAATGCACTCAACACTGCCTGCCTCATCCGTATGCGCGACGCAAGCGTCAAGCTAGCCACATCGTGAGCCACAGATAAGTAAAACAGCTCATCCGACGTCTGCTCTCGTTTTGGAGACGGAGTCTGCTTTTGCTGGACCAGGTCCAGAATTGCTGACTCCAACGGATCATGGTCAAGCTTTTCTAAAGAAATTCGATTTTCGATCAACTTTATACTTTTGTTGAATATTTTTTCAACTAACTTGTTTTTTGGCATCTCGAAGATTGAGCCGATGCAGGGCGCTTTCCGCTGCCTCCTGGCTGAGATTGACTGTCTCCTTTACTACTCGGTCCCGGTAGCTCTTGTGCTGCATCAAGTCACAAGCTCATTAGTGTTACTAAGTTTTAAGCAGCTGAATATGACTCGTGTATGTATTGTATGTATGTGATAGTACTTTTCGATACTGGTGCAAAAGTGTTGATTCTCGGACGAGTGTGAAATTTTTCGCCAGAGCAAAGCGAGGGTGACAATCACACGAGTCGAGAATCATCTTTCGCACGTGTATCGAACTTCGTTTCTTAACACAGCGCGCGTCAAGTTGAATTTTATGCACGCCGTGTGGAAAATGTATTTCATAAAATTCAGCTATAGTAAATAATTAGAAACTGTTATAAGATTGAATCTTGTCAAGTACGTCCATAATGAAAACTCACACTTTGTTGGGGTTATTGGGCATAACTCGATTAGGCCTGAAATTTTTTTTGAAATTCATGTGAGATTGTCGTCATGTTTTCCGGCGTATGCTTTATGGTTTTTCGGTTTTACCTTAAACATTCAAATCATAAAAATACCAACCATACGACTCATTTTGAGTGGCCAATACTCCCGAGTAGTTACCGGATGATCGGTCATCTGATGTGACGTTCATACTCGTAGTGGTTCTGAATACATAAAAAAATAAATAAATTTCTCATATATGATTATAGCGTACTCCGTGCAAATTTACATGTAAAAGCATGTCACTTACTCTCGCGGCTCAACAATCCCACTTAAAAACGACATCGATGAATAAAAAGCCCAGGTAGTCTGTGTCACAGCTCCTTGACCACTTGTCGTCTTTGACTTTTTGGTCTCTTTAAAATACCGATCGCGGAGACTCTTCCACCTCGTCTTCACAAAATTCGCTATAAATTCAAACGTTCAAATTGGCATTTTTTTGGTTCGAAAAAATTGTTTTTGTTTTTATTACAAAAATTTTTTTATTGTTTAAGATATTGAAAATTCATTGAATTTCGTTTGGCAATAATTGTTAATTATCAGAAATCAAATAAAAATACTTCACGTAATTCATAGAGGTCCCCCAACTAATTCTGTATATTTACCGTCCATATTCAAGTTGTAGGCAATTTCTTTCCAGATTTTTTTTTTAAGTAGATTATCCTTGTATGCCTTGTCTTTCATATCCCATAGTGGAGATCGTAGTTTTATTTCTAATATTATGCACTCGTTGATTGAATTTTCTACTATATTTTCCATGGATTCCTCTTGAGACATTTTTTAAATTTATTTTATTATTTAACTTATCGTCCATGCGTGCTCACTTTTGAATTCAATGTGCAACAGGAAGTCATCTTTATGTAGGTGGCATGGCAACGCACATGGCGCGTGAAAAACGTAAGCAAGTCGGTGACCCGAGTGGCTGCGGAAAAAGCCGAGTTTCACCGAACGCGCCGCGGCTGAGCTGAGCCGTGCGTCAAAATTAAAATATTATATCCGCACCGCGCCGTGACGGAGCATACCGCGCGGTAGGCCGCGGCACATTTCTGATTGGCTAACAACGCTGCCGCGCGCGTTATGCCGCGCGGCAACGCGTACATGGAAACCAAGGGTTACTGTTGGTGTTTTGATTATAATGTTTTTAATATCACTCACTAGAGTGCAGGACACCGCTCATTGCTGTCAGGAAAATAACTAATGTTGTCAATACGTCAATGATTGTGGTTTTGTTGGTTATTGATTCAGTTTATGCATTTTTTTGAGTATATTAGTGTTCTGCACAGCAATGAGTAGTGTATTTTTTTGTCCGTGTAGTTCCTTGAATCGGTCACTCTACAAAAATAACTCTGGATAAAAATAACGTTTTATAAATATAGTTTCACGAGATAATTCGCCCGATAAGACTATACAGGGTGACCCAAGACCCCCGGACCGGAAGGAATGGGTAAATTCCTCGTTGGATTTTGAGACGAAATTTCCTTTTCGAAAACTTCGTCCGATCAACGGTGTCCAAGTTATTAAAGATAAAATGTAGCCAATCAGCGCCTCGCTTTAGGTCCGTGCCAGGGCCGGGTCAATAGTGAACGGCGGGCAGGGCCCGTGGTTTATTTTACATTTGGCTACTTTCTTCTTCACTTTACGATCGACGCGTATTATTATCATTATTATTATTATTATTATTATTTTTATTATTATTATTATTATTATTTTTTTTTTTTTTCTTCTACCGGACCGTAGTTCTACGTGTCCAGGTTGACCGGACCGTAGTTTTCCGTGTCCAGGTCGACTGCACCGTAGTTTTCGGTGTCCAGGTCGACCGCACCGTAGTTTTCCGTGTCCAGGTCGACCGCACCGTAGTTTTCCGTGTCCAGGTCGACCGCACCGTAGTTTTCGGTGTCCAGGTCGACCGCACCGTAGTTTTCGGTGTCCAGGTCGATGGCACCGTAGTTTTCCGTGTCCAGGTCGACTGCACCGTAGTTTTCGATGTCCAGGTCGACCGCACCGTACAAATTCATAAATTTATCGGTGCGGTCGACCTGGACATCGAAAACTACGGTGCAGTCGACCTGGACACGGAAAACTACGGTGCGGTCGACCTGGACACGGAAAACTACGGTGCGGTCGACCTGGACACGGAAAACTACGGTCCGGTCAACCTGGACACGTAGAACTACGGTCCGGTAGAAAAAAAAAAAAATAATAATAATAATAATAATAAAAATAATAATAATAATAATAATAATAATAATAATAATACGCGTCGATCGTAAAGTGAAGAAGAAAGTAGCCAAATGTAAAATAAACCACGGGCCCTGCCCGCCGTTCACTATTGACCCGGCACTGGCACGGACCTAAAGCGAGGCGCTGATTGGCTACTCTTTATCTTTAATAACTTGGACACCGTTGATCGGACGAAGTTTTCGAAAAGGAAATTTCGTCTCAAAATCCAACGAGGAATTCACCCATTCCTTCCGGTCCGGGGGTCTTGGGTCACCCTGTATTTTCAATGTAAAAATGCAATTCCTAAATCAATGGATAAAGTTAATCGACGAATAAAAGTTAATTGTCGTTGGTGAAACCAGCCATAAGAATCAGAAAATGTGCTACAGATGAGATTCTGTTGGCAGCAACCACCTAAAATGTCGATTGTCCATTTTCAATGAGACTTTCAAATTTTCATATTTTTCCTCATGAGAATTTGGCTTCAATGCTATTACAACTTTTTTGCATTGTCTCGGGGAGTAATTAAACTTCATTACAATTTCCAAAGATCTGCGGTGAAGTGTCATGAGTGAAATACCAGAGTTTACAGTATGCCGATGTCCGCATATGAACTCTGATTTTTGATTATAATGATGACTTTGAAAATAATTCAACTTTGCTCCCAAATTTCGGTGGTACAGACTCGACTGTACAATGAGCGAACAGAGTAACCGAAGTATAGCTGATTGAACTGATCAGGCGTGTATATCTATCAATTAGTATAGGAATAGAATAATGCCGCAAGATTTCAAAATCTCTGAGTTATTCCTTACAATTAGTTGAATGAAACACACTTGATCCACAATATTTTTTCATTTTCATAGTTGCCAGGAGATATAGATTCTACTGAACAAAAGAGATCTGGGGCAATGCAGAAACTAGGGCTCACTGTACAACCGTACATCATCGTTGTTGGACCTGAGTTGGATGAAATACACAGCTTCTATGTGTACGTCGATACAAACGTCCTGTACACAGTGCCAACAGCGTTGAAAGCCTTGGATGTATGCTTCAGAGCTTTCCACACGTTGAATGCCCTGTACTCACCAGAATGTGAACACATCTGGTACCTCATACAAAAAAGTCTGTACAAATTTAGCACAAAGTACGATAGGCATTGCAACTTTTTGGTGATTTTAATAAATGGAACTTATGAAAATCGAGCTACGGTCGTGGGTGGTTGCATTAAATTTTAGTTTTCGGGCATCGCCTCTAGTCTAAATCTATAAGTTTTGCTCTAGGATTCGGATAGCCACTGAGGGATATCAGAACCTTTTTCTGATGTTCTACGTTTCTTTTTACGTCTAGTCTGCACGGTGCTCCTCAAGCAAGAAAAAGTGGACCCAAAATGGATCCAAAATCGGCTAACGCAGAAAGTGTCTATATTGTTTGTAGATTAAAAAAATGTTAAACTCAAAATCCTAGCTGATCGGTTTCGCAAGTTATGGCCGTTTTTGTATTTATAGCGCCACGTTCATGAAAAGCAGAGTAGAACACTTTACTACGCACATGCAATCGACCTCTTGATCTCAATATGAGAAAAATTAGGTAAGTATTAAGGGGGTACATTAGAGGTATTCAAAAATTTTCGATGTTCGAATTTTTCACTTCTCAGGGTCTAAAAAGTTGGTTTATAATTTGAGAATGACTGTCTCCAAATGTGCCTGTCGACGGACAATTCACCACGCGGCTCATCAATTGTTTGTATTTTCCATGTAAATGGCTCATGAAATTTGTTTCATGTCTGAAAAAAATAGAAAAAAAAAAAAACTGAGCACAAAAGCGAGATTAAGGAAAAGCCTGTAGGCAAGGGCGATGCAGGAAAAAACTTAATTTTCCAATTAACTCATTTCTCCAAGCAGGACATTTTTCAGAAAAATCAGAAATATTCAGATGTATGTGGACTTTATTTCTTCATCATTGGAATTTTTTTTATTGCTTTTCTTCATTAAAAAAAAAACGCCCGTTAGTCGAGCAGTGGGCAATAATAAATTGAAAACGATCAATCAGTAGAAAGTCTGTAAATTCACGACATTGCGTGATTGAAGATTATTGAGGAATTGATGCGGTGATGACAGAAGTAAAACATAGTATAAAAAAAAAAAAAGATTCTTCACCATACGCAGTGAAACAACTATATATTTGTATTAGAAAAAAAAAAATCCTTAATATGGAAAGATTCATGAAAAAATTAAGTTCACATACGTCTGAATATGTCTGATTTAAAAAAAAAAAAATCCTGCTTTTAGAAATGAGTTAATTGGAAAATGCAGTATTCGCCTGTATCTCCCTTGCTTACAGTTGTTTTCCAAAATCTCACTTTTCTGCTCATTTTTTTTTTTTTTTTCATTTTTTCAATCACACAATAAGACATGAAACAAATTTTATGTGCTTTTTAAATGGAAAATACAAACAATTGATGAGCCGCGTGGCGAATTGTCCGACTACAGGCAAATTTGGAGACAGTCATTCTCAAATTATAAAACAACTTTTTAGACCCTGAGAAGTGAAAAATTCGAAAATCGAAAATTTTTGAATACCTCTAGGGTACATACACCTTTGAATTGTCAAAAAATCGTTTTTGTTTTTATAATTTATTTGGAATGCTATTGACCTACTCTACCTACAAAAAAATCGGCATCAAAAAATCTGAAGGATTCGAAAAGTTACAGCCATAAACAAAAAAATTCGAAAATCTTCGGCAATATTTTTACACAAATTTTTTTTTTTCAACATTTTTGTGAATCATGATACTTTTCTCATTATAATTGACTCTTGCGACTAGCTTGTGAACTAAGAAGCTCTTTTAAAGGCTCAGGTTCCTATCTGACACCTCATGAAATATTCTATGGTATAAAATCGGCGCGATGATTTGGCGGGCAAAATCCTGCCATTGACAAAACAACCAGCTCCGATTCAAATCTTTTTGAGGTTAGGTGTTCACTTTGTTTGTCAATTTTCGTGTTTATTACGATTTACCAACAGTAATTTTCATTACTAAAATCAAATATTTGCACAGAAGTAATTCTATCGTAAACGTGAGTTCTTTGAAAAACTGCGACGTTTGATTGAGTTATTTACTTGGTGTGAAGCGCGAACGCGATGCATTTGCGTAATTCAAAATCTGATACGAAACGCTTGACTGGAAGACCCCGTAAACGAGTCTTCCGTGGCAATGAGAGGGCTACAGCATCACGGGCGGATGACACTTCAAAAAGTGCATCGAAACGAAAAATTTCAAGTTCCAGACTCAGCGATGCCAGCACACCCCGAGACCACTATCAACCTCACAACGGGCATCGAATCATTGACTTGGATTTGGTGTTCAACGCCTTTTCCAAGTTGGTTCGATGTGCGACCTGCGCTGGACAGATAAGTATCAAAGAGACAAGTATTAGAGGTCTTGGTTCGATACTAAATGTCCATTGCATAAATTGCAATAAGATAGGAGCTATAAATACATGTAGAATGGTTGGGAATAATAAAAATGTTTATGAGGTCAATCGACGAAGTGTTCTAGCGATGCGGATGAATGGACAAGGCGGAGCAGGGCTACGTACATTCTGCGCAGTAATGGATCTACCACCGCCCGTACAACAGCCAACGCTCGATAAAATGACGGAGCGATTGATGATTGTATCCGAAGAGGTAGCTGCTCGTTCGATGATAACAGCGGCAGGTGAGGAGCTCAACGCTACAGATGATAGCCACTCACAAGAGGGAGCCGGTGCTATCACAGTATCTGGAGATGGATCGTGGAGGAAGCGAGGCTTTTCATCTCTCCATGGCATCTGTAGCGTCATAGGAGCGGAAACGGGCAAAATCCTGGATGTGGAGGCCTTGTCGTCGCATTGCAAAGGCTGTGAACAATGGGAGGATAAGATTGGCACACCTGAACATAGGGCATGGAAAATCCAGCACGAACCAGTCTGCATGGCAAACCATGTTGGCAGTGCTGGAAAGATGGAAGTTGAAGGGATGCTGAGGATCTTTAGACGGTCAGAAGAGAAAGGTATGAGATACACCTCATACATTGGTGATGGGGATTCGAAAACCCATCTGTCAATCGTCAAGGCAAGGCCATATGGAAATGTACCTGTGAAGAAGGTCGAATGCACTGGACATGTACAGAAGCGCATGGGATCGAGATTGCGAAAGATGAAAGCCACGATGGCAGGAAAAAAGTTAGCGGATGGCAAAGGCTTGGGAGGAAGAGGGAGACTGACGGACGTTGTCATAAACCAGATCACCAGCTACTACGGTAATGCGATCAGGAGGCATAGTCAATCGCAATCGGACATGCACCGAGCGATCTGGGCAATTTGGCATCATAAGCGTTCGAGTGATGCAACTCCACAGCACCATTACTGCCCCGAGGGCAAGGGAAGTTGGTGTAAATGGCAGAAGGCCAAGGCCAACGGGGATACTTCTATAATCCCGCACACAGAGTCCCTTCCAGAAGCTGTGATGGACAAGATCAAGCCAGTGTTCGAAGACCTGACGAAGCCAGAACTACTCCAGCGTTGCCTTGGAGGCAGAACGCAGAACACCAATGAGAGCTTCAACAGCAAGGTGTGGAAACTCTGCCCAAAAGCTAGTTTCAGTGGGTTGAACACCTTGAAAATAGCTCTGAACATAGCTGCTGTGACGTTCAACGATGGCGGGGTAGGACTGCTTCGCATCATGGAGGCCTTGGAGATCATCCCAGGAACCTTCGCTCGACAAGGAATCGAAGCTATGGATGAGATGAGGATCCGAGCAGCTGAAAGACGAGCTACAGAGGCAAGCCTAGAAGCTCGTACAGCTAAAAGGCGTAAACGACTTGGCGAGGCAGAAGACCCTGGCGAAGGCACATCGTCAACGTACGCTGCAGGAGAATTTTGAATCGATGCTAGAAGTGCACGTTGGTTCTTCAGAAAATTAAGTATTTTTCTAAAATAATTTTTCTGATATTTAGATTCAAAGATAGAAGATCAAGACGAGAAATGTATGATGAAAGATGAAAATATTTTCTGTTCATAGGAAACAAATTTGTTGGAATCTTCTGAATTTTCAAAATCTTAGAAATCCTAAGACTTTATGATTTTTTATTCTTTCATAAAATTTTATCAGATTTTTGCAAGTGATATATTTCTGTTCGACAGCTTCGCTGCGCACCACTTCCGGATGGAATGAGCCAAAACTCGCCAGGGACCTCCACGTTCAATATCTGTATAGACTCTACTAGCAACATATAAGTATCAGTGCAGATATAGACTCAGATTTCCAAACCCCCAATAAAAATCTTAAAACTTGATTTCCCGCTAACTACATTTTCTGGTCGTTGTCGTAGGGTACAGGTCGCATCGTTCATCGAAACTTTCTGAAATTTGGTGTGAATTTTCTGCAATGACGTAATTTCGGACCAAACCAATAATATATAGAAAAAAGATCTGCTTTCTATCATTCTAACTAGCTAACACACTTTTTTTTTCATCTTTCTTGAAAAAATGTCTTAAAATAAAAAAATTCCAGGTTTAAAATTAAAAATTATGGAATATTATTGGTTTGGTCCGAAATTACATCAATGTAGTATACTCCCTCCAAATTTCAAAAAGATTCAATCAACGATGCGACCTGTACGCTACGACAACTGCTTTTTCATCGGTGGACCAGAACTACTTAACGACGAAATCCAGATATTCTTTCATATGCCTCAATTATAGTTCAGAATACTAGTAATCTGCTGTATAAAAATTAAGTCAATAAAATGTTTTATGACAGTGTACCAGTCATTTCAAAAAAATCATTTTGAAGGTGTATGTACCCCCTTAATGATTTTCTATTGAAAGTATCGTTTTTTTCGGAAATTAATTGCTATGTTGAGGGGTTAGCCTACATACTGTTACAACCGAAAAAATGTTACTTTTTTTAAAATGTCTATAAAGAAAGAAGTAAAAGAGATATCGATTTCATTTGTTGCATAGTTCTTTATTATGTACTAAATTTTGAAATTTTATTGTATATATATGTGTCAGAAAACAAAATGGCGGCCATCCCAGCGAGGCGCGTTGACTCAATTTTTTTGTCAGTGAATTGCGCGGCATATTACCATGGTCAACACAGGTATCTGAAATCGAAAAACCAAGAAATTTCTTTCAGTTTTGACTATAATCTACGGACTTGACCTAAATTCAGAAGAAAATATTGTTTTTTCGCAATTTGGCAGAAGTTTTGTAGCATTCAATTCTCCTAGCTATGTAATATATCTGTACACCTATGAGAGTAGTTAGCCGAGAGAGATGGGTATGAGGGAGAGATGGCGCTAATCTGCTAATATGTCCAGTATTTCACCAATCCAACAACACAATAGGTTGTCACCTACAATTCAAGCTAACCCATCTAGAAGTTATTAGCCTCTGGCCTAATTTTCAAGATCATCAACGTCGCGAGCTCTGCTCGCTCTCTCTCCCGGTTGCCTTCGACCTGTACGGATCGTCGCGCTTATGGCTGATGCCTTTTTGAGGTGGTGCACCAACATCTAGCCTTGTGGAAATAATCCTGTATTCCACACAAGAAGTCTCCAGGCTATTACTATCCATACCAAATTTGATAATCGAAAAATGTAACTGGGAGATTGAGCCAACGAGGGAAGATGGGCGAGGATTGAAACCCAACGGATTACTACAACGACAATTCAGGAACGTATAATCAAAAGATATCAAGCCTATCTCTCTCTCATTAGGGTAGCACGTAACGTTTCCTTTCTATTAGTTCTTTTTTTATTGCATAACTTAACGTAGCTTCATCAATTTAAACCATTATATTATATTATAAATAGCTTAATTGCTTCGGTATACTTTTTCTAACATATAACTTTGCGTGAACACGCCTTATCATGGCCTATTGCCTATACTTATAATCTAGTTGTAGTCGCTATGCATGTATTTTAGCATAATCTATTTTAACTTCATTTCACTTCCATCTCATCCACTCATCTTATTTTAATCTATTGTCTATATTTCTATATACATATCTCGGCCTCTGTTACGATTTATCACTGCTTCTCGCTATGCTTAACTGGTGAATATTCATATAATTATTGTCTAAATGGTCGCATCATTGTCAACTCATCAAAGCTTATTATTGCTTCTCGCTATGCTTAACATTGTTATATTTCAATAATCCTTTGCTTAATAGTCGCATCTGACATCAATAAATACTTCGTCATCAGTTAACCCATCATTTCGCATTGAGTATATTATTTTTGTCACCCATTATTCCCGCACCTATAAACCTATTATCAGGATCCTATTTAATTTGCATGATCTGATTAGCTGCATTAGGAGGTTGAATTTCTCAAAGAAACACGTAACGTAATTTCCAGAACAAATTAACAATAAATTCGTTACAGTTTGAACATTGATGTGTCAATTTTTAACACATTTTTCGGTAAAAAAACGTGCTCCCAAAGTGCGTAAACACATTATTTAACTAAAAGAAATTTCTTGGTTTCTCGATTTCAGATACCTGTGTTGACCACGGTAATGTGCCGCGCAATTCACTGAAAAAAAAAATTGAGCCAACGCGCCTCGCTGGGATGGCCGCCATTTTGTTTTCTGACACATATATATACAATAAAATTTCAAAATTTAGTACATAATAAAGAACCATGCAACAAATGAAATCGATATCTCTTTTACTTCTATCTTTATAGACATTTCAAAAAAAGTAACATTTTTTCGGTTGTAACAGTAGGCTAACCCCTTAACATAGCAATTAATTTCCGAAAAAAACGAGACTTTCAATGGAAAATCATTAATACATACCTAATTTCTCTCATATTGGGATCAAGAGGTCGATTGCATGTGCGTAGTAAAGTATTCTACTCTGCTTTTCATGAACGTGGCGCTATAAATACAAGAACGGCCATAACTTGCGAAACCAATCAGCTAGGATTTTGAGTTTAACATTTTTTTAATCTACAAACAATATAGAAACTTTCTGCGTTAGCCGATTTTGGATCCATTTTGGGTCCACTTTTCCTTGCTTGAGGAGCACCGTGTCTGAGTTTATATTGTTTTATTTGTTGAAGTGTGTTTAGTAGCTCAGTGGCAGACACCAATATCCGTGCAAGATACTGGTGCTGACACGAGGTACGCACAGCTTTATCTACCTGTCAATTTATGTGACCTGTTTCTAATCTTACAGAGTTGGATTAACAGCAGTTAATCGAACCTGTTTTCCAGATTTTAGACAATTAGCCCAGTGGCAGACACAAATAGCCATATAGGATATTGGTGCTGACACGAGATATGTCAAACTGGATCCCTATGCTGTTTTTTTAGGTTTTTCTAGGAAAAGAACTTAGACAGATAAAAATCCAGATGCAACGATAAAGTTTATCTTTAATACGCAAGAAATGATACGTTCTGACTCTTTACAAAATGGTTTTTACAAAAGATACTTAACTCTAATCCTATTCTAACTACGAGGTTGTTAACCCGTGATTACAAAGGCTAAGCCTTGTCCTCTACTTGTTTGTTTTGAATTTATATATCCCGACAGGCGATATCCCGTATGGAAAAACCATATATGGCTAAAATATATGGCACAATATATGGTAATAGGTGGTGTTATATTATGGCCGAAATTATGTATATGTATAAATATATTGTCAAAATATATGGAATCATATATGGCAACAATATATGGCAGAATATATGGCAGAATATATGGCAGAATATATGGTGATTGTATTTCAATATATGGAATCATATATGGCAACAATATATGGCAGAATATATGGCAGAATATATGGTAGAATATATGGCAGAATATATGGCAACAATATATGGAATCATATATGGCAGAATATATGGCACAATATATGGTGATTGTATTTCAATATATGGAATCATATATGGCAACAATATATGGCAGAATATATGGCAGAATATATGGTAGAATATATGGCAGAATATATGGCAACAATATATGGAATCATATATGGCAGAATATATGGAATCATATATGGCAGAATATATGGCGGAATATATAATAATTTTGTAAAATATGGTATTCATTTCAATAAAAAATTTGAAGACGGTTAAAAGTTTATTCACGAATATTGTTGAATGTAAATTTGTTGATTTTCTATATCAAATTCTCAAAGCTCTAATCGGAGAGATTTTCATTCACCTGTGTTTCCTTAATTATTATTATTAATATTCAGCAAAATAAAAACGAACACGAATTCATTTGTAAAAATTTTAATATTTTAAAATATTTATTCACATATGTAATCAGTGACATCGACAATATTTACAATATTTACTTAACAGGTTGTCGAAACAGATCTTAGAAAATATTGATGATTCAAGCATATACATATAAAATAGTTTATTACATGTGTAAAAATTACATTTTTTTGCATTCTTTTTTTTCGTTCATTTCAACTACTCACACAGAACACGTATAACATTTTATATATCATTTGTAAAAATTTTAATATTTTAAATTATTTATTCACATTATGTAATCAGTGACATCGACAATATTCACAATATTTACTTAAGGGGGTATCCACACCTTTAAATGGTTAAAAATTCTGAGGAAGAGATGTCTGTATCAGATGAACATATAACTTTTTGATACTGCGAAAATTGCCCGACCTATCTAGTTTTTACTAAGATTTTTTTAATTTTCCAATTTTTTTTCTCTATTATTTCTATTATCTCAACTAAAAATGGTAATATCAAAAAGTTGTCTGTTCATCTGATAGAGGCCTCGATTCTGAAGAATTAAAGACCAAAACCTCCAGAATCGGTCAATCGGTGCTCCCGATTCTCTACGACAACCGGTCAAAATCTTCATTCTCCAGCAATCAACTTTCAAACTTTTTTTTTTCTTTTCCATTACTTCCTTGTTTTCACAGAGAAGAAAATGTGGTTACAGAAAATCAAGTTTTAAGATTTTGCTTATTAATAATATGCTGGATCGGCAGCTGCTGTCGTACCGATGTGTTATGAGTCGAGGCTAGACCCATGTGCCAGGCGGAGGTTTGTAGTGAGTTTTGACCTATTCTGTCCACCAACAGTGTCTGGTAGGTGTCTGGTGAAACTCCTAGAAAAAGAATGAATAGCTTTAGGAAAAATCTGATCAAAATTGTTCAAAACATGAAAATTCTTCAGAATTTTTGATCTTCAATATTTTTGAGATTCAGAAAATGCTAGCACAATTTCTGTCAATATTCCGAATATTCTTTCATCTTTCATCAATCATACCTTTTTTCTCATAATATATAATATCAAACTTTGGCAATTATTATATTATAGAAATACTCATCTTTTTAGAAATCTGAACGTGTAGTCTCCTGGCATCGATTTCAAACGCACTTTTCGATGAATCATCCTCTCTGAATTATCTTCTTTCAATTCCGAAGTCTCATGTCAGACATATATTACACTGTGTTTGTTCAATAATGAAAATCACTATTGGCTTGAATTCGTAATGAAAGCACGACGATTTACAAACAAGTGGACACCCAACCTCGAAAAAATGTAGATCGAAGCCATGCGTTCTGTCAATGATCACAATTCAAAAGAATATTGAATATTAAATATGTGTAAAAATGATGATTACAAAAAATTGCAAAATCACAAAATCAAATAAAAAATCGAATTGTATAAAAACTTCAAAAAAGTAAGACAGTCCCGACTAGAAATTTTGGTACGGTTGTGATTAGGCGCAAACTTGGCATGCCCCATTCCGAACTTGGGCCAAGTGAGGTTGCCGAATTAGGCCGAGGTTCCAGAAATAACGCAGTTGCGAGTTTGTTTCTAACTTGGCTTCCTGTTTAGGGGGTGACTTGGAAACCTCACTTGCCGGTCACAACCCATACCTGATTTAACCCAAACTCGTCATCCTATTTTGGCAGTGACTTGGAAACCTCACTTGCCGGTGACAACCCAAACCTAATATATCCCGAACTCGGCATCCGGTTTCGGCAGTGACTTGGAAACCTCACTTGCCGGTGACAACCCAAACGTAGTATCGACCAGAAATTCTCAATTAGGTTGCGGTTACGCACGAACTTGGCATGCCGAATTTCGAGCTTGGGTTGAGTGAAGCTGCCAAATTAGGCCGAGGTCCCAGAAGTAACGCAGTTGCAAGTTCCTGCCAAGTTTGACTTCCTGCTCAGGCAGTAGTTTGGAAGCCATACTTGCAAGTAACCACCGAAGCCTAATCCGATCTAAGTTCGGTTGTTTAAATCAGGCAGTAGTTTAGAAACCAAAATCTATTGTTAGCATTCAGTTTTATTAAGGATCTTCATTCAATTTGAAAGAAAAATAAAAAAAATTACTTTAATTCAACTTTATCAAGTTTTTTCCAAATTATTTATGATGTTCACACAAAAATAAAAACAAATAGGATAAGACAAATAGAATAAGAGTTAAAATTTAGTTCAAAGTTCCATTTTCTTTGGGCGGCTCTTCCGATTCGTGGTCATCAGTTTTTTTCTCCTCGACCTTCTTCTTCTTCTTTCGTTCGGACCGTCCACCGTCCCAATCGCCACAATGATTCAGAATTGAGGATATGCTGCCATCGACTTCAGAATCAGGGAGCTTATTTTCTTCGGAAGTTGAAAACTTTTTTACTAAAATCGCTGAAATAAGTAGATGCTTATTAAATGTGTTCATTTGCGAAATAAATGAATAATATTACCGTATTAAACTAATTTATAAAATACCTTTCAAAACCAGGTAAAAATTAGTAGCATTAAACGCTTTCTGTTTTTTGTCATTAGGCTTTTTTAAGACAAATTGAAGGGCTACATCACGTCCCATGACAAACCGCATCATATACCCAGTACTTTTGACTATCATTTGCCTAGTATTCACTTGGCTCGTGAGTTTTGAAACCTGAAAAGACAAATAATGAATTGATTTAAAAAAAAAAAATGAATTACAATTTTTCTGAATTGAATTTTTACGAAATAATCGAAGCACCATTTTTATAATTTTCAATATTCTATGTAAATTTAACACGTCGATTTATCAAATAAAAATTTTTTAATCGTTTATTATCCGATTAGGAACAAAAAAGTTAATTAGTATCAAAATATTAGCATAAAGCCTACAAATCGTCGATAAAAAGTCAAAACCTCAATTTTTTACTGTTTAGTTTAAATTTTTATCACAATAATAAATTCTGCGAAGTTACGATGATGTTTATCGTAAATCCGCCGAAGAGTAGAATAAAATCCATTTTCCGATTTTTTTTTCTTTTTTTATCTTGCCAAAGAAACAATGAACGCTAACTTGTGAAGAAGTACCACCAATTATAAAGAAGAACCAAGCTATACAAATAAAAATAATATATAAAATATTTACCATTTTTGATCTGTAATTTTCATCATCTTTTAATTGCGAATCGAATTTTTCAAACGTTTCGATGTCTGTACACGGCAATTTGAGATCATCATTCGCGTCACCATCTAAATCGATGTTAACAGCTGCACTACTAGCTACATTGGATTCACAAACTTTCTTTGTCTCAACGACCATTCCCTTAACATCATGGACTGTTTTTTTGAAACTATTGAACTCAGTATTTAAACTTTTTATTTGAGCTTCGAAAGGTGACATTACTTCTTTTAATACCTCAGCCAGCATCTCTGAAAAGAAATATCAATATTAAAAAAATTCAAGATTACAATTTTTTTAAATAAAATTCAATCAAGATGGAATTTTTGTTTTTCAATTAAAAAGTAAATGAGTAAAGGAACTGATTACTATAGTATTGATTAATTGATTGGTCATACCTTTAGTTACGTAGAACTGTTTTGGTGTGGTAGTGATCTGCTTACTCGTCTTGATTAAATTTTTACCTGGAGGCCTTTTTTCGTTGTCGGAGCTCGTGCCACTGTACTTAGATCTTTGTTGACGTAGTTTACGATATTTCGTAACAGGACTTTCACTGCTCGAATCATCTGAAGAGTTGCTAATTTTTTTTTTATTTGCTACACTCAATTCTCTTCGATGACGTTTCAATTCCTGAGCTCTTTCGAAATCTATAAATTTGTTTAAAATATGAATTATTCTGTCATTATACTCTATTAAATGATTTTCAAAAATTTCTTGTTTATAAGCAGTATGTTTAAGTAATGGGATAAAGAACGTTAAAAAAGATGAATAAATGAAGCTCTGTACTTTGACATTAGAGCATTTTATACTTTGCAGTAACAAAAATCTATAATATAAAGAAAATCAATTTTTTTACTTTAACTCTTATGAATTCAATTTAGAATTTTTAATTTGATTCGTGTTAATTAATTTTAAAAATAAAAGAAAATATTACTCACGATCGCTGCTGCTCTTTCCTCCTTTAGATCTTTTCTTTTCGTCTTTCCTTGTAGTCTTTCTTGTTTTCGACCGCTTACCCTCAGTACTAACTGCACTGTCGGTATCTAGATGAAAATATACAGATTAACATTTTTTATTTGCGATTCATGCAATAAGTTTGAAAAGTACGTTGGAAAAAAAATTATAAATTACCAGAAGATATTTCGTCATTTTCATCAAGATCACTACCCAACCCGACAGCTGCGGATTTGAGTAACTGGTCCACTTTTTGGTGTGAAATAGTATGGAATTTTTGAAAAAATTCTTCATCTTCTTTGGCTTTGCTTCTTGCACTTTCTTCATTATCTGTTGAGAATGCATATGAGTCGTACTTCAGGTCCTCTGCTAATTTTTCAGCCTCCTCATATGAATCTGTACAAAAATTGGATAATTATCAACTACGTAATTAAGTTTCAAATTTAATAAAGATATAAATAAAAAAATGTGATCTATCTGGAAGCTAATAGAAAGTTTCACATTTTTTATATCTTATTTATAATTATAATAAAGTGATCATGAAAAATAATGATCGAAAAGAAAATGTAGGGTTGATAGATTATCAACAGTAATCATCAAATATTATTAACACTTAAAATTATGATACTAGTTAAGTGGTTAACAATTTTATAACTTGTCCATTATTGATAATTTATAAAAGAAAAAAAAACGAAAACAATAGAAATGTATAGAAAGTTCAAGAATATGAGTGCTAATTTAGTGATTTTTTTTTTTTTTTTTGTCTGCTAATTTTACTTAGTATTATTTAGTTATTAAACTTACTTGCTCGTCCACGAATTTCAATGTTATAACAAGGCCACTGATCATCAGGTTCATCACAATGTTTGATCATCTTTGTAAGCACTTTTAAATTCTTTTCGTTGTACATTTTGTCCGGCATAAATTTACATTGTAAAATCTTATCTGTTGCATTGAAAAAAATCCAATTACTTGGAACAATATCCATTGCTGATTTTTTAGATTTTTTATCCTTTGGAAGAAATACTACCAATCGGTACTTGAAAATCAAATTTTTGGTAACAGACATCTTTATTACTAAATACAGATTAATTAGGAATAACTGAACTGTTACTCTTTATATTTTGTAACACGTATAATGTCAATTATTAGTTAACACAAAGTAATAAAGCCCGCCAGGTATTTTATCAGTGTTTGTGCACGCAACACGCAACTTGTTTAAAAAGGTACACACACGATGATCAGTTACAATTCTACGCACACAATGAAACTGAAGCTTGCCGGGCCTGTCCGCTGTCGTAAAATCCACCAAATAACCTCACTACTCACTTGTTTCCCTCACAACTACAAATACCTGTGTGTCAGCGTCAACTACGAGTCGAGTCAAGTCGAGTCTTTCACAGAGAATCCCGCCACTCACGCACTGTGTCACACTCAGACGCATATACTCGTAGGTGAGCTGTCATTCCATAGCTCTCCGAGACACAAAAATATTGGCGCTGCAAGTGTCAAAATGTATATGTATTATTTACGCGGGAGTTTAAACGTCACTCAGCATTTATTGACAAGTTTCATGTACACTAAAGCTCCACTAATTAAACTGTACTTGAATTTCAAAATCAATACACAATAATTAAATTACATTACACCAAATTTATTAACTATTTGTGAAAAAAAAATTTAAAATTGAATTTGAGGCACTAGTGAAGTTGAATTTATTCACATGTGTAATAATGGAATTACAGATAACTTATCGTTAATGTTACAACTTGCATCAATGCACACCATTTTTTTAATTATGTCGCTCATTTTGTGAGTGTTTTCTATCTTATTTCTTGTACTTACAACCCACATTTGCAAATCTTCAGAGTTACTTGGATATGTAAAAATTGCCTTCTGTTTCTTTAATATTTTTCCAGAAATCTTTATTCCGTTTATGTCATCGGTTGAAGGTCGGAAAATTTTTAAGATTTGAAAAACTTCATTATTTTTTAATAAAACAATATTATTCGGAGACTTCGTAGTATATAAAATGTTGTTAATTTTTATCCGCTTAATAATTACTGTTTCATTATCATCTTTATATTCTTTGGATATATCTATTCTTTTCCCTAACACAGGTTTCGGACAAAGACTTGATTCCATTTCATTAAGTCGACAGCATAATTGAGCAAGTGGGTTATTGCCATGTCTCAAAAGTTTCTTCAATTTGCCCAGTAAGTTCTCAAACGGGTAACTATCTATTGATGATAAACAACATTGCATAAACGCAACATCATCGGCAAGATGGTAGAGACTATGAATATTTCCTACAATAAATTGTAAACCATATATCAATGGTGCGAGTCGTACAAATGTTGTTAAATAATATTTTGCATGTTTTACTTTTTTCAATGCGATTTCTCGAGAAAATAGTATTCTACAACCCACGTGTAGAAGCAGGAAGTGTTTGTAAATTGTTTCAGGTAAAATTTTTTTGAATACAACGGGCCCTGCATACAGTAACAAAAATTGAAATTCAGTCGCTTTAAATTTGTGGAAATCTGTTAATGATCGTGTGCTTCTTTGAAACTCTGACGGCACTTCAATTTTGGTCAGTAAATTAGACAGCCGAGTTTTATCATTATTACTGATTTTCAATTTTTTATTGACGCTACCATCTATCCAGCATTCTAATAATTTTTTCATGACTCCTAAAAAAAGCAAATGCATAGAATCCAGTACAAACTGATTGACTAAATCTATTTTAGGCTCAATATGAAGCAAGGGTGATTCTCCAATATGATGCTCTGGATTTGATTGAGATCTGAATGCATCATCAGTTCTAGGTTCATAAGTACCAACAAGAGGATAGACAGTCCGTTTTTTAAATCGTTTACCTGATACTGTACATCGTTCACAAGCATAATACCCTCCATGATTTTTCATGCATTTTATAAACGACCGTGCAGGTCTATCACACACGAATGCTTTGATTGTGATATTAAACAAACAATTATTTATTCTGATACCAGTAGTTTGTAAGTCATTAACTTCCTCAATGAATTTTTTTAAATAAAGTTCTACGTCGCTCGGTTTATTATTACCACAATATATAGCAACAGGAAATGGTTCATAATAGTTAGAATCGCTAAAAACTTGACACAAAATGGGCCACAGTTGTTTTCGGCTAGATTTAAATAATGGTACACCGTCGATATTAATCAGTAATTCAATGTCATTCGTTTCATGTAATTTAGTATTAACGCATTTTTCTAAATTATCTTTTATACCAAAGTAAATGAATTCTTCGTGCTCACTAAAGGTTTCGATTTTATATTCAATTTTATTCGTGCCCAAAAATGTTTTCGCACTTTTTGGTAATTCCGGATATTGTTCCCTTAAAATGTCCATTAGTTTTTCTAATCGAGCATGTGGAAGAGGAGGAAACGTCAAAGCCCATTGCCTTATTTTTTCTAAAATATTTAAATTGTCTATTGTATTATTTATGTCACTTTCACTTTCAGAACCTGAGGTCACAGTTAAGTTGCTAAATTGTTCATCCACACTCGATTCGAAGTTACTTTCGTTATTTTGGCTTAAATCATCAGATATTTCAATATCAAGCAGAGAATCTTCATTCAAGACTTCTTTAGTTACTTGCTCACAAACGGGATTCGGATCAGTAGCACAAGCACTATTATTTATGGGAAATACTTCACCAGGCACTTCAACGTCAATCGAGATTTGATCTGCATTGTTTTTATCACTAAGTAAAATGTTTGGTTCTATAGAAGACAATTCCCGTCGCGCTTTTCGTAATTTTTCAGCTCTCAAACGACTGAGTTCACGCTGTCGAAAACTTTTATTATTTATAATAGACATTTTGTATAAAAAATCACATAAAAGAATTTAGTATTTAATATTTATGATGGAAGAATAGAGTACTTATATGGTTAGCAGCTTAAAGAACATATCCTTGTCAGCGGAAGCGTCGGCACGAAATCGCTGCCATAGCATTTATTAAATAGAAGCTACAACTATTCTTTGAACAAACAGAGGAATATCACGACAGTGCTCCCTCCCGAAGATATCTTAGTTCTGTCTCAATTTTTCCGTAAGTCACTAATAAGGAGAAAAAAGATAACCTGTTATACCTCAGGGAGGCAGCACTGTACAAAATATTCCGTACTAATAAATATACCATTTACTTCGGTTATCCTTGCTGATTCTAAGTCAGGACTTTCAATGATATGCCGATGTTAGGCAATGCCATTGAATTTCCGAACTAGGTCCAGCTTTGTCACACCAAACTTCGACATAACTTCGGTTATCCTTGCTGGTTTCATGTCAGGACTTTCAATGATATGCCGATGTTAGGCAATGCCATAGACTTTCTGAACTAGGTACAGCTTTGTCACACCAAACTCCGGCATAGCTTCGGTTCTCCGTACCAAATACTAGTCAGGACTTCCAATGATATGCCGATGTTAGGCAATGCCATTGAATTTCCGAACTAGGTCCAGCTTTGTCACACCAAACTTCGGCATAGCTTCGGTTCTCCGTACCAAATACTAGTCAGGACTTCCAATGATATGCCGATGTTAGGCAATGCCATTGAATTTCCGAACTAGGTCCAGCTTTGTCACACCAAACTTCGACATAGCTTCGGTTCTTCGTACCAAATACTAGTCAGGACTTCCAATGATATGCCGATGTTAGGCAATGCCATTGAATTTCCGAACTAGGTCCAGCTTTGTCACACCAAACTTCGACACAACTTCGGTTATCCTTGCTGGTTTCATGTCAGGACTTTCAATGATATGCCGATGTTAGACAATGCCATAGACTTTCTGAACTAGATACAGCTTTGTCACACCAAACTCCGGCATAGCTTCGGTTCTCCGTACCAAATACTAGTCAGGACTTCCAATGATATGCCGATGTTAGGCAATGCCATTGAATTTCCGAACTAGGTCCAGCTTTGTCACACCAAACTTCGGCATAGCTTCGGTTCTCCGTATCAAATACTAGTCAGGACTTCCAATGATATGCCGATGTTAGGCAATGCCACTGAATTTCCGAACTAGGTCCAGCTTTGTCACACCAAACTTCGGCATAGCTTCGGTTCTCCGTACCAAATACGAGTCAGGACTTCCAATGATATACCGATGTTAGGCAATGCCATTGAATTTCCGAACTAGGTCCAGCTTTGTCACACCAAACTTCGGCACAACTTCGGTTATCCTTGCTGGTCACAAGGTAGGACTTCCAATGACATGCCAAACTAAGGCAATGTCACAGCATTTCCTAATTAGGATTGGGTTTAGCATGTCGAACTTTGGTACACCTTCGGTTATACGTATTTGGTGCTAGTCAGGAATTGACATGGTATGCCGGACTTCGGCAGTACCGAAAGGTTTCCTGATGACATCCAAATTTGGAAATTTTCCGGCATGCCAGAATTTCGCTTTCCTAATATGAAATCAATTAAATACGGATTAGGCAGACCTAAGTTAGGAAAGCCAAGTTCGGCCCTAACTGATTCTTCGGCACGCCACACTCAATTTCTAGTCGGGGTGGTGTTGGCGGTGTCGTACAATATTTATGACACCATATGACACCAACATGATGATCCGCACGCCGCGCGGCGGCGCTTTTTCGCAATTTGGCACAGTCATGGCTGTAACTTTTGAAATCCTAGATTTTTTGACGCGAATTTATTTATATTGTGTAGTTCAAATTCACAGCATTTATTTTGTAATTTACCATATGATTTCTCATATGGTCAGGGTTGATCGCAGAAAAAAAACAAGAGGATTTCGTGTGGGATCGAACACACGGCCGTCAGATTCTAAAGAAGTCTCCCTACCGCCTGAGCTACGCCGCTGGTTATTTCATGACAAAAGTTTGACGATCATAAAGTTCATACACTGATGGATGGATTTGTTAATTGTTAATTAAGTATATGAGTTAATGAATCATTTGTTGAATATGAATAAATCTTATTAAATATCAACAAATCCTTTTATCAGTTTATAAGACCAGAATTCATTTTATTGTCGCCCACCGAGTTAAGCTTTATTTTGATCCAACTATTCCTTCATATAACTAGTAGCGTGGCCGAGGCGGTAGCGAGACTACTTCAGCATCGGACGGACGTGGGTTCGGTCCCACACGCAGACCCGAATTTTTTTTTTTTTCTTTGAACTATACAATAAATCATGTGATATATCATGTAGAAAAGTATACAATAATCAACATGGTAAATTGTGCGCTGATATCTTTCATAACTTCATACAATTTACCATGTGATTTATCATATACACTCCTCAACAAAATTAGCGGATCACCTGTTTTTTCGTTCGAAAAATACTCAATTTGAAAACCTCGTAGCTTCGTCAAAAATGATCGTATGGTCAAAGTCAAAAATCGATATTGATCACTGAAATGTTTTCTTTGATGCGGTTTTCGAAAATCGAAGGTCAGACACTTTTTCAAAAAGTTATGGCATTTTGAATCAAAGGTTGTCAACGTCAAAAACCAAAGTTGCAACTTTGACTGCCACTACGGAGTGACAAAAAAATGGTAGACACGAGCGGTTTTCGCCATTCGAAAGGTCCGGATCTTGCCTGTAATTCTGTTTTTCAAAATTTTGGCTGCGATTTTTTTTGACCGAGTTATCCGGCGAAGAAAAAAAAAGCGTTTTCCAAACTTTGACGCCCAATAAAATGGAAACGACGAATCGTACCGTAATGATTAAAAAACCATTAGAAAGCTTTATTATTCGACTTTTCATTGCTTTTTTCATGTTTCGGATCGGATCAACCGTTGCGATCCTGCACGACTTTGAACTTTGCCATGCAAATCCTGTAATTTTTTTTTTGCCTTCGTTCTCACGTTAAGCCCTTCAAACCGATGAAATCTGTGTGGCCTTCGCGGGAATCCGATAGCCAAAAAACTTAACTATCGAATGCTTTTTGAAAAAGTCCGCTAAGACTTTTCGTTCTCGAGTTATCCGCGTTCAAAGAAGTGATTTCGTTCGATCACCGCGTACGGAGAAACGAACAGAATACCCATACGGAGCTCCGTGTACCTCACGCGCGCGATGTACGGGTTGGCCGAAGCCTCCCGAGGTGAGCCGGCGCTGGCCGACACCGCTCTTCTCTCTCGTGTTAGCTGGAGCGTCTCGCTTGTGCCTAAGCACTTTGCAGGCTATATCTTTGAACGCGGATAACTCGAGAACGAAAAGTCTTAGCGGACTTTTTCAAAAAGCATTCGATAGTTAAGTTTTTTGGCTATCGGATTCCCGCGAAGGCCACACAGATTTCATCGGTTTGAAGGGCTTAACGTGAGAACGATGGCAAAAAAAAAATTACAGGATTTGCATGGCAAAGTTCAAAGTCGTGCAGGATCGCAACGGTTGATCCGATCCAAAACATGAAAAAAGCAATGAAAAGTCGAATAATGGAACTTTCTAATGGTTTTTTAATCATTACGGTACGATTCGTCGTTTTCATTTTATTGGGCGTCAAAGTTTGGAAAACGCTTTTTTTTTCTTCGCCGGATAACTCGGTCAAAAAAAAACGCAGCCAAAATTTTGAAAAACAGAATTACAGGCAAGATTCGGACCTTTCGAATGGCGAAAACCGCTCGTGTCCACCATTTTTTTGTCACTCCGTAGTGGCAGTCAAAGTTGCAACTTTGGTTTTTGACGTTGACAACCTTTGATTCAAAATGCGATAACTTTTTGAAAAAGTGTCTGATCTTCGATTTTCGAAAACCGCATCAAAGAAAACATTTCAGTGATCAATATCGATTTTTGACTTTGGCCATACGATCATTTTTGACGAAGCTACGAGGTTTTCAAATTGAGTATTTTTCGAACGAAAAAACAGGTGATCCGCTAATTTTGTTGAGGAGTGTATTTATTGAAAAACTTCCTTTAGCATTACAATTGAATGATTTGCTTTTTTATCTTATTTCACAACAGCTTTTCAATAAACTTGATAGATTTTCGATAAAAAAGTTTTAAAAGAGTGTGCTTTCTTTCAATTCGGAAAGCGAATGACCCCTTGAAAACAGAACATCACCTTTGGGCGTTGAACGATCTTCCCCGTCTTCGCCAGTTAAACTCTCATCGCCAATTGGAGAGGTCGTTTGTTTTTTATGTCTGATTTTTTTGGTGTTATCTTCTTGATTTACCTATATGTTAAATCTACAGTAGTATTAAATAAATTAACCCACAATTTTTTATACTCAAATTGAGATATGATAATTCAACTGATAGCTCAGACAACTGACCCAGGCTACGGGGTTCGTTGTCGCACTCTGTTTTATTTCTTTATTTGAATATTTTTTCAAAATAAATACGTCGTTTGTTCGATTATTGTGCAATGACTAAAAGCCAATAGATGGAATGAATAATTAAAAAAAAAAAAAATTATTTGTTCAAATTAGTACTGCCAGATAGCTTTATGTGATCATTGTGTCTCCCCTACTCTGCATACGGAGTAAATGTGAAAAATAATCGACACAAAAATACAACCAACTCCTATTTGTACGTACAAGTATACAACATTTCTAACAGTGTAAAGCAAAGCTACAAAAGCTGTGAAATTGATTAATTACATTGATCGATCGATTCTGAATTTTTTTTTCTAATTTATACTTGTATTACCGAAATCTCAGCCGAAGAACCTGGCAGTGATAGATCTTCGTTAAATCGGTCTTCTAATTTTCTTTTATTACGATCATCTTGATTTTCATTTTCAATTTTTTTTGTAATCTTCAATGGTGAAGCTTCGCCTTCCATAACTACTAATTTTTCATTCAAATGCTTCTTAGAAGCTGTAGGATAAAATGAATGTATTTTTAGAGGTATTTAAATCTAAAATTTCAAATTTTTTCAACTAAACAACAGTTGAATTTGATGAACAATTTTCTAACTTACATGATACCATTATAACTTTAGCATCAAAGCACTTCCACCCCATTTTTGGTCGCTTGCCTTTTCTATTCTCTCGCCATTCAACGACGTAAGAAATGTCCTCATCTTCGGTTTCGGGATCAAATTCTTCCAAATTAAAATCCCTGATCCATTCTATTGGAATCCCCGGAGTGAATGTGTTTTCATACTCCCCACTAACCCATTTAACGAGCGCAAATTTTTTTTTCTCCGTCGTCATATTTTCAAATCGCGCCAAAAGTTGAATGGTTTTATAATGAGCCTGAAGTTAACATGATGACATTTAGATTTTCAATATTTTTCACAACAATAAATACACATCTCCAAGCAATCGGAGCTCTTACATCTCTTTTTGAGGGGGGAGACCACATTAGGATTTTCAAAAAATGGGATTTCTTTTTATTATATGAACTGTCAACATAACTATACGTTGCCAAAATTTCGAAGCGAAATTCAAATTGTTCCGATTTTATTATAATTTACATTTTTTGTCTGTTTTGTCTGTTTTATTTTCATTCTTATTTCGACTCTTTCAAAAATTCATTGTTTTCTGTGAAACAAAAGTTATGGACCGATCGTTATGAAAATTAAAAGTGTGTTCCTTTGTGAAATTACGAAGAATATGAACCAACATTTGGGATGATATTATAATTTGAAGGGATTTTTTATTGCAAAATAAATGAAAAAAATGGTGAAAATCGCGAATTTTTTTCCAAACACCTGTCAACACTTCAATTTTTACAATTTTTACCCCCACTGATGTTCATATTCTTAGAAAACATGTTCATGATGTAAAGAAAGACCATTTCGCATTCGGATAAAAATTTAGACCTCCACATTTCCCGAAAATAAAGAACTCGGACGACGACCTTCAGCCCAGTCAGCAAAAAATTAAAAGTGGTCTTAAAGACGTCACATGGATGTCCAATGCGCCACTTTTTGAGCTCTTGAAGACGTCTCAAGACTTAAAGACGTCTTAAAGACGTCGCGATTGTCAAAGACGTCTTTAAGAGCTCAAAAAGTGGCGCATTGGACGTCCATATGACGTCTTTAAGACCACTTTTAATTTTTTGCTGTCTGGGAGTGGACAACAGCCAATAACTTCGACATTTTCGGCCGAGATGACTTGAAAAAATTTGTATATGTAATTCAAAATATCAATAAAATAATGTCAAAGTTTGATCAAATTCTAATTTTTTGTTCACACTTAAAAAAATTCATAAAAAACGCCTGAGAATCAGTCTCCGAATGTGGTTTCGCCCGTTAACTAATAGATCACTTTAGTTATTAACCTTACCCGAAATACAGCGTTTTTATGGAACGATGCCAAGTAATAAAAACACTGCATTTCGGGTAAGGTTAGAATCTGAGGTGATCTCGAATCGCTTTGATTCCAACGGAAAGGCACCTAATGTAAAAAAAAGAAAAAGAGCTCTGATTGCTTACCCTTGGTTTCACTGTTCTCTTTTCTCTATTAATATGCTATTGCAAGCGTTGCCGCGCGACAAAATGCATGCGGCAGCGCGTTCAACTAACAAGTAGCTCGGCGGTGCAACTTGGGTTGGTTCAATGTGTCTCCGCGCGGCAACGCTTACATTGAAACCTGGAGTGTAGCTCGGTATTTCTGTTGCATTAAGTATCGCTCATGTGAATATAAACGTCAAGACCATGAATCCAGCCAAAAAGAAGTCGACGAAATCTCCTTTGAATAAAAAAAGAGGTCCATACAAATTGTATAATACTTTCGGATCTAAAAAAAAAATTCCCCGAAGCACGTTAAATGACTGGAAACGCAAACAGTGAGTTTCTAATTCACGCATTCAACTAATGAAAAAAATTAATCACATATCATTTCAGATGACTTTTTTATTAATCAAATTTTTGTTATTATTAAATTAGATCATTAATTATAAATTTTTTACACATAACGAAACAGGTCGAATAATAATACGAAACGCAATTAAAACTAAACCGAAAATGACAAAAAAAGTCTGAAATTTAATTTTTTAATTTTTTCACTCAAGACTCCGAATTTCATTATTTTTTATATTGTAAACCAGAGGGTAAAGAAAGATACGAGTAGAATGGGATCGAAAATAAGAATAAAATTCTATGATTTCCTTTAGGTATCAAGATACACTCAAAAAAAGTGATACAGCATCCCTTGATTGTGTTCTTCGGAAATTAAAAAAAGTCATTGAGAGTAATGACAACTATATACAATCTCGTGCTGTCGATCTTCAAAAATTTCAACGCGACGCTGGAAATAATTTAGTTCCTGAAGTGAGATTTATTAGTTTTTTCATACTTTGCTATATTATATCAGAGTACTTTATTTTTCACGACTATTTTTTAAAAATCCAAGCTGAAATTTTGTTGTTAAGGTCTATATAAAAAAATTCCTTGTAAGTTTCAACTCTGTTTCGACCTTCACAACAACATTTTGAGGCGGGGGGTAACCCTTCGTGGTCGCAATTCTGTAGAATAACACGGTAGTCACACATGGGTGAAGTCTACCCAGTCAATCTTCAAACGGTGGCTGGGTAAAATTTATCCAGAGTGAGCGGGAAGGGTTACAAAAAAAAATTGTCGTTAAAAAAAACCTCATAATATAGATTGATTAGGTTATCATATGGTCAGATCCACCAATTATCTGTAAACGATCCGGGGTAAAAATTTCGATTTGACTGCAATTTTGATATTTCATAGTGTAAATTGAGATGTAAAAATCCACCAAGTATTAGACCTCCAAGCCTTAATACCGTTCAGAAAAAAACGCGTTGATTAGTCTTTCAACTTTGACTTCAACTTGACTTTCAGATTGACTTCTACATTCGAACTTTTATCCCGTCTCGATCGCTGAAAAGAGAATTCGATCCAACAAGTTTTTCATGTAAAAAGGCCTGATCTTTCCGAATATGAAATTCGTTTCAGTCTAGATCCTCAAAAACCCATGATACACACTAGGGTGGTCGTTAAAAAAATTGTTTGCGATACGACGTGAAAAACCTGAAGTTTACCTCGAAAAAATACCCTCCAAGTTTCAATGCTCTATCTCATTTTTAAGGGGTGCGGCATTTTTTTGTTTTATTTTCAATTTTTTTTTTCTTTTTCGCCTTTTTTTCACCTAAAATAAAATTTTATTTCTTCACAGACCTTGATTTTTTCAAATTTCATATCGATTCAAAGAAATCAAACGGCAGACAAATAAATCTGGGATTGAAAAAGTATTTTAAAAATTTCAAAAATCAAGGTCTGTGAAGAAATAAAATTTTATTTTAGGTGAAAAAAAAGGCGAAAAAGAAAAAAAAAATTGAAAATGAAACAAAAAAATGCCGCACCCCTTAAAAATGAGATAGAGCATTGAAACTTGGAGGGTATTATTTTTTCAAGGTAAACTTCAGGTTTTTCACGTTGGAGCGCAAACTTTTTTTTTAACGGCCCTCCTAATACGCACTATGAAATATCAAAATTTCAGACAAATTGAAATTTTCACCCTGGATCGTTCACAGATAATTCGTGGACTTGTTCATATACAGTTATAATTTAAATTTTCATTTTGAAGGAAGTCGCGAATCCTGAGCAAAGTGACGAACACATTACTAATCAAGGATTGGAAATTGGATCTTATCAACCACCTACTAATAAATCTGACAGAATCCCTGTAGATTGTTTGATCAACAATCTATTAGTAATGTGCATCAAATGGAAACGAAATACGTCTTATACAACTAGTTTAGATGTCTTACAAGCTATTAATATTTCTACTACCACTCCGGAAATTAATAGTTCAAAATATTTTTGGAAACTAATTATTGACAAATATTCCGAAAAAGTCAGTAAGCATTATATATGCATCAATTGTGGCAACTACCTCGGTTCTACGACCGATAAATACCAGTGTCACAAGTGTTCATGGAAAATAGATTATAAATTGGACCACGGTTATTTTTTGTATCTATCTCTAGAATACCAACTGAGAGAAGTTTTCGAATCTACAGACGCTCATAATTTATATTCCCAAAATCGTAAAAAATTATGTAAATTTGCAATTGAAGATATTTACGATGGGAAATTCTACAAAACAATATTTTCTAACAAAGAAAATACAATATCAATCAATTTCAGCATAGATGGAGTACCAATATTCAAAAGTTCTAATTCGTCTGTATATCCTGTACTATGTACTATAAATGAATTAGATCCAGTAGAGCGACGAAATAGAATTTTACTTTCTAGTATATGGTTTGGGTCTGGCAAACCGAAAGACATGAATGAGTATCTTAAACCTTTTATTGCTGAGGCACAAAAGCTGTACACCAATGGATTTACCTATACATATAATGGTCAGGAGTACAATAAAAAAGTTGTGGTACTGATGGGCATTTGTGACGCCGTTGCTCGTCCACTAGTGCGTTGTTGCACTCAATTTAATGGTAAATACGGGTGTGGGCTATGTCTTCATCCCGGAAAGCGCGTTGAAAAAGGTCAAGGTCATGCCAGGGTATATCCTGTGACTAACAACAATGCTTACGGAGAAGGTTTGAGATCTCATGAACAAACAATAAAACACGCCGAAGAGACACTAAAAGAAAATAAAAAAGGAATTAAACAAAAATCTATTTTGATGAATTTACCACATTTTAATATCATCAATGGCTTAGACGTTGAATGGATGCATTCTGTTGGCTTGGGTGTCGCTCGACAATTCGCGAACTTGTGGTTTGATAAAGCCAATTCTAACGAAAAATTTTACTTTGGAAGAATACTGGATGAAATAGATAATCATCTTACCTCGTTACTTCCAACGTCAGATTTTTCTAGAACCCCAAGACCTTTAACCGATCGAGCACACTTCAAGGCTCACGAATGGGTTGCGTTTCTTTTGGCATATAGTCTACCAATTCTGAAAGTACATTTTCCTAAAAAATACGTCTACCATTGGGCCTTGCTGGTTGACGGAGTATCAATTTTAGTCAAGGAATCAATCCTTCCATCAGAAATAGTTTATGCTCACCACTGCTTACTCGAATTTGTTACTGAAGTCGAAACTTTATATGGCGAGAAGTACGTGAGTTACAATGTTCATCAGTTGACTCATCTAGCAAAAAGTGTTGAGAATTGGGGGCCTCTGAGAACTCATAGTGCCTTCATTTACGAAGATTACTACCAAATTATACAGGCTCATGTTCAAAGCGCAAATGGTGTTTCTGCTCAAATATCAGATTCTTTCAGACTGAAATGTGCCATTGATAGACTTGTTATCGAATGTGAGAAAGATTTGAGTGACGAAAAAAAGAGTTTCATCGCTGATTTACTTGGTAGAAAAACTAAACCGAAATCACACTTTAGAATCGGCAATTCTTGTATTTTAGATACACCAATTATAATACCAAAACTCTCCAAGACTTATTATCTGGCTGTACGAAGATCTGGATTAACATTAGACGGAGATGCAACTTTTTTCATTTATAATCGGTGCATAATTGATAAAAAAAGTCGTCACCGCTAAATATTATAAGAGGGAAAAAAAGCGAGCAAACTACTATGTGCTACTAAATGACGGTGAAATTTTTGAAATTCAAGAATTTTTAGGCATCAAAACTGGAAAAGATGAGTTTGGTTTTGCTATCGGCTACTATTGGGAGTTAACTGATAAACCATTGATCAGACACAGAAAATTAAAGCACCTAATTCCATTGAAAGGAAAGATCGAAGGTTTAGAAGCCGTTAAAATCGAATCAATCCGAAATAAAGTAATGGTTTTCAAAATGATCGAACCAGAAGTGTACGTTGCTTATGTTCATCTGTGTGATTTTGAACTTTTGGTATAGTGCATATTTATACGTGTATAATTCTTGTAAATGAAAGAAAAACGAACAAAAAAAATGAGGTACATTTTCCGAGGGAAAAATTCCGAAGTTTGATCCGGCCCCAAGATTAATATCAAATTATGCAAGCTCATGTTCAAAGCGGAAATGGTTTTTCTGCACAAATATCAGATTCTTTCAGACTTAAGGTAGTTGTTCACGTACAGTCCCACCAAACGTGGGTTTCAGACAAGATTTTGAATACTTCTCGACGGGGAAAAAATCTGAAAAAAATCCAGCATGTAGGAGATCCTCGGGAGAATGATTTTGCATAATAATAATTCAAAAAAGTTAATAACAAATTGATGGAAAAAAAAACTGTTCAAGAAATTAGCGGTGACCCAACTTTTTTTTCAGGTGAAAATGATTTGTCAATTTTACTGAATACGTATGAATTTTTTGAGAATTTTGGTGATATTTTGAAAATTGAGGTTTTTCATACCTGACAAATCTCAATTTTCAAAATATCACCAAAATTCTCAAAAAATTCATACGTATTCAGTAAAATTGACAAATCATTTTCACCTGAAAAAAAAGTTGGGTCACCGCTAATTTCTTGAACAGTTTTTTTTTCCATCAATTTGTTATTAACTTTTTTGAATTATTATTATGCAAAATCACTCTCCCGAGGATCTCCTACATGCTGGATTTTTTTCAGATTTTTTCCCCATCGAGAAGTATTCAAAATCTTGTCTGAAACCCACGTTTGGTGGGACTGTACGTGAACAACTACCTTAAATGTGCCATTGATAGACTTTTAATCGAATGTGAAAGAGATTTGAGTTACAATAAAAAAAAGAGTTTAATTGCTGATTTACTTGGTAGACAAACTAAGCCAAAATCACATTTACGAATCGCCAATTCTTGTATTTTACACCAATTATAATAGCAAAACTCTACAAGCCTTATTATTTGGATTAACATTAGACGGAGATGCACCTTTTTTCATTTATAATTGGTGCATAATTGATAAAATAGTTGTCACCGCTAAATATTATAAGCGAGAAAAAAAGCGAGCAAACTACTATGTGATATTAAATGACGGTGAAGATTTCGCGGCATTGTTTTCGACTTTTATCAGCTCGCTCTCTGATTGCGACTACTCTCGGAAATCGCAAGCTGTAACTAGTAGTAACAGAACTTGAACAAACCAGTTCTGTCCAAACTTAGCACTTCGACTGGCGCTACTGTTAATTCGTCGTCTACGGTACTGATTGTAGAATATTCTCATTTCTTAAGCCAACGCGGCTCTTGGAAGAAATGTACTGAGTACTCATTTCATTGGAAGAAAAAAAAAGGAAATTTAAAAAGGGAGATTGAAAAACCGGAAAAAATTGCCGATTACTATTCTGCGTTATTGACACTAATTATTACACTGATAACAATAGAATGGGATCGAAAATAGAAATAAAATTGTATCATTTCATTTCGGTATCAAGTTACTAAAAAAAAATGATTCACTGTTTCTTGATTGTGTTCTTCGGAAATTAAAAAAAGTCATTGAGAGTAATGACAACTATATACAATCTCGTGCTGTCGATCTTCCAAAATTTCAACGCGACGCTGGAAATAACATAAATTGTTGAAAATTATTGTTTAATAATTTTCATTAAGTGTTATGATGCTAAAGTAATAATGGTATCATGTAAGTTGAAAAATTCTGCATCAAATTCAGGTTATCAGTTCTTTCGTTGATCACGACTACTTTCGGGAATCGCAAGCTGTAGCCAGTAGGAACAGATATTGAACGAACCAGTTCCGATTGCTTGGAGATGTGTATTATTGTCATAAAAAATATTGAAAATCTGAATGTCATCACGTTAACTTGCGGCTTATTATAAAACCATTCAATTTTTGGCGAGATTTGAAAATATGACGACAGAGAAAAAAAAATTGCGCTGGTTCAATGGGTTAGTGGGGAGTATAAGAACACATTCACTCCGGGGATTCCAATAGTATGGATCCGGGATTTTAATCTGGAAGAATTTGATCCCGAAACCGAAGATGAGGACATTTCTTACGTCGTTAAATGGCGAGAGAATAGAAAAGGCAAGCGACCGAAAATGGGGTGGAAGTGCTTTGATGCTAAAGTTATAATGGTATCATGTAAGTTAAAAAATTCTGCATCAAATTCAGGTTACCGTTCTTTCGTTGATCACGACTACTTTCGGGAATCGCAAGCTGTAGCCAGTAGGAACAGATATTGAACGAACCAGTTCCGATTGCTTGGAGATGTGTATTATTGTCATAAAAAATATTGAAAATCTGAATGTCATCACGTTAACTTGCGGCTTATTATAAAACCATTCAATTTTTGGCGAGATTTGAAAATATGACGACAGAGAAAAAAAAATTGCGCTGGTTCAATGGGTTAGTGGGGAGTATGAGAACACATTCACTCCGGGGATTCCAATAGTATGGATCCGGGATTTTAATTTGGAAGAATTTGATCCCGAAACCGAAGATGAGGACATTTGTATCAAATTCAGGTTATCAGCTCGCTCTTTGATTGCGACTACTCTCGGAAATCGCAAGCTGGAACAGAAATGAGCGAACCTGTTCCGTCCCAACTTAGTACTTGGACTGGCTCTACGGTTGTTTGATTTTACTCCGTTCAGTTTATCTGCCACAATTTTTTGTTCCGATTTTATTCTTGAATTTTACGTGTAAATACCTCTAAAAATGAATTCATTCCATCCTACAGCTTCTAAGAAGCATTTGAATGAAAGATTAGTAGTTATGGTCGAATAAGATCAAAAAAAATTTGAAAATGAAAATCAAGATGATCCTAATAAAAGAAAATTAGAAGACCGATTTAACGAAGATCTATCACTGCCAGGTTCTTCGGCTGAGATTTCGGTAATACAAGTATAAATTAGAAAAAAAATGCAGAATCGATCAATCAATGTAATTAATCAATTTCACAGTTTTTATAGCTTTGCTTTACACTGTTAGAAATTGTGTCTGAGCTATCAGTTGAATAATCATATCTCAATTTGGGTATAAAAAATTGTGGGTTAATTTATTTAATACTACTGTAGATTTAACATATAGGTAAATCAAGAACAGAACACCATAAGGTTGAAATAGGACATGAAGGAAGTAACGTTTTCGTTAAGAAAAAAAAAAAATTGTCCTGCGACTTTTTTCTCCATTTGTCAGCTGTGGTTGCGACTACTCTCGGAAATCGCAAGCTGTAACCACAGTAGGAACAAAAATTGAACGAACCAGTTCCGTCCCAACTTAGCACTTGAACTGGGCTCTACTGTTGTTTGGTTTTACTTCGTTCAATTTATTTGCCACAATTTTTTCTTCATTCCCTTTTCCATCTTCAATTTTCCATTTCCATTTTTCGCACTCTGATTGTTAATTATAAATTTTGCTCAATATTTTTTTCTGAGATAACCATTTGTGCCATGGTGGCACTCTGAGAGTGCCACCTGTTTTAGAACCATTTTTTGAGCAATTTTGGATGAATTTTGAGAATCTTTTTGGTGTCGAAATAAAAAAAAAAAAAGGGTTAAAAGAGGAGAGAAAAAAAAATTTTGATCGCTAGAAATATTTCCAATAACCAATAACCACAGATGTAATCAAAAAAAAAAAGTCAAAAATCAATTTCGCAATTAACGGTCTAGTGTTATTAAAAAATACCTCACCCGTCAGACGCGATCTTGAAGAAGACGCATACATTTTAACGTTTATATTATGGGCCCTACAGGATTATCCGAATTTTCAATGCGATTGCCTAGATATTATCTGACATAGATGATCCGGAAAACAGTAATGCAACATTTGATCAGTTCAGTTTAAGAAAATATTTGCCATCCCAATGATACTCATGTTTACCTCGAAGTTATTTAGGCGTTTGCTATATTCTATTAAGGTAGAGGGCCCAGTTATTGACCGTGGCCTAGTTTCTCACCTTTTCAGCTTGTATTTTTGATTAAAAAAAACATTCTTTTCCAATCCTGAAATGAATTGGACCAAAAAATAAAAGGATTTACTCTGTGCATAATTATTAATTAATTAAAATTAAAATCAAATCCACAATAAGATCGGAGTAAAAAAAAGAAAATGAAGATCAAAGTGATGGTGGATGCCGTTGAAAGATCAATAACTGGGCCCTTTACCTTATATATGAAATGTTAAACGTATTCTGTGTGAGTAGTTGAAATAAACGAAAAAAAAGAATGCAAAAAAATGTAATTTTTACACATGTAATACACTATTTTATATATGCTTGAATCATCAATATTTTCTAAGATCTGTTCCGACAACCTGTTAAGTAAATATTGTGAATATTGTCGATGTCACTGATTACATATGTGAATAAATAATTTAAAATATTAAAATTTTTACAAATGATATATAAAATGTTATACGTATTCTGTGTGAGTAGTTGAAATGAACGAAAAAAAAGAATGCAAAAAAATGTAATTTTTACACATGTAATAAACTATTTTATATGTATATGCTTGAATCATCAATATTTTCTAAGATCTGTTTCGACAACCTGTTAAGTAAATATTGTAAATATTGTCGATGTCACTGATTACATATGTGAATAAATATTTTAAAATATTAAAATTTTTACAAATGAATTCGTGTTCGTTTTTATTTTGCTGAATATTAATAATAATAATTAAGGAAACACAGGTGAATGAAAATCTCTCCGATTAGAGCTTTGAGAATTTGATATAGAAAATCAACAAATTTACATTCAACAATATTCGTGAATAAACTTTTAACCGTCTTCAAATTTTTTATTGAAATGAATACCATATTTTACAAAATTATTATATATTCCGCCATATATTCTGCCATATATGATTCCATATATTCTGCCATATATGATTCCATATATTGTTGCCATATATTCTGCCATATATTCTACCATATATTCTGCCATATATTCTGCCATATATTGTTGCCATATATGATTCCATATATTGAAATACAATCACCATATATTGTGCCATATATTCTGCCATATATGATTCCATATATTGTTGCCATATATTCTGCCATATATTCTACCATATATTCTGCCATATATTCTGCCATATATTGTTGCCATATATGATTCCATATATTGAAATACAATCACCATATATTCTGCCATATATTGTTGCCATATATGATTCCATATATTGAAATACAATAACCATATATTGTGCCATATATGGTCCATATAATTTATTGGCCGAATATTTGTATATGATTCCATATATTCTGCCATATATGATTCCATATATCAAAATACAATTACCATATATTGTGCCATACATTTTAGCCATATATGGTTTTTTCATACGGGATTCTAAATGCTGCTTTTGCTTCGCTATATTTAAGATTTTATTCAATACTCCGACAGGCAGTATGACATTTATATGTTGAAATTTAATAAAAAAAAAGACTCCAAGTAATCATCCGTCCAAGACGGACGGTATGATTTTGCAAAAGAAAGAAGTTAATTGAAATGAGCGGTATTATCCCGACAGGCGATAATAGCTGCTAAGCCGCTTGGCTCTGCCGAATTTATACTTATTGTGACGTCACACTGGCTTCCCCTTCTCCTGCGGCTCGGTGCGTGCGCTGTTCTGGCTCGTCGTCAGCTGTTATGTTACAGCATATTACGGAAATCGCTCATGCGATTAAACTGAAAACTGAAACACTGGTCGTTGGTGCGCGCACCCAATAGTTACAATTATATGTTTTCAATGAGAGTAGCGATATTATTCGCTTTATGTTTTCAGATTTTTATTTTTTGATGCGTTAGTCTCTTTGTATTTCAAGATGAGTCTGTTGATCTGTCCGTTCTGTCAGAATACTTTTCCAAGAGTTGAAATTTTCATTAAGCACCTGAATCTGAGGCATTATTCTCTATCTCTATTAGGCACAACTTTTCATTGTCAGCAAGACAAATGTTATCGAAATTTCAGTAGTATCTATCCGTTCTCTAAACATTTAAAGACTAAAAACTCGATCAAGATTTCGTCGATTTCTCGAAAGAGTCGTAAAAACGAGCATATATGTGCCAAGCCCGGACAGATTAATCCTTGTCATGAGTCAGTAGGTGTCACACGCATAGCTACCTAACATTCTCAGGGCGCTTACCGGCAGGCAACCCCGGCCTACACGGCTGCCCACACCGCACGCACCTCCGCTTCCACAAGCGACCCGCACTCTGAGGCAGGCAGCTGCTGCGCTTACTTGAGCATGCATCCCGGATCGACAGCCCGCATTTCAATCTCGATCGTGAAACCCGATACGCATACTGCATCTAGCTGACAGCGCCGCACACTAAGTGTTGAGAGATAACCAATAAACTATTTCGCTACATAGCGTTCATTTTTACATTTTTCCTGGCAGTGCCACCGTTAGGTACATGCCATTCCCAATACCCGATATTCCCGACTCCCCCGCCGAACCGGCCCTACAGCAGACACCAGAGACCAGCCAGCTGCTCACTCTCGTGCATCGCCAATTGCAGCTTCTACACGACCAGGAAGAGTTCGGGGCGGGGGGGGGGGGGGGGGGGGGGGGGGAGGTTAGTTCGGTGAAAAAAAGGCATGTTTTTAAGACTTTTTTTCGGCGATACAGATAGTGTTATTTCATTCAGTCAATTTCCATATAATAATGCAACATTTGAACAATATTTCCCAAAATTTTTATTGCAAAATATTGAAAATTGAGCGAGTGACAATGAATCTCCGGAGGCGCCTCGGGAAAAAATGGTTTTGCGGTATTCAACATAACTCGCAATAGAATCATCCGAAACAAAGAAACTAAAATGCTTTTTTTGAAGGAGATGTTTCTCGAGGTAATCACGAGAGGATTTTTTTTTTCGATTTTTCAATTTTTCGTAGCACTCGGAAGCCAAAAAACCCATTTTAGCTAAAAAAATCGGCTAATTTGTTGTTGTAAAATTAATAATTATTAAAAAAAAAAAAAGCTCTCGACAATACCTGATGAATTATGTGAAGAAGTACTGTGCAAAATTTCAAAACGATTGGTCCAGTAGATTTTGAGTTATGGTGAACACGGACTTCAAACATGACGAGTTTCAGAAAAATGCTTCAAAGTTTTGCACACTGAAAACCCGGCCTGGAGCAATGATCGCTCAACTACTCATAACTCCGTTAATTTTGCTCCGATCGACTTCAAACTTTGACACAATATTCGTGAGATATGATGCATTCGTTTAAAAAAAATTAAAAAAAATAATTTAAATACCTTACCTCCCCCCCACTTCCCCTAACTTGGCAACTCGGCCTTGGGCCAATTAATCCGGTGGACCGACCACGGCAGCATCCACGCCGCGACCTTAGGGTACACCGCGACGGAGTAATCACGCCCAGGATCATCATCGATCACAGCAAGACACCCGCTCCACTTCCTAAAGTCTCTAAGATCCCGCGGCCCGCTCGTAGTGTACCCAAGGCAGACACCACGACACCTGGCGGAGAGAGGCACAGGACGCGGCCTTATATCGTGCAACCGCCGCAACGCCTACAGCAACTGGTCGGTTCACCACCGAAGACAGCCAAGAAGCCTCCTGCTCTTATACCACCCGTCTAACCTCACGACTCTCTCTTCCCACTCCTCGACGAACACTCGTCATCTCTCCAACTACTAGACCCCGTCGTGCTGCAATGTCTGCCTAACCCTTTCCCTGCTGTCCTTCCCCAACTACTCATTCCCTCATCCAGCTCCTACTCCTCCAAACCCCCCGCCCCCCAAAGACAACTCAAACAGAAGAGAACCTAGTTCCTCAACCCCGCCTCATTGATTGGGGAGCCCCTCCGTCTAAGGCCCCTCCCCATACCATCAAGGATTCTCACAATCCGTATCAGCTCCAACATCCAATACACATACTGAAGAGCCTTTTCGGTTGAAAGAACTCGGCTAGATCGTCGCCAATGCTTCGATTGCTTTCGTCGCTAAATTGTCTGCTCCTGATTCTACAACAAAAGCTTTAGTACAAGAAATGGTTGAAAGTCTTACTGAGTTCATGACTTGTGGTTGGATTGATATACTCAAACAGCAAATCTCCTCCAAATCTAGAAACAAGAAGCAGATTTGAGCGAAATGTTCAACATTCCTAGCAAACCCTTCTTGAATTTAGGAACCGAACACCACACACAGAAAAACCGATTGACTTCGCCCAAGAAAATTATATTGAAGACCAAGAAATCTCCCGAGCCAAGTCAAAATTTTTCGAACCAAGAGAATTCTCTTGGCTCAAGCAAATTTCTTTCTTGACGTAAGAAAATTTCGGTTTACAATGCGAATTGCAGAAATTTTTCTTGGGATAAGCAAAAATTCCTTGGACCAATTTATTCGATTTTTCTGTGCAGATTCAGATTTTTCGAAGACTCAGAATCTCTTATTCGACCAAATAATTCGCTGTTGGAACTGCTCCAAACTCGATTACCATAAATCAAAGGAAAGAGTTGGATATAAGTAATTTGTACGCACAAATAGTATCTGTGGACGAAGTATCACAACATTTTTTAGAACTGCCACATGTTTTCGAAAAAATTACATCATACATCAAGGAATTGAAGAAAAGTGAAACAGCCGTATATAGCTTGATGCAAAGTGAGTTATGAAAGTCAATTGAACGAAAATTTGAAGACAAGTTGGTTTTACCCCTCATCCTTTACTTTGATGACTTTGAAGTCAATAACCCACTAGGATCACACGCGTCTGTGAACAAACCAGGTGCTGTTTATTATACACTTGGTTGTATACCACCAGAATATTCTGCTATGCTAGAAAACATTTTTCTCGCTTAACTTCATAACACAATGGATCAAGCGCCATTTGGAAATAAGATTATTGTTAAGTGTAGTTTACACGCTAGTCTGTAATGTATGAGCGTAAGTTCCGAAGATAGTGACGCGCATGCGCTAGCTTTTTCTAGCCGTTAGCCGGCTAAGCGTGGTGTGACTGTCTTCTTCACAAGTACGTGATGTCCTGTGTACAACTGATTAGCAAAGTGTGCTCAGTAATTATTCTTCTTTGATTTCTGTTAAAATAAAAGATACATTGGCCAGTGTTAATTAAACTCTAGTTATTTTTTCCTTTATCTATCTCTCCTCTGTCTATAACTTATCAATTATGTATGCCAAGATCATAAATGAGATTGCAAAACTTGAGGATGAAGGAATACGAATAACTGTAGGCGGCGTAGAGAAACAAGTTTACTTTGCTTTGACGCTTATTGTGGGGGATAACTTAGGACTCCACAGTCTTCTCGGGTTTGTTACAGGTTTCAATGCGAATTATGCTTGTAGATTTTGTGTTTCAGATAAAGCTACACGTGAAAGTCAATTGTCACAAGATGCCGAGAAATTACGTAATCTAGTCAACTATGCAGCAGACTGTGCTGAACTCAGCAATGGCATATCGAGGAATGTGTATTCAATGTATCCCGATTTTGTCACGCAGTCAATAATCTTTACTGCGATGTCATGCATGATTTCCATGGAGGAGTTTGTCGATATGACATTGCTAAAGTTTTGTACTACTTACAAGGAGAGTATCGCACCTCCGGGTCATCGATCTTGACCAAACTTATAGGGGTGATTCCTTGAGCCAAAATATTAATTACCAGCTGAATAAGTCTCTTGAATGGGCCTTCACTCTGTCAATTTACCTAAATGTACAACAGAAATCAGCGAAACCCAGGTTTGGCAGAGCGCCATGAAATAACCAGTTTTTGTGCTGCGTTATGAGATTCTACATTGCACTGAATATTTAAACATTGAATACAGTCATTATTCTACATTAGATTGTTGAAATTTAACATCCAAGCTATAGAAAATCACTTTATTCTGCGCCTATTGACACATTACTATTAGTAGTTTATCGCTCGTTCAACATTCATTTGGTGAATCCGAAGACCTCTTCTGACTTGAAAAATGTTGCATATATGTAGCCTCAATACTCCCACTGACAGCATACGAAATCCTGTGAACTACCACATAATAACGATTTCATCGCAATATTACATTTATTATTTCAGAAGAATATTATGTATGTACTATATTATATTCATTGATTGGGACGACGTCAGGTCAGGATAAGTGAGTTCAGTTTTAAGGTTAGACATTTGTAGGCTACTGCCTCATGGAGAATCAAACCGCTGCAAAAATAGCCTTCCATAATAAGACTTGGTAAATACTTTTCATTACATATTACCGTCTGGGTTTTCTTGGTCTCAATCATTTTCGATATATTGGATCGGACGACTCTCTGCATAGATTGACGTATTGACATCGATCGTCGCGTATATTCGACATTTCTCCAGAAATGCGTCGTCTGCTCGTTCGAAAACCGAGAACACGACGAGCAGACGACGCATTTCTGGAGAAATGTCGAATATACGCGACGATCGATGTCAATACGTCAATCTATGCAGAGAGTCGTCCGATCCAATATATCGAAAATGATTGAGACCAAGAAAACCCAGACGGTAATATGTAATGAAAAGTATTTACCAAGTCTTATTATGGAAGGCTATTTTTGCAGCGGTTTGATTCTCCATGAGGCAGTAGCCTACAAATGTCTAACCTTAAAACTGAACTCACTTATCCTGACCTAACGTCGTCCCAATCAATGAATATAATATAGTATATACATAATATTCTTCTGAAATAATAAATGTAATATTGCGATGAAATCGTTATTATGTGGTAGTTCACAGGATTTCGTATGCTGTCAGTGGGAGTATTGAGGCTACATATATGCAACATTTTTCAAGTCAGAAGAGGTCTTCGGATTCACCAAATGAATGTTGAACGAGCGATAAACTACTAATAGTAATGTGTCAATAGGCGCAGAATAAAGTGATTTTCTATAGCTTGGATGTTAAATTTCAACAATCTAATGTAGAATAATGACTGTATTCAATGTTTAAATATTCAGTGCAATGTAGAATCTCATAACGCAGCACAAAAACTGGTTATTTCATGGCGCTCTGCCAAACATGGGTTTCGCTGATTTCTGTTGTACATTTAGGTAAATTGACAGAGTGAAGGCCCATTCAAGAGAGTTATTCAGCTGGTAATTAATATTTTGGCTCAAGGAATCACCCCTATAAGTTTGGTCAAGATCGATGACCCGGAGGTGCGATACTCTCCTTGTAAGTGTCATCGAGCGAATCATCGCTAGAAACATCTGCACTTCTCAGAGCCACCAAAATATTGCAATAGATCGACCGTCCGGCGGCGCGCGACAAGACGTTTTATTTTTTTTCTCCGGCCCAGGTATTTTCTCCATGAATTTTTTTGTTTAGGGTTAAAGGGAAAGGATTCGGGTATCCAAAAAAATGTATCTCCATGAATTTCTGTGAGTCCCGCGGAAATGGCAGCGAAATTAAAAAAAATACGACAAAAAACATATTGAAGGAATTTTTCCCTTTGTAAACAAAATTATTTCTATAAAAACGCACTCTTTTACGGACAAAATGATTCAACGATCAGCCCGCTCCTATGAATACTTTCGGAGATATGAATTTTCAAACATAGCGGTGCAACAGCGGTTTACAAAAATTCACATAGCTCTAACTCCGCCATTTTAAAAAAAATTTCGGAAATCCTTCAAGTTGTATTTTTTTTTTCCACAGTACTAAAGATATTTTGAATGGCGCAAAGATCCGTGACTTGACGGGTTTTTTTGAGTGAAGTGACGTGGATCCGCTCATATACAAAACTAAATATAACTGCAGGTGTGATTGGATATACCGCGAGGAACAGATGAAACCGACAGATCCATCCGCCCGGACACCTAATATTTCGTATTCTCATGGGGATAGCCACCCGTTGCGCTGAAAAATCCCCAGGGTGATTTAGGCACGCGGTCGATGCAACTTGGCAGCCATTGTTGATAAAAGCCGGCTGACTGTCAATACACCGCAGAAAGTAGACATGTGGGGTTATCTTCGTTTATTTGGAGAAAATGATAAATGAAGTAAATAAAACCTACGTGAATAAGCAATGAATATTTATCAACAATCGATCAATCAGTTTTGAATGATATCTTAATACAACCAACGAATTAACCTCAGCTATAACTGGAAATTAATTAGAATTGTAGAGTTCATCGAGAAGAACCAATTTAAACGAAATTAATAATTGTATCTTGGGGTGGAGGCTTCAATAAATTGAACTAGGTCAGTGAGAAAAACTTTATTGAAGCTGATTCAAAGTTCATGCAATGCATAAAAAGGATAATTGTCATGTTGTTATGAATTAGTCTTCGTTGCAGTCATTCAAAAGTGATTGATCAATTTTTGATAAATATTCATAGCTTATTTATGTAGGTTATATTCACTTCATTTATCATTTGCTTCAAATAAACGAACATAGCCACCCATGTCTACCTTCCGCGATGTATTGGCAGTCAGCCAGCTTCTATCAACAATAGCTGCCGAGTTGCATCGACCGCACGCCAAAATCACCCTAGGGATTTTCAGCGCTACGAGTGGCTATCCCCATAAAAATACGAAATATTAGGTGTCTGGGCGGACGGACCATTCGGTTTCACCTGTTCCTCGCGGTATAATAACATCTATTTCTATATTCGTTCTTGAAGGTGGCTGCAGAACACAATTAGGACTATTGGATTAGGCATGAGGATATCGTGGATGTGGGCGTTGAAATAATAGTTCACGTATATATTTATTTTATATTTAAGGTGCTTCCCTACGCAATTTCACCAGACCTGAAAACATTGGGAAAAAAGATATTATTAAACGGAATATCTCTGCCTGGGCACCGAAATCAATGAAACAAACTTCGTCGCGCAATTCTATGTACGATTTCGAACACGTACAGCCAAAAAATTTATTTTTTTCCGCGAAAATAGAGAAGATATCCATGTAAAACGTTTTCAAAGCCGTTTTACATGGATATCTTCTCTATTTTCGCGTAAAAAAAACATTTTTTTGGCCGTACGTGTTCGAAATCATACATAGAATTGCGCGACGAAGTTTGTTTCGTTGATTTCGGTACCCAGGCGAGATATTCCGTTTAATAACACCTTTTTTTCCCAAATTTTCAGGTCTGGTGGAATTGGGTAGGGAAGCACCTTAACGACAGAGCTTTATTACTTTAACTTACATGTGCGCTCACTGAACAAGAACTGACTATTTGAAAAGACTAGTGACATCTAGCTGCCAACTCAATTCTTAGTAGTCTACAGGCTAGGGACTTTATTGTCGCGGTTCATACAATCATACCCCCCTTCAATAAAGTCTTTTATTGCCCCTTTTTGTTCTTAACGCTACTTTTCTTAAACTAATGTTATGTTCTTACAAAATCTTAGTAACTTTTCTTTTGTTACGGGTTTGGTGAACATGTCTGCAATCTGATTTTCGGTTTCTTTATATTTTAGGATTATTTCTCCTTTTTCAATTTTTTTCTTTAATGAAGTTAAATTTTATATCAACATGTTTCACTCGTTTATTGTTTTCAGGATTATTTCCTAGGCTCAACGCTGCCTGATTATCTATGAAGATAGTTACAGGGTTGACTCTAGCAATCTGAAACTCATTAATTATTTTCATAAGCCAACATGATTCTGCGACTGCATTGCCTAAGGCGATGCATTCGGCTTCTGCGGATGACAGACTTACTGTTGGTTGCCTTTTGGAAGACCATGCGATGGTACAGTTAAAAACTTTAAATACAAATCCCGAAGTAGATTTCCTATCGTTTACATCGCTTCCCCAATCTGAGTCTGCATAGCCGCGTAACTCATTATTTTCAGTCTTCTTGTATACTAATTTTAAGTCTAGTGTATGCTTAACGTATCTTAAGACTCGTTTTAATGCTGTGTATAAAATTTCGTTTGCATAGTTTTGATAGCGGCTTATGTACGATACGCTGGCACACAAGTCTGGCCTCGTTCCCAGGACTGCGTACATTAAGCTCCCTATAATTTGTCTACACTTTGATTCTATTTGCTTATCACTAATTTGAGGTTTGACATATTGAAACTTATTTTCCATAGGTGTGTGCATCGGCTTACAATCTTTCATGCCAAATTTCTCCAGAATTCGTTCTAGATAATTCTTTTGACTTAACTCGATAGTGCCTCTTTCTAAGTTTTGTTCTACGCTGATACCCAAATAGTTCTTTATTAATCCTAAGTCTTTCGTACGGAACATTTTGTTCAGGTAATCTTTTAAATTTGATATTTCCTTAGGGCTTGTCCCAAATAAGATAATGTCGTCTACAAATAACAATAAATACATTTTATTTTCCTTGTCGCACTTAGTATAGAGACAGAAGTCGTTTTCTGATCTGGTGAATCCTCTCTTTATCATGACATTATCGAATTTTTGATTCCAATACTTAGGTGACCTTTTAAGTCCATAAATTGATTTATTTAACTTCGCAACGGTGTTTTTATCGTGTTCTATTCCCTCTGGTAACTTCATATAAACTTCTTCGTTAATTTCCCCATATAGGAACGCACTGCACACGTGCATCTGATATACCGGCAATCCTAACTTATTTGCTACAGCTAACATGATTCGGAAGGTTGTTATTTGAGCCACAGGTGCATACACATCGTATGGTTCAAAGCTTTCGCTTTGTTGAAATCCCTTTGCTACTAACCTAGCCTTGTGTTCTGAGGGATCATTGCGGTTATTTAATTTTACCCTAAAAACCCACCTCGAATCTATTATTGTTTTATCTACTGGTGCCTGAACTTCTGACCACGTATTGTTTTCACGCAGTACAGATAGTTCCTTTTCTATAGCCTTTTTCCATTCATGTGAATGGTCACTTGCCATTGCTTGTTGATACGTTTCGGGTTCGCTGTATATACTCACGAAGCTTGTCTCATAATCCTTACTCCACAAAGGTTTCTTAACCACCCGCTTTCCTGGTTCTCTGGGTGTGTTGATGTTTGAGGCTACCGCCTCCTCCTCAGATTCTCCCGACTCTTCCGTGTCATTGATGCATTCCTCGAAGTCGCTGTTATCAGATTGGTTATCCGATTCGCCGTCCACTGATTCATGCTCTGCTATTTCTGGATTATCAACGTTTTGAGTTAGGCTTATTACATTTATATTTGGAGCCCGTTCTTCGGCATTACTTTGGCCTGCAAAGATAACGTCTTTCTTTACTTCTATTGTTCTAGAATTTGGAAAGTATACTCTAAAACCTCTCGTATTTTCCCCATAGCCAACAAATAATCCCTTTTGGCTCTTAGGGTCTCACTTCAGTCTGTGCTGCTTCGGAATGTGCACGTAGACTTCTGATCCAAAGATTTTCAACTCGCTGAAATCATAAGTTTTACCGAACCATAGTTCATAGGGCGTTTTACCTGTTTCTGCGCTTCTTCCTGTCCGATTAAGCACGAATACGGCTGTGTTGACTGCCTCCGCCCACATTTGTTTTTGTATATTCTTTGCCATGAGCATGGCTCTTGCTGCCTCCACCACGGTGCGATTATCCCTTTCAATCTTCCCGTTCTGCTCCGGGGTGTAGGCCACCGACGTCTGATGGCGGATGCCTTTGTCTTCTAGAATTTTTCTAAGCTCCTTATTTATAAACTCAGTCCCATTATCGGATCTAATCGTCTTGACCTTGCTGCCTGTATCTTGTTCTGCCAGGTTTATAAACTGTTTGATTTTGCTTGTTACCTCGTATTTGTTTTTATTGAAATACACATACCTATAGCTTGTATAGTCATCTTTTATGAGTAGGAAGTATTTCGAACCTGCTAGCGACTGTTCTTCCATGGATCCGCAGACGTCCATGTGTATAAGCTCACACGCCCGAGTCGTTGAGGTTAGGCTTCTTTGGAATGGCATTTACAACTTTTGTTGTCTTTTTCATATGCTATTCCGTTTTTGTTCAATAGTCTTTTAACGTATTCAATGTTTTGGTGACACATGCGCTCATGCCATGTTGACAAATTATCTTTCACTTTACTTACTGCCGCGCACTCACTCGCACTGAATTTCATCACATATAGTTTCTGGCTACGCTCACCGATGGCTCGAGTTTCACCGTTCTTTTCGACTCTACACTGTTCACTATTGAATGTCATGTTGAAGCCTTTGTCCATTACGCTTCTTACTGAAAACAGATTAACAGCCATTCTTGGCACATGCAACACTTCACTCAGAGTGGTTTCAATCCACTTTGCCCCGTTATAGGCCTTCAGTGTCACAGTTCCACATCCGATTGCTTCGATTTCACTTCCGTTACCAATGACTATCTTTTTAGGGTTCTGAAGTTCACTGTATGTACCGAACGCATTCCTGTCGTGGCACATATGCTCGCTCGCCCCGGTGTCAACTAGCCAACTCGTTTTATCTTGAAAGTTTGCTACAAACGCGTTGCTTGTGTTTTCGTTGTTCCTGCGCTGGGGTTCCGCTGCTCTATTATCTCGATTTCGTTGTTTCCAGATGCGCGTTCTGCATTCGCTTATGTGATGTCCTACCTTCTTGCAAAAATGACATATTCCTTTTGATCCTCGACAGTCTTGTTTGTAGTGGCCTAACTTACCACATGAGTAACACTTCACAGTGGTGTTGACATTGCCTCTTGTTTTGCTTGCTAGCGCTGCTGATGTTTCTGCTGTTCCAGCTGAGCTATTTTCTGTTTGCCTTTCTTCTTCTATAAGTAACCTTGCTGTTAGCTCGCTGATTGTTTGATTTTCGACTGGTACCGACTCCCATGCTGCCACGAAGTATTTGTATTTGTCAGGTACTGACATTATGACCTTTGTTATTATCATCTTGTCGGATATTCTCTCCCCCAGTTGCGCCATCTTGTCTCTTATTTGTTCGAGCTTTGCGAAGAACGTTGAGATGCTTTCTTCGCACTTTAGCGAGAAGAATTTTTGTTGTTCCAGGTGGAGGGATGTGGCCGATTGTCTTTCGTAAACTGACATTAATTTTGACCACATTTCGGCCGCCGTAGATGTGGTTATTATATGTACCATGACGTTCTCTTGGATATGTGTTACAATCATACCTTGGGCCTTTCCATCCCTGGCTACCCAGTCCGCGTGGTTGGCGGCTGCCTGTGCTGGCCTGGGTTCAATTCCTGCGACCAAGTTATAGTATCCCATAGCTTGTAATAATATCTTCATCTGGAACTTCCAGACGTTCCAGTTGCTGGCACCCTCTAGTTTGATGCCCGTACTCAAAGTTATTCTCTCCATTTCTTGCTCTTTCCTTTCCACCTTCTACACGTAAACGTTACAACCGGCACTTGTCGCGCCGTCGACCACTCGATTTTTTGATTTTCTTATAATCCGCGATTTTCTAAAACATCCGCATTATCTGGGCCCATAACCTATTGGATTAGGCATGAGGATATCGTGGATGTGGGCGTTGAAATAATAGTTCACGTATATATTTATTTTATATTTAACGACAGAGCTTTATTACTTCAACTTACATGTGCGCTCACTGAACAAGAACTGACTATTTGAAAAGACTAGTGACATCTAGCTGCCAACTCAATTCTTAGTAGTCTACAAGCTAGGGACTTTATTGTCGCGGTTCATACAATCATAAGGACTCATTCTACAAAAGCTAAATGAGATTGGGGAATTAACTGCAGCAAATAATGGTAATGGACGTATACAAGAGAATTTTGCTCTCCTTCCACCCATCACCGTAGCACGATATCATTGCATATACGTTACGACGATGTTAGGACTGAAAGATTGCAACATTGCTGTGGGGTTTCGGTATGTTACAGCTGCCTATCAGATTAGTTTATAGGAATGTGCAAATGTCCGAAATTGTTACGTTGCAGAGTAATGTTCCAGAAATATCATTGTGTCATGTATACACTGAAGGTGTAAAACGATATTGGTACGTATTCGGCACGTCTCAGAAAGGTCTTCGGAATTTCTTTTAGATCTTTTGAAATGAATATATAACATACAGGGTGAATTCTAACGTCTGGACACTCAGAGAAGCGTTGAGGTGGCCGCAATTTCGGCACGCACAGTATTTCATACGCACGCCGAGATCGCGGTCACCTCAACGCTTCTCCAAGTGTCTAGACGTTAGGAATTCACCCCGTATATACAGGGTGTTGCAAAATTCACGCACCATCTGCATACCGGCGGATTCCTTGCGAAAAAATGAGACGAAAGTGACCTATGCAAAAAAGTCCGCGGGGACTTATTAGTTTTCCCGTGAAAGCACTCAATAACGAATCAATCAGCGTTCGTCTGTAAATTCCGAAAATTCCGAAAATTCCGAATCGCCGTCCTTCCCACTACGAAGAAAGAGACAATAATGTGTGGTGTGCCCCGCTCCGCCCGCCGCGCCTGAAGCCACTGTGAGCGCTTCACATCAGACAGGCGTAGAGGGGAAAGCCATACATTATTGTCTTTTTCCCCGTAGTGGGGAGGACGGCGATCCGGATTTTTTACGATCTTTTCTAAAGACGAACGCTGATTGGTTCGTTATCAAGTACTTTCACGGGAAAACTAAGTCCCCACGGACTTTTTTCATGGGTCACTTTCGTCTCATTTTTTCGCAAGGCATCCGCCGGAATGCAGATGGTGGGTGAATTTTGCAACACCCTGTATAGATAATTTGATACAAACAGATATTTATTTAGAACTCATAACTTTATGTAATAAATACTCATAATATGTATCAACAGATAGCTTACCCGCACGGAAATATATATATGCGAAAAATATATGCAACATATATGTCGCATATATAACATATAAGCGCGCAAAATACAAAAATGTCGCATATAGTATAACATATATGTACGCATAATACATATATGTTTGATGAGTTTTACATAGTGTTGACATCTATGTCGACATCTATGTCGCATATATGCGACATACATGCCGCAACATTTATGTTCACATATATCTAGACATTTATATCAAATATATGAAAATAAGTTTTGGCGCAAAAAAAAAAATATGTCACATATATGTGGCATATATTTTTCGCATATATATATTTCCGTGCGGGTATAGCAACTGATATACGTCCTATTATGATAACACATACATAGAAGTATAGCTACATGCATACATTTTTTTTGCTTCGATTTATGACCCTCGTGGATTATCTTAATCTTGATATTAATGATATTTTCAATAGTATTTTTGTTGCAAACACATTTTTTCTGAGGATTGAAAAATTATGAATGTTACTTCGTGGATTATATCTTTCTGTGTGGCATATACACAGCGATTCTGTGGAAAATAATGCGCCTAAAAGGTAGGCAAACGAGAAACACCTGAATTGAGCAGATCAAACATTGACGATTAGGTTTTATTTATGACGTGAGAAATATAACCCAATCGTCCAGGTTTGATCTGCTTAATTCAAGCGTGTTCTGTTTGTGTACCTTTTAGGCGCGTTATTTTCCACAGAATCGCTCTATATAAGTTTCACTATGGAGAAATATTCTATGCTAGTGGGTACTGTAACGCAGTTTTCGTTCAGGCGAGGAAAACCTACGGCTCTGCTACAATTCGGCACCTTTCCGTGTTAACTTACTGAATTACTAAATTGTTGGGCGCTGCAGACGCTACTGCGTCGTTTCGATACGATACCAAAAACAAATTACATAAAGCCAAAAACTTACGGAAATGTGACGAGCGACAACTCGACTTGCTCAGATAACAAAAGCCTTAGATAGAGGGGCAGGGTACACCATATAAAACACTATTATTTCTTTTAGAAAGTTTGAGATCACATCAATCAATTATTTATTAATGAAATTAGATAACTTAGCGAAATCAATACAGAATTGGTGAGTTTACGTAATGATTTGTTACTAGAGATTGCTTACGATACGGTTGAGCCTGAGACGTGTGTCAGAGGTGACTCGATATAAGACAATTAAACTAGACTCCAGACTTGGTATCACAGAGCGATACTTCGTACCCAAATGCAAAGTATAATTCGTAACACACGCTCAGATAAACTTATCAAGCTCGAGATATTGAACTATAAGAATTGGTAACAAATTATACAAGATTAGCCACGCTTGGCCATACGATTTACGATAATTCGAGATCTACTGATAAATAGAGACCACACGGTCGTTCGAAAGACGCGAATCACAGGTTCAACGATAACCGACTAAACTATAACATCAATTGATCTTTAACTAAATTCTGACGATATGATAACGATAGTCGCAAGACTAAATTATCCAAAAACGATATTAGACTTTACTGAACCATACTCGATGTTACATACGGTGATGAATTATACGGAAGTGACCATACTTTACTCGATTAACGAATTATTAACAAACTTAACGATAACAAATTGAACTGTAACGCGAGGCCTAAGCCTTCGCGGCTATCTTCGCTCAGGGTACTCCAGGAAAGGTATTTTCTACAGTATTTCATGCACAAAATGAATATAACATACTAAATCAGAACAAAGCCATACGGGAAGCGCTAAGCAATAAATTATAGCCAAAAAGCAGTAAAGATCTACGTAACTCAGCCAGACTCGAGGTTGTTCGATAAATTAGTAGACTGAAGACGAAAGACGAGCCTCTTAGCTCAATAGACAAAAACGAGCTTCTTAGCTGAATGACCAAATTAATTAAACAGACTTTTATCCGAACTACCTCATGCTTTCACAGAAAGAATCAAGACCTTACCTAAAGTTGCTTCAATATGTAACACAACACAATTTAAATTATACTCGATACGATAGAACGAGAAGTACGATATTATAATTAATATTATATAGTGATATTATAATAATAAAATACTCGATGCGATACGATACACGAAGAGGATGCGTAGCGTAGACTGGAGCGAAGAAGTAGGCCGGATAGCCTGTGTGTCCGGCTTATATAGTCGGTATTTCCTTCCATCAGCTCATCCTTCAGATTTAGCGTGATCACGTGACATATCGGTATCCTAATTGGTTCGCGTAACGACAGTTTTTCCGAACGTAGAATAGGAGAAATCTAACTCACCCCTGCCGCTGCAAATACCGCTCCTATTACCGCCTTCCTTTAAAATCCCCAGGCTCTGGACTTCCATGAAGTCTCATTCGCCCGGCTACCCGATAATTCTTCTAGGTCCTGACCTCATTCGTCGATCCACAAGAAGGTTGGTGGTAGCTCCGTGTTCAGCATACGAGGGCTTCACTCACGAAGAAATTCGCCAGGTTGGAACGCTGATCCGGGGGTTTTCTTGACCCAACGCGGCCGCGATAACAGTTTCGGAGACAGTGTCGATATTAATTGCACTGACTGATTGCTCATTAGGTGGGAGGTTCTGAGGGTGCACCTGCACTTAACCCTGTACGCCACCCTCACATCAGAAATGCATTTTCTTGTAGGCGGTAGCTTGTAACATTGCATGTTACGACAGACTCCTTACCCCTTGGACGACCTTAGCGGGATGATTGAGATAGAGTGAATGAGTAGAATGACCCCGAGGTCTGACCATAATTCCGAGAGGCGACCGTGACCGACTAAAAACCATAGATCATATTATTTATTCTTTTGTTTTGTTTTACGACTTTTCTCTGACATGTGGGAGCCGAGACCTATCCGACGGCCAAAACTGAGACCAATACGCCACTGAACAGACACGAGAGAATGCATACCGAGCGTTTGGATCCTTTCGACGAACACCAACGAGGGAGAGAGCACGGGGGAGTGCCGAGGGCACTCTACACCGCGGGATATCGGTGGTGGAAGAGATTCCCGCCACCAAGAAGAGCCTGCAACCCGTGTTCCTCCGATGTACGGTCACCGTAGCGAATTTCGAAAATTCGCGCGTTGCGACAATCGGTCGCCATATTAAAGGATCCTGCGCTCGATACGGAAAATCGATATTCGACCGAGTAATGAGGGCGCTGAGTACCGGCGCCATGCGGTCTAGCCACTCTGCGTTAGACTAGCGTCTAGACCACTTGTGTGGATTTTGTTTTGCGATTGTCGAGTAGAGATTTTGCTTTGCGTGTGAACCCCGTGGGTCGGATAATATAAAATTCATCAGTGTGCCTGTGGTGAGGACGATTTATCCCCGAGGGAAATTTTGTACCGAATGATGGACTTCGGACGGGAGAAAATTCTTCTCCTGAGATGGCTGGAAGACGGTAAGCGTTAGCCATCCTTACTCATACTAATTCGAATTCGGCAACGGCCGTCTGCCATCTTGCCTTAATTCAGCCACGAGGCTCTTTAGTATTTTTGAGATTCGAATTAAGCCGATCTCCGAAGGGTAGGCCGTCACCAGTGTCCCACGGCATCTGAGTTAGAGTTCGAGTCAATATTTTATAGTAAAGTATTTTGTGATCTAGAGATAACCGGGTCGATACTCGTCGTACCTGAGTGCGACAGAGATAGACAGTCGGTCACCGTCGCTCTCTCTTCCTCCTGCGGGGAGAGACGAAGCTCGAGGCTTAGCCGAGAGCCTCTATTTATTTCGGGTTCGAGTTAATTTTTCATATTTGTTTTTCGGGTAATTATTTGAATTATTGATTGCGTTAGGCGCAGAGTTAGGTTAAGTTAGTTTTAGTAAAAATTGTAAATAATAATTTATTAAACGGGAGGTTTCGTCTCACGGAGGCGAACCAGCCGTCTTCAACGGCTGGTGACGTCACAGGTTGCGCTTAGTTATTGCTATTGTTGAATTAGGCCGCGAACCTCCCGACTTTGTTGTTCTATTTATTGTTTGAGTCAAAGACTGTACTTTCGTTAGTTGTAAGTTTGTTAATTATTTGTAAATTTATTTTCCTCGTGGGAGTAATTAGTGTTTTAGCTAATTTATTGTCTCACGAGGACTTGATTTGTCGAGTTCTTCCTTTTTGATTTATTTTTCCTTGTTATTGCTCTCCTACGTGGAAGCTAGTAGTTTATTTATTATTGTAAAACTCGCAAATCGCGGGCAGGTCGCTTTTACACGACCTGTAGCCGTTTTATACCCGCGGGGAAGTACCCCCGGGTACACGATTTGTTATTTATATTTTTCATATTTCGTTTATTGAATAAATTCTATTTTTCATTATTAAATTCAAAACTTCGAGTCGTTAATTAACGCCCAGCTAATCCTTCATTTAATCCTGACCCCTCTCCGCGGTACTGTTGCTAGCCGACGCTTCAGTATAGTTTGTTTAGATTTTTGAAATAGGCGGTTATCCGCCAGGCGCCCAACATCTTGTTTAATTTCCAGGTGGTAGCTAATTGTCGACTGGATTAATCTCGGATGCTGGCTATCCGGTCCAGATCCGAGAAGTAATAAAAAATCCACGTCACAAGCTTCTACGAATGACGGGAGGATTTCGTTGTGCTTCTCGCACATCCCTGTACGCCGTCAATCCAATAGTTGGAGGTAGTAGATCCTCCACTTGAGTATAGCCGCTGACCTTTGGGTTTTCTGGACCAACCATGGTTTGCCCGCCGACAGTATCGTCCTTGACGATATTGGAAGCTTCTTCACGTTCGGTAGAGTCGTTCTTCTATCGGTAGTTCCCACGACGACAGACGTCTCGTGGAGTATCGAGCTCGAGATTACATAATTTACAAAAAATAAAATAGTGTTGGTTATTCCTAATTAATTATCCCTAATTTTTCCTTTTCTTGGAGTCCCTGTCTACGTTACGCATCGTCGTGTCGTCGACAGTATCGCCTTGTGGCGGGGAATTTAAAATACCACGTCGCAGTACATAATATAGTATACATGGAGGAACTGGATTATTCTCGTAAATAGTAAAATTGGTAGAAGTATAAACAGTAGTTGTTCCGTCGGAACAGTAGAAATTCGCGTGCGTGCGTTGTTCTCCGGGCGACTCACGCGTTGCCTCGAGAGCGGTGCGCGCATGCGCGAACATGAAGCTCACTGCCATGCAGCAAGACAAGTCCGTCGCATATCGACACCGATCACAAACAGAGCTCTTTGAATCAGACCCATTAGAATCGAAACCTTCTGTGCATTAGCCTATCATTTCGTCGTTAAACACGACTGATAAATCATTTTGCCATACTAGCTGATCAATATCAATCCTTATTAATATAAAGTGATCTCGTGTACAAACATTCGTGCATGTTATTAACTTAAATAATCAACTGGGTTTTTTTTATGCCGCAAGGCTTTTTCCCAAAATTTGAAGTCCATTTCATTTCTATCAAATCCATCTCAACCTTCAATATCTTAAAACTACCCGAGCAACTTCTGTTTTAATATTTTGGACGGTCGACCATTGGCTTAAGTACGGTATTTCGAAGGTCGCAAGTTGTTACTTGGTGAAAATACTCTAAATCTACCTTCAATGCTACGCAATATAACCAGGTGAAGAGGGCACGTACTAGCGAAAATGCGACTGTTTTTGTACTATCACAACACCGTTGTTAGTCGGTAAATGTACCATCCAATAATTTTATATTAACGGTTGTTACACCGTAATCTAACGTGTCCTAAGAGTCGCTGTAGAGTTTTTTTGAGGTCGTAATACCGTCGTTACTGGGTAGTCACCGGGTTATCATACGGTCGTCACCCGGTACCGCAACCCAGCGTAAAGAATGATATTGAGGAACGACGTCGTGGTTTTTACACAACAGAATTTGTAATCTCATGATATCGTATTACACCATTTGGGGAAAATGGTTATGCCAGAGTACGTAGGGCCATTAGAGAACAACGAAATAAGTTTATCGGACACGAGTAATCCTTCAGTGTAAGCTAATTTCGTGTATTATGCTCCTTGAATTATACAAATCAAAATATGTCACAATTGAGATCATGGTACAGGATTTATTTTTGTGTCCAGGCGTTTCTCAGAACAACGTAAATCAGGAGAAGAACCAAAGCAATGAAGACGAAAATGATGAAGAAGCCGACAATGATACGTTCTTAAATGTACATAATGATGAGGCGGATGAAAACGATATTCATGAATCACAAGAACATGAAATTGATTTTGAAAATTTCAGAATTTAGAAATAATATTTATTGTTAATGTACTGATTATACTAACAATCAAATACAAAGTTATTTCAACCCTTCCTATGTCCATTCGACTTGGATTGATAAATGGTTACACTCTTTCAAAAATACAAAAAATATTGTAAAGAAATTGAAGCAAAAAAAAAAAAACGTAACGAAAATAACATTTTTTTGATAATTATGAATTGGTTCATTTCAATTCAACGAATTTTTGTGTCATTTTGTAATAATCAGAGTCGAATCGTCACCTGAAATTTCTTAGAAATGTAGCATTTACTACTGAAAAATGTGAAAAACATTGGAGTTTTTAGTGTGTAAACTGTATTACGTTGCGGACATTATTCCATATACAGTACTGTAAACTGTACAACCCCTGACGAATCGGCATTACTCTTATTTTTACCTAATAAATTATTTTCAGATACAGAATCATGATTTTTGAGTTTTTAACACTTCCCCGTCAATTGGTCCCTGAAGAATTACTCGAAAAATTCAAATGAACATTGAATTCTGTAGAAGATATTTATCACGAAAATTAGTGGTTTTAGGAGAAAATGTGAAGAGACGTCTTTCGTAACTGAGAGGATTTCCTATGGAGAAGATTCCTTGATATCTTCTGATTAAATCGCTCAGTATCGAGATAATTTCAGATTTAGCAAGATGTGAAATGTAATAAGGCGAATCAAACTTTTTTTTTTTGAAATCGTGCATTTTTCGAGAGAACAAGCAATTTAAAGATAAAATATGAATAGACGTTTTTTGTAGCCGAGAAAATTTCCAGTAAACAGTGTCTCTTGACATATTCTTCTAAAATCATTCTTTATCGAAATATTAACTTTATTAGTTGTGCAGGACAATTGATGCTGAAAAATTATTTGAACACTCCAGAATTTTTTTTATCCTACAAAATACAGTACAACCTCTCAATAGTGCTGTTTCCCCTAATCCGTGCTCGGGCGCTTCCCCGACTACCATACTACACTCCAGCGTTTGCCGCATTCTCTCTCAATAATGCCGCTGGTGAAATATACTTACTTTAGTGGTTCAGTAGTACTAAATGGTAAGAGAATAGAGACACAGCGATACGAAAGTTGCATTTTGTCGCGCGGTACTACTGAGAGAGTCGAGAAATAATTCTCGAGAACGAGCGTTTGTAGTCAGAGTGGGGAACCGAAATTCTGAGAAATATGTTCCCCTCACAGCCCATGAGCGGCTCTATTGAGAGGTTGTACGGTATTCGAAAATCATGTGAACGCAAAGCAAAATCGTAAGAGAGAGAAGAACATCAATCTTCTATCCCTGTAGTACTCATTGTATTGCGGAGACGGCCGACACGACGCATGCGCAATTGCAAGGTATGAGTGGGACAGAGACGGGCCGATACCACGCGCTCTCTCTCCGAATAGTGGCGTCGCAACGAATTTTATTCTGAAATGTGCCCCTGGAAGAAATCCTGTATATATCTGTTAACTCAATGGTGTCAGAGCAAAGTCTTACAGACCTTTTTTTCTCGCAAGGAAATGCCCAAGCTTGGGGATGCATTTTTTTTTCTCGTTGCAATAAAGACCAATAAAAATGGTTTAAATGATACAATGGTTAATAACAATGATAAAGAACCCTTTGGAATTTTTTCTGTCTCTCTGAAAATGTAGTACTACTCGTGTAGATACGATTGAAAAAAAAAAGTAGAAAAATATTGATATTTCAATCTTGTATTAATTATTGAAGTTGCAGCAATTTTTGTAGGGATGGCGCGTCTGCCTTGAAACTTCACGTGCCTTTTACAGCCTTCCTATAGTAGATACGTGAAAAGTACTGGAATACTTTTGTGTGGTATTTTTTGTAATGTACAATTTTCGTTCGAACTATTTTTCTCCACCATGAATAGTTACCGAGATAAACACAAAAACCACATTTTAAAGTTGAAATACATCAAGTCAGCCGAGAACGAGATATATACGTGTTCACCTGCGTATCAGCGTGATCATTAGAATAAAAATACATTGTACGAAATACTCAAACGTGTACGTGATTATCTTGAAAAATTCCACTGTTGGTCTACCGAAATATGGTGACTAAGATGCTCAAAGTATCATATTTTTTGCAATTTTTGCTGTGAAACTCGATATAAAATGACTAGTAATACTTGCAAGGATAACGCCGAATTTACCAAGGCAGGATGGCGAAAAAGAATAATCATATCTCCATGCCGTGGTCCGGACATTTTGAACGGGTCAGTCAAATTAAATGTACACCTTATGCACAGTTGATGCACATTTACCGCAGAACTCGAGTACACTTGGTGCACACTTCCGTCTGCACATCCTGTCACACTTCGATGTTTCAATTTACATTTCCAGCACACGTCGTTCAATACTTCTTTCACACTCCGGTCACATTACCCCAACGTCTTAATTTAACCTTCGTTCACATTTGGTTTCACACTCCATTTCCGCCTGGGCAGCCGACACCACACTCCATAAGCGTGCCGTACAGACTTCCTACACAGCCCGACTTTGACTTCATGAACATGTCGTGTACCGTTCCTGAACACCCAAACTCTGACTTCATCAACATGCCGTGTACCGTTCCTGCTCATCCAAATTCTGATTTCATGAACATGTGGTTCACATTTCCTGCACAACTCATTTCTTATCCACGAACACGCTGTGCACATTTCCCGCACAGCTCATCCATCACTTCATTAACATTCCCTGCACGATTCCTTCACAGCCAAATATGCACATTTTGTCACACTATGCTTGTTTCAATTTACATTTTTATCACATCCCACGCAACATTTCATGCACAATTCTCGTACGTTATCTGAACATGCGAATAAAGCGTTTGTGCACACTTGGTTTCACAGTTCATTTTCGTCAGGGGTATCTATTGTGACCAATAGCCATTTATAACTTCCCTGAATTGCAGATAACGGGCCTAAAAAATCTATCGATACCAACTCTCCTACTCTCGTTGGTGTTATATTTTGCATCCGTGCGTAACTGTACATGTTTGGAACCTTGCATCTTTGACATCGATCGCAACTTGCTATGATTCGCCTGATGTAACGTGCAAATTTAGGGTAATAGAAACTTTCCTTTAACATTTGGTAACATTTTCTGGCACCTACGTGACCGTACACCTCGTGTTTCTCTTTAATTAATCCTTTTACTAATCTCTCTGGGAGATACGCTCTCTGAGAGCCCCCTGGCTCTAAATGGTACCAGATACCCTTTTCTTGTTCTAATCTTTTCTTTGTTCTCAAAAGATCCTGATTAATCAGTTTCTGTAAATGCTGATCTTGTGCTTGATACACCTCAAATGTCTTAAGATCGTTACTCAACTCTGTTTTAATCTCTTTCGCTAACGGCGCTACTATTTGAATTTTACTAATCTGTGACTGTTTTCTTTTTATTTCAGGTGGGTATCGGCTTAGCGTGTCCGCGAGGAGGTTATCCTTCCCCCTTAATATATTCGATTTCGAAGTGATACGTTTGAATAAACAAAATCCAGCGTGTCAGCCGCGAACTAATCAGTTTGCATGAAGACATAAACGTTAATGCGCGATGGTCAGTCCTAACAGTCAGTTGGGCTCCGATTATAAATGTCCGGAACTTCTCCAGCGCAGAGACAATGGCCAACAGCTCCTTTTTCGAAGTAAAATAGTTTAATTCTGCCCCCTTTAATGCTCGACTCGCGAAACCGACTATTAATTCCTCGTTTGTATCGGATAGCTGATGCAATACGGCACCCATTGCGAAGTTACTTGCGTCACATTGTAGATAGTATCGTTTTATAGGATTTGGGTGATGTATTATCATCTCTTTACAAAATAAATGTTTGACTTTATTGAAATGTATTATCATTTCTATTCATCATGAAGATATCCCTCGAACTAGGTAATAATTTTGAGAAGGAGCTCAATCAATCGAGTCGAGTCAAATGGTATAAGCGTTGGTTGGCCTGACGTTTCGGCAGTGGTATGCTGCCCTCATCAGAGGCTATTTATGTGTTATCATTTCTTCGTTCCAGTCCCATTTGGCATCCTTTTTCACTAATTTCAGCAAAGGTGACGTTGCATCTGAATAGTTTTTAGTGAACTTATTGTAATAATTCGTCAACCCTATAAACTCTTCCAGTTGTTTGACATTTTCAGGTTCCGGAAAATGTTTAATAGCGTCTATTTTATCCGGTGACCTAGAAAATCTATTTCTTCCCGGAAAAACTTTGATTTCCTAAAATTTATGGTCATATGATGTGTCGTCAACACTTCAAAAAGTGCTTCAAGTTGTGCCAAATGAGATCGGAACGAGTCAGATAAGCACAGAATGTCATCAACGAAGTTGATTGTCAACTCGTCTGTCTCTTGTAAGACTAAATCTAAATTGCGAATGAGACTAGCTTAACTTGTACTTGATCCATAAGGCGTTACCGCGAATTGGTAAGTTTTTCCCTCGTGCATGAACGCTGTATATTTTCTGGAGTCTTTGTGCAATGGTACTTGCCAAAAACTGGCGGTTAAATCAAGACTGGACATCATCGACGCGTTTCCGCACTTCTGAAATAGAACCTCAGTAGACTGAGCGCAGTCGTGATCTGGTATTATTAGCTTGTTAATGAACCTCGCATCTAACACCAATTTAATGTCGCCTGATTTCTTTGCTACCACCACTAATGGGTTTATATATTCGCTGTACGAGCGTTCGATAATACCAAGGTTCAGCATCTTATCAATCTCTTTTTTTACTTTATCTTGATACAGTATTGGAACTGGATGAGACCGTCTTACAAAAGGTCTATCCTCGTAAATTTTGATCTTATGCTCGTAAACTGTGACTCTACCTGGTACTTTCGAGAAAATATCCCGATACTTTTTGAGAAGATTTGAGAATTCATTCACTTTGCCAAGCTTCAAGTACCTGACACTCCGACATTTTGCTGTTAATCTCAACATCGGTTAATTCGGGATTATGCTCAGTCTGATCTGTATTAACCGCTGCTATGTTTGAAAGATTATCTTGATCTTGGCTAGTGTCTTGAATACCATTAGGTTTTTGAAAGTCGATCTGATCGTTTTTGTCGTTGATTTGAATCAATAATTTGTTTATTTTTGAATCTAAATCTGCTTTCCATTTATGTAGGGTATCGATCCCGATGATTATGTCGTGTTTTAAACCATGCACGATAAGAAAACTCACCTCATCGGATAATGTCCCTACCTGGATTACGCCTTATACTTGGAAGTTAACTACTGGAAATTTAGCGCAGCTTGCAAATGACATTTTATGCCGGTTGAACCAACTATCCGACACGCAAGTTATATGACTCCCTGCATCGATTAATGCTTTCGCCTCGACCAATGCTGGATTAAGGTCTGGGGCGCCCCTAGGCGAATCTCATTCCCCCCCCCCCCCCCCCCCCCCCCCCCCAAATGACCCGTCATCGAAGTGTAGCAATCACAGTAAAGTACAAGGATAATATTTGTTTATTTATTTATTTAGAATAATATAATGTCATATAAAAGCATACCATAGATAATAGATCTCGCGGGTGCAAATAATTTATCCATACCATTATTCTATACCATTATTTAACCGAAATAACCTCGGCGAGACTTTACCCGGGCGAATTCTGTAAAAAGAACCGAGATAAAATCGGAGAACATGCCGCTCCTCCAATTGCTCCGCCCTAGGCTACAGCCTAGGTTAGCCTAGGCGGTAATACGGCACTGACAGCTCTCGCACAACCCAAAGTCAACGTATATTAATATTGTAACGTTTCGGATTGTCTGAATCGCTAGATTTTTAAGACAAGCCGTCCGTCGGGTTCGAAAAAGATAAAGTTTTTTATTTTTAGTTAATTAATGAATGATTTTGGACTCCTCGGTACTGTGGGTGGGGAAAAGATAGGTAATGCCACACAAAAAGCCACCTAATACAGATTTTTTATTTGTTATTACAATGCCTACGCTAAACAATGCTAATCAGGTCTTTCAACCGCCAAAGCTTTTTATATCACAAAACCTAAGGTTTTGCCGACCTCCACTGAACCAGGGGGTATTCCGAGCCAGTGGTCCCTGCTATTGCGAATTTAACTCCATCTTGCAGAACCAGGATCCTAGATCCGAGCCTGCGTGTCAGATTCAGAATCACAACAACTGGCCCTCGGATACAGGTCGCTTAGACCGCAGCCGTACGCATCTGTTGATGTTTTTCCAATCTCTAATTTGGCCTTCGTGTGGTAGCAATTCTACAGGATAGAGATACAGAAGTGTCAGGCCATACTCAATAAGTTTTGTGAGAAAATTATATTTAAATGCCTAACAGAGTATAAATGCTAATACAATGAATCTTATCTTTCTAGTTCCCCATTTATGAGGTATCTGAATATTCGTTGGTTTAGATAGCAGTACTGCTTTAGCTAATGCTTCTAATGTGTTTTAAGGTGTGTTCTATCCGCGATCTTAGCTGGTATAGGTTTTAAATTTTGATGCAACAAAGTTATGATATCATACTATCCGTTATTTTAACAGAGATAGATTTCTATGTGAGATAAGGTAATATTTCTAAGTTTTCAAATGATTCTACTTTATTATTCTGACAAGACGTCTGTTTATTCCCGCACTAGACCTTACGTGTAGTGACGGTGATTCTCGTTGAAAAGAGGGTTGAAGAAAGTTGTAGATGAATTTAGATAACTAATAACTGTATATATTTACAAACTGTTTAACTAGGTTACAATTGATGTCCCTTATAACTTATTAAGTTTATCGTTAAATTGATGATGTAGATAGTTTGTTGGTTCGAAGTGGATGTTAGTTGGATAGATGCGGTCGATTGGATTGTATTGGTTAGTTGATAGATAGTTGTTGTCGATGTGAGAAGTTGATCTGTACTGGTCTTTGGAAGTTGGAGGAAAAAGGAATTTGAAAGATTTTGGAAAGATGGAGGGGCTCAGGAGCTTGTGTTAATTGGACGATTTTGGCGATTGGTTCATTATTGTGATTGGTGGATTTTTGGGATTGGTCAAGAGTTTTGGAGGGAAATGTTGGTTGTAGGGGTAGGAGATGGTATATGCAGTTTCTTGGAAGAGGTATGTGGATAGGAACAAAGGAGTGAAAGTGTTAGAAAGTTACATAGCCAGATTGTAAAAAAAAAGGAAAATTTAGAGTTTTTTGAGTGCACATTTGGTCACCAAATGTGCCCCCTCGAAAATGATAAATTGTTATGAGTTTATGGTCGACGTCCGGCTCTTTGTTGGTGCTTAAGGATAGCGTTCAGGGTGTAGCCTGAGTGGACGTCGACATTAAAACAATTGATTGAAAATACTTATTCTACGTTAATACTAAAAATTGCGTCTAGGGACGCAACACACTCCCCCGGTTGAGAGATGTGCGATCAAATAATTCAAATGATTGAGATTAAGGTTGCCTATGATATCTTATAGACTAATAGAAGATTGATATTCAATAATATGTGTCAGATTAGATTAGCTAGTAATAGTCTTGTATATATATATATATGTATATCGCTCATGAGAGTCTCTATTTGTTAATTTAATTGTTTTGTTCACAATGCACTGGCAATGGTGCTAGCCGTTTCACGTTACGATCTAGCAACCCCGTTGATGTCTTGACCCGCACAGTTCGGATTATACCGTCCGGACCAGGATACGTTTCGACGACTCGTCCAAGACGCCATTGTAAAGGTGGTGCGTTATCATCCCTTATGATGACAACAGAGCCTTTGGTTATAGAATGCTCGCCTCTCGTCCACTTCCTTCGGATGTTCAGCTCGTTGATATACTCCTTATGCCACCTGGTCCAAAAGTCTTGCTTTACTTTTTGGATGTGCTGCCAGGTGGACAATCGATTGGTTGGAGTGTCTGAAAGATCCTGTTGGGGTAAACTCGCAAGTGAATCGCCAATAAGGAAATGAGCGGGAGCGAGGGCAGTTAAATCGTTTGGATCAGAGGATAGTGGTGTGATTGGTCTTGAGTTAAGAACAGCTTCTATTTCTGTGGTTAATGTGTTTAACTGTTCGAAAGTGAAGAGTTCAGAACCGACTACGCGCTTCAGGTGATGCTTGAAAGATTTCACCGCTGCTTCCCAAATCCCACCGACGTGTGGAGATTGTGGGGGAATAAAATGCCATGCAATACCCTTTTCTGCGAGGTAGTCGTGGACCTTGTCATTATGTTGTTGATTGTTGAGGAAATCTTGCAGTTCCTTCATGTCGTTGTTAGCGCCGACGAAGTTCGTTCCGTTGTCCGAGTATATCGAGGCGCATCTTCCTTTTCGAGATATAAATCGTCGTAATGCCGCCAAGAATCCTTCAGTTGTTAGATCGCTGACGACTTCGATATGCACTGCTTTGACCACAAGGCAGACGAAGACGGCTACATACACCTTGATTTTGTTTCGGTTTCGGAATCGTTTCTCTTTGATATAGAAGGGTCCACAGTAGTCGACTCCAACGTTGAGAAATGGTCGAGCTTCAGTCACACGTACGCTAGGTAGGTTACTCATTAAGTAATCCACTGGTGGCGGATTGGCCTTAGCGCAACGGACACAAGCACGTATGACTCTGCGTACCTGATTTCTTCCATCAATAGGCCAATAATTTTGGCGTATAGCGCATATCGTAGCTTGAGCGCCACTGTGCAAATTGTCCCTATGCGCCTGTTCGATGATTAGCCTTGTGATATGATGAGATTTCGGCAAAATTGCTGGATGTTTCTGTTGATAAGAATATTCGGATTGCTGAAGTCTACCTCCCACGCGTAAGATTCCGTCCTTGTCGATAAATGGACTTAAAGTGAGCAGTCCGCTCTTGCTCGACACAGGCTCACCTCGTTGTAAGCAACTTAGTTCTACTTGAAATCTTGATTGTTGAACTAGTTTGAGTATTGTCGTAGAAGCTACCCTGAGTTCTTCGATGGTCAACGGCCCTTTGGAACGATTAGATTTTTTGAATCGCAGACAAAGAGCTATGATCCGTTGTAGTTTATTGAATGACGAATACCGTAAAAGTATATCGTCGTTAATGATCGTCATCGTTAGGCATGATACCTTTCGAATGTCAGGTAAGTCGGTACTGTTAGTCAGCTGTTGTTCAGGCCACTGGTGTTCTCCCCCGGCTAGCCAGACCGGGCCTTCCCTCCAGATTAGCGTTTTCTTGAGGTCGTTGGGTAGTAAACCACGCGAGAGCAGGTCAGCAGGGTTGTCTTGACTACGCACGTGTCTCCAGTCTGACATATTTGTGTTTGATTGAACCTCCGCTACCCGGTTGGCAACGAAAGTTTTTAGTAGATGAGGAGATTTGTTGATCCAGTGGAGCGCGATCATAGAGTCGGTCCAGAAATAAGTTTGATCGATATGAGAGTCTATGGCTGCTCTTACGGTAGTGTATAGATTGGCAAGCAGTACAGCAGCGCATAACTCTAATCGCGGGATAGTTTGAACAGTTTTGATGGGTGCTACTCGTGATTTTGCACAGAATAGACGGACGCGGACGCGACCCGATTGATCTGTAGATCGTAGGTATATACACGCACCGAAAGCCTTCTCACTCGCGTCGCAGAATCCGTGTAGTTGCACGTTCGTTGGAGTATCGTGCAACATCTTCCTTTCAAATGAAATATCATTCAATGCGGACAATTGTGAGACGAAGACGTCCCATCGTGTGTGTATGTCTAGCGGTAAGGATTCGTCCCAGTCTAATTTCAGTTTCCAGAGTTCTTGCATTAGAAGTTTTATAGTTACAATTACCGGATTTAATAGACCAAGAGGGTCGAAAATTTTCGCGATTTCGGAGAAAGTGATTCGTTTAGTAGTTGATGAAGGAGTAATGATTGGTTTGACAGTATAGATGATTTTATCTTGATGTGAGTTCCAATACATTCCGAGCGTTTTGAGATTAGGATCGTTTTTGTCTTGAAGTTGCCGATTTATGCTACAGCCTGGTAGTCCTTGTAGCACTTGCGGTACGTTAGAAGCGCATTCTCGCAGATTGAATCCACCGGATTTCAGTAGGGCAATGGCTTCGTCTCTTAAACGTACAGCTTCTTCTATTGTCTGAGCGCCATCCAAAAAGTCGTCCACGTACAGGCGTCGTTTTAGACTCTTGGAGGCGATCGGGTATCGTTGTTGTTCATCGTCGGCTAGTTGATGTATGCATCGTATTGCTAAAAACGAAGCTGGGCCAAGTCCGAACGTATCTCTTGTTAGTTCGTACGTGGCGATTGATCCATCTTCTTCTTTCCATAGAATCCGAAGGTATTTCCGATCCTCTTCTCGTATTAGAACTTGTCTAAACAATTTTTCGATGTCTCCGGTAACCATGTAGTTGGGCATACGGAACCAGAGTACCAGAGAAAAAAGATCGTCTTGGATGATAGGTCCAACCATGAGCGTATCGTTAAGTGATACACCTGTGCTGGATGCAGCGGATCCGTCGAAGACCACGCGGACCTTCGTGGTGAAGCTTGATTCTTTTACGACCGCATGGTGAGGAAGATAGAACCCGTCTTCCGGCTCTCCCTTTACCTTGACCATGTGTCCTAGTTCGATGTATTCGTTGATTATTGACTGATATTGACGATGAAATTCGGGATCCCTCTTAAAACGTCGCTCGAGACCTAGGAGACGTTTGAGAGCTATGTTACGTGAGGCACCAAGTTGATTTCTCTTCTCGTTGAACGGTAATGCCACCACGTAACTCCCGTCTTGATTGCGGATTGTGTGTTTCTGGAAGTGTTCTTCACACGCAATTTCTTCCGCGGATAGATGTTTTTTGCTCATGCCATCTTCGATTTCCCAGAACCTGCTTATGTCGTCGTGCAGCTTAAGGAGATGGCATTTAGCACCCCATTGCCTACCTGTTGGAGGTATGCTACCGCCTATGACCCAACCGACTAGGGTCTTCTGCAGGTATAAGAAGGGTTGTTGTTGTTTTGATAGTTTGATTTGACCGACACATAACAGGGACAGAGACACCCCTGCGCCTAACAAGGCCTGCACAGGTGCAGGTTTATGAAAGTCTGGGTCAGCCAATTGGATATTTGATGGTATATTGATAAGTTGACGGTTGATTTGTTGATCAGGAGTCGTAGTGATCCTGGGTACGACCAGAAAGTCGAGAGTCGTTTGATAGCCCTTTTTGGCAGAATTGATGGTTGCTGTAACCCAATGTTTGGCTACAGTTGATAGTTCGTTTAAAGCTCCGATAGGGATGTGACAATCCTTTCTCGGTAGTCTTAAGGAAGTTGCAAATTCGTCGGTGATAAAGTTGGTTGTAGAACCCGTGTCGATGATTGCACGACAAGGAAGTCTAGATTTGTTTTGATGTAGAAAGTAGAGTCGAACAGTGGGAATAATATCGTCATTTGGTGTATCGATAGAAAGAGATTTGATTAGACCCGAGTGTAGTCAGGTAGATTCGGGTGGCGCCGCAGGTGTCGAGTCTAGGTGAAGAAAGGTGTGGTGTTTTTGACCGCACAGTCTGCAGACACCGCCCCTGCAGTCCGCAGGTAGGTGACCCTTGCCAAGACAATTGTCGCACATCGATGCCTTTTTGGCTAGTTGAATTCTTTGTTCTATCGATGCTGAGAGAAATTTATTACATTTGTAAACTGTATGACCTTCTTGGCATATTGGACATGGATAACTGGTCGAATTAGACGTTGAAGGAGTACTGGCTGTAGTGGTCGATGTAGATTGGCCATTGTTATAGTAAGTTTTTGGTTGCGACGATTCTTTATTTCTCGTGGTTACAAAGGCTTGGCCACGCGATTGACCCTGTTTTTTCGTGTTTATCTTGTTTTCGCGTTGAGATTTCTGCGATTGTTCTTTAGCCGAGGATGACGTTTGCGAATAATCAGAACAACTGGCTCGTTTACCTAAGAAGTCGATTAAAGATGCATAGGATGGCATCTTATTGTCTGGGAGTGTAATTTCCCATTGATATTTTGTATATTCACTGATTTTCGAGAGCAAGACATAAATGATACAGCTATTCCAGTGTTCGATCGGCTCGCCTAGACCCTTTAGAGCCCGTAGATGCTGTCTGAAGGTGTCGATCAGTTCGTCAAGTGCTTGCGGTGTATCCCTTTGTAATCGAGGAATACCGTGCAGAATTGACCAGTGCCGTAAGATAGTTTTGCGAGTGTTATCATATTTGGCCCTCAGAATATCCCACGCGATTTGATAGTTGGCTTCTGTGGTCTCGATTGACTCGATTGCACGGGCTGCTTTATCGGTGAGTGCTGATTGAAGATAGTGCATTTTGTCGACTATGGGAATGGTTTGATTCTCATCAATTCGCGATTGAAATTTGTCGCGGAAAGATTGCCATTTTTCGATGCTGCCGTCAAATTTAGGCAACGCGATCTCGGGAAGTTTGAGGTGCGGTTTCGATAGAGATAGTTGGCTATGGATAGAAGCGGGTGTGGACGCTCGACTGGAATTAGAGCTTGTGGCTGCTGCCTGTGCTTCCTGGGCCTTACGCATTAATTTACGCGATTCTGTTAGAGCTGCATAATAATCCTCTTCCATGGTTTCTAGTTCCTGTACGTGCGTCTCTTGTCCGTCAACATCTTCTACCATTAGTTCCTCGTGGGTAGTATATACTTTTTTGAATTGCTCAGACAGAGCATCAACCTTTACTTGGATTTCATCTAAGTCTGGTGACTCTTTTTGATTGACGAGAAATCTTTGATGTCGCGTGATTTTACTCTTAATTTCTCCGCGTTTTCGTTTTAATGTGGTTATTTTGCTTTCCTTAACCATGATGATTTTGGGAATACTTTATCGGATAGGAAATTCAATTGGGAGTGGCGATTAACAAAACGAGCTTACCTTACTGAGGTCTTCGTTGTGTCTCTTGAATGCCCTTGTATCGGCTTTCTCTTTTGGTAGTTGGCGAAGATGATGATGGATGCAGCGTCGATGAAGGTAGTCACTAGCACCTCACTTGGTCACCTTTGATAGTTTTACTAGTAACAGTTCGTTTTTTTGATTGAATTTGATGATAGTCATTTTGATTCATTGATCATCGGATACATAAATCCGGCTCGAAGGACCATAATGTTTATTCCCGCACTAGACCTTACGTGTAGTGACGGTGATTCTCGTTGAAAAGAGGGTTGAAGAAAGTTGTAGATGAATTTAGATAACTAATAACTGTATATATTTACAAACTGTTTAACTAGGTTACAATTGATGTCCCTTATAACTTATTAAGTTTATCGTTAAATTGATGATGTAGATAGTTTGTTGGTTCGAAGTGGATGTTAGTTGGATAGATGCGGTCGATTGGATTGTATTGGTTAGTTGATAGATAGTTGTTGTCGATGTGAGAAGTTGATCTGTACTGGTCTTTGGAAGTTGGAGGAAAAAGGAATTTGAAAGATTTTGGAAAGATGGAGGGGCTCAGGAGCTTGTGTTAATTGGACGATTTTGGCGATTGGTTCATTATTGTGATTGGTGGATTTTTGGGATTGGTCAAGAGTTTTGGAGGGAAATGTTGGTTGTAGGGGTAGGAGATGGTATATGCAGTTTCTTGGAAGAGGTATGTGGATAGGAACAAAGGAGTGAAAGTGTTAGAAAGTTACATAGCCAGATTGTAAAAAAAAAGGAAAATTTAGAGTTTTTTGAGTGCACATTTGGTCACCAAATGTGCCCCCTCGAAAATGATAAATTGTTATGAGTTTATGGTCGACGTCCGGCTCTTTGTTGGTGCTTAAGGATAGCGTTCAGGGTGTAGCCTGAGTGGACGTCGACATTAAAACAATTGATTGAAAATACTTATTCTACGTTAATACTAAAAATTGCGTCTTAAATGCCTAACAGAGTATAAATGCTAATACAATGAATCTTATCTTTCTAGTTCCCCATTTATGAGGTATCTGAATATTCGTTGGTTTAGATAGCAGTACTGCTTTAGCTAATGCTTCTAATGTGTTTTAAGGTGTGTTCTATCCGCGATCTTAGCTGGTATAGGTTTTAAATTTTAATGCAACAAAGTTATGATATCATACTATCCGTTATTTTAACAGAGATAGATTTCTATGTGAGATAAGGTAATATTTCTAAGTTTTCAAATGATTCTACTTTATTATTCTGACAAGACGTCAGATATAATAGCAAATGAGTCGTTTGGGTGCTCTACCACAAATCGCTGCTGAGCTAGCTCCGCAGCTGTTTATATACTCTACAATCGCCGCTTATGACGTCATAAGCGACGCTGCTGGACAGACCGAATTTGTCCAGTTCTCGTGTTTTCGAACTACCAATCACAGCAGGCCTAGGGTCGGCCGGCTGGATACGTTACAATATGTATAATTAAATGTGCGTAATATCATAGTTTTGAAAATTGTCAAATATTGTTGTTTTGAAGTCTTACTTATTTATCTACATATTTGAATAACTAGTTATGTGATGTTACTTGATCTACTATCAGCGATATATATTTTTTTTTCTTTTCTCTTTTTTTTTCTGTTTGTTTGTTCCTTTGCCAATTTATTCTTACGATCTTATAGTATAATAGCGTTAAAAATTATAATTCATTAACTTAAAACAGTACAAATATTATGGACTGTTTTTATATTCACTTTTTTTTTTCCAATACTGATTTTAATTACCTATACTAATTTAATTATCTTTTAAAAGGATGATAAAATTCCGTTTGAACTCTTCAAGTTTTACCGATTGTATTTTTCACTACTACACAAGGCCCTGCCCTGCCCAATTTCAAAGGCGAAACCTATAATCGAAAAAACGTGTTAATAATTATCGAAAATTTGACTCAACAGTATCTGGGCTCTCAAAAATCAAGTAGAAATAAAAAGAGATCATACATTTACCTCTTGCCACTCGTTCACATGAGGATCATAGGCCTCGACCAATGTCAGATATTGTTGTCCGTCGTATCCACCAACAGCTAATAGTCGATCTCCGAGTACACAAACACCAACAGCATCTCTAGCGACGCTCATCGGTGCCACCATTGTCCATGTATCAGTTTTAGGATCATATCTGATCAACAAAAGTTCATTTGTGAATAAAAATGCTATAATTCTATTGATTTCCGATCAATTCAGACAAATAAGCTCATCCAAAGATTTAAAAAACGAGATTTCGGGCCTAAAACGATTTGGAAATGAATTTCTTTTCTCTAAATTCTCATTCACCTTTCGACACAGTCGAATCTACTAGCGCTAGGGTTGCTAGCGGGTGCGTCGTGCCCTCCAAGAGCGTAAAGGTACCCATTAACAACCCCTACTCCAACTCCTCCTCTGCGTTTAGACATGGGAGCGCAAGAAGTCCATTTATTAGTGTGGGGGTCGTAGCATTCGACCGTTCTTAAACAGGAACTTCCGTCTCTCCCGCCTACAGCGTACAATCTGAAATTGAGGAGAGAAGTGAGAAGCAGGAGAAGAACAATTCTGCTCTTTATTTCTTTTCATTCGCTAATTTGGGAACCTGACTCACTTGTTGTTCAGGACTGCTACACCTACTGTTGATCTTTGCGTTGACATTGGAGCTACGTAGCTCCATTGACGAGCAGCAGGATCCCATCTTTCCACAGTATTTAAAAAGCTCCAACCGTCGTGACCACCTACTGCGTACAGAGGGCCTTCTAGCACCGCAACTCCTGGAGAAAATTTTTGATAGTTCTGAGCAATATTTTTTGATACTTTGAGGTAGAAAACGAGTTTGGGTTTCTTTTCTGGACCAATTGGAGAGAAGAAAGTCTATAAAATCCATTTTTACAAGATAAAAGAACTTAAATCTGAAAAATTTTCTAGGGGAATAATTAGTCCTTCAGTTTATTATACCCAATCCATGTCGATGTGTATTCATAGGTGGTAGAGTGTTCCAAGTTAGACTAGAAAAGTCGAAACATTCAACAGTATTCAGAGTTTTAAGGCCATCCCTTCCTCCAACGACAAGTAATTTTTTTTCCACAACTGCTGCGCCGAATTGTAATTGCCTTCCGCTCATGTTTACTAAATTCTTCCAAGCGTTGTCTCTCAATGAAAAAGCGTCGATTGATGTAGCACCTTGTTGGGAGTAGATCATTGTATGATTAATGTGTAATTCTAGCATCGACCGATCATTGAGATTCGTGCTTCATATGTATACCTTTGTTAGCGTCCATTCCTCCCACAGCTAGCAATAAACCTACGGTAGCTTTTCGTGGTCTGGTACGACCAGACTGTAACAATGGTCTACGCTCAGGTAAAAGATGGTATTTTAAAGCCTCCATGACTAGATCTTGCGCCGCTCTTTGGTCTCTGAATAACTCGTTGCTTTCAATGTGGTCGGCTATGAACTAAATATAAACGATTTTATCAAAATTAACTGTGAGATAATGTCTTGCTATAAGCAGAAAATTTTTATTCAATAAAATTCAACTAGTTGATTTATGTGAGTTGAATATCACTTACGGCAGGCGATAGTAACGGCAATTTAACATAACTCAATAACTTGCTAGCATCTTTACAACGATTTTCGGAATCATGTTGAAGCCAAGTCATTAATGCCTGAATAAAGAAATGAATACATGATCTTAATGTTATTGCTGTGTCTGTTTGTTATTATACAATATAAATTCATGAATAATTTTCATTGAAAAATTGTCATTTTTTAAGCGTAACACGTCTCGAAATGAAATGCGATTACTTGAAGCTTAATAGTTTCCTGAGACCAGTATGACTCTAAACTTTTAAATATCTTACATGAAAGATAGTTTCCTCAGACGGAACATTAACATCTTCAGATTCTAGGAGCTTAGCAACCTCGTTGGCTGAGAGTGATAAAAATTCCTGATTTCTAATAACTTCCATAAAATGTTCAGTGGTATAAGCATGAGCGACGCTTAAAAGGTGAGCGCATCCTCGAGTATCAGCAAACATTCTTATGCCAAGACAATTACTAGGGTGAAGTTGTTTTATGAGAAAATGACAACAGGCTTTAACCACTGGACTCAATTGAAGGAGACAAGCCGTTCCAAGTAGCGTTTCAACGCTGTCTTCTCTCAGCTCTATGCATCCTGAGAATATAAAGAGATTAGTTGATAAGAGAGAAGAATGGTAAGAGAGAAATTATTCGATTATCAAGGGGATTTTATATACACATTTCAAGGGGTTCAAATTCTCAAATGTAAATAAATTTGTCGATTCTGTAAGAAAAATAAAAAATCATGATAATAATATGAATATTGCAAACTCTGTTTTTACCTGTATAACAATATTGAACCAGGGCCCATAATGCATCGCCGTCAATATCACGTAGTTCTATTTCATTTTGAGCAGATTCTCTTAGCGCGCTTGTAAACATTGCAGCAAAGTACTCTGAACCTGCGCTGAGTACGAGACGGTGTGCAGGAATCCGTTTAGAGCCTAGGGTTAAAAAATGAAGATGAAGAAGAAGAAGAAGAAGAAGAAGAACAGTAACAAGAAGAAAGGATGGATAACCGTGTTTATAATCGTTATATTTTTTTCCTTTGTTTTTCTCTTCCCTTTGTTATTCGTTATAATAAATGTAAACTCACCTGCGACGAGAATAACGTCCGTGAGTTGCTGTTGTTGAAAGTATGCTTCCATGACTTTGAGGCTGTTTTCGGCATGTTTTGTTACCCGAAAATTTTCGTCTTGGGATATCGAGATGTTTGAAACTATACTTGAAATGCTGTGTTCACTGGTCGATGCTTCTTTTTGTGAAAAACGAATCTCCGGATCTCCTTTGTTCGATCTAGCAGTCGGCATGTTTGCAGCACAGGTAGTTTTTAGTCGAATAGAATAGAAGAGAAAACAAAAGAAAACACAACAGATGAACTCTGAGCGATTTTGGGTTTTTTCAACTTGATATTATACTATATACTTGATAAATAGGTGCACGTATTTTATCGCGATATATTATATCCTCGACATCTTCAATGTGCAGGAGAACCTCCGGACTTTGAATCAAAGTTTGATCCTTCCCTGTATCCTCTTTAATAAGATAGCTAAACGGATTTGAAAATATGTCATCATCTGTGTTATTATTTTCGAACTCTACCGAGGAAATATTTACATTTCGCTGTACCGGCACCGGTGATGACTCTAGCAGTACAGCGCCTTCTAGTTTTCCGTCTCCAAGTGATTCGAATCGGTTATCGACGAAATACTGTCCGTGTTTACAACTGTCGCGTTAACACGGCTAGATGTCCAATTCGAACCGTGTGGAAATTAGTCCGGGAACGCCCGGTGTTTGCCCAGCCCCCGGACGGGCGATCCTAGTTAGAGCCCAACTGGGCGGGCGCTAGACAGGCAATAGAAGGTACAACTGTAACTGTTTTCACCTCGTTTGGCTGTACAGCCCCTGACTCGGAAAGTTGTTCATTTCCTGTGTATGCGTATCTACTACAATTAAACTTGCCTAGGCCCTGGTCGCGAAATCCTGACATTAGTCTCGTTACCATGGTGTGCGGTTTATTCATCGTTCAGCATTTATTATAAATACGAATATATTTTTGACAGTACTATAGACGTTTTGCGACTGAAATTATATAACCCTGCACATATCGCCAAAAGTACGGTCATGTTAAAACGAAAACGAGAGTTGACGCGCCTCCGGGTTTGAAAATATAGAGCTGTGAAAATACAATTGGATAAAGATCGTTTTGATTTAGATGAAAATCGAGTGTCAAGTGATTCCGACGTGGAAGGTATGTAATAATTTTTACTTCACTCAGTGTGATGATGGACGTTTTACGCACCCTTTGCGAGGGTGAAACCCCCACTGTCACCCCTTATAAAGTAAAATTTTGTACAATACTCGACGGAAAAATTTCGTCTGATCTCGTGTGATTGCCACACTCGCCTTCGGCTCGTGCTGCAACCTCACACTCGTCAGAAAAAGTTTTACCGCACTCGTATCGTAATGTACAATGGTCTTGCGGGAAATCAGTGAGCTTTGTTAATTGATGAGTCGTATTTACAAAGTGAATTTTACAGAGAATGATGCACAGGCTGAACAAGAAGGAAGATCCAACTCTAGTATTTCCGACAATACCGAAGATGAAAATTCTTTTGTGTACATTGGAGCGGCAGTCGACCCTGTGCATGAAGACAACTCCGACACTGATTTTAGAGAGAAACAAGGTATAGAGAACGAAGTGGAAGCTGAAGAACGAGAGGAAGACCAAGAAGTGGAACGAGAAGAACAAGAAAAACACGAAGTAGAACGAGGTGAACAAGAAGAACATGAAGGAGAACGAGGAGAACAAAAAGAAGTAGAAGAAGCAGAAGAAGAGGAAGAATTAGAAAATGGGTTGTTGAAGAAAGCATAAATTTTGTGCATGTGGATACCTTGTTGCAAATTTTAAGACGAAGACTTCTGCCACAATTACCAAAATCACACAAAACCTTTCTACAAACCTCAGCAGCAACGTATAATATAGAAGACATGAAAGATGCTGGTGGGGAAAATAGACAGTTCGTTTATTTTGGAATATCTCATGGGTTACGGGCTTGCATAAACGAAAATCTACATCCAGACGCAAAAATACCACTTTAGATCAATTTTGACGGCATAACTATTTTCAAATCCAGTCATGGACAGTTTTCGTCCATATTGTGTAAAGTTGTTCATAGCCAAGATGTGTACAAGCCCTTCCCGATTGCAATTTATTTCGGCGCATCGAAGCCCAAATATATTAGACAGTACACTGAAAGAAATTTGGGCGACTAGCCTTACTATGGAGTTACGCAGCGGCGTTAAACAGATATGCGCTGCGAACCTCCTTTTGGATCTGCCACACGCTCTACTAGGGTGACTCAGTACACCAAGCCGGGCGAGCTACAATCCCAGTGTATAGCTCACCGCGTTGTGGGTGAGAAAGTCACCCGACAAAGTGTACCTATGCTCCCCAAACCTGAGTAAGTAGCGTCTCAAGGCGACAGAGTGCAGCGCCACTAGGGGTATATTGGTAGGTCGCCCAAATTTTTTTCAGTGTACTTGCACAAATTTATCCAAGAAATGAATGTCATGTCAGCAAAAGGCATGTCACCAAAGTTTCATCTGCGACACTCCTGTTCGATCGATGTTGAAATGCGTTAAGGGCCATACTGGGTTCTACGCTTGTGAACGCTGGGAAGTGCGTGGCTATAAAGTACGAGGTAGTACAGTAATGTTCATCGATGGTGTCCCAGTGGCTCACTATTTTTCCCAGCCTTTTTTTGAATCAAATTTCCCTTCTAAAAATATTTTATTTGCCCATGACCAGTGGAACCTTCAGGTTATTAGAAATATGACAGATGCGAGGTGAAGCAGAGTCATGAAGTAAGCCACTGGTTATGGGCAAATGAAATATTTGTAGAAGGGAAATTTGATTTAAAAAAGGCTAGAAAAAATAGTGAGCCACGGGGACACCATCGATGAACATTACTGTACAATATTCCCGACAGTTGATAATCAAGAACGAAATAATGAAGCGTTTCGTAATCAAGAGCAACCACAACATCACAATGGAATATCACCGCTATTAGATTTGAATCTGCCAATTGACATGATTGCCTCGTTTTTACTTGATTCGTTGCATTTGTTTCCCCTTGGTATTGTAAAAAAGATTATGGTGGAGTATTGGCTTTTTGGAAAACTGCATGTAAGACTCGGTCGCAGATATAGAGTAGCATTATCAGAGCGAATAGAATACCTGAAAGCATTCATACCATATGAATTTCAACGTAAGCCAAGATCTATCAAGTATATTGCAAAATGAAAAGGAACTGAGCTGCGATTCTTTTTATTATATTGCGGACCTATCGTTCTGAAAGATATATTGAGTCCAGCATTGTACCAACATTTTGTATTACTGCACGCAGCCTATCGAATCTTATGTTCACCAGAGCTAGCCCTAAAATATAATCGCCATGCCAGTCAATATCTCAAATCATTCTTCTTGCTGCTCGAAGAATATTATGGAAGGGAATCTCAAATTATGAATGTGCACAATTTAATTCATGTAGCTGACGACGTGCAACATATGAATTGTAATTTATCAGCGATATCTGCTTTTCCGTTTGAAAATATGTTAGGCATAGTCATTAAAAAATGTGTGCGTACTCCCAACTGACTTTTGGCTCAAGTCTGTCGGAGTTTGAGCGAGCAATAGGGTCTTGCTACCAAACCTGTTATTACACCAACATTGGTGGTTCTCAAATGGAAAAGTGATGATGTCTTGGAGGATACGTTTTCTATTCAGAAACTCAAGTTTAAAGAATTTACATTAAGGTAGTACTGTCGGTACATAGCTAGTCAAGTTCATTCTGGCTCTGATTTGACTCGGTTAGTATTTAGATGTGGCAACGTGGCATGATGTTTTCACTACACTCAAGCAGAATAACATGATTTTCGTTCATATTCAACATCACTTGCCAAATTGGAAAAAAAAAATACGGAACTATGGAACCTGTGTTAAGATTCACTCAAGTACCCAGCCTGTAGCATTTTAGACCGCGCGCGTCCCAATCTCTTTTATGCCGTACGGCGTTGCCACATACGATACATCATTGTCAGCTATTCGCAGTTTTCAATTTTCAACTGCTCATCTTTCTTATCACACGCTCCTAAACTGTGTTTTCAAGCATCTGAAATGTTTAGCAGATATTGAACTATCATTCTGGACAATTTCATTCGAATCTGGACGGTAGTCATTACATAATCTTAGATTGAAATTGCCAAAAGCGTGATTCTCCATAAGACTACGTGTTAAACAAGTGAAAATGAAAATGCTCAGAACTTTTCTGTCGGGCTCCTGATCTTTGCAAAAATTTAACTGAGTCACTTTTGGGCCAACATCTACGAGCATATTAAATTTCATCGATATCTGTACGGTAAATCGTTTTACGACAGTACTACCTTAACAACTGCTGCTCCTAATGATAAAGTGTTGTTTAGAACTGGTAAGGTATTGAAGGTAACCAAAATGTTTTGCCCAACTGCTGACATGAAAAATGTTAAAATTGAAGGACTTGTTTGGAAAATCAGACAACCGATTTACACCTTTCCGTGTAATTCGTAGCATTTGAAAATGTGGGAGCTTACTCAAGGCCTTCGTCGAGAGAACTGAGTTGCAATATTAATAATATTAACCACAAAATGGTACTCTTAGTGTTACTAAGGCAGATATTGCTGTCCCAAACTGAAAGAATATTCGTTATGCCCCGTTTACATACTACCAAGGTTTAAATTCGAAAGTTGATTTACTCAATGATGATCACATTATAGTGTATGGGGTGGTCTCCCTCAAGCGGGACACTTTTCTGCGCATAGGTCACCGATTTTGGTGCCACGCGAGATTTTGACTCTTAACCGATCCCTAACAAGACATCTAGAGCCATTTGCCTTGGTATCAAGTGGTTCGGAAGTTATTCGATATTCAAAATATGAAAAAATCTGTTTTCGAGCGCACCGGGCGATCTTTAGGCGTACGTAACTTCGGTTCGAACGATCATTCAGATGTTTTCCACTATTGATTCGGAATCGCAAGACTTCCACCTTTCACGCTGTGAGCTCAGAAATTCGAAAAAAAAAATTCTTGACTACGATTTTTTCAAAAAACTTTTGTATATCAGTTTTCGAAACGAAGGTAATAATTTTTTTTGATGAAAATTTTACTGAAGGTAGTCCTTTGAATACTGAAGAATCCCTAAAGTTTGTGGGAGGGTGTTCGGCCTTGTTTTTGTTCAAATAATTCGACAGTGAATTTCAATTATTGAAGTAGCGCGCTGGAGTTTTTTTGCTCAATCAATGCGGCATGATTTTTACTGTCAAGATTTTACGGAATTTGACGTATTCTGAAAAATTGCTATCACAAAATTACAAAATCATGTTATTTTCAAATTGATTAAAAAAAATTCAGATTTCGTCTCCGTCGCGATGAGTTGCAGGCAGTCGAGCGTAGACAAATCTCTGGACAAAACCCTGCAGCTCCGTTTGCCATAACTCAATTGTTTCTGGACAAAATTTTTGTTCGTTCGGCGTCCGTGGCGTCGCATAGAATGACTGATTACGTCGATGGTTGTGACTCTATTGTATCAAAGTTCGGTACTCCGGAACGCACCTAACTCACGTACGCCGATGGGCGAATAAAAGAAAAAGCAGAAGATAATTACGCGCAACTGATTTTCGAGGCGTTTGGTATCACATTACAGTGTTCTTGGAGAATATTTCCATAAAATGCCGTTCTTTTGTCTAAACCCGTTTGGGAAGGAAAGACATAAGTCTGTCAGAAAAGGCCTCAAAAAGATTATTTCGGTCAGAGAAGTATCGAAGCTACCGATGCTTATAATAGGAAAATATTTGTGTATTTCATGTCGAATCGAGGTGAAACGACGTATGTTAGATAGCCCTGTGAAATCCTCTGAAGCTTCTGGAAGTCAAAATGCACCACCGTCACTACCATCACAAAATTCTGTGCTCTCCAATGACTCACAACCGGATTTAAAGATCCGCGCGCTACTGACTGCCGTAGGCGAATCACCGATAGCGTCGAAGAGACAAGCTTCACAGAGATATACTGCCGCCAAAAAGCAAAAGGTTCATGCGGAAGTTGATAAATTATTAGAAACCTCGCACCTTCCAAGATTGAGTAAATCACTAGCCGATAATAAGTCTGATGACTACGACGAAATTATGCGGCAAATGCGTGAGAAGTTTGCCGATGAAGCAACTACGCGCCAAGAAAAGATACAGCTCCTCACAATCTTACCTCAAAATTGGTCCATGAGAAAAGTGTCAGCAGAATTTGGTGTGAGCAAAAGAATGGTACAGGTCTCTAAGAAATTGTATTCCGAATCAGGAATTCTGGCCATTCCCGGGGCAAAGACGGGTCATTCCTTAGATCCTTACATCGTGTCAACCGTAAAAGATTTTTTTCTCGATGATGAGAATAATCGTGTTTTGCCCGGAATGAAGGATTTTGTATCTTATAAGACATCTTCAGGGGTGCGGATAAGGATGCAGAAAAGATTAGGTTTGTGCAACTTAAAAGAGTTGTATAAGAATTTTTGTGAAAGGCGTCCCGATCTAAGTATCGGATTTTCGAGTTTTGCCAAACTTCGTCCGCCGTACTGTGTACTCGCCGGTCAGAGTGGAACACATACGGTGTGTGTATGTACGAGTCACCACAATGTTAAACTCATGCTTGAAGAATGTAATGTCGAAAAACTAAACGCGAATGGAGAATCTATCCCTGAAAATTACCACGATTGCCTACTAGCCATAATCTGTGGGAACCCGACGTCACGTTGCTATTTTAACGAATGCGAGCAATGCCCTGGAACAAGCAAACTGTCCGAAACGCTGAAAAATGCGCTTGATGATGCGATGATTGATAATGTCAAATTTTCGCGGTGGATTGCTGTTGACAGATCTACTCTAGAGACGATCGAACTGCCTGCCGATGAATTCGTTGACAATCTTTGTAGTCAATTAAAAAAGCTGTTGACACATGATTTTATAGCTAAAAATCAAGCGGCACACCACAAACAAATCAAAGACAATTTGAACAACGGAGAATTTGTGGTAGACTTGGATTTTGCCCAAAATTACTCTTTCGTAGTTCAAAATGCTGCCCAAGGATTCCATTGGAATAATGACCAGGCAACGATTCATCCATTTGTGATCTATACAAAACAAGTCACGGAATCGAATATAAAACTCTCACAGTGATTTCGGACTCTTTAGAACATAATACAACCGCCGTGTATGCATTCCAAAAAGTTTGTGTTAAATCTAATATAACTCTTTACTTATATCGGCAGAAGGCCGATGCAGGCTCTTATCTCAGGGTGCTTGGACTTTCTCCACGGGCCTACTTATATTTTCTAATTGGGATGGTAGTTGAATGATTGGATTCACACAGTTTATAATAATCACGAGTATCGTTTTATTATTTTATATGGAAGGTGATTATTTGATACAGGTATTTCTTAACTCTAACATAAAATGGTTGAAGCGTATATGATGTTAAAACAATAACTTAAAATATAAGTGCCTAGACAGCTAGGTCTTTTAAAGAGTTTTTGGCTCGATTTTAAGATAAAAGATTCAGTTTACCTGAGTATGTGTTACTATCCCTAATTGCCTTAATACTAATGACGTGTGTATACGTGTTCGATGTGATTTTGCCTAGACTGCTAGGTCTTTTAAAGAGTTGTTGGCTCGAGTATGAATATTGAATGAATTTACTTACTACGTTATTTAATTTTGAATTTGAATAAAGTTTGTTTATCCCGAAATGACTCGACTGATAATTAAATTCAACAGCTGTGCTTGTAAGAAGCATGGATCTGACAGGCGAGGAGACCGAAGCAACCACGCTAGGTTCACCAATACTTCTAAAGCGGAGCTGTGTATATAAAAGTGCAATAGGAATACCAAAGTGATCAAACAGGCAAGGAGGCCGAGACAACCCCGCTAGAATCACACTTAGATATTCCCAGAGAGACTTGCTCTGATTAAATATCGATATTTGCTGCTAGCTCATTAAATCGAAAGACTACTTTGATAGCGAGATAAATATTAGGCAAAATGGCGATAGGCGATAGTTTACTGCGCCGTGGTAGATGGCGTCTTTTATAGTTGACCGTGCTGATGGCAGATGGCGCGCGCCATTGACAGGCGGCCTGATTTATTGACCATATGATCCTAATGTTTATGTGGGTCGTGGTTTGGCCACGTTACAAGTTCTTGTGCAGTTTATTCGGAAGAACTTTGATAATCCGAAAAAAATATATTATTTTTCAGATGGTGCACCCCAGCAATACAAAAATTGCAAAAATTTTATTGACCTGATGTATCATAAAACGGACTTTGACATCGATGCCGAATGGCATTACTTCGCCACAGCCCACGGAAAAGGCCCGTGTGACGGTATTTCCGGGACTATTAAGAGGCTTGCAGCTCGTGCAAGTTTACAACTTCCACCCGAAGACCAAATCCTTACGCCGATGAATCTGTTCGAATGGGCGGATAGAAACATTCAGGGAATTAACTTCAAATTTAGTTCAAAAAGAAACTATGAATGGGCTCACAAGGAGAGTATCGCACCTCCGGGTCATCGATCTTGACCAAACTTATAGGGGTGATTCCTTGAGCCAAAATATTAATTACCAGCTGAATAACTCTCTTGAATGGGCCTTTACTCTGTCAATTTACCTAAATGTACAACAGAAATCAGCGAATCCCTGGTTTTGCAAATCGCCATCAAATAACCAGTTTTTGTGCTGTGTTATGAGATTCTACATTGCACTGAATATTTAAACATTGAATACAGTCATTATTCTACATTAGATTGTTGAAATTCAACATCCCAGCTATAGAAAATCACTTTATTCTGCGCCTATTGACACATTACTACTAGTCGTTTATCACTCGTACAACATTCATTTGATGAATCCGAAGACCTCTTCTGACTTGAAAAATGTTGCATATATGTAGCCTCAATACTCCCACTGACAGCATACGAAATCCTGTAAACTACCACATAATAACGATTTCATCGCAATATTACATTTATTGTTTCAGAAGAATATGTACATACTATATTATATTCATTCAATGGGACGACGTTAGGTCAGGATAAGTGAGGTCAGTTTTAAGGTTAGACATTTGTAGGCTACTGCCTTATGGAGAATCAACCCGCTGCAAAAATAGCCTTCCATAATAAGACTTGGTAAATACTTTTCATTACATATTATCGTCTGGGTTTTCTTGGTCTCAATCATTTTCGATATATTGGATCGGACGACTCTCTGCATAGATTGACGTATTGACATCGATCGTCGCGTATATTCGACATTTCTTCAGAAATGCGTCGTCTGCTCGTTCGAAAACCGAGGACACTTCCTACCAAACCAGATACTATAGATATAGAGCATGGACTGCGCATTCGCTCGGTCCGTAGAAAGAGAGAGAAACGGACGCGGCCGAATCTGTTTCTTTCTAACCAACAACGTCAAATGCTTAGAAAGAGACAGATTTGGCCGCGTGGCTTTCTTTTCGCTCACTTTTGGCGTTACCACAGGCACTATAGGGAATGTGCAGTCCATGCTCTATGTCTATGGTATTTGTTTGGTAGGAAGTGTTCTCGGTTTTCGAACGAGCAGACGACGCATTTCTGAAGAAATGTCGAATATACGCGACGATCGATGTCAATACGTCAATCGATGCAGAGAGTCGTCCGATCCAATATATCGAAAATGATTGAGACCAAGAAAACCCAGACGGTAATATGTAATGAAAAGTATTTACCAAGTCTTATTATGGAAGGCTATTTTTGCAGCGGTTTGATTCTCCATGAGGCAGTAGCCTACAAATGTCTAACCTTACAAACTGACCTCACTTATCCTGACCTAACGTCGTCCCATTGAATGAATATAATATAGTATATACATATTCTTCTGAAATAATAAATGTAATATTGCGATGAAATCGATATTATGTGGTAGTTTACAGGATTTCGAATGCTGTCAGTGGGAGTATTGAGGCTACATATATGCAACATTTTTCAAGTCAGAAGAGGTCTTCGGATTCATCAAATGAATGTTGTACGAGTGATAAACGACTAGTAGTAATGTATCAATAGGCGCAGAATAAAGTGATTTTCTATAGCTGGAATGTTAAATTTCAACAATCTAATGTAGAATAATGACTGTATTCAATGTTTAAATATTTAGTGCAATGTAGAATCTCATAACGCAGCACAAAAACTGGTTATTTCATGACGATTTACAAATCTGGGTTTCGCTGATTTCTGTTGTACATTTAGGTAAATTGACAGAGTAAAGGCCCATTCAAGAGAGTTATTCAGCTGGTAATTAATATTTTGGCTCAAGGAATCACCCCTATAAGTTTGGTCAAGATCGATGACCCGGAGGTGCGATACTCTCCTTGTCAGTCACACTTGAACGCGAGGTTCCAAAAAGCTGAAACAGTGGAAGGAACGCAACGTTTCCATACAGTGTTGACAACCAGTGGAGTCAACAAAATGATTTTCAAGACGCACTCTTCATCGACAACTTTCTTCACAAGGAGCGTACAGAAAAACTAATGAAACCAGACGCATTTTCGCGGATACCGGATCAGAACCAAACAAAATCAGCCCTTTTCAGGGCTACAACTTTTCACGAAAGTCGGCAGTCTGCAACAGTACTAACAATTAATTGGCATTAATGTGCAAATAACATGATTTTGTAATTTTGTGATAGCAATTTTTCAGAATACGTCAAATTCCGTAAAATCTTGACAGTAAAAATCATGCCGCATTGATTGAGCAAAAAAACTTCAGCGCGGTACTCCAATAATTGAAATTCACTGTCGAATTATTTGAACGAAAACAAGGCCGAACACCCTTCCACAAACTTTAGGGATTCTTCAGTATTCAAAGGACTACCTTCAGTAAAATTTTCATCAAAAAAAATTATTACCTTCGTTTCGAAAACTGATATACATGTTACGTCATGACTCCTCTTCTTTCCGGTAATCATCCGATCCGCCATTTCCTTCTGCTAACCGATCATCAGTTTTACCTGATCCTCGGTTTCCGCTCGAGTCGTACGAGTGGCACACGGTGACACAAGATGTGCAAATCGTGCGAAAACCCCTCTCCAAACCGAACCTACCTTCTCCAAACTTCTTTCATATCAATTACTACTCATTCCAATCTCGAACCACCAACTTCTTAACCTATTACCAAGCTACCGACCTCTCGAAACACCAACTCCGTAACTAAACCGAAGTCATCCTACTACCACCAAACAACTAAATCCACATTATAATAAAGGCAGTACTTAGATATCTCTATCGGATCTCATTAAAAACCATACCGAGCCAGCTACAGCCTCTTCCTGACCGATCACCTCCTTTGGTCTAACTACCACAATCGGCCAAACATCCATCGACAACTAGTAATTATTCTGTTGTGATATAACAACTGGTGGCAGCGGAACTCCTCGTTTTCCGGATTAATCAGCACCTTAATCTGGTTACCCTTTGGTGTAAAAACGAGGCACGAACTCGACGAATGCACAATCATAAATCAAAGTAGCAGCAAGGGGCCTTGCTACAAAGTGCAGATTAAAGAACACGACGAGCCCCGATTCGAGAATACTGTGGGGAGACTACGGACTGGACGAATCTGATATCAGCGAAGTATCGTCGAGGTGTCGACTCTGCGACTCCTGAACACGTCTCACTCTACGGAGACTCATCCGGATTCATCGTATTCCTGAACTGCGATACTTCTGAAACATCGCCACGTTTAGACGCCGGAACTGCTACAACCTAGGGATGCAGCTGACCAGACCAACATTTGTAACGCTCGCCATTCTGTAAGTCTTGAATAGTTTACCATATAAGCGTAAAATACGTAACAAAATGTCTCACGGTGAAGAATCTAACATGGGACCCACCCTCAGCCCGTATCTGCCGCTGCAAGCGGTGATATCCCTAATACCGAATTTTAACGGTACTAACATGCCAGTAAATTCATTTGTGCGAAAAATAGAGAGCATAAAAAAGTCAATCCAAGCGCGAGATTTACCATTGTTTACGAATCTTGTATTTTTAAAAATCGAAGGTGATGCAGAAAAGTATATACAAAGAACCAGTATAACATCACTAGATGACCTGGTAGGAGATTTAAAACGTGCATATAAGCCAAAAGAGCTGTTACCGGATATACAGGCGCAAATTACACGAGCAGTGCAGAACCGGGGCGAGAGTGTGTTAGAATATGGCATGCGGATGGAAAGACTCGTCGAGACGGCATTAGAAATTTCCGGAAATTCAGAGAATCCGGACCATGTCGTTATGACGAATAGATTTATAAAAGATTTAGCTGGTCGATCATTCATAAAAGGTTTGAGGGATGAAATCGAAATGAGGGTCACTTATGAAAAACCGGGGACGTTACGCGAAGCTATAGATTTAGCAATACGATTTGAAAAGTTTTTGGACGAAAGAAAGTCCTTGAGGTCGTCTCACGATGTCAACCTGATGCCAGACTATAAAAATAAATACTATCCAAAACACAAATCGGAACCAGATTCTCAAGCTAGGCTCTACTGTAATTATTGTGAAAAGCCAGGGCATACTATTGATATCTGTGGACCAAGAGAACGTGCCAGCAAGTACTGCACGTTTTGTAGGGTAATTGGGCACACATTTGATGAATGTCGTATGCGGAAAGCACAGGTTCAGCGAAACTCCCAACCTAACTTTCCCAGTATAAGTCCTCGGAACATACAGCATAATCAACGCGAACAACATAACCGCGGACCGGGTATCGCGCAATCACACAGCCACCAATGGAATAATAGTTCACGCGTACGACCAAACAATTTTAGCAACCAAAACAATAACAGCCAAAATTACAGACAATCATCTGATCGGCAAAGAAACGATGCACAGATAAATGTTGTGGTAGGCGGTAACACGGAACAAACTTATGATGACGATTTAAACGAGCCACGGGAATGTCGCATGGACGCCGCGATGTCCCGAGTCGACGAAGAGCGTCCGAGCATGATAGAAGATCACTTCTCGGCTCACCAGTAATCGTAGTAAGATCACAGCAAATTCGTGGAAAAAGTGTGTCACTTCTGGTAGATACGGGCGCGAATATTAGTGTAATTAAAGTCGGAGTCATTACACCAGACACACGTTTCACACCAACAGACACGCGAAACATCAGGGGAATAGGTGAAGGATTTGTGAAAACTCTAGGAAGTATCGATCTGGAATTTGCCGGGATCCGGCATGAATTCCATTTGGTAGATAATTTATTTCCGATTAAGGAAGACGGAATTTTAAGCGCAAGCTTTTTGCGAGCTGAAAATATGACTATATGTTTTAAAACCAATCAAATTTTCTCACAAAAAGCGGGCACAATTCCGTTATCTTATCGAAACTACGGTCCTAATATCAACACGTGTCGCGTGTTAACAACGTCTTCTCTGCACACGCATAAGACTCGGGTATCAACTCCACAACTCGCGAATGAAACCACTACGTTCCTTCTTGACACTGGAGCTGATATGAACATAGTAAAACGCGGCGCGGTAAAATATAACGCACATACGCGACTTGACAAAAGCAAAATAACCAAAATAACAGGCATTACAGACGACACTACAGAGGCTTTGGGAGCGATATATATTCAAGTCGGACACAATAATCACGAATTCCATATAGTAGATGATTCATTTCCCATTAAAGAGGCGGGCATATTAGGCATGTCATTTTTGCGTAACGAAAACGCTATAATTTCCTTCCCAACGAGGACAATGACCTCTGACGGCAACGAGACACACCAAATTTTTAGCGAAGAAACCTTATCAATACCAGCCCGAACTGCAGCAGTAGTAGCATTAAGAGTAACGAAACTGTCACCTGAAACGGGAATGATTAACAAATTGGACTTAGGCCCAAATATTCTATTAGGTAATGCCCTCGTGACGAATAGACAAGGTCTGGCGTACGCTTATGCCATAAATTGTAGCGAATCAGCTGTAGAGATAGAACGACCTGTGGTAACTCTAGAAGAGGTAGATGAATCTGCAGCAAACACAGACACACATAGCCTACAGTAAAAGAAGTCGGGTTGCACATGACCATCACGGTGCTAACATTGATAAAGATCTACATGCACTTCAAGCCGCGCCTAACCACGATGCAAAACGCCTTGACATCCTTAGGGAAAACCTCAGACTAGACCACCTAAACGAAGAGGAAAAACAGTCGATAATTGATCTAGCAATTGAGTATAATCATCTATTTTTCTTACCGGGTGACAAGCTAGGACATACCCAAGTAGTCAGCCACACTATACCAACCATAGACGACATACCGATACACACGAAACAATACCGACACCCACAGGCTCACAAGGACGAAATTGAGAAGCAAGTGACTAAACTCCTCGATCAGGGTATTATTCAACATTCCACATCTCCTTACAACTCTCCCGTCTGGGTTGTACCTAAAAAACCGGACGCACAGGGTAATAAAAAATGGCGTATGGTAATTGATTTCCGTAAATTGAATGAAAAAACCGTAGGGGATGCATATCCCCTGCCAAATATCATAGACATTCTGGACCAGCTAGGTTCCGCAAAATATTTTACAACACTCGATCTAGCTTCGGGATTTCATCAAATACCTATGCACCCCGATCATGCATTTAAAACGGCCTTTTCAACACCACATGCCCACCTCGAGTACACTCGAATGCCTTTCGGCCAGAAAAACGCACCCTCTACTTTCCAACGTCTTATGGACCAGGTACTTACGGGATTGCAAGGCAATGAGATTTTCGTATACTTAGATGACATAGTTATTTATGCAAGATCATTGGAAGAACACGCCGTAAGATTCAGAAAGTTAATGGAAAGACTATCGAGCGCAGGACTAACCCTTCAACCGGAGAAATGTGAGTTCTTACGGACAGAGGTAGCCTACCTAGGCCACATTATCACTCAAAACGGAGTAAAACCAAACCCTGATAAAATAGCAGCTGTCAAGCATTATCCGACCCCTAAGAATGCTAAGCAAATAAAACAATTCTTGGGATTGATCGGATACTATCGTAGATTCATTCCTGATTTAGCTCGAATCGCGAAGCCTATAAATAACTTATTAAAGAAAAACATTCCCTTTATTTGGACGTCCGAACATCAATCAGCATTCGAAACCTTACGGGACAGTCTGTGCAAGGAACCTATTTTACAATATCCGGATTTTACACAACCTTTTGTACTGACAACAGACGCATCGAATTTTGCTATCGGTGCGGTCCTTAGCCAAGGTAAGGTTGGCGAAGACCTACCAATAGCCTATGCGTCAAGATCCCTTCAAAAAGCGGAAATTAATTACTCAACAACTGACAAGGAACTATTAGCGATCATTGACGCGGTAAAACATTTCAGGCCATATTTATACGGAAGGCAATTCACGCTTGTAACAGATCATAAACCGCTACTCTGGTTAAACAACACCAAAGAACCGACATCACGCCTATTACGATGGAGGTTGATACTTGACGAATACACATACACTGTTGTTTATAAAAAAGGAAAAGCAAATACAAACGCGGACGCACTATCAAGAAACCCTCCGCCCGATGTGGCCCAAGCCTTACCGATGGACGGCAAACGCCTTCGATCAGAGTCGGGTACCGCGGAAACTGAAATAAACAAACGCAAAAAATAACACACCAATTTCCACGACGTCCTAGGCAAGATACCGATGACTCGACAAACCCCGCACCAACCAAACTACCAAAGACTCAGGAAGCAGTAAAGGGACCCCCCTTACAAGAAACCCTGACATCAGAAATCTCAGATACCCGATTAATTCACGATAGACAACATAGCACAGTAAAACCGCCCAAACGACCTCAAATGACTGAATCTTCAGGTAACCCAGCACCGCGAAAGAAATTGACGAAGCAACTAGATTACGTTGACTCGACGGACGAATCGGACGTAGAAACTATTCCATTTAGAGCAGCACTAGCTAAACGAAAAAGACGCACGGAATCCTCTAGTATCCGAACACAAAAAAGGAACCGATTAGGAACCGACTTTACCAACCAGACAAGTTTTAGTGACAGTCAAACTGAAAATCGGTCAAATAAGACTGCAACAACGTCAGTGTATAAACGTAAAATAATATATAGGAAATTGTCTAATTCAAATAGTGAACCCAATACAGACTCCACACATGACCCACACGGCTCAGAAATACGCAAGAAACACGGAGTCAAGTTACGACATACAGCGTGCGAGCCACAGGCAACCACATCTACTAGCAAAACTTCGAATTCCACTCCATCGTACAGACAGTTCCTCGAAGACCTAGATTTCCTTCCCCTGACACAGAATAGAAATATTAAAGAGATAGACGGAGATTTGCTGAAACAAAAAGACAATTTAGCCCACTGTATTTCAGTCGACTGTAAGACATCCCGGAACATTGCAGACCAGATGGTAAGGAACGGATTCATACAACGTAAGAAATTACAATCAATGAATCCACGAGTAACAGACATCATTATGGTACAGTACCCCAGACGCACGATTTACAATTTAGTCACGAAGGAACGACACTTTGACAAACCGACAAACGAGACAATGTACAACACACTAGCAAAATTAAAGACAGCATTAATTAAGGACGGTAAGAAATCTCTTGCGATACCAAAACTCGGTTGCGGGTTAGATAGACTTGACTGGGACATGGTAAGCCGTATGATTCATTACATATTCAAAGATTCAGACATCAAAATCAACATTTGCAGATTTGAGAACCCACTGACACACAAATTACCTGACAAACGAGTCAAAAATGAATCATATAAGCCCACAACGGAAAACTATACCCGACCATCTACGGGACCCCTGATCCCTCCGGTATCAGACACCCCCTCAGCTATCCTCACATCAACAGACAACGATTCCGACACAATGTTCCCACAACGCAGACGTAACCCTATACCGAAGCTAGACACCGAAAACACCAGCGACTCTGATATGATCTCAGACTCTGACAATGAGGTAGCACAAAATCCGACGGACTCAGACAGTACAGATAACACCAGCACTACCGATGACGAAAGTGCATATCAAAGGACCAAAGGGTCTCCTAAACCAACCAACGTACAGGAGAATAAGGATGCGCTCAGCTTCGATAAATTCACGGGTAACATAGACAACATAATACCAACGACTAACGTGATTGAATCCAAAGACGGAATATTCATGAAAAGCGCGAACATTGCACATTGTGTACCAGCCGACTGCGCGTGGAATGATGAACTAACAAAGCAATTAATCGACAAAAACATGTTACGGAAAGAGACGTTCACTGTCAACAAACTCGGAAAACACGAAATAGCCTTATCAAAATTCGGGAATAAGTATATTATGACCCTCGTGGTTAAGACCCGACACTCTGACAGAGTACAGTTAGAAGATCTTTATTGTACTTTAATTAAACTAAAACAGCTGTTGCGTATTTATAAAATTGAGTCATTCTCGTTCCCCAAAACAAATCCGGGATTAGAAGTTTTCCAATGGAGCGTCGTCAGGAAACTATTTTATTACATTTTCGAACATACAAATGTAAGAATCACGCTTTGCGCAAATGAAACCATTATACCCGACGTATCGATACGCGGAGAGATCATTAAAGAATATCACGAATCGTTGCTAGGTGGTCATCAGGGTGTAACGAAAATCTACAACAGAATTAGGGAAAAATACTACTGGCCGAACCTAAAAACACAGATTCAAAATTTCATTAAATCCTGCGACAGTTGTCAAAGGAAAAAGTTAGTTCGAGTCAAAACACGATTGCCCATGATAATTACAGATACTCCAGCGGATGCGTTCGATAAAGTTGCGCTCGACATAGTAGGACCACTTCCCGTCACGGAATCAAATAACCAATACTTACTGACAATTCAATGCAATCTGACAAAATTTTTGGATGCCATACCTCTCCCTGACGCGACAGCTCAGACAATCGGCGCGGCGTTTACACAAGAATACATCACACGGTATGAAACGCCGCGAATAATACTAACAGACCAAGGCCAAAATTTCATGAGTACAACGATTAAGCAGATTTGCAAATTATTCAAAATTAAACAAGTAAGAACTACCGCGTATCGACCACAATCCAACGGTTCCTTAGAGCGTAGCCATCTTGTACTTATCGAACACATCAAACATTACACGAGAACCGGTAAGGACTGGGACAGATATGTACGCTTCGCAATTTTTTGCTATAATACCGCGGTACACGAAGGTACGAATTTCACACCACATCAACTAATCTTTGGTAAAGAAGCTCGACTACCATCGGATCTGCGAACAACCGTCGCGATAACAAATTCATACAACACGTTTATTCTTGACCTACTAACAAACCTGACCGAAATTCGAAAACGGGCAGCACAGAATTTAAAAGACGCAAAATTGAAATCAAAAACGTATTACGATAAAAGAGGCAACGTACACCTTTTTGAGGCTGGACAGAAAGTATTTTTAATAAATGAGAATCGCACAAAGTTCGAAGACCACTATAAAGGACCGTACACGATTAAGGAAATAATTGACGGAATAAACGCTGAAATCTATTTAACACCTAATAAAACAAAAATTGTGCATTTGAACAAGCTGAAACTAGCACATACACGTGACGACAACGACTGTAATAAACTATAATCTACAAATGAGGATACTACCGCCAAAAATCCTGAACCCGAACGAACTCACAGTCTGAAAACTGAATTTGTACTTTTCAGGGTCGGGCTAGCAAAATCGAACATGAACGGCAAATCATATGAAATTTCAAAATTCAAGGAAAATCCAGGAATTTACTATGAACAATTAGAAAACGTGCGGACGTTCACCAGCAGATGGAAGTTAGTAAATTTCTTGAGCATACGGAAGTTCAGGGACGAGTCAAACAAACTACAAAAATACTGTGACATAATTAGTCAACGTTGTAACGAGGTAGGAAAAGCATGTGACGTACAAGACATTATTAACCTAGCGAAAAACAGGCTACTAACCATAACAAAATATGAGGATCAGATCGAAAACCTGCTAGGATACCAAGAAACAGACCAGACACACGACAAACTAGCGGAGTTCGTACACACACGCGTCAAGCGGAGCTGGTACGGTTTTACCGGAGCTATACAGAAAACACTTTACGGAACACTGACGTCCAACGACGGACAATACTACAACAGGCAAATCGACAAATTATTTAACGACACTAGACATATAGCAACACTACTTGCCAATCAAACCCACATCGTACAGTCAATGATAGGTACACAGCAGAAAGAGATAGATCAGATCAACAATCACATCGGAGAAATGGATCAACAAATAACATTCTTCAGCCAGGCAACAGCAACATTGAAGTCACAGGCAGATCAAAACTTACTAACGATAGGACCTGCAGTAGCTAAAAGCAAAACACACAGAAAAACATTCGAACCACACACATTCCCTATGGAGCTAACCGAAACCCATCCACTAGAAACCAGGGAAATCACAGAGTGTTTTTGAATAAATTAAAATGAACCAATGGTATGGCCTGGATAGTAAGAACAGTACAGGTAAACATTAGTCACTGCTTGAGAAACAGGTCTATTGATATTCCATAGAGAGCAATTTGTAATAGTAGGATAATGATATAGTATAAAATAAAAAGTGGATGTTAAAGTGGAAAATCAGGATGTTGAAAATATGATTAAGACATAACCATAGTAAAAAGGGAGTAGAATTATTATAAATTTTAGGAATAAGATGATGATATAATGTAAAATAAGAAGTAGTTAAGAACCATTCGATAAGGATGTTAAGAATATAATTAAAAAAATAAAAGGGTGAAGCATAACCACTGTAGAATGGAATAAATCATTATAATCACAACACACACACGATTAAACATCAATTATGTAAGAACATATGAGAGAATAAAAAAAAAAAAAAAAAACAGAAAGAAAAGTCTCTCATCATGTTCCACTGCACACGTTTACACGCTTAACATAGAAACAATTATAGACTTTAGTCTTAGACATATTTTATAATTGGCAATTAACTGTATTGCATGCATCCTTTTTCACACCCCTACACCTTGCTCCTTAAAGAGGAACATACGCCCTGTGTCCAAGCCCTATGTTCCTTCTAAAGGGGGGGGTGTTACGTCATGACTCCTCTTCTTTCCGGTAAAATTATTTGTTGGTTTTTAATTATTTCTTTATTAACTATATTTATATCAGGATTTAATGCAAATTTTGAGTTTGATTTGAAAAAAATTATTGCTCTTTCTACTTTAAGTCAATTAGGTTTAATAATAAGAATTTTATTTTTAGGTTGTAGAAAATTAGCATTTTTTCATCTTTTAACTCATGCTTTATTTAAGGCTTTATTATTTATACGTGCGGGTATTTATATTCATAATTTAAATAATTTTCAGGATATTCGTTTTATAGGTTCTTTAAGAATACAAATACCTTTAGTTTCTTTATGTTTTAATTTAATTCCAATTTCAAAATTTTTAAAATTTTTTCAAAAAATAAATTTAATTTAAATTTCAAAAAATTATATTCAACACTTAAACAACACCTTCATTATAAATTTCAAATGTTAAATTAAAATTTTTAAAATTATATCAACATATATTAAAGTTTTTTGAAAAAATCGCAGTCAAGAATTTTTTTTTTCGAATTTCTGAGCTCACAGCGTGAAAGGTGGAAGTCTTGCGATTCCGAATCAATAGTGGAAAACATCTGAATGATCGTTCGAACCGAAGTTACGTACGCCTAAAGCTCGCCCGGTGCGCTCGAAAACAGATTTTTTCATATTTTGAATATCGAATAACTTCCGAACCACTTGATACCAAGGCAAATGGCTCTAGATATCTTGTTGGGGATCGGTTGAGAGTCAAAATCTCGCGTGGCACCAAAATCGGTGACCTATGCGCAGAAAAGTGTCCCGCTTGAGGGAGACCACCCCGTATACATTATACTTACATTACGAGACCTCAGAAGTCCGCGATGAGTTAATCGACCTATAAAGTGAAACATCCAATACCTGAACGACGTAAATATCGCTAAGCAATCCGACGTATTGTAACATTGCATGTTGCAGCAGACTCCTTACCCCTTAAACGACCTTAGCGGAATGTATGATTACGAGTAAATGAGTAGAGTGACCCCGAGGTCTGACCATAATTCTGAGAGGCGACCGTGACCGACTAAAAACCATAGACCATATTATTTATTCTTTTGTTTTGTTTTACGACTTTTCTCTTACATGTGGGAGCCGAGACCTATCCGACGACCAAAAACTGAGACCAATACGCCACTCGACGGACGCATGACGCCCAAAAATCGACTGTTGAGGTCCTGTTTCAACGAACGCCACCTAAAAAGCTCCGGAGGATAGTAGTGGCCATGCTACCTCCAACGACGAGGCCGAGAGGACACGGGGGAGTGCCGAGGGCACTCTACAACGCGGGATATCGGTGGTGGAAGAGATTCCCACCACCAAGAAGAGCCTGCAACCCGTGTTCCTCCGATTTAAAATCACCGTAGCGAATTTCAAAATTTCGCGCGTTGCGACAATGGGTCGCCATATTTCAGGATCTTGCGCTCGATACAAAAATCAATATTTCAGCGCATAATGAGGGCGCTGAGTACCGGCGCCATGCGGTCTACTCACTCTGCGTTAGACTAGTGTCCTGAGCACACGAGTGCCAATTTCTGTTTTGCGATTAAGTTGAGAATATAAGCGTTTGCGTTCGAGCCCCGTGGGTTATTTACAGTATTTTGTTAATTGATTTTCGATTGTGTGTGAGTGTATCCCACCCCGAGGGAAAATATTAAGGTCGCACCATGGAGTTTGGCCTCTTTATGCGATGGCTGGAAAGCGGTAAGCGTTAGCCATTCCTACTCATAATAATTCGAATTCGGCAACGGCTGTCTGCCATCTTGCCTTAATTCAGCCACGAGGCTACTTAGTATTTTTGAGATTCGAATTAAGCCGATCTCCGAAGGGTAGGCCGTCACCAGTGTCCCACTGCACCTGAAGTTAGAGTTCGAGTCAATATTTTATAGTAAATTATTGTATGATCTAGAGATAACCGGGTCGATACTCGTCGTACCTGAGTGCGACAGAGATAGACAGTCGGTCACTGTCGCTCTCTCTTCCTCCTGCGGGGAGATACGAAGTTCGAGGCTTAGCCGAGAGCCTCTATTTATTTCGGGTTCGAGAAAATTTTTCATATTTGTTTTTCGGGTAATTATTTAAATTATTGATTGCGTTAGGCGCAGAGTTAGGTTAAGTTAGTTTTAGTAAAAATTGTAAATAATAATTTATTCCGGCAGTCTATTAGAATTTTGTTATCTTATTTATTGTTTCGAGTCAAAGACTGCCTTTCGTTAGGTGTAAGATTGTTGTTAATTATTTGTAAATTTATTTTCCTCGTGGAAGTGATTAGTGTTTTAGCTAATTCATTGTCCCGAGGACTTGATTTGTCGAGTTCTTCCTTTTTGGTTTATTTTTCATTGTTATTGCTCTCCTACGTGGAAGCTAGTAGTTTATTTAGTATTGTAAAACTCGCAAATCGCGGGCAGGTCGCCTTTACACGACCTGTAGCCGTTTTATACCCGCGGGGAAGTACCCCCGGGTACACGATTTGTTATTTATATTTTTCCTATTTCGGTTATTGAATAAATTCTATTTTTCATTATTAAATTCAAAACTTCGAGTCGTTACTTAACGCCCAGCTAATCCTTCATCTAATCCTGACCCCTCTCCGCGGTACTGTTGCTAGCCGACGCTTCAGTATAGTTTGTCTAGATTTTGTTCAGATTTTCGAAATAGGCGGTTATCCGCCAGGCGCCCAACATCGTATACCGGGAAGAAATCTTGATAGTATACAGGCGACTACGCATGCGCGCGTTTCGTCGTATGCTGAGGCAGGCTGGCCTCAAATATCACTGCGTGCCGACTTTATCGACCAATGAAAATGAATTATTCGGCGCGTGCGCAGTCACCTGTATACTATCAAGATTTCTTCCCGGTATAAAGATTAATTTTCAGGCTAATTGTCGACTGGATTGACCTCGGAGGCTGGCTATCCGGTCCAGATCCGAGGGTCAGGAAAAATCCACGTCACAAATAAAAAAGATATATATGTCGTAGGCGTTTAGAAAAATCAGGCCGTTAGCTGAAAGCCTAGGCCGTTTGCTAAATGCCGGCCAATAGACGAATTCTCTATATCAATGATGATATTCGTCTAAACGCCGGTTTAATTCAGGCTGTTGGCCTAACAGCCGGCCATAGGCCCAACGGCCCAACGGACTTCAGGCTGTTAGAAAATGAACGTTGGTCCGAAGATAAACGTGTGATAAAATATCGTCATGGATGTTGAAACTTTGAAACTTCAATAAATCTTATATCCACATTTAAATACATTCTATTTATAAAATTGAAAATATATTATTGTATGTTATAATATGTTATAAATATGTTATAAATATGTTGTAAATATGTTATAAATACGTTATTGATATGTTAGTTAACTACATTCAATTGAATGTTAAATGAAATGAAGTACAAAATATATAATAAGAGGTAATGTACTTAATAAATACAATTTATTTGTTGCAACAAGGTGCACTCAAATAGCAACGTGAATTGCATAGTATTTCCGCTTTGAAACATGCACACCGTTTGGTTCGGCACTGATTTTTTGCTGGTTTACAGTTGCACTTCTTGTAACCTTGTCTTCTCCGCATAGTGACAGTTTGGCTGCAGCTTTTCTCAATGAAATCAGCGATTGTCTTGGTACTCCATCTATTGAAATTACGTCTGTGCCCGATTTCTTTATATCAGTTCTAGGGAACCAACCTTTTATCAAACCGTCTTGACTTCCGATCTGATGAATATCATTTTCCACACCTATTATAACACCGAAAATAGTCGGAAAATCTAATGGCCCTCGATCTACTGTTGGAACTGATAACGTTGTTGATTCACCAACATTTAAATCTGGAAACGTTTTCTTCGGAAATGAAATCATTTTCTCAGCTTCTACTTATTGTCGTTTGAAACAGTCGTTACGATTTTCGATGAGACGTTTTCCTCTGGCACATAGCAAGCAAAAGATTTTTTCTTCGCCCTCTAGTTTACACAATGCAGCGCATTCAAAGTGCAGTCTCACACTACACCCACTACATAAACTGTCATTTTCATAAGTGTTACGTCTTCTTGAGTCTCAATATTTTGGAGAATATTGTATTCGTCAAGTGCCTGTTCTAGATCTTCCTCAGTGTCTAAAGTATTTAACATCTCATCTGGAACAGAAGCATTTGTTAAACCACATTTAATTGGTCCCAACACAGCTTCATATGGAGTCCTATTTGTAATCCTGTGTCGAGAAGTGTTCGTTTGCCAATGGAATTAAGGAGGTTGGCTACCCAAATGCATATGTAGAGGAATCTTTGAAAATTTTATCATCGAAAGATAAATGGATGAAATGCTTCCTGCCAAAATCTCAAGTCGATTCACCACCCCGTTTTTTATAAATTAACTTTTGAATTTTCTTCTTATACACGTAGGGTATAGGGAGCCAGTAAGGTTAGTTGAAATCTTTAGTATCACTCGCGCGGTAAGAGTAGATTTCAACTAACCTTACTGGCTCCCTATACCTCTACGTGTATAAGAAGAAAATTCGAAAATTAATTTATCACAAACGGGGTGGTGAATCGACTTGAGATTTTGGCAGGAAGCATTTCATTCATCTATCTTTCGATGATGAAATTTTCAAAGATTTCTCTACATATGCATTTGGGTAGCCAACCTCCTTGAAGTACAAAAGAGGATGGATTTTATGGATTAATTACAGATGATCATGAACGTTGAAATAGTTAATATTTACCTGCACTTCGTAACACCCACGACTCCAATTCGTTGAGTTATGGTCGATCATCCATGCCCGCAACATGTTCTCCACATCAGCATTCGACCGGCCAGCATTTGACTTTGTGGGTGTCGAGGACGTCCGTGAACAATTTTATGGTGAAGCCACAGAGCTACCAGTTCATGCACGACTTTTGAAACGAACTCGCGACCGTTATCACTTTACAAAATACTAAGAGCACCCCCAGTGAAAAAAATTTTGCTCAATTTATCTACTACATTTACTGCATGTTTCGTCCTGAGTGGTTGCAGGTGCAGGAATTTCGTTGCGTGATCTTGGTAATTTATTAGAAAATTATATTCACCATCACGGCACGATTGAAAATCAATCAAGTCCACTTGTCCTCTCATGTTGAATCCATCAGACTCAATCGGCTTAACAATAACACCGCATTTTGGAGCTACTCGTTTTCGATTGCACGTCATGCAACATGATGCAAATAAATTACACGCGAATTTAGGTATGCGCCATTTACTTCTAGCATAATAAAGTATTTTGTCTCTCCCTCCATGACCCATTTGAACATGAGCTTCCAAAAGTTTGTCATATCAATCTTCAACTGGCACCATAAATATCAGAGGATCAGTCGCTGCTTGTCGTTTCAAAATGATTCGCTCCTCATCTCCTATTTTCGCAATCTCGTATTTCTTTTCATAATGATAACGAGATACAGTTTTTCCACGGCACTTATCGTTAACTTCTTTCAGTGCATTGATGACACTTTGCTCCTGGTTATTATTCCAAGCTGCTCTATTACTGCCGGGTTGTTGAGAGCGAAAGGCGGGTAATTTTCTTTTCAAATCCTCACGATTTACAATACACTCCATGTTTATGTACCACAGCAGTAATACTAACGATCCGAAATTTTCAACACAAATGTCGCGCTGAATGCTCCGATCGATTGTCAATGATAGTACATTATACAACATGGGAGTGAAGCCCGAGGGAATGATGCACTTTATTCCCATGTTGCATACAATGTTTTATTCACTCCTCAACTGTAACCACTTTATCAATTCTCAGAAATTTTGCGGGAAATAATGTAAATTATTCCCGCAAATCTGCGGGAAATAATGTAACATTATTCCCGCAAATCTGCGGGAAATAATGTAACATTATTTCCCGCAAAAGTATAAGAGGGAATAATATGCTACTTGATGCCCGCTTTTCAGGTCAATAAAGTCGCGATTACAGTCGAGGAGTGAATAAAAACATTGACGTCCGTCCGTAGATCAACATTTATTTTCTAACAGCCTAAAGTCCGCTGGGCCGTTAGGCCTATGGCCGGCTATTAGGCCAACGGCCTGACTTAATTCGGCGGTTAGACGAATATCATCATTGACATGGAGAATTTGCATATTGGCCGGCATTAAGCAAACGGCCTAGGCTTTCAACTAATGACCTGATTTTTCTAAACGCCTACCACATAATACATCTCAACGTTTTTTTTTTTTAAGTTACAGTTATAATGGCATTTAATCATTTAAAAACGAAAAAAGCAAATATACTTCGTATTTGTAATAATATTAAAGGTTTAATTGATTTGAACACTTATCCCATTACCTGAACGATAAAAAATAGATGCGCCACCGTTCCATTTTGATAGGTTCAGTACCTGAACGGAATTGATGATGATTAAGGGGGGGGTCTACTCAAATCAAGATTCGCGGCAGCGAATCGCCGCCAAGTACCCGTAGGCCGGCGCGCCAGCCCCGAATCATTTACCCGAGCAAGCTCTTGTCCTTGTAAAAAAACCGTCATATCTTTCGAACCACCGAATATTTTTTAACAAAATTTGTAGCGGTGTAAGACCCACTCCACCTAACATTGCTCCAAAAAGTTGAACGAAATTGACCCGGTGGTTCCTGAGATATCGACCGTCAAAGTTGATCGAAAAACGCAATCTTCTTCTTCTTCTCCTCCTTCTTCGTCGCAGAACGTTCTTCTTGGGACCACGATATCTGTCAAACCGTTGCACCTATGAACTTGCAATTTGAAGGGGGTGTTCTTGACACTGAAATCTCGCCCCCTATTGTTTTTTAGCAACATTCGATCACGCATGCCGGAGTTATTAACAAAATAATTATTTTATATATATGCATATACCGTGACTTTTCGTGGACGGTGAACGCTAGGGGTACCAACCTAAAACTCGCTCGGACTAGTGAGATTGCGTTCAACCATACCCTGTTCAAGCTAACTTTATTCGGTACGAACTCGAGAATAGCGCGCGTAAAATTTGAAGGTTGGAAGCATTTCGTTAGACGAAATGGAACGGAAGGACAAGTACAACGAATTCTGCCTGTGCAGGAATTATTCTGCGAATATTAACCGATCAATGTGATTTCGATATCAGGCGCTTTATTCAAGAAGATTAGTGAATCATGTGAATAAATGGAGTTGCGGGAAAATTGGATCAGGTAAGGAAGTTAATTTAGTCAAATGATCAACAAAATTTATTAACTAATGTCAGGTTTGAGTAGTAATCAATTTATTATGAATCAAGCAATTTTCCAGATGTTTTTGTTGAATCGTTGGAACAAGAAAATGATTACTAATTACATTATAAAAAATTACGGCACATCAGTAATTCGTATTACATGCTGCGGTAGTTCAACAACGAATACCGAATAATGAATAAACTCTTCGGATTGAAGAAATGGATTACTGACAAATTGTTCAATAGTGATAAATCAAAGAGGATCGATTCCCTGACGATTGTGTTAGCCATTTCCAACATCAGGGCTGAGTCTGGAACAAAAAAGTGAGAATCGATAAACACCATGGCATTAGAGGTTGAAATCAACTTTGAATCAAGGCGTTCGACAAACCTCATTGTTGAGTCAGCCTCGAGGTGTATCGTCGAGGTTCATCGAGGGCCTTGGTTTATTCTCGTCGAGGTATTTAACTCCAAGAACCTGCTTAGCTGTGGCTTGATTGTGACGTTGAGGCTCATCGAGGGACTCAACTCCAGAAACCTGCTTCGCTGCGGCTTTATTGTGTCGTTGAAGCTTATCGAAAGAATCAACTCTAGAAACCTGCTTTGCTGCGACTTGATTGTGTCGTCAAGGCTCATCGAGGGACTCAACTCCAGAAACCTGCTTCGCTGCGGCTTGATTGTGTCGTTGAGGCTCATCGAGGGACTCAACTCCAGAAACCTGCTTCGCTGCGGCTTGATTGTGTCGTTGAGGCTCATCGAGGGACTCAACTCTAGAAAGCTGCTTCGCTATAGCTTGAGTCAGCCTTAGCGGGTATCGTCGTGGCTCATTAAGAGACTCTTACCAGTGCTCCTGGTACTCTTCACCGGCTTTGGGTCACTGTAGCTCGGAGTATGGATGTTACAGTGTCGTGGAAATTACAATGTCGAGGAACGACCTAATATGATTCCTGGCTCAACGTGCTCGACGTCTGAGAAGGTGCTCAAAATGCAGGCCTTCTGCCGCACTACAATAACCCAAGCGGTCGTAAAAAGCGCGATTCATGTTTCGGATTTTTTCGGGATCCATGTTGTCCAGGATCTCAGTAACTCTGCCTTGCAGCTGCTGAATACCTTCCATACGGCTTCCAGCGTATAGCCTGTTTTTCAGGTAACTCCACAAGGAATAGTCGAGTGGTGTCAGATCCGGCGAACGTGGAGGCCACTGTATTGGACCGCCTCTACCGATCCATCGTTCCGGAAACTCTTGGTTGAGGAACGCTCTCACAGCAAGAGTGAAATGTGGTGGAGCACCGTCTTGCTGGAACCAGATTCGTGGACCCTGCAAAAAATTAGTGATAGTACGTGACTAGGCTTTATGAAATACAAAAGTTACTCATGGTACTCATACTCACAAAGCCTTCGATGGCTCTCAACGCAGGCACTATCTCCTCACGAAGCAGCCGGAGGTATTCGGCGCCATTCAGATTTCCTCGAATGAAGAAAGGCCCGATCAATGTATCGCCAATCATACCAACCCACACATTTATTTTCTGTGGGTACTGGGTACCGGTCTCCAATACCTCGGTTGGCGGTTCCTGAGCCCAAGTCCGATTATTTTGCCGATTGGGGGCACCGACTAACTGAATAGTGCACTCATCGGAGAAACAAATTCGATCGATTAGTCCTGGATCCGCATTCAAGCGATCGATCATGCGCTCGCAAAAGACCATCCGCTGTTCATCATCATTCGCCTGCAACTCCTGATGTTCTTGAAGCTTGTAGGCTCTGTAGTGTTGAGACCGCAGTGTCTTGTACACAGAACTCATTGACACTTGAAGTTCTTGAGAAACTCTTGACAACGGCTTCTTACCATGTGCCTCAACCACGGCCAAGAAAATATTGAGCTTCATCTCTGTGAACATTTTATTGGAATTCGAAATATTCGTTCTCTTTCTTTTTACATACTCACCATTTTAATTAAAATTACCTTCAGAAAGTCTTCGATTCTGGTAAATTGTCTTGGGCTTCTTCGCCGGATCGACATTTCCCGTATCTTCGAAACCTTTGACGATTTTATGGACCGTTGCGAGTGACGGAATCGGTCGATTTGGGTAGATTCCAGCAAAATGACCCACGATATGCCGATAGCTCATACCTTGCCAATGTTGCTTTACCATTTCTATTCTCTCGGGAACCGTGTAAATAGATCGAGGCATCGCGAACACCTTGCTAACTTTTTTTAAAACTACGAAAGTTTTTGACTATAAACTATGACTAATTGCTACACAATGTTTGTTCACTAAACCTATTCAATATTGTTCACTAAGCCTATTCAGTATTGTTCACTAAGCCTATTCAATATGTTCACTTCACGAAAGTTTGTGATGAAAATATTAAAAATATGAATATTAAAAAGATATAAATATTAAAAATCACTTTTCGCACTTATCACGCCGCGAAAGTGTGTGATAAGGAAAAAATAAAAAATGGAAACTTTTTTTCAACAAAAATCGTAATAAATCGGATAATTGTTCGGTTCGCACTCAAAATTCACACTGATAAGAGATAATGGCGCAAGGTGGGATGGGGGAACCTAGGGGTCGTCCAAAACCAAGAAGAAGGATAGTGCCATGATTGGCCAAAGGCCGATCGCCGCGGCCAATCGTTTCAAATTTTTCGTTCATTTTACGAAGCGCGAAAATAATGATAGTTAGTCTATCAACCGACAGTTAGCCAAGGCCCTGATTGGTTGCAGAGATCGGCCTACAGCCAATCATAGCACTAATCCCTCTCCTCTGTTTCCAGCAGCCCGTGGGTTTTCCCGAGTTAAATACCTCGCCAAAGTTCTTTATCAGTCCGAGTGTTAGGTTTGAATCGAAGAATAAAAAACATTGTCACTATCGCTAACTTTCGTAAGACGAAAAAAAGTAAGTAGGCCGTCAAGATGCCACGAGCTGTTTGCACAGTTCTGGAAAAGACTGAAATCGCGAGGGAACATTTTGAAGGCATGAGCTATCGGCAAAAGGTTGAAAAATCCGAAGATAGGGGAAATGTTTATCGAGGAGCGCCAAGACATCATAACTGTATCGACGACTATTGGAAACCATCAGGTAATTTTAATTCCATAAAATGACAAGAGTAGCAGAAAAAAAAAATTTCTGAAGGCGAAACAAATATTCACACAGAATATTTCCTCGACTTGAGTGGAGGCCTGTGACTCAGACTGCCAACAAGCGTCGACTGCTGCCGAGAGTCCCTTGGAATTCAGCGCTACACGCAGCAGTGACCCTAGGCCGGTGGAGAGTACGAAGAGCGTTAGCAAGAGTCCTTCAATTAACCTCGATGATACGTTTAAACCGCAGCGCAGCAGTTTGCTGGAGTTGAGTCCCTCGATGAGCTTCGACGATACACACCTAGGCTGACTCAAGCTACAGCGAAGCAAGTTTCTGCAGTTGAGTAGCTCGCTGAGCCTCGACGACACAATCAAGCCGCAGCGAAGCAGGTTTCTGGAGTTGAGTCCCTCAATGAGCCTCGACGACACAATCAAGCCGCAGCGAAGCGGGTTTCTGGAGTTGAGTCCCTCGATGAGCCTTGACGACACAATCAAGTCGCAGCAAAGCAGGTTTCTAGAGTTGATTCTTTCGATAAGCTTCAACGACACAATAAAGCCGCAGCGAAGCAGGTTTCTGGAGTTGAGTCCCTCGATGAGCCTCAACGTCACAATCAAGCCACAGCTAAGCAGGTTCTTGGAGTTAAATACCTCGACGAGAATAAACCAAGGCCCTCGATGAACCTCGACGATACACCTCGAGGCTGACTCAACAATGAGGTTTGTCGAACGCCTTGATTCAAAGTTGATTTCAACCTCTAATGCCATGGTGTTTATCGATTCTCACTTTTTTGTTCCAGACTCAGCCCTGATGTTGGAAATGGCTAACACAATCGTCAGGGAATCGATCCTCTTTGATTTATCACTATTGAACAATTTGTCAGTAATCCATTTCTTCAATCCGAAGAGTTTATTCATTATTCGGTATTCGTTGTTGAACTACCGCAGCATGTAATACGAATTACTGATGTGCCGTAATTTTTTATAATGTAATTAGTAATCATTTTCTTGTTCCAACGATTCAACAAAAACATCTGGAAAATTGCTTGATTCATAATAAATTGATTACTACTCAAACCTGACATTAGTTAATAAATTTTGTTGATCATTTGACTAAATTAACTTCCTTACCCGATCCAATTTTCCCGCAACTCCATTTATTCACATGATTCATTAATCTTCTTGAATAAAGCGCCTGATATCGAAATCACATTGATCGGTTAATATTCGCAGAATAATTCCTGCACGGGCAGAATTCGTTGTACTTGTCCTTCCGTTCCATTCCGTCTAACAAAATGTTTCCAACCTTCAAATTTTACGCGCGCTATTCTCGAGTTCGTACCGAATAAGGTTAGCTTGAACAGGGTATGGTTGAACGCAATCTCACTAGTCCGAGCCCAAGCGAGTTTTAGGTTGGTGCCCCTAGCGTTCACCGTCCACGAAAAGTCACGGTAGATATACTGTAACGTGGCAAACGTTTGGACCTCCTCCGTACCAGCCTAAACGAGCGTATGTAACCCCTGAGAGTACCGAGTCAGGATAGCTAATTTAAATATCTGGCGCCTTTGTCCTAGCGCGGCCATCGATCGTAGATCATCGGATTGGTCTATCGATTACGGCCAGCGCTCACAGGACAAACGGCGAGGATAACGAATTAGCATACCGGAAACGAAGAGCCACTCATTGTCTAGCCGTTGAGTAAAATCGCGTGCCAATATTTCAGTGTGTCGAGAGAGTTAATTTCAGAGAGTTTTTGAGGTGTTAGAGAGTGTTCAGAGTGCCTGTTTTGTTTATTGTGACCCCTGCTTATTTATTGGATTATTGATTTGGATATTTGGACTTGATTGCTATCGATTTGGACTTATACGACCCTTGCCTAACCCCGGACTACGAGCCGACCACGAGGCAGAGCACCGTAACCAGATCAGGTAGGATCAATCCGATCTATTTCTTCCCGTAGAGTCCCGGAAAATTCCTAGAGTCTCGAGTGATTAGTAAAGTAAAGCTCTTCGTTCCCAGTGCCGTTCTAATTCCGAGTCTCGCCTAGAGTACCGCATGGTCGTTGAGAACCGGCTGATTTGAATCGGCTGTTGTTCTCCTCGGCTGCCGAGCCTGCGCAGTCGCGTGCGAATTGAGTCGCCGCGGCGCAGCCGTCGCTCGAGCCGAGTAAGCGGCCATATTGCTCGAGGCCTCTGACGTCACGCGTCGCAGATCGTCTGCTGCGTGTCAGAGCAGCCTCGTGGCAGAGTACCGAGCCACAAAGTACCGATACCCTTTCCCTCCCAGCTGTTGAGCGATCAGCTGTCAGTCGAGATTAGAAGCATCGGCTTCGAAATCACTGACAGCCGAACCTCCAGCTGGTTGCAGCGAGGAAGGTAAACTATACCGAGCCTGTGATAATAGTCAATTGCATTTGTTTTCTTTTCAGCTTTAATATAATTAGTAGCTTAGAGTCATTTAATTTATTTCTTTTAGTTTAATTTTCCTTCTTTCATGATTAGCTTAAAAACATAAAATAGCGGTGCAAAAGGGCCGAAGCCAGATAACAGGCTGGACAAATTAATGTTATCTTTTTCTTTTTTTCTTTTTAAATAATAAATAATCTTTCTAAATAACTGTCGTGTTTCAAGTGTTTTTATTTCACCGCCCTCACGAATCATCCCTCTACCGATAGCTAGCCGGAGCGAGAGCGAGAGAGAGAGAGAGAGAGGACTTCTCTCCGAAGTCTGGCGCCCAACAACATCGTCGCTGCTAGTCGGAGGAGGTGGAAGCGTTGGTACCTTATTTGTTAATAGAACGTAGTTCCCGTGGGTAACTACCCGAGCCTGCGGGAATCGCTGTTACAATACATATGGGACAATCCATGACATCGCGATCAAGATCTGGCGGTGACATTTTAGATTTGCTTAATAATTTATTATTCCAAACTATTTAAAAAAAAAATGCGAACACAATTTTTTACAGATTTTTCAGAATTTGAGAAATTGACTTTCTTTGAAAAATGGAATGATAATAATGTTTTGCAGCTTATGTGTAAGTTTCAGCGGTCAAATCGTTGATTTACTATTTTTAAATAAGTATTCCAGTCCGTAAAGTCCTATCTTTTCAATGGTAATAGTGAACCGTTTTCATCGCTCACTAAACATTTTTCCAAATGTGGGTATCGATATGTAGTTTGTACTATTAATTTACATGTAATGATAGATACATTGTTATTATTCCAAACTATTAAAAAAAAATGCAAACACAATTTTTTACAAATTTTTCCAAGCGTCGGTACCTGAGATACGATTTTCTGAGTGAAAATAAAAACACCCATATTCTAAAATCTGAAAAAAAATCAGGAAAATCTGAAAAAATATTACAAAATTTTCGAGCGCGATTAGAAGATGGAGGTTTGATCACGGGGAAAGGTGAAGTGGAAAATGCCGAAAAAAATATTTAAAAAATCGGAATGTATTTTCGACATATGAACGAACAAAAAGTCCTCTATTGTATGGGTCTAAGAAAGTATATTTTCAGAGTTAGGTACAGGAATCGAACATATGATATCTATATTACAATATTGTAGTTATATGTACAGTAATGTTAATTAATGGGTTCGCGGTGGCTAACTGTTTTTTTCTGACTTTGTCGGAAACAAAACTCCATTCTAGTCGTAATTCATGTGCCCATGGCCAAAATTATAATCCTAATAATCATGACCCCTTATAACAATAATATAATATTATTTTATTTGATTGTATCTGAAGAAGTCAAAAAAAACAGTTAGCCACCACGAACCCATTAATTAACATTACTGTAGATATAACTACAATATTGTAATATAGATATCGTATGTTCGATTCCTGTACCTAACTCTGAAAATATACTTTTTTAGACCCATATGATAAAGGACTTTTGGCTCGCTTATACGTCGCAAATACGTTCCGATTTTTCAAATATTTTTTTTCGGCATTTTTCAACTTCACCTTTCCCCGTAATCAAACCTCCATCTTCTAATAGCGCTCGAAAATTTTATAATATTTTTACAGATTTTTCAGATTTTTTTCAGATTTTAGAATATGGGTGTTTTTTTTTTTCACTTCGAAAATCGTATCTCAGGTACCGACGCTTGGAAACATCTGTAAAAAATTGTGTATGCATTCTTTGAAAAATAATTTGAAATAATAAATTATTAAGCAAATCTAAAATGTCACCGCCAGATCTCGATCGCGATGTCATGGAATGCTCCGTATGTATATTTGTTTTAGTTGAGCTCGAAAAATATTATAGAACACAATATTATAAATAGATGGTCTGTTTTGATATTGGGCTTGGTTATTTTACGTAAGAGTTCTATAATCAGACAATCGAAAAACATTTTCCATATTCTCTGTTTGTACTACATCTTGAGGCCCATCCCTAGTCGCCCACCTCCTTTTGATACAACGTGACATATTTCGATTATTATCTGAGTCCAGGCGTCAAAAACGCAAAAAAGGCCAACGCTACGCGAATTCAAATTTAATACCGAACACATACGTCTGAAAAAATGTTCGTTTCGTGCAAAAATAGAGACTAGAGATGGTTTTTACATTGTTACGAAAAACATTACATTACGAAAAATGTAAAAACCATCTGTAGACTCTATTTTCGCACGAAACGAACATTTTTTTGGACGTATGTGTTCGGTATTGAATTTGAATTCGCGCAGCGTTGGCCTTTTTTGCGTTTTTGACGCCTGGGCTCGGATAATAATCGAAATGTGTCACATTGTATCAAAAGGAGATGGGCGACTAGGGATGGGCCTCAAAATAGAATGAGTCACGGGTAGCATAAACTATGATTGGTACAAACTATCGTATAATTTTCAGAAGGAGATTTCTTGATCTTATTATAAAATATCTCGTGCGTGTTGCGCGAACCCGAAAATACATCATTTCATTTTATGACAAATGACTGAGAGTTGATCTCCATATGTGTAATACATTGAAGTCATTTTACCGCTGACCCGTTTGTAGTATATACAAAAAGTAATGAAATACCCGGCAAAAACATTGTAAATGTCGAAAGTTACCGCCAAGTACAAAAATAGTTTCACCAGCCAAAAACTTAAAAGCATCATACTCTTTACCAGCGACAGATTACAAACGTCATTTCTTTACACAAAATAATACAAAAACCTTGTACGTGAAATCAGGCAACAAAGCCAAGCACTCTCGCAGGTATTTTCAATTCTCAAATTATGTTTCCCGAATGCTAGTATGATGGAAATCAATGGAAAACCGATAGAAAATCATTCGTTACCTTCGACATAATAGCATATTGAAGAATATTCACTCACATAATAGCATATTGGCGACGGGGAATATTGCCCAAGGCAGTATCTCGTATGATGATACGAACTTGGCGGGCATAGATTGTTCTGAAAATTATCAATCACGGAAACGTAAAGTACGATTGACAATCAGTGTGTCCTTGGATGTCGAATATACTTTAGTATATTCACTATTGTCTAACGAAAGAAACTGATGCGTTTAGATTCATATTTACTGTGAGTAGAACAGAATAATCGGGTAACCCCAAGAAAATTTCCACACCGGAAGGTAGGCCTGCAATAAGCATTACCCTAGTCAATAGTGTACCGATGATGGGTACGTTCAGGATATGAACCGTGGCGTATTGCGGCGTATCATGGCGTTATAACCATAGGCGAACGTTGGTGAATGATAGATGCACAATGAAATCGGAAACTTTTCCAAAACTTGAATTTAAATTCCAATTTCCAGAACCACCGCTTATGGACTTATTAGGTCTCGCTATGAACACGGTATAGGTACGTTTAACTCAACATTAATTTCAACGAATTATTTACTCGTTTCTAACATCCATTTCAGCACTACCTTTTGTCAAAAACACGCTCTTTGTTGAGCTTTTCAAGCACTAGTGCGTTGGAAAAGTTTGCTCATTTCTGAATCTGTAAAAAAAAACAATCGGACGAAGCACACAGGCACATAGAGAAACTTTATGACGAGTGTGAAAGTCCTGTATGATCCGAAGACGAGATCTTTTCGCGTCCTTGTCATACGAATGACTATTATTTCTTAGTTTCATTTCAAAATGATGAATATTATCAATGATGTTCAAATAATCGTTCATCATGCTCTCAACAGTTCTGTGGGTGTGATCGTCGCAGAGTGACTGGCATGAATAAATCGAAAAAAGAGTGCAATTGATAATTTTCAGAACAATCTATGCCCGCCAAGTTCGTATCATCATACGAGATACTGCCTTAGGCAATATTCCCCGTCGCCAATATGCTATTATGTGAGTGAATATTCTTCAATATGCTATTATGTCGAAGGTAACGAATGATTTTCTATCGGTTTTCCATTGATTTCCATCATACTAGCATTCGGGAAACATAATTTGAGAATTGAAAATACCTGCGAGAGTGCTTGGCTTTGTTGCCTGATTTCACGTACAAGGTTTTTGTATTATTTTGTGTAAAGAAATGACGTTTGTAATCTGTCGCTGGTAAAGAGTATGATGCTTTTAAGTTTTTGGCTGGTGAAACTATTTTTGTACTTGGCGGTAACTTTCGACATTTACAATGTTTTTGCCGGGTTTTACCGACTCCGTCTATTTTCTCGAATATCTCCGAAACGGGGCTATCAATCGACTTGTCCTTTCGGCAGTCGATGTTTGACGAGTAATGGGTTCGAACTGGTATGTTTCATCGGATGAAATCGTTTTTTTTTTTTTTTTTTTTAATCGAAAAGTGTGGGCGTGCCATTTATTTCGACTTATATCAAAGCCTACGCATCAAAAATGCAAAATCGGCCTCTGTAGCCCGATTTTTTATGGAATTCCGAACATACCGATCCAAAAACATCTTTGTTTCCGACAACGATGAAGGCGGAATATGTCGAATACGATTTTGTGGTAATTTTCGCAATTGTCAAGGGCTGCGAGCGAAAATGGCCGCTCACAGCTGTCGATATGATGCGGTGGTTCCCAGAACGACCGTCAGATGTCGCCGATTTTCGAGCTTCTCCTTTATATTTTATGTATTTTTATATAATTGACTATAATGGATAGCTGTATAATGCGAGGAACGTAAAGTATTAAATTATATATGATATACAGTACAACTATTTACATGTTATTTTATATAAAGAAGCTCGAAAATGGCCCGCGCGGCGACATCTGACGGTCGTTCTGGGAACCACCGCATCATATCGACAGCTGTGAGCGGCCATTTTCGCTCACAGCCCTTGACAATTGCGAAAATTACCACAAAATCGTATTCGACATATTCCGCCTTCATCGTTGTCGGAAACAAAGATGTTTTTGGATCGTTATGTTCGGAATTCCATAAAAAATCGGGCTACAGAGGCCGATTTTGCATTTTTGATGCGTAGGCTTTGATATAAGTCGAAATAAATGGTACGCCCACACTTTTCGATAAAAAAAAAAAAAAAAAAAAACGATTTCATCCGATAAAACATACCAGTTCGAACTCATTACTCGTCAAACATTGACTTCCGAAAGGACAAGTCGATTGATAGCCCCGTTTCGGAGATATTCGAGAAAATAGACGAAGTCGGTAAAATTTGAGTAGACCCCCCCTTAATTGATTAATTTTGTTTTTTGATATTAAAAATATATATTATTGTAACATGATGGTGCGCGCAAAAACAGCCCCGTGAAAAAATGAATTAGATCAAATTTGATCAAATTTGATCCAGTTAGATCTAAATTTTGGGAAAATTGGATCTCAACAGATCTCGAGAGATCTCACTACATTTGCTTTGATCGAATTCGCATAAACGTACAAATGCAATTTTATGTCTAGCGAGGTTCGAGTAGATCTTGGGAGATCTATTTAGATCTAAATTTTGGGAAAAATTAGATCTAACTAGATCAAATTTGATCAAATTCATTGATATACTCAGATCTAATCCATTTTTTCCTGGGACCTAAGTCGACTTAGGTTGTTCTTGCACCCAGGTACTCAATTATTGCATTTTTGTTTTTGTTTATTTTTTAACTTACCAGTATGACAGCGCTTCTTATAAAATTCTCTTCGTATGTATAGCCGCTGACTCGGAAAGATGTTCATTTCTCGGTACCATAGTAACGGTTTATTCATCGTTCATCATTTCAATATAAATACGAATATATTGTAAACAACAAAAGCACCTATGGTGCAAAAACCTTTCGCCAAGTGCAGTAATGTGGCCCCTACCCAAAACGAAGAAAAAAAAAGTGAAATGTCTACGTACAAAAGGATTGAAATCACATACAGTTGCCAAGTACATGTCTTCTGTATACCATAAGTTTACAACAGAAAATCAAAGTAAGAAAAAAAAAAAGAAACAAAATTTTTAGTACGTGGTACTTGGCGGGCAAATATTTTATATCATTATAGAATTATTGACATGGTTCTATTACTGTTTCTTGTACTTATCTACAAAAGGCCCGCCAAGTACCACTACCTCCGAATTTTGTTTATTTTTTTTTTCTTACTTTGATTTTCTGTTGTAAACTTATGGCATACAGAGGACATGTACTTGGCAACTGTAGGTGATTTCAATCCTTTTGTACGTAGACATTTTACTTTTTCTTTCTTCGTTTTGGGTAGGGGCCACATTATTGCACTTGGCGAAAAGTTTTTGCACCATAGGTGCTTTTGTTGTTGATTTCACTACTTTTTGTACAATTTTGTATTTTATACACGTGTGTTTTTTTTTTTTTTTCACAGCCGTAACGTGTGTTCTTGTTTCATCAAGTTTATACAAATTCCGTGACTTCCTCACAACAATTCATTAGTCATCGTTAGAATTGGAAGTAAAACTCATTTTGTTATTATGTCAGTTGTAACATTGCATTTTGCAACGCGTGTTACAAGCGACTCCCGAACCCTTAGACGACCATAGTTACGTAGGGTGCGACGAATCAAAGAAGCACGAATGCGTTAGGTTAGCCCCGAGGCTAGAAACTCTCCGAGAGGCGACCGTGACCGACTCAAGACTGTCGGATTTATTTCTAATTCTTTTGTATTATTTTACGCATTTTCTCTATTATGTGGGAGACGAGGCTCGTACGACGGCCAAAACTAAGACTGATACGCCACTCGACGGACGCACAACACCGAATACCGGGTGTTTGGATCCTTTTCGATGAAAACCACATGAGCTATGGAGGATAGTACTGGCCAGGCTACCTCCATCAAAGAGACAGAGGACACGGGGGAGTGCCGAAGGCACTCTACAGTGTGGGATATCGGTGGTGGAAGAGATTCCCGCCACCAAGAAGAACCTGCAACCCGTGGTCCTCCGATTCAACGAGCTAATGACACCGTGGTGAACTTCGAATTTCGCGCGTAGCGACAATAGGTCGCCATATTCAGGGATCTTTGGATCGATTTGCAAAATCAATACTCGACCGCTTAACCAGGGTGCGATTTATCAGCGCCTAGCGGTCAAAGATCACTCTGCCGTAGGCCTGCCTCGCAGGTGGAGCGCCGAGCTCTAGTGCTCGCACAACTTACATTTTTGTAATCACATTTTGCAAGCCACGAGGCAGTCTAGTATTTCCCCCGTGGAATTGTTGAGTTTTGATTCCGTAGTAGCGTGTGCTGGTGTGTCAGGAGGTTTTTCCCACGAGGAAATCTCCCTAAAAGAGCAGCTGGATAACGGTAAGCGTTAGCTAATCTGACCTATACTAATTTGAATTCGGCAAACGGCCATCAGCCATCTTGCCTTGTTCCGAGCCACGAGGCTATTTAGTATTTTTGAGAATCAAATTAAGACGACCTCCGAGTCGGTAGGCCGCCACCAGTGTCTCACGTCATAATAGAGTTTTGAGCTTCAGTTTTTGAGTAAGATTTTCGAGTTTTGTGTCGCGTTACAGTACTTCTGTAGAGCCGAAGGTTTCGCACCTGAGTGCGAGCGAGATAGTCTGCTTACGTCACGGTCGCGCTCTCTCTCTCATACGGAGAGAATCAGAACAGTGTTATATTTTGAATTTTGTTTAGCCTTTTTGTTTCGCCTACGAAGGCAGAGTTAGTTTAAGTTAAGTTTAAGTAATAATTTTGTGGATTAGTTTTGTTAAGCCTTGCGGGCATATTTCAGTCTTTTATCTGTAATTTTTGTTCCGCGAGGGATGTATTTGTCGAGTTATTTATTTTTGCATTATTTTGTTGTGTTATTGCTCTCCTACGTGGAAGCTATTAGTTTATTTATTATTGTGAAACTCGTCAAGCGTGGCCAGGTCGCCTATACACGACCTGTAGCCGTTTTATACCCGCGGGGAAGTACCCCCGGGTACACGATTTGTTAATTCTATTTTTCATTCAATTTTTCTTCAATAAATTCAATTTTTCTTTTTGTTAAATTTTAAACCACGAGTCGTTAATCAACGCCTAGCTAATCCTTCATTTAATCCTGACCCCTCTCCGCGGTACTGTTGCTAGCCGACGCTTCAGTATAGTTTGTTTAGATTTTGTTTAGATTTTTGAAAGTGGCGGTTATCCGCCTGGCGCCCAACTTTTGTTAACATCTTAGTTTTTGGCTCATTGTCGACTGGATTGACCTCGGAGGCTGGCTATCCGGTCCAGATCCGAGGGTCAATAAAAATCCACGTCACACAGTATAATTCGTATAGAAATCATATTAAAGAAATTATTCTTCTTATTGCTTTTTTGCTTTTGGGGTAAAACTTTTACAAAAGTTTTCTCATTCTTATTCACAATTGATTTTCGATCGTATGTTTAAAATCGGCGGTCCACTAACTATTAAACTTCAATTTGATAACGTTATCGCTAACCGAAGCGCCATCTAGCCACTGATGCCTATACTTGGTAACTATAAAAAAGTCACTCTTTACTCGTTAATAGACTCGGAGCTTTTGATCGCTGTGAAGTACGTGTTTTGACTGAAGGGGGAGAAGGTGATGAACAAAATTCATTGATGAAAACGGGTATATTTGAAACGTTGATAATTATATCTCAGCTCTCCGTTCACCGATTTCATCTAACTTTAGTTTAAATCGCAGCTTTTCTTGTCCACATGCTATAATAAATATTTCAATTCCGTGTCTATTGCGTGGTGTCAGAAAAATAGGAAATACTGTCTCCCTATCACGCCGGTTTGCTGTCGTTTGTCTTGCGTCGTAGACAATTTCGGCGGACAGGCTTTTTATTTATATTCAAACTTTCAGACACGTCATAATAACTGCAGATCAGCAATTGTGTAGAACAAAGAAAACATGCTTTGTGGAATTGTTCCTCCGTCTCAGATCACAAAAATCATACCATAAAATTCATAAAAAGAAATAAAAATGAAAAATAAAAATAAAAAGCGCAGCCTCCTATTCATAGAACTGACAGCTCTGTCCCGGGCGTCCGTGGCCTTGGCGTCCACTGCACCGTTAGGCCAAGCAATAGAGCAGAAAATGAGTGATTCTGTGACAAAAATAGTAACAGGATGCCGATGGTGCCATCACACAGAGGACAGTCCGTGGTTGTATTTTGTCATAAATTCCACTCGCAACAACCATTGCAAACTTTGTTATAAACATTTAAAATCAAAAAATCGGTTTTTTTTCAGTTTTTTGCCTATCAAATCCAAACTAATGAAGTAATCTTGATGCTCCCACGAGATAAATTGTAGAGAATCAGAATGCAAAGAAAATGAGCTATGGAACGATCAGATCGGGTTATTAGTAACGGAGAAAAATCGGAAAAACCTGGAAAAATCAGCCTTTTTTCGAAAATTCATAACTCCGCCATTTTTTGAGTCGTAGCACAGATCTTTCGCGACATAATAGCGATTGATATGTACTTTATGCGTGCAAAAAACAGGCGCTATAGGTTCATTAGTTTTTGCACAATTGCAATTTGAATTTTTTTTTGCACTATACAGAGTTTACTTTACACACTATATATACGCCTCTCCTCGTCTGGCGTTCTACCCCCACCACTCGACCGGTTTCACGCGCTCTGCCGTTTTCGGTCATATTTGCACGTATTTCTCACCTATTTAGCAGCATATCAACGAAAAATCAGGATGGACGTATTGTAGTACTATACTTCTACTTCCAAAATCTTTTTTGAAAATTGAGATCGGACGATCTCCAGAGCATACAGGCTCGCTGCAAGATAGTGCAAAAAAAAATTCAAATTGCAATTGTGCAAAAACTAATGAACCTACAGCGCCTGTTTTTTGCGCGCATAAAGTACATATCAATCGCTATTATGTCGCGAAAGATCTGTGCTACGACTCAAAAAATGGCGGAGTTATGAATTTTCGAAAAAAGGCTGATTTTTCCAGGTTTTTCCGATTTTTCTCCGTTACTAATAACCCGATCTGATCGTTCCATAGCTCATTTTCTTTGCATTCTGATTCTCTACAATTTATCTCGTGGGAGCATCAAGATTACTTCATTAGTTTGGATTTGATAGGCAAAAAACTGAAAAAAAAACGATTTTTTGATTTTAAATGTTTATAACAAAGTTTGCAATGGTTGTTGCGAGTGGAATTTATGACAAAATACAACCACGGACTGTCCTCTGTGTGATGGCACCATCGGCATCCTGTTACTATTTTTGTCACGAAAAAATCTCTATTGCTTGGCCTACGTAGTTGACGTTCTCCAGGTCCACCGCTACGTAGTTAACAACGTCGTGTATATAACATCAATTGTTCATCAATAATTACTTACAACCGGTCGACCTGGAGGACGTAAACTAGAGTGCGGTGGACCTAGAGGACGGAAACTACGTAGCGGTCGACTTGGAGGATGGAAACTACGTAGCGGTGGACCTAGAGGACGGAAACTGCGTAGCGGTGCACCTGGAGGACCAAAACTACGTAGCGGTGGTCCTAGAGGACAGAAACTACGTAGCGGTGGACCTGGAGGACGGAAACTACGTAGCGGTGGACCTGGAGGACGGAAACTACGTACCGGTCAACCTGGAGGACGGAAACTACGTAGCGGTGGTCCTGGAGGACGAAAACTACGTAGCGGTGGTCCTAGAAGACGGAAACTACATAGCGGTCGACCTTGAGGACGGAAACTACGTTACGATCGACCTAGAGGACGAAAGCGACGTGGTCAGAGGTCTTCCTGGTCACAGATAACGAAAGCGTATGATGTATGATATGAAGACAACCCCCGGCAACGACGCCGTTAACACTCATAATTCATAAAAATATAAGAGCGCCATCTTGCAACTGATGTCACTGCTGTCTAGTGGTGGCCACTCTTTCCTCATTTTTATCCGCATAGCTTTAGTGAACTGTCAGATCTGGCTGAAGGAGGTGAAGACGAAAAATTTTTCAGACGAAACGGGTACTCGGAAACTTGAAATAGTCATACCTCAGCTTTTCGTGCACTGATTTAATCCAAGTTAGACTCAAATGAAAGCGCTGGGAACCACATTCTAGGATAAATATTCTAATCCCCTGGACATCGCGAGAAGAACGAAATTAGGAAATACTGTTCCTCCACCACGCCGTTTAGCTGCCGTTCGGGTATATAAACTCGGTCGAGTCTCGCGCGTTTCTTTATTTATTTTTTATTGCAATTGGCGCGAGACTCTACCGAGTCTCTTGATACACTAAACTAATTTAATTTGAAAAAATAAATATTCGAATGGAGATGTATCCTTTCCAACTGGTTTCTTTCGACGTAGAACTTAGAAGAAAAAAAAGATAAGTGTGTTGCAGTCGATTGCGTTCCTTTGAGTTGGCTCGATTTCGATGTCGAACATCAAGTATGTCTGGCAAAATTTATGCATCAGCCTTAAACTCAAGCCAGAAGTAAACCTCTAAATATCATAAAGTAATCCTGATCCTGATTGGCCACTTTATCCAATCGAAATCCGAGGCCAAGCTAGTGAGTTTTAACCCTAGAACGACAAACCCATTTTTTCTACCTTTAAACTACAAACCGGGGTAAATATTTAGCCCACGCGTTCCTTGTTTGTAAAACTGTTCTGCAAGCAGTAATGAGACTCGTGAGTACATGAATCTCTTCGTTTTTCCATGTAGAAGAGAATGGTGATAAGTAAATTCAATTTCAATGAAGTTCAGTCGGTGAAAAATCGCTTTAATTACCTGAAAGTGCTAAGGAAACGGCCAAAACGTTATTTTTCAGAGTTCGCCTGGGGTAGATACCCCGGTTTGTCGTTCTAAGGTTAATTCAATATATGTTTATCGTCTATATTTCGAAATATCAAACGTGATGGTTTTATTCACTAGAAATATACAGCGAAGCTATGATACGACTTACCATTTCAAAAAAAGGAGAGATACGCGTACACAACAGAATCCGATTTCAATCACGAAGAAAAAACTCGGAAATTGACCAAATTAGTTGGTTTGAGAAAAACCAAAGAAAATGCGACACGTGTGAAAAATTTAATGCAAGTACCGTCCATAAGTTTAGCAAATGAATCTGAATCAGCACCTGGTTATTCCGGACGTAAGTACATTTTTAAAAGAACTACCTATTCAAAACGATTATTAAGCGAGCATCTGTGATGAAATAATACATTACAGTACGAGTCCGGTCGAACTTTTTCTGACGAGTGTGAGGTTGCAGCACGAGCCGAAGGCGAGTTTTGCAATCACACGAAATCAGAAGAAGTTTTCCCGTCGAGTATTGTACAAAATTTTACTTCAGGAGGTATGAAAATGGGGGTTTTAGCCACGCGAAGCGTGGCTAAAACGTCCAAAATCACACTGAGTGAAGTAAAATAAAACCCGGCAAAAACATTTCAAATGTCGAAAGTTACCGCCAAGTACAAAAATGGTTTCACCAGCCAAAAACTTAGAAGCATCATACTCTTTACCAGCGCCAGATTACAAACGTCATTTCTTTACACAAAATAATACAAAAACCTTGTACGTGAAATCAGGCAACAAAGCTAAGCACTCTCGCAGTTATTTTCATTTTTCAAATTATGTTTCCCGAATGCTGGTATGATGGAAATCAATGGAAAACTAATAGAAAATCATTCGTTACCTTCGACATAATAGCATATTGAAGATTATTTACTCACATAATAGCATATTGGCGACGGGAAATATTGCCTGAGGCAGTATCTCGTATGATGATACGAACTTGGCGGGAATAGACTGTCCTGAAGATTATCAATTGCACTCTTCTTTCGATTTATTCGTGCCAGTCACTCTGCGACGATCACACCCACAGAACTGTTGAGAGCATAATGAACGATTATTTAAACATCGTTTGCATTAATAATATTCATCATTGTGAAATGATACTAAGAAATAATAGTCATTCGTATGACAAGGACGCGAAAAGATCTCGTATTCGGATCATATAGAACTTTCAAACTCGTCATAAAGTTCCTCTATGTGCCTGTGTGCTGCATCCGATTGTTTTTTTTTTTCCAGATTTGGAAATGAGCAAACTTTTCCAACGCACTAGTGCTTGAGAAGCTCAACAAAGAGCGTGTTTTTGACAAAAGGTAGTGCAGAAATGAATGTTAGAAACGAGTAAATAATTCGTTGGAATTAATGTTGAGTTAAACATACCTATAGCGTGTTCATAGCGAGAACTAATAAGTCCATGAACGGTGGTTCTGGAGATTGGAATTTGAATTCAAATTTTGAAAAAGTGTTTGATTTCATTGTGCATCTACCATTCACCAACGTTCGCCTATGGTTATGACACCATGATATGCCGTAATACGCCACGGTACATATTCTGAACGTACCCATCATCGGTACACTATTGACCAGGGTAATGCTTATTGAACGTCTACCTTCCCGTGTGGAAATTTTCTTAGGGATACCCGATTATTCTGTTCTACTCACAGTAAATATGAATCTAAACGCATCAGTTTCTTTCGTTGGACAATAGTGAATATACTAAAGTATATTCGACATTGAAGGACACACTGATTGTTGATCGTACCTCACATTTCCGTGATTGATAATTTTCAGAACAATCTATGCCCGCTAAGTTCGTATCATAATACGAGATACTGCCTTAGACAACATTTCCCGTCGCCAATATGGTATTATGTGAGTGAATATTCTTTAATATGTCGAAGGTAACGAATGATTTTCTATTGGTTTTCCATTGATTTCCATCATACTAGCATTCGGGAAACATAATTTAAAAAATGAAAATAACTGCGAGAATGCTTGGCTTTGTTGCCGGATTTCACGTACGAAGTTTTTGTATTATTTTGGGTAAAGAAATGAAGTTTGTAATCTGTCGCTGGTAAAGAGTATGATGCTTCTAAGTTTTTGGCTGGTGAAACCATTTTCGTACTTGGCGGTAACTTTCGACATTTACAATGTTTTTTGCCGGGTATTTCATTCCTTTTTGTATATAATACAAATGGATCAGCACTAAAATGACTTCAATGTATTACACACATGAAGATCAACAATTCTCAGTCATTTGTCATAAAATGAAATTCTGTAGGTATTTTCGCGTTCGCGCAACACGCACGAGATATTTTATAAAACCATCAAAAGTTCTGCTCGTTCGCTCGCTGCGCTCGCTCACTTGATTGGTTGACGATTATCAACATACGAAAGCATTGAAATCAGATACAACTGCCAAGTACCTGTAGAATAATAAAAGTTTGGAATGGAAAAATTTATTCAAACTAAATAACGTTGTACTCGTTCGCTCGCTCACTCGATTATCGGCTTATGATTATTGGTTGAAAAAATAATTCGGATGAAGAAATTGAAGATGACAACATTTATCAAAAAATATTCACAACGAAAAAATAATTCAAACAAAATTTTAAACAAAAAATTTGGAGGTAGTGGTACTTGGTGGGCCTTTTGTAGAAACAGGACTATGAAATATCAATTGCGAACCATGTCAATGTCATGTGATAGCCATTCAAACATTGGCCCATCAACGTACCACGGACTCCAAATTTTTTGTTCAAAATTTTGTTTGAATTATTTTTTCGTTGTGAATATTTTTTGATAAATGTTGTCATCTTCAATTTCTTCATCCGAATTATTTTTTCAACCAATAATCATAAGCCAATAATCGAGTGAGCGAGCGAACGAGTACAACTTTTGATGGTTTTTTGTTGGGGTGATCCACACATTATTGGACTTGGCGAAAGGTTTTTGCACCAGAGGTGCTTTCTGGGGTTGATTTCACTACTTTTTGTAAAATTTTGCTTGACCACCTAATAATTGTGCTCACTCGCTACGCTCGCTCGGTTGTTCTGCACTATTTCATACCGCCCAAAGTCCCTCGATAAGCTGAAACGTCAATAGCACCGAACACGCGTGTGCTCATAATTTTCCCCAAGACTCAAATTTGTAGATGGACGCATAATGTACTTTCATTACGTTTGAAATTGTTCCATTACAATAATTCTTTATACCTACAACATCCAACCCTGCGTGCAACCCTCCTCCTTTCTCATCCGAGCTTGGGCCCGGCAATGGCGGAGTTACTTGCACCCAGGGTTAGGGTATGTTAGCATAGTAGTATTTCAAAATTTGAATATTATTAAATCGTCACATACTGTGTGTATGACAATTGTTCCGTCATATTTGTTAGCGTTAGCACCTCTGCAAAAAGAACATGTATGCATTCTTTGCATTTTTCATCCATTTCTGCTTCCTAATTTTATAATCATCGACATGTTGTCCAGCAAAAGTTCCATCTCGTAGCATGCAAGTATAATGTCCTTTTTCAATCTTCTGACCATGATGGAAAACAGCGCTATTGACTTTATATTTTTTCGCGCAAAAGACGGGTTTATCTGTAGGAACTTGTAACGTATTTATTTTTCCAGCATAGCCAGATAAATTCGTTGATTATTTTATGTTATTATTCAATATAGATTCAATGCTATTAACGGGATTCACTGATATAAAGAAGGTAGTCAGACGACGACGGACAAATAGACGTCACGAACGAGCAGACACAGAGACTGATAAATGACGAAGCAGTATTTGAAATTAGTGATCAGATACGTTTATTATTTATGAAAGCGAAAATCAAAGAAATATAGATCTGAGTCGCATTACAAAAAGAGGCGCAACGCTAGAAGAGATCCTCTTGCTGCACACAATAATTAAAGATGATATATAAAAAACAGAGATCACGTTGCAACTCGCAATCAGTCAGTCGAGATTAATATTATGTTCAATAGAAATCAGATAATAGTTTAAGTAGTACATAATCACACATAGCAAGTGAGTGTCAATGTATAGAATGATATTGAGTATCATGTGTAGACGACAATTTCGATGAATGAAAGTTACAGATAAAACAGGTGTAAACCGTAATACAGGTAATGGTTAAATAACGAGGCGCTTCATATGCTTGCGCTAAACCAGACGAAAAGTATCTCTTTTATATTAATTAAAACTCTATCGGCCTCGGCTTATACATATACGTATATAGACTATTTATCTTATAACTAGGTGATCGGTCGTCGACGCCGGCTCGAGGCGAAGAGGCGAAGAGAGAGATCATTTGTCTAATACTCCGATCATCTACGTTTCTCGGAAATATTCGTTATTCTTCGCCAAATTTCGATAATTGTGGGATTGGCTTTGTGTTTAAATTTAAGGCGCGTTCGCTCTTTTTTTTGCTTGGGGCCAAAGCAAGTAACAGAATGTAACCAGCTTCGATTGTCTTAATCGTGAAACCACAATCTTTGCAACGCCTTGTAGAGGTTAGCTCGTGTTTTACGATATTTCTCAAGTCGTCGTTTTTCCAAATTAGACTGGTTAAAAATTCCGGCGCATCCTGCTGAACGTTCAAAGTGAACTCTTCACCTGCAAGTCTCCTCGCATGAAAAACATTACCTGGTGATTGTAAATTGACGTAATTTTCAATCAAGATTTTCATGACGTCGTCATTTTGTTGATTCAGATAACAGTTTCTAATAGGTCTACTGTGAAAAAGACACTGTATCGTAGCGTTAGCATAACAAGAAACACCATCTGTATTCTGAAAACCTTTCACTCGCCATGTGTCGCTGGATGGTTTTTCCTCGATTGGTTCCTGGCATGTGAATAAATTTATTGGTAAAGACCATTTGCGGTCTTTAACTTTTCTCGCCCGTTTTTTTGAAACGGTCATCGCCATAAGGTCCGGTCGATATTGCTTTCTCAACCTATTGTACTCCAGAATAGCGGAATCATCTGCTAATACTGCATGCGGGTCGTAATTGATCAAGTGGGGTCCTCCTAAGGAAGTTACCCGCGAGAGGGCAACGTACACTTGTCCAATAGAAAATATAGAATTACCCGCATCGATCACGGCATTCTTCAAACTGAGACCTTGGCTTTTATGGATTGTAATTCCATAACTGAGGCAAATTGGAAACTGTCTTCGAATAACAAAAGCCCCTTGCATTGCCTCAAACTTTACGTCTACGCGCTCTATAACGTGTTCGACACCTGTCGTTGAGACAACTCGCATTGCTTCAACATCCTTCGTATTAATAGCCCGTGATACCGACGTGATTTTACCAATCGTACCATTCACAAGACCTAAAGTAACATCGATATTTCGTCTGATCATTACTTTTGCACCAATTTTTATAGTAATTAATTTGGCAAGCCCCGCAGTTCGAGAACAATCCTCGTCTGCCATATCTTTTTGACATATGGGGGGCAGTCAACAGTATCGTGGGCTATCAGTTCTATTCCTTCGCTTCGTATCTCGGCCAACATAGCTTCATTGAGAACATCACACATCCCACACGTGGGAAGCAGACAAACTGCTTCGTTCGGTAAATTATTTATGTATTCACATTAGACTGCCCCATTTTTTTTCTACCTCCCATATTTTACTTCTATCATTTATCCCATAATATTGATTCTCTCGCGATGTAGACCCTAAGAAATAATATTTAGAGGTAGCTCAACGTGATTTACGATTTCCCATTTGATTCACTCGACAAAACATCGATTCTAGGGTTCTACGGTGAATATCTATGTCCCGACTTATCAAATAGTCGAATAATTTTTGGAGTCAACTTAGTGATATACCACATGAGTATAGCGCTGAGCTCGCCAATGAACTGTATGTCCATGTTGCCTTCCCAAGCATAAAGAATTGCTGGGTTGTAGTCATTGATATCCACCTCCTTCTAATTTCGAGGGAGATCATACCGACGCCTGATACGAATAACAGCACATTTCAGATTCCGGGTGAAAAAGAGCACGTTTTAAATTCCGGGTGGAAAAGAGCACGTTTCAGATTGACTCGAATACTAACAAGTTTCAGATTTAGCCGAAAACTAGCACACTTCAGGTCGAGGCGAATATTAGCAAGTGTCAGGTGGGTTCAATATAAAATTATAAATCCACAATTATCCAAAAAAACTCGATTCAATTTTATCATCAAATGATTAATTTTTATAATGAACCCACCTGACACTTGCTAATATGCTAATTTTGTAACTTTTTTTACGAGTTCATTATATCCCCGCGAATATACCTGGGATTTTTCGAAGAGAAATTCGGACGCGGTTAGTTGCAAAAAATTGTTGAACAATTGAAAACCTACTTTTTGCGCTCTATTTCTTTTTCTGGCGGTCTTACAACAAAATGCTTTGTACAAAAAATGTTCGTCTCGTCGTCCCCGAAAAAATGAAACCTTACAAAGTCATTTATCTTCATTAGTTTAGCTGCAAAGTGCAATAGAAGAAGTTTTGTTGATATTTTATTTTTTGCCAATCATTCAACGAATTTTCAACATACGGTTACGAAACTCATACTGGATCTAGTATGAACTGTCCTCTAAAAGAATCTGCAAACTCGATAGGGCTATATGTTATAGTCTCGCAGAAATGAACGATTTACGAAAATCCGTAGAATCGCTCTCCTTATAAGGATAATGGGCTCACATCGTGCCGAAAAATCTGAGAGTCAGTTTTCGATATCCACTTTCGATATATGATGAAAAATAATTTTTTTGTCGAGAAAAAAGTACTCGTTTCGAGGAAATAAAATTTTTGCTTATAAACAAATGATAATATCTGCGTCAATTTTCAAGTACCCGGAAATATTTTGACAGAATCTGATAGGTCTTCTCGAGACGCTTTTTTTTTTAATTATCCCCTAATCTTCATCAGAACCGGAGATATGGACAGGTTTACTTGTTAATCCATAACTATTGGTCTAACCAATATTTTCGGATTAATCAAGTTCGTACGTATTGTTGAGACATTCGGGTATCATTTATGATTCGTCTCATATTTTGCCCGAGTATTTATATCATTGCTACGAGTGGTTGAATGCGGCCGCGGGGTATGAAATCGCACGGCCCGGCGGGTGAGTCGAGCCGGGCCGCGCGGAGTGCAGTGGTGGGGCGCGCTCAGCCAATCGCGGTCGACGTCGCACCGTTTAGTTAACAATTGGAATATCTCCCTTGAAAATTGTCGTACGAACTTGTTTTTTTTTTTTTTTTAATTGGGCTGTTTTTTTCTCACCAATCTGATGACGCTGTCCAAAATATGAGTTCATCGATACTTGTCGAATGAAATAGCGTTTTTTCTCGACCTTCGTCCCAAAGTTGCTATAAATAATTAAAAATTCTTCTCTGTGATTAGTTAATAATATTATAAGTATCAATCAAGCATAAAAATAGAAAATTTGGCATACCAGCGATCCACAAGCTCCCAAAAAACGTAGATTATAATATTCTTATCGCTACATTGTCGGCTGCAGAGAAAAAAAAATGAAAAGGAAAATGTCCGTATGCCAGGACAAAAAGGCTACTCGCAAAGCAGCTGTCCGACAGGAAATGGGGGGGGATTTAGGGACTGCAGGTATAAACCCGGCTGGGTCGAACCCTCTGTCTAGTCTGAGTCGTTGAACGAGTAAGTGCATCTGAATATTGTAGTGGCAACGAAATATAATTCTGAAGTGTGCAGAAAGTACGTCATTCTGGTAAGTGAGGATATTATGTTGTTACCATAACAGTAAATTATCAGCTAATTTAATTTCGATACTTATAGCTATACAAAACGGATATTCTTACACAATTTGAATTGAATTCAAAACTCACCAGTTTCTCATAACGTGATAAGACTCATGCAATTTCGATTAAAATATATTTCAGATTGGTATGAACTACAAACCAGATTGATCACAATGGCCGCAGAAAATTGTCTTCTCTGCGAGCAATCGTTGGAAGAAGGCGACACACTCTGGGTGGGCAAAAAAGCCATAGAATCTCTGACCAAAGCCAGCTATCAACGAAAAGATTCCAAACACAAAAAGTTTCTCGGCAAAGAAAGTTTCATTCTTCATAAGGCATGCCAAAAGAAGTATATGGGCAATTCCACCTCAAATCGGCCGAGAAATGACCTCGTATTTTTTGAATCGCTTGAAACTTTTTTTACTTGAAATCGACGTCAACAAGGTGGGACCGTATTTTTTCGTTGGTCCAAAAAAATTTTTTTACGCTAGTTATGAATTATCGCATTTTACTGTAAAAGTGGCGCGCGGGCGGCTTTGAGAATTAGTATCTCGGGTCCCCTTCACCGTACAGAGATGTTCCAAAACGTATTTAAAAGGCGATATAAGACACTTTTTGATAAAAATTTTCAACTTAAAAAAAAATACAGTTTTGTTGTTTTTTATAAGCAATCAAAATGTTTATCGATTTTTTTCGCAATCTAAGGCCATTTTTTAAATTCAAAGAAAAATACGATCGCATTCCTCATTCAATTCTGAAGATGGCAAATTTTTTAAATTGATGTAGCGATTTTTCTAAGTATTTTTTTTACAATTATTTGTCCGGCGCTGCGTCAGATTGCCGCGCCGCGCGCCTTGTGACTACCGCGTCGTACGGGGCTCGGCTAATGGCGTGGCGCCCGGCTTTCCATACATGGAATGACGCTGTAGTAGCAAAGCGCGCGGCGCGGAAACCTGACGCAGCGCCAGACAGATAATTGTAAAAAAAATACTTAGAAAAATCGCTCCATCAATTTAAAAAATTCGCCATCTTCAGAATTGAATGAAGAATGCGTTCGTATTTTTTTTAGAATTTAAAAAATGGCCTTAGATTGCGAAAAAAATCGATAAACATTTTGGTTGCTTATAAAAACAACAAAACTATATTTTTTGAAAAGTTGAAAACTTTTATCAAAAAGTGTCTTTCATCGCCTTTGAAACACGTTTTGGAACATCTTTCTACAGTGAAAGAGACCCGAGATATTAATTCTCAAAACCGCTCGCGCGCCACTTTTACAGTCAAATGCGGTAATTCATAACTAGTGTAAAAAAAAAATTTCGACCAACAAAAAAATACGGGTCTATTATTTTGACGTAGAATCCACGTAAAAAAAGTTTAAATCGATTCAAAAAATACGAGGTCAAAAAACACCTAAAATTGGCCGATTTGAGGTGGACTTGCCCATATCAATTCTGATTCCATCAAGGCATGCCAAAAGTCTGAAGAATCATCAATCATGCCTTCAAATACGCGTTCTGCTGGTCCGAGCGAATTCGACTTTGAGAATAATTGTGTATTCTGCGGCAAGGACGCTTCGGAATCATTTTTGACAGCTCAAAGAAAAAAGAAGACTACCGCAAACCGAGAGACTGTGCGTTTTATTACGCAGAAAGACGGTAGGGACAAAATTTTACAGGAAGCCAGCCAGACAAATTGGGTAATGAAGTGATAAACCGCATAGCTTCAACGCCGGATTTGATAACGGCAAAAGCTCGGTACCATTCGCTATGCTACGTGCGATTCTTCAAGAATCCGTGAACATCAACTGACAAAGAGACAGGACACACTCCGGAGATATTTGAACTCATCGAAAGATTTATAACGGAACATCCGGGTGAGCATCAGTTTTCTATGAAAAAAATTATCGAAGATTTTGAGGGAGAAGTTCCTAACACCCAATGGCTCAAACGACAACTATACGAAAAGCTTGGAGATGATATCATTATTACATCGACTCAAGGGGCTCAGCCAATAATTTCTCTACGTACCAAAAGTGATGCGTGGGTATAGATGTATGCAATGTTTTTTGTTAGTGAAAATTACTAAAATATGAGCGTGTTTTCTTCATTTTACCATTACTACCGAATTACTATTCTTTTCGGAGATTTTTACAACGCGTCTGTTGGAAAACGAGAATAATCACGGTAAGTGATGCTGAAAATTCAATTTCACCTAGATTTTCAGGTTCTACGGAAAAAGCATGTTACTTTAAAAAAAGAAACAAGTTCGTACGACAATTTTTAAGGGAGATATTCCAATTGTTAACTAAGCGGTGCGACGTCGACCGCGATTGGCTGAGCGCGCCCCACCACTGCACTCCGCGCGGCTCGGCTCGACTGACCCGCCGGGCCGTGCGATTTCATACCCCGCGGCTACATTCAACCAGTCGTTGCAATGAAATAAATACTCGGGCAAAATATGAGACGAATCGTGAATGATACCCGAATGTCTCAAAAATACGCACGAACTTGATCAATCCGAAAATGTTGCTTAGATCAATAGTTATGGATTAATAAGTAAACCTATCCGTATCTCCGGTTCTAATGAAGATTGAGGGATGATTTTTTGTTTAAAAAAAGCGTCTTGAGAAGACCTATCAGATCCTGTCAAAATATTTCCGGGTACTTGAAAATTGACGCAGATATTATCATTTGTTTATAAGCAAAAATTTTATTTCCTCGAAACGAGTACTATTTTCTCGACAAAAAAATCATTTTTCATCATATATTTAAAGTGAATATCGAAAACTGACCCTCAGATTTTTCAGCACGATGTGAGCCCATCATCCTTGAAAGGAGAGCCATTTTATGGATTTTCGCAAATCGTTCATTACTGCGAAACTATAACACATAGCCCTATCGAGTTTGCACATTCTTTTAGAGGACGGTTCATACTAGATCCAGTATGAGTTTCGTAACCGTATGTTAAAAATTCGTTGAATGATTGGCAAAAAACAAAATATTGAAAAAACTTTTTCCATTGCACTTTGCAGCTAAACTAATGAAGACAAATATCTCTGTGAGGATTCATTTTTTCGGGGACGACGAGACGAACATTTTTTGTACAAAGCATTTTGTTGTACAACCGCCAGGAAAAGAAATAGAGCGCAAAAAGTAGGTTTTCAATTGTTTAACAATTTTTTGCAACTAAACGCGTCCGAATTTCTTTTGGAAAAATCACAAGTATTGTAACTTTTTTCGTGTTTGAGATATCGAAGATATCGAAGATATCTCAAACTCTTGAGTTAGTGTAAGTGTCTTTTGCTCGGTATGTTTTTGAGACCTCTCTATCTAGTTTGTACTATGCCTAACTACGGACTTTAAGGGGGGGGTCTACTCGAATTTTACCGACTTCGTCGATTTTCTCGAATATCTCCAAAACGGGGCTATCAATCGACTTGTCCTTTCGGCAGTCAATGTTTGACGAGTAATGAGTTCGAACTGGTATGTTTTATCGGATGAAATCGTTTTTTTTTTTTTTTTTTTTATCGAAAAGTGTGGGCGTACCATTTATTTCGACTTATATCAAAGCCTACGCATCAAAAATGCAAAATCGGCCTCTGTAGCCCGATTTTTTATGGAATTCCGAACATAACGATCCAAAAACATCTTTGTTTCCGACAACGATGAAGGCGCAAAATGTCGAATACGATTTTGTGGTAATTTTCGCAATTGTCAAGGGCTGCGAGCGAAAATGGCCGCTCGCAGCTGTCGATATGATGCGTTGGTTCCCAGAACGACCGTCAGATGTCGCCGCGCGCGTCATTCTCGAGCTTCTCCTTTTACCACCGCTGTTACGTTGGTACACCTGGTACCACGTGACTCGACCCGCAGTCCGAGATGATTTGAACGTATATTTACAATACTCTTCAAGGATTTCTCCAACATCTCGGTAAGTAAAAATATTAAATAATCAATCTGAAATTGAACAATTTGTTTACTTATTTCCGTTATTCCATCATTTTCAATATGGTTTTTTACTACAATTATATAAAATAACATGTAAATAGTTGTACTGTAGTATATCATATATAATTCAGTACTTTACGTTCCTCGCATTATACAGCTATCCATTATAGACAATTATATAAAAATACATAAGATATATGGTTTATACATATTATATGACGATGGTTAGTAGAATATTATTATCTAAAGATTCGTTTGAAATAAGTGTAAAAAAAAAATCTGTCAGAAAAGTCTGCTCTCCTTTTCAACCATGAATTACCCGTACCCGATTCCCCAGTAACATTGTTTTTTTTTTTGTTTTTTTTTTAATAAACACTTGTTATTTGTTCGCAAGTTTTCTGAACACTTCAAAAATCTGAAATACAGCATAATCATTCAGGGTGTACACGCAATTTCCATTTCCAGATACCAGACATTTTTCATCAGTTGCCGCCGACCAACATTTCATAATATTATCAATGCTATCTAAAATCCTATTGATAAAGCAACTAAACCGAAGCACGTATGTCTTTTGATAGATTGTTCGAAGCACAACGAGTTGCCTTTTCATTTTCTTTTTTCTTCTGAATCTATAGGTGTAATGAAAAAAAATGTAGCTAGGCTTGTTGATAAAAAACAAAAACAAATTGGAATTTTGTGAAACTCCATCTTTGCTAGGACTTCTAGATAATGTGATCATTATGTTGACTGAGGATTTATCGAAGCTAGTCGTCGACGTTCTCAGAGATTGGTGATCGCAGATGCTCTACAGGGGATGCTGTCTCTTGCTCCAATTGAGAAAACGTACAGTAATGTTCATCGATGGTGTCCCCGTGGCTCACTATTTTTCCAAGCCTTATTTTAAATCAAATTTCCCTTCTACAAATATTTTATTTGCCCATAACCAGTGGAAAATTCAGATCATTAGGAATATGACAGATGCGAGGTGGATCAGACTCATGAAGTAAGCCACTGGTCATGGGCAAATAAAATATTTGTAGAAGGTAAAGTTAGATTTAAAAAAAGGCTAGAAGAAATAGCGAGCCACGAGGACACCGTCGAAGAACATCACTGTACAATCGACTATCCTTGGTCTCTTCGTCGTCGTTCTCACTCTTACTTTGAAATGCTTGCGATAAATCTCTTGCGACCTCCAAAGGCCCTCGGTCGAGGCTCAGAATCATCATCTGTATAGGATAAAAATAATATCTATGTCAATTTCTTTATAGCTTATACGTTGCAGGTAAAGTAAAAACTGAAATAACATACACTCATATGCGTTCTGCCAACACCGTCATTGCAATCGTCCTCAAAAGATTTTCCACTTACTCTATCACCTTTCCTGTGATTATTCGACGAGACTTCCTCGACCTCACAACTGTCACTTGACGTCTGATCTTTCCCTGTCGTTGCGACCGCTGTCGAAATTCTCCTCCGACACCTCCTACGTCATCTGTCAAATAAGTAGATTTACAGTTTCAGAATAAACAGATGGAAACGAATCGAACTCATGACATGAAATTATCGAGGAGGGTAACTCTGCTCTTTGAATAAATCGGATGAAATTTCATTTTCAATTCCAAAAAATTAAATCACAGACATGAATATTTAGCGACATAATTCTACAGAATTGTCCCCTCTATTCTCTTATGACCCAACCCAACCTCGTAACTCAATACATGAGATACGTGTAGTAAACAACGCCTCTGGATAGAGATTTTCCATCGCGAGGCTTTTCTCACAGCTTTGTTAGAAAATACAACAACAAAATATTACCTGTTCGGGAACTCTTCGCTTTCCTTGTTTGAACGCACAACAGTAAAAATGAGGTTTGAAAAATCTGATGAGCACGATAAGGAGGCTTTCGGGGTCGCTGAATTTGGATTTGATAACAGAATTTCAAAATTTTGAAGAGCAGATTCAATATAGCGGATTAAAAATTTGAACAATTGAGCCACACAGAGGAATGAAATTCGAAGACCCCCCTTTTAATGGACACCCTTATATATATCTATTGCAACGCAAAGGTTTTTCAGGGCTAGGGTGAACCCGTCCTTGTTGCACTTCGGCGTCAGTACGTAATATAAAATAATTAATAAAAGCTCGATTTGGGCGCCAGACGTAAAAACGTCACTTGAAATATAACAAATATAACAAATACTAAATCTTGACGGCGGAAACGTCCAGTTAGCTCAGATTATTTAACGGTAGAGGGGCAGGGTTGTCAAATTAAACAAGAATAATTAACATTTCATATCTGATTGATTTATTTAACAAAATAATACGGGATAGAAATCTAGGCTTACAAAATTATCGTTGTGACTCAGATTATTTCGGGAATATCGGGACTAGATCACAAATAATATTCACAGAGAATATAATAGAATAATAGTAAAACTATCAAAGCAGTGCAGCACGATATAAACGAAATACAATAGTAGATTTAACGGGAAAACATCATACGATAATTATAATAATCAAGCAGAATAAATCAGATCAAATACTAAGAACTAAGAAATATAAATTAAATATAACAAAATGCTTGCTTCTACGCTCGCTATCTCCAGAAATTAGTTACAGGTCGATTGCTATCATTTATTCGATATTTAAGAAAAGAATAGAAGTGACTAAACTCTACAACATGCTCTAAGCAGCGTGAGATAAAGAAAGAATAGATTAAGTGAAGAAAACCCACAAATAGACGCTAAGCACGAGTTGACTCGGGAATCCGTTTTTAATAAGACAAAATACTAATTACTCGGGACGAAGTCTGAGACTTACGTGCCGTTATCGTGACCTACGTCACACCAAATATAATATAATATAATATAATATAATATAATATAATATAATATAAGACAGACTAGAGAACTAAACGGGATTCGTGAGCGAACTCGTGGTTTTACAGAAAATAGGTCTTACCTTACTGATGAAATATAAACGGGATATCACTTATAAATTATAACGTCACTTTAGTGTTCGTATGAAAGATAGAATATAATATAATAACTCGGGATAAATAGAATAGCACAGAATAGAATAGATTGAAGAAAATAGAATAAATATGAAACACTATAATCGGGACACTCGGGAGTTATCGGGATGTAGCTGCAGACGTGAAGACGGACAAGCGTAGAAGTAGGCTGAGTCCTGTGTCGTCCTACGATTTATAGCCTCGGGATTTCCATGCGGTCGAGCCGATCGTCGAAGGTAATTAAGACGACGAATCAGGTGTCGAGTACAGTTGGACATAATTTCGGGAACACCTTGTCCAATTCTGCCTGATATTTGAATATTAGTCCAGGCGTGTAGCTAGTTGGATGGTATGGCGGGAAGCTTTAAATGTAGTAGACGGGACTTGACGATTACTTTCCTTTTCTGTCTTTTTCTGTGCTCTGGTTTGCGTCTCGGGACTCCTCGGGATCATCGTCGGGACGAAATGCACCCTCCTAGTTGCGCTTTTACTGCAAAAACTGACCAATTAGAGGATCTGGCGGAAGTTCTGATGCCCCAATAACCGGATCTGCATCCAGATTTTCCCCATGAGCGGTGCGGAAGGCTTACAGGCAGGCCTGCATCACACGATTGCAATTCTACAATCGGGACCTTTCGTGGGTAACCACGATAGCGGGACGAAGACGAGAAAGTCGATGATTCGGTCTAGCTCGACTCTAGGTCGATAAGTCTTGGACAACGGGAAGCTTTTGTTGGGTTACTTTTGTGTTTTCGCCCTGCTCTATTCGACCATTGCCTAGACGTCCAGAATTAGTTGACGGGAGGTGGTCCAGCACCAGGCTGAGTAGTCTACGGGAACGGGAGAAATGACTCAGTGAGTCGTCCTTATTCGACCTTTCCGGCGGCCTCCACCAACAAGAGCGTTGAAGAAGAAGACGGGAATCAGTAGTTCGGGAAAGACCTCGGGTTAGACGTCGGATGAATCCCTCGACGTCCTTGCGTAGTCTTCCCGAGCATCGACAATTTACAATATTTCATAGAATAAAAAGAATAAATGACAGATAACATGAGCAATAATTAGAATAATATTATGACCTACGACCTGGCTATCTTCTGGAGCTGTCCGTCCTCACGTCTTCACTGTTTTCCGTGTCCCGAATGTGACAGTTGCAAAATGCAACGTCACACTATATATATTTATATCAATTATACATGATTGAAGATTGAAAAGACAAAAAGCATTGCGATAGGTACACACTTGTTTCTAAAATTGACTAATTTTAATATTTAAAATACAATTACAAAATTTACAACGTCTCAAGATCTTTACTTATAATTAAAATTATATTCATTAATGTGTATATTATATTATATTATGTAATATGTACGTGTTAAGAGGCGTTTACCGGTGATGTTTTCCGGTCGGTAAGTCACATATTATCGAGTAGTGCACTATTTGCGTGCAATAATCAAAATTTGCGTGAAATAATCATTATTTCACGCAAATCGATGTGACTGCCATCTACCGTTAACACGTACGTATTACATAAAATAGTATACGATACTAGTGTGGCTGTTCGAGATTAGTAGCAGAAGAAAAAAGGTTCATTTCCTTCCGCTACCCGAATCTGAAACGTGAGGATGTCGCTTTTCCAGCAGTCCAGAGACAGCCGGATAATTTCAGCTGTGGAGTATTCTCGGCAGCTTTTGCTACAACGGTAGCTTTGGGAGGATACCCATCTCATAATGTATACTCCACGGACGTAATGGTGTTGCGAAATCATCTCTTCAAAATAATACAGAGCAAAAAATTATCTGCCTTTCCAAGCGCGTAGTTCACAGCGCATCGGTGCAGTTTACAAACTGAACAGATTTCTCATAATTGCGTGAAGAATTGTTTCGCGTTATGCTCTATTACTCGGATCTGTTAGTAAAACAGTTCGCTGCTCTTCGAACGCGGATCCAACAAGTCACAGTTCGCCGCTCTTCGGACGCGGGTCGAACAAGTGACAGTTGACAGTTCGCCGCTCCCCGCGCAGAAATTTGTACTGGCATGCCAGGTTACTGTCCAGAGCCAGATAGGACTTCACTGGCTAGCGTGACCTATACAGGCTCTGTCTAGCTATTGGCCAGACTAGCTATAATCTGCCATTACTGGGCCAACACTCTCCAGCATTGATATATCGCTGCTCTTCAGAAACTGAGTCTCCGTGCTGTATACTATCAAGATTTCTTCTCTATCTCTCTCTCTGTCTCTCTCTCTCTCTCTCTCTCTCTCTCTCTCTCTCTACGTGAGTACTGCTACACGCTATCTGTTTCTACTCCTAACTTTTGCGCTGTTACTGCCGGCTTCTGCCTTCGGGCGTCTTTTTCCAGCTCTCTTTGCATGCGCTCTATTGCAATCTTACCACGGGCCCTTCTTCACCTTGGCATTTTCTCTCTGCGCCTGGAATTTCCTGATATTGTGGTCTGCTTTTGGCTGGGTAACATAACCTCCAACTCTTCTCCTGCCCTGCTGCGCATGCCCGACTCCATATCGACGCCTGTCAATATTCATCGATTATCGATCGACTCCGACGGACTCATCTGCGCCTGCCCAACTGTCTCCGCCCACCTGATGTGACGTGTCTGCCTGCTGGTCTTCTGCTGCTGTGCTGCGCGCTTGGCTGTTTACAACTCTCAGCTGCTTCGACGTCGGTCAAGGTGCTTGCTTCTTTATCATGCCGGGCGAATTTAAATTTAAATGCTCCTTCTGCGGCAAGCGTATAGCCACGAAAGCCATGCGCTGCTGCTCTTGTCAGCTTTCCTATCATCCAGGCTGCTGTTCCTCCAAATTCCGCCGCGAGAAAGTCAAATCATGCTGCCCCGGGGCGTTGATGGAGGATATTTCGCGTGACACTGGGCCTTCGCCACCCTCTCCTTCACCTACGTGTAGTGTTCGCCCTGCTGCGCCCACTCCGGTAGACTTAAATACCCTACCATCGGGATCGGTGGCTGCCGTGCTCACCGTTGACGCACTGTCATCACGTTTGGATGAGCGCTTCGACCTGCTCGCGGGGCGGCTTGCTCTCTTGGACGTCTTAGAGAAGCGCATCTCTGCCGCCGAGGCTCGTATTCTGGTTCTTGAGAATGACAATCGTGTGCTCTCCCAGGACATTGCTGCGTTGCGTACTGCTCATCATGCCGACCTAACTGCTGTCAACGCTAATGCGGCTCGCGTTGCGGAGCTTGACGAGCAATGCCGTCTCGTCTCATCCGATGTCGTCGCGCTCAAGCAGGCCCAACTCGATCAGCGGGCCGCTCAGCCTGTACGCGGTCAATTCTCCGCTTCTGCCGAGCTTATCATTTCGGGTGCGCCGTGCTCTTCGCCTGATTCCATCCCGTCTATTGTTAATCGGGTGGTTGCCTCGTTGGGCTCCAGTCTTGCTGACGGTGACGTTACTGCTTCCCGATTCCTAGTTACTCGCGATAGAGCTCGCAAAGCGTCTCCACTGCCGATTGTCGTCAAGCTCCGTGATCGTTCGGTGCTCTCGCGTCTTATTGCGGCCAAGAAGGCCAAGGGCCATCTGTCGTCGTCGGATCTCGTTCCGTGTCCTGCGGGCCCGGCCAACACCATCAACCTAAATGAGGCTTTGCCTCCGGATGTTTACAAGCTCCTAATTGCAACTAAAGCTGCTGCTAAATCCGCTGGCGTTCGTTTTGTTTGGCACTCCGACGGTGTCATCTTCACACGGAAATCGCAGGGTGCACCTGTTAAGCGCATCACTTCATCTGCGGATCTTGCTCGTCTCGCGTCCGTTTGACGGTGTCTTCAGCCGCCGGCTCCTGGCCAGCCTTCGCTTTCCGGTGCGACGGCCAGCGTTCCCACTTCCGGTAGCTTGCCTCGTCTTAGTCTTTGCCATCTCAATGCCAATTCCATCCGTGGTCACATCGATTTACTTCGCCTTCGCTTTTCGTCGCGCTCCTCTCATCTCATTGCCGTCAGCGAATCGTGGCTGCATGCGCAAATCCCGGATGCTGTAGTCTCGCTACCGGGATATTCCATCTTCCGCAATGACAGGGTTGGTAAGATTGGGGGCGGGGTCGCGTTGTATGTTTTACAATCCCTTCGCGCCAAGCTGCTCGCCGTCTCTCCGGGACCTTACAGTTGCAGCCCTGAATATCTTCTCGCGGAAATCTGTGCTCCTCGCTCGCCGCCGTTTCTGGTTGGGGTCGTATATCGTCCTCCGAAAGCCGCTAACCTCGCTGCCTTCGAAGCGGACTTTGATCGTATTAGTGTAGACTATCATCTCTCTGTAATTTTCGGGGATTTTAACGCAAACCAGCTGAGCCAGTCGTACGATGCCGACAATATCCGTGAGTTCTGCTCCTCCCGGGCTCTTTACTTGGTGCCCTTCTCGGCCACGTGTCACACGCATACCTCTGACACGCTTCTAGACCTATGTATGCTTAGCGATCGGAGCATGCTTCAATCCTTTGATCAGTCCTCTGCGCCATTCATTGCGGGTCACGATCTCATTTCGATTAATATCTCGGTTACCGCTCCTCCGCCTCCGCGTAAGACTGTCAGGTCTCGCTCCTTTCATACTTTCTCGGTTGACTACTTCAGGCAGGATCTCGCGGATAGCGACTGGTCGCTGTTTGAGGCTTGGGCCCCCGTTGATGATCGGCTTTCCTGTCTCCAGGACAATATGACTGCTGCCCTCAACAAGCATGCTCCTTATGTTTCTCGCGTCTTCAAACCCAGTAGGCCACCGTGGATTACCCCGGAGCTTCACACTCTTACTCGAGCTAGGGACTCTCTGTATCGGTCATATAAGCGCTCCCGGTCACATGCTGCTCTTCTCCGCTATCGAGAAGCTAGGGACGACCTCCATAAGCGTATCTCCACGGTTCGTGCTTCGTTCTATGCTGATCGGCTTTCTAGCATTCAGACGCCGCGCGTTCTCTGGAAGGAGCTTCGGGTCCTTGGTATCGCACCGGCTCGGGCTAACAGCTACGGTGATTTTGCGGTGGATGACCTTAATCGTCATTTTGCAGCTGTCTCACAGTGTCCGTCGTCGGTAGCTGAAGTTGCTGAATTCTTCGCGACTTTGCCGCCTCCGACCTACAGGGACTCTTTATTTTACTTCTGTGATATCTCTCCCGCCGCATTTCTCCGAGCCCTCGATCATTTCACCTCACAATCGCGAGGCTTTGACGATCTGTCGCTCCGTGATGTTCACCTAGCACTGCCGGTTATTTTTCCGCACCTCTTAACTCTCTTCAACCAATCTCTCTCTGCCGCTGTCTTTCCGGAGGCCTGGAAACGTGCACGTGTACTGCCGCTAGGCAAGGTAAAGTCACCCACCTCTCTCGACCAGGTTCGTCCTATCTCCAACCTCTGCCTTTTATCGAAGGTTCTTGAGCGCATCGTCCACGAGCAAATCTCTACCTATCTTGAAAGTCGCCACCTTCTCGATTCGCGGCAATCCGGCTTTCGCCGTGGCTTTAGCACGCAGACTGCTCTCCTCAGGTTGACCGAGGATGTTCGAAAGGGTATTGATGGCCGTAGTCTTACCATTCTGGTTCTCTTCGACTTCTCCAAGGCCTTCGACACAATCCCGCATGCAGCCCTGCTTAGTAAACTTCTCGACCTGGGCTTCTCGCAGCACGTCGTTCAGTGGATTGCCTCCTACCTTCAGGGTAGGACGCAAGCAGTTGCGTCCCCGGATGGCGTTCTCTCCTCATGGGTGAATCTCGGTCTGGGCGTTCCGCAAGGTTCCGTTTTAGGTCCGCTATTGTTCTCGTTATTCATCAACGACATCCCTGCGGTTTTGAGGCACTGTAGCCATCTGGTTTATGCAGACGACCTGCAGATTTACCTTCACTTCCCGTTTGCGAAGGTTGCGGACGCTGTCGCCTGCGTCAATGAGGATGTTCAGGCTATCCTGGACTGGTCTCGATCGTCATCCGCTCTGGTCGTCCCAGCTACTTGAGAGACCTCTTTGTTGTTCGCCCAGCCACCGCCGACCCTGCCTTAATCCCACCTAGGCGTGTAAGGAGCGATTTCTTGACCCCTCGGTTTTCCACCGAGGCCTTTCGGCGCTCTTTCTCCGTGTCTGCGATTTATTTCTGGGAGTCCCTTCCATCTGATCTCCGTGCTGCTCGTACGCACTCCATTTTTAAATCTCGCCTGCGGCAGCACCTCTTTGACACTGAGTTTACTCGCTCCTCCTAGTCTCTCCTTCGCTTATCTTCTTTCAATCTACTCTCTCGCGCTCTCTCTTGCTTATTATGATTATTCCTATTATTTCTATGTTTTCACCTTTATTTTATATTATCTTTTTCTTTTACTTTACTTTATATTTCTTTTACTTTATACTCTCTTGCTTATTATTATTATACCTATTATTTCTATGTTTTCACTTTTATTTTATATTATCTTTTTCTTTTACTTTATATTTATTTTTATGCTTACTCTGTACCCTTTTTTTTTCTGTTCTCCTTCCGTTTACCGCGCATGGCCTATTGTAAATGCGCGGTATTCTTATCCAATATTGTTATGGATAAAATAAACCTATCTATCTATCTATCTATCTATCTTAATGCTGCAAAAACGTATGCGATGATCCTTGGCAGTGGCTCTTATGTGTCCCGTCTTGAGTTGGATCTTCTACCTGCCGTCTGCCTCGATGGCCATCCCGTGCCCTATCTGGATTCTGTGCGCGATCTTGGCGTGATCCTCGATTCCAAACTTTCGTGGGCTGCACAAGTCAATGCTATTTCTAATCGCGTTCATGGCACCCTCAGGCAGCTTTCTGCTTCGCGCCGCTTGCTCAGTCGTGATCTGCGTAGGCTTATGGTGGTCACGTTAATATTTCCGCTATTTGACTACTGCTGTGTGGTTTTCGCTGACCTCTCCGCGGGCCTCGATACGAAACTTCAGCGTCTCTTCAACACCTGCGTCCGTTTCGTTTGCGGTGTACCTCGGGATGCGCATGTTTCACCGTATCGGAGGGAACTCGGCTGGCTTCGCGTGAAGGACCGGCGGCTCTACTTTCTGCTTTCTCAACTCTTTGTTACCCTGCGATCTGGGCGACCTCTCTACTTGCGTGAGCTTTTTGTTGATCGGGATCGTGGTCCAGCCGATGGCCACCCCTCGCGTGCGCCTAGGAGTGCGTTTGTTACGCCGTGTTCTCGCACCAATGCGCTCTTCAACTCTTTCACGGTCGCAGGCGTTCGACATTGGGAGTCTCTTCCTGCCGCGCTCAGAACTGCGCCCACGCTCGCCTCATTTAAGCATGGGCTCTTTGCACACCTGCTTGGTACTGAGGACGCTCGTCCTTAGCTCTCTCTCTCTTTTTTCCTTCTTTCTTTCTCCGGCTTGCGTCTGTTAGTTTTAGTCTCTAGTCTTACTTCTACTAGCTGCTAAGTACTCTTGTATATTCTCTCAGCCAAGATGCAAACCTTTGTAATGCATTGCGGCTCGTTTCTATTGTCTAATATTGCTATAGACATAAATAAATTTCTATTCTATTCTATTCTCTCTCTCTCTCTCTCTTCTTTAAAGACTTATCGTTCTTTTCGAGCATGTAGTCTAAGATTTCTTCTCGGTATTGTGTATAATATCATTATTCCATTTGATCCTTCGTTGGATTTTCGAGTCTGACCTATATCAGGACCATATTTGTGAGTTTTTTTTTGTTCACATGAGAAATCCAGAATTGAAAGAATATTGATAGATCCGTACATCGTTTAGATCGCCGACATAACCTCAATCTGACCGCACAGATTATATAAGTAGTTCTTCTTACGATTTTTTTATATTATTCTAGAATAATTGATACAATGGATGAAAAGCGCCGACAAACGCTGAAACGTGTACGGAAACATCGTATGGTGCACAAAAATAGTAATGCTCCACCGTGTCGACCGTTGTTTGATGACAGTGACTCCGAAAACAGCTTCGAAAGTAAAAGTTTGTGATAGACCTATGTATTTACGAGTTATCAGTGAAATCAAATTTCTGTTGCCTCTATCATCATAGAAATAACAATTACAGGTGTCAGACAAGAAAGTAGTAGTGGTAGAAATTCCGAAGAAGATATACCTGAGGATTGCAGTCTTCATCATCCTCTGGAGCAACATGAAGAAAGTAGTGGATCTAATCAAAGTACTCATATTGACGAAGGCGAAAATTCAGCACCAGCAAGTGCCACAGATGAAAATAGCATAGAAAGCAGCACTCATAATGAAATGACCGATAGTAGTTCTGACTATGAACACGAATATAACGAACTTCGGAGATGGGCAATTGCAGAATGTATTAGACACTCTCAATTGGACGGGCTCCTTTTGATTTTAAGAAGAAGATTGCTTCCCGATCTTCCAAAGACTGCAAAAACTTTCCTCAAAACAACAACTGTAGTGTATGATATACGAGAAATGGAAAATTGTGAAGGAAAAACAGGACAATTCGTATACTTCGGCATAGCTAAAAAAATGCGAGAATGTGTCAACGAAGAGGTGCACATTGGTGATACCATTTCGCTGCAAATAAATGTAGATGGGGTGCCTCTCTTCCATTCAAGTAATATGCAGCTGTGGCCTATTTTATGCAAAGTTGTGCACGAGCCGGACATATACAAACCGGTACCAATAGCTGTATATGCAGGTTCGACAAAACCGAAAAGCGCTAACGATTATCTCGCTGAGTTTATAGCAGAGATGAACCAACTGTCAGCAGATGGTATCAATATAAACGGTAGACTGTTCCAAGTGAAGATCCAAAGTTTTATATGCGATACGCCAGCTAGATCTTTTCTTAAATGTGTGAAAGGTCATACCGGATTTTATTCATGTGAACGATGCGAGGTAAGAGGATGCAGAACTGGCAGATGTTCGGTATTTCCTGATACCGATTGCCCAGCCAGAACTGATTTCTCATTTAGAAGACAAAGTCAACCAGAACATCACAATGGTGTTTCACCGTTGCTACTTTTAGAGCCTCCGATAGATCCAGTAAATTTTTTTATTCTGGATTGGATGCATTTGTGTTGTCTTGGAGTCATGAAAAAACTTCTGAAGGACTATTGGCTGTTTGGCAACCTCCATTTGAGATTAGGTCGTAGAAGTCGAACTGAACTTTCTCGCAGAATGGAGTGCTTGAAACATTTAGTAACTTGTGAATTCCAACGTAAACCAAGAGCTGTAGTATTTATAGCAAAGTGGAAAGCCACAGAACTCAGATTTTTTCTATTATATTGTGGGGTGGTTGTCTTGAAAAATATTCTGAATAAAAGGCTGTATAAGCATTTTTTATTATTTCATGTGGCATGTAGAATCTTATGTTCCGAAGATCTAGCTTTAAAATACAATGGGTATGCCAAGATGTATCTCAAAACATTTTTCTTGGTTTTGCGAGAATATTATGGGCCAGATTCACAAGTTATGAATGCGCACAACTTAATTCACATGGCCGATGATGTTAAGAACATAAAATGCTGCCTTACAAAAGTAACAGCATTTCCTTTTGAAAATGCACTTGGTCAAATGAAGAAGTATGTTCACACAGCAAATCAACCGTTAGCTCAAATTTGTCGCCGGCTTCACGAACAATCCTCCATAGAAACTATAAAACCAATTCTACCACAGTATGTGAAGGTGCTCAAGCAACTCAGTGACCTCCGAATTGATATGAGAAATCAGAGATCAATTCTGAAACTGAAATTCAAGGGTCAGTACGTGCTTTCGGTCACTGCTCCAGATAATGTGATTCTTCTCAAAAATGGCAGTATTATGGCCATCGATCACATGTCGTACCCTGACGGATCTCCAGAGGATGTTACAATACATGGCAAAAGATGGAAAATCAGAGAGTCGCTGTTCACATATCCATGTGATTCTAAATTACTGGAAGAATGGGTACTTGAAAACGAACCATCTGCATCAAGAATCACGTGCCCTATTAGGCACATCAAGCGAAAAATGATAATACTATGCTTACACTCAGACAATGCCAACAGGAGAAGTAAAACATATGGAATATCTCTGTTACATTGACATAAGGTAAGAAAATTTCAATCTTTCTGCTCCCAACATGACATACCGGGAATATACATGGAAACGCTTCATAGGGAAGTGAAAATGTCTGCATACAGGCAACTCAGTAGTCACTCAGAACTCAAGCGATTAGGTTTTATTTCGCATATTGCGTGCCCATTGGCTACGTGAAGATAAAACCTAATCGCTTGACTTCTGAGTGAGTTCTGAGTTGCCTGTATGCAGACGTTTTCACTTCCCTATGAAGCATTTCCACGTATATTATTATTTCCTATTGTATACTCATTAGGGTGGCGAAAAAAACCGACTATTTTTTTTTCTTGAGTCTCTTAGGAAAAAAAGTTAATTCATCACGTTTTAAGGACCCTCTCCAAAAATCAGCTCAAAAAAAAAAAAAAATTTGGGGGTCGCTCACGATTTTTGAAAATTCCAAAAATAGTCAAAATTCGATTTTTTTTTATTTTTCAATTTTTTTTCTCGTTACGGTAAAATTTTGTAGACGAAAAAAAAATAAGTTTCTGAAATTTTTAGCTCAAAATATTCATTTTTAAAGGTCGCTCATAATTTTTTTTAATCTGTGAATGCATTGATTTTGATGTTTTCGAGTGATTTTTATATATTCATATTAACACTTAATCCAATGTTTTTTTTCTAATTATTAAGTGTTTGGTTATTTTATCCATCTCGTGATCTATTTTTATCGATAACCTTAGTAATTGAAAGAAAAACATTGGATTAAGTGTTAATATGAATATTTAAAGGTCGCTCGAAAACATCAGAAGCAATGCATTCACAAATTAAAAAAAATTATGAGCGACCTTTAAAAATGAATATTTTGAGCTAAAAATTTCAGAAACTTATTTTTTTTTCATCGACAAAATTTTACCGTAACGAGAAAAAAAAATTAAAAAATAAAAAAAAATCGAATTTTGACTATTTTTGGAATTTTCAAAAATCGTGAGCGACCCCCAAAAATTTATTTTTTGAGCTGATTTTTGGAGTAGGCTCCTAAAACGTGATGAATTTACTTTTTTTCATAAGAGACTCAAAAAAAAAAATAGTCGGTTTTTTTGCGCCACCCTAAATTACTCATACAATAGGACTACTCTACATTGTTGCCAAACCTAAGAATCCTTTAGATCTAAAGAATTTTTACGTCCCATAACAAAAAACAAAAAAAAAAAGGAAGCTTTTTTTTTTTTAGGAAAGTTGTCAATTCTTGAATAAATAAAGAAAATGTATACAGTCTTGTGAAGAATTTGTACAATTTTCTAAATTCGTTTCCGGGTTCGTCTGGGTAATCACATGTGTTTTCTCAATTTTTTTTGTGTTCATTGACATCAAAAACGTAATTAAATTCAAATTCCTACAAGAAATGTACCAACTGAAGAAATCTAAAGAGATTTCAAACATTTCCTAAAAATTTTTTCGTTTCGAAGGTTGGCAACACTGACTATAACCGTGAGGCCGGCGTCCCACCGTCCGGAATAAATACCGCCGGAACGGCCGGTAGCCAATGGCTAAGATTTTCTGTTGGATCCTTCATTGATGATTGGCTACCGACCGTTCCGTCCGGATGTATTCCGAAGCATGGGACGCCGGCCTGAGTACCACGCTGTTTGATCGAGATCGCAGAACTTGAGCAGCTAGGTGGACCATGTGCTAGAAAACGAAAATATATCTTTACAAAGCTATCGTAAATTTCAACAGGTAATTATTTTGTAATAGATATTTTGAAAGGAATCTGTAAATAGGATCGATATGATAACTTGAGTACCGAAAGATGCGATCGTCGTTTGGTATAACCGTTGACCGGGATTTCTTTTAATTGTTCTTTACAACGCAACATTGATAGTTGCAGTAGTTCTAAGAACCCTGAATATTGGAGGAAAATATATATCATTACAGGATTCATAGTATAAAGACGCGTATACAAAATACATACATCCTAACCACAAAATCAACCGCGTGTGACTCTTGGGGCATTCCATAACATTTCGGCCTGCCGTGACCCCTACAATTTATAATTTTTGGGAAATGTGGGAGCGCCAAATATGTGTGACATGTAGCTTTTTTCGTTGTTATCTATGGAAGATTCGTTTGATTTTAGTAACAATGGCTGCGCAACATATCAAGGCGTTTCAATTACTTGATTTTGTAACGGGTAATAAAAATAGAAAAAAACCATTGATGATAGAATGTGTACCATCGCAATGGATTTCCTTCAACCCATCAATTGGAAAATGTCAATGTAAATTCATGCCTCCTCCGTACTCAGAAGAAGACACCGAGCTAGTAGATACGCTAGTGAAGCAACAAGGTCATCCTCCAGAATCTTGGCCGACATATACTGTTAACCTCAGGGGCCATGCAAGTAAGTAATTGATTATTGTTTGTTTCTAAAGAGATGGTACTGAAACTTTGACAAAAGCGTATTTTCATTTCACTAAAACTGAAAAAGGTTCTATTTAAAATGGCTTCCTGCAATTTTTAGATATCAGTAGGATGTGTATCGAAAACAAAATTCCAACCAGCTGCGATGAAAGTGCATGCCCATAAGACCTTTCGCAGAAAATTCCCTGCATAGAGCTGTGAAAGGTTCCTGCGCATACACTTTTATCGCAGAAGATAGACATTTGTTTCAATACACATCGCGTGACTAATGGAAGAAGGTCGTAAGCGCCAAAAAAAAAAAATTTCTTTCTTTTGGTGGCAAAATCTTTTTTATGCGATATAACATCTTTTGTGCATATCTGCAAAAAAAAAAGAAATTTTTGGTGCTTGTTACCATATAGCATTAGTCACGCGACATATTAGCAACATCTAAATATTATGGGAATCGATTCTTGAGTGAAAGTTTGATAGTAATTAGAAAAATGGAAAAACCATTCTCGTCGAAATTTCAGTACCGTCTCCCCTTAAAGAGAGGTCGTACTAAAATCTATTAAAATACCAGTATGTTGTTTTTTAAATGAGTGAAAAAAAGTTGATTCAAAAAATGCATTCCTCAGTTCTCAGGTCCAATTTTAGATTATATGACCAGTGCCCAAAGAATTTGTGAAATATCATTACATCTATTTTTAATCTAGCAACCTATGATGATGCGATGAAACGTCTCGAAATATTAAAAGTTAAACCATATGCATATACGGAAGATGGTATTTTACCAGAAAAAAAAGCAACTAACGTTACAAAAGCATACCAACGGCTGAAAATCAAAGGCGACCAAGCCTTAGCTAAAGAATTGATGCAAGTGCCCGAACTTGTATCCTCCACAAGCCAGCATAGCTCAAGAAGTGAAGACTGTAAATAGAATTGAAAATCTAAATTAATAATCAATTTTCTCATCGGATATTCAGATATTGATATGTTTTTACATTTATTCTAAAATTTATATAGCACCTAATGAGACATCTGATGTGTCTATTGATGAAAACGAGAATAACAAAAATAAATTGAAAAAGAAAAAAGCTCCCAAACATATTACAGACACAGAGTCAACCGATGAAAACTATAATATCCTTAGGAGATCCACGAATAACCCAAAACATAAGTCTAAGAATACAGAATCGAGCAAAAGAAGTCTATCCGCCAAAGACTGTGCACGAGGTAAGTTAGCTATCGAAACGTTTTGTATTCAATTCTGCTAGCGTACAATCTGATATTTTCGAGTTAGTTCAATTGACTTCTAGAAGTACGAAAAACCTTATCAAAGACCAGTGCTATACCTTCTCAAACTGTTAGTAGTAATTTGATTCATCCTTCTTCGTGCCTGTCCTCCCCATACATCAATATAATTAATTGGTTTCCATGTATTCATAGCTGATTCAATTTTATCACATGAAAGAGGCTCTCAACTGCTATCAGAACCGCATGCTGGCAATCAAAAAGACACGGTTACGCCGCTGAGTAACCGCAGACAAGTAGATGTTACCGAAAAGCCAAAAAAGTCTCACACTTCACAATCATGTAAGAATCGTGATTTATCCTTCTTCGTGCTTGTCCCCCCCATACATCAATATAATTAATTGGTTTCCATGTATTCATAGCTGATTCAATTTTATCACATGAAAAAGGCTCTCAACTGCTATCAGAACCGCATGCTGGCAATCAAAAAGACACGGTTACGCCGCTGAGTAACCGCAGACAAGTAGATGTTACCGAAAAGCCAAAAAAGTCTCACACTTCACAATCATGTAAGAATCGTGATTTATCCTTCTTCGTGCTTGTCCCACCCATACATCAATATAATTAATTGGTTTCCATGTATTCATAGCTGATTCAATTTTATCACATGAAAAAGGCTCTCAACTGCTATCAGAACCGCATGCTGGCAATCAAAAAGACACGGTTACGCCGCTGAGTAACCGCAGACAAGTAGATGTTACTGAAAAGCCAAAAAAGTCTCACACTTCACAATCATGTAAGAATCGTGATAGTATGAGTTGAGTGGAGTTCATTATTTCTGATGTTGTTTTTTATTGATCCTAATCTTGTCTACTAATAGTCATTTTGTTCTAAAAGTTGCACACTCGAGTAAAGAATCATCTCGAAGTCGAGCTCCTGAAAAAAATTATGATCAAATGGGTCAAGTTGGAACCCTTACAGGACTGAGGTTCGATATACAAGCACTAACTGAAGCCTTTAAAGAACTGAAAGGTGTTATCGAAAGATCCGCACTGGCGCAGAATGCGTTTGGTACAAATGTCCAGAGCTTTTCCACTGAGTTCAATGTAGTATTTCCCATGACAACCATGGAGGACTTCCACACATTCGATGACCGGTTAAAAATGGACACAAAGTTACGAAAAGAGTTTGTGAGTGAGACATTTGACTTCTGAAGATCTTCTGTTCGAAATCAATTCGTAACTCACTTATCTTTTGCATCCATAGACTAGTACATTGCACTTCATAGTGGATTCACACACCACGCTGGCCAGAAATATTACAGCTATGTTGAAGAAACATATTTCGAGGGATGTGGCGCTAAAATTCAATGCAGTCAAAACTGGAAAGGATAAGGAGATATTTAAAGAAACCAAACTGTGCAACCTCTTACGCGGTAAGCAATGATCATGTTAACTATACTGCATCATGTTCGAAGACCTTAAGGGAGACCCGGCTACTGAGATCTTGACAAAAAACAGATTTTTATTTTTAGAATGGTGAAAAAAGGCCGAATCAAAAAAGTACTTTCTCAAGTTGTAGATGAAAGTAGAATATACCTTGAAAAAAACACTATCCTGCGATGAAAATGTCGACGCGGGGAACCTTTCGCAGTATGTACATTTCCTACGCAGTGCTGCGCAAGGTTCCCTGCGACAACATTTCTGTCGCAGGAGATTGAAATTTTTTTTTTAAAGTATATTCTACTATGATTCACAACTTGATAAAGTACTTATGTAATTCGACCTTTTTTAGCCATTCGAAAAATATAAAATTGGTCTTCATCAAGATTTCAGTAGGGTCTTCCTTTGACGGGGAATATATACCTCAGCACTTGTTTTCTGCCTTACAGATGTGCTGTTGCTGAAATATAAAGAGGGAGCCCAAGGAACAGTACCAATTACAGAAAAAAAATTTTATCGAGAACTGGGAACCTGTCTCTCTAATGCTGTCGATTGGCACGGGCATCGCAAAGACCGCCGAAATAAACAACCGGATCAATTAAGTGATGCCGAATGAAATGAGACCTAAATTTATAACATAGGTCTTCACGTTTTCTCTCTCAAGAAAAAAAAAGTTCTAACGCGTTCTAACGAAATAACATGGCCTGTCTCCGGTCGTTTGTTCTCTGTTCTGCACCGAGGCAACATAAGTAACTCATACTATGAATGCTTTTTTTCCGCATTAAATGCGTTTATAATAATAATAATAATAATAATAATAATATTATTACCAATAATATAATATTTCTACAATAAAACTTCTACTTTATATTTAAAGGCCGGATTTATATATTATAATATAGACTGATGATTGAAACTATTAAAGCAGTGTATACTGTATACTTAGGCCGAATTTTCATGCGCAGTCAATTGCTGCTGCTGAAAAATGTTGCTGTAACGCTATTCGTTGTTGATCGTTCGTGGTTGATTTAAGGGGTTATAGGCAGTTGCGAGGCACGAAAAATACGTATTTTTACTAATTTTTTAAACAGAGGCATTTTATTAAACAAATACAAATAATAGTTATTCAGATAGAGTCCACTTTTAAGTTTCTGATTGAATTACTTCGTGTAAAAATATTGATGTGCACAGCTCCTGTAGACGATCTCCTGAAGGTCCTCCAAAAAAAAGTGTTTGGCGGTGATCACGATATCTCCGGTTTGGATTATCTGAAATAAAAAAATGAGACAGATTATTTTAGTGGATAGATAAATCTAGGTATTGATTGAAAGAATAATCAAAATTTCAATTTTCGACAAAAATTTTCGCGAAAAATTGTTTAAAAAAATCGAAATAATTTTTGAAAATCTTATTCCTTCGATGAATACCTGAAAAATATATCTGAAAAGGTTGTGTTAAAATTTAAGAACGATCGGTTGAGCCGTTTTTTAGGAATCGTGATCACCGACTTTGAAAACACTGTTTTGAGAAAAATGCGTTTAATGTTTTAGAAGAAGTTTACACATAGATAAAATTGTTTTTTTTTCAACTTACATGGTGTCGTCAATTCCAGTGTCATGAGATGGACCCTCTGCAACATCAGCAGCTTCTAATAAGTCAAGTTGGTGTTGTCGACGAGCCATTCTTGGATTCTTCCATTCTTCCGCGCGCTGTGAAAGCAGCTGCTACTCCGGTTCTTACTCTACCTACTTTCGAACGCTCTGAAGCGTCTTTATAAATATGGGCATATCTCCGAAAATATTTACCGGATCAGTTTGAAATTTTCAGTGGATAAACTCAAATATATATGCATTCCGTAAATGCAAAAAAAAATCGATTTTTTGAAAATTCTAACTGCCCCTTAAGGGGTTATATATAGTCAGGAGGCCCAAAAAAAAGCGATTTTTCAAGAATTTTTCCTGATAAGACTTTTAAACTTATTAATGTACAAATTTGTACACATATTATGGTAACTTTTAAGTGTATTTTGACATTTTTTATTTGTAAAAATGATAATTTTAAAAGCTGCTATAGCTGATCTCCAGGAGCTCATCTCAAAAAAAGGCGTCTTGCGGTGACCACGATGTCTCTGGACTGGATCATCTAAAATGAAAAAACCAAACGGATTTCGTTAAAATAATGTATAATCTTGTAATTAATCAAAGGAATGAGCAAAATAATTTTTTTTGACGAAATGGCGGCTTCTCAAAAAAAAAAATAAATTGGTGAAAAATCGATTTTCTTTTTTTTTGAGGAGCCGCCATTTTGTCAAAAAAATTTATTTCGCTTATTCCTTTGATCAATTACAAGATTATACATTACTTTAACGAAATCCGTTTGGTTTTTTCATTTTAGATGATCCAGTCCAGAAATATCGTGGTCACCGCAAGGCGTATTTTTTTGCGAGGAGCACCTGGAGATCAGCTATAGCAGCTTTCAAAATTATCATTTTTACAAATGAAAAATGTCAAAATACAGTTAAAAGTTACCATAATATGTGTACAAATTTTTACATTAATAAATTTAAAAGTCTTCTCAGGAAAAATTCTTGAAAAATCGCTTTATTTTTTAACCTCCTGCCTGTATATAACCCCCTAATTTTGAGACCTAAAAATAGAGCTTCCATTTTAACGGAAAACATATTTTCCATAATACCCTTCAATGAATACATGTATACAGTCACTCATAAGATAACTGACCAGCCCCTGGTCTGATTACTGGCTAGACCCTGGTCAGTTTGACTGGCCAGGTACTGAGCAGACAAATGTTACGCACCAGGCCTGGCTCTAGACAGTTGGCCTGGCTATGGCCAGTCTAGATTCATGGAAGGCTGGCCAGGGTCTATGTAGCGCCGGAATTAAATTTCTGCGCGGGTCTTCGGACGCGGGACGAACAAGTCACAGTTGACAGTTCACCGCTCTTCGGACGCGGGACGAACAAGTGACAGTTGACAGTTCGCCGCTCTTCGGACGTGGGTCGAACAAGTGACAGTTGACAGTTCGCCGCTCTTCGGACGCGGGACGAACAAGAGACAGTTGACAGTTCGCCGCTCTTCGGACGCGGGTCGAACAAGTGACAGTTGACAGTTCGCCGCTCTTCGGACGCCGCACGAACAAGTGACAGTTGACAGTTAGCCGCTCTTCGGACGCGGGTCGAACAAGTTACCCTTGGTTTCCATGTACGCGTTGCCGCGCGGCATAACGCGCGCGGCAGCGTTGTTAGCCAATCAGAAATGTGCCGCGGCCTACCGCGCGGTATGCTCCGTCACGGCGCGGTGCGGATATAATATTTTAATTTTGACGCACGGCTCAGCTCAGCCGCGGCGCGTTCGGTGAAACTCGGCTTTTTCCGCAGCCACTCGGGTCACCGACTGGCTTACGTTTTTCACGCGCCATGTGCGTTGCCATGCCACCTACATAAAGATGACTTCCTGTTGCACATTGAATTCAAAAGTGAGCACGCATGGACGATAAGTTAAATAAAAAAATAAATTAAAAAAATGTCTCAAGAGGAATCCATGGAAAATATAGTAGAAAATTCAATCAACGAGTGCATAATATGAGAAATAAAACTACGATCTCCACTATGGGATATGAAAGACAAGGCATACAAGGATAATCTACTTAAAAAAAAATCTGGACAGAAATTGCCTACAACTTAAATATGGACGGTAAATATACAGAATTAGTTGGGGGACCTCTATGAATTACGTGAAGTATTTTTATTTGATTTCTGATAATTGACAATTATTGCCAAACGAAATTCAATGAATTTTCAATATCTTAAACAATAAAAAAAAATTTGTAATAAAAACAAAAACAATTTTTTCGAACCAAAAAAATGCCAATTTGAACGTTTGAATTTATAGAGAATTTTGTGAAGACGAGGTGGAAGAGTCTCCGCGATCGATATTTTAAAGAGACCAAAAAGTCAAAGACGACAAGTGGTCAAGGAGCTGTGACACAGACTACCTGGGCTTTTTATTCATCGATGTCGTTTTTAAGTGGGATTGTTGAGCCGCGAGAGTGAGTGACATGCTTTTACATGTAAATTTGCACGGAGTACGCTATAATCATATATGAGAAATTTATTTATTTTCTTATGTATTCAGAACCACCACGAGTATGAACGTCACATCAGATGACCGATCATCCGGTAACTACTCGGGAGTATTGGCCACTCAAAATGAGTCGTATGGTTGGTATTTTTATGATTTGAATGTTTAAGGTAAAACCGAAAAACCATAAAGCATACGCCGGAAAACATGACGACAATCTCACATGAATTTCAAAAAAAATTTCAGGCCTAATCGAGTTATGCCCAATAACCCCAACAAAGGGTGAGTTTTCATTATGGACGTACTTGACAAGATTCAATCTTATAACAGTTTCTAATTATTTACTATAGCTGAATTTTATGAAATACATTTTCCACACGGCGTGCATAAAATTCAACTTGACGCGCGCTGTGTTAAGAAACGAAGTTCGATACACGTGCGAAAGATGATTCTCGACTCGTGTGATTGTCACCCTCGCTTTGCTCTGGCGAAAAATTTCACACTCGTCCGAGAATCAACACTTTTGCACCAGTATCGAAAAGTACCATCACATACATACAATACATACACGAGTCATATTCAGCTGCTTAAAACTTAGTAACACTAATGAGCTTGTGACTTGATGCAGCACGAGAGCTACCGGGACCGAGTAGTAAAGGAGACAGTCAATCTCAGCCAGGAGGCAGCGGAAAGCGCCCTGCATCGGCTCAATCTTCGAGATGCCAAAAAACAAGTAAGTTGAAAAAATATGCAACAAAAGTATAAAGTTGATCCGAAAATCGAATTTCTTGAGAAAAGCTTGACCATGATCCGTTGGAGTCAGCAATTCTGGACCTGGTCCAGCAAAAGCAGACTTCGTCTCCAAAACGAGAGGAGACGTCGGATGAGCTATTTTACTTATCTGTGGCTCACGATGTGGCTAGCTTGACGCTTGCGTCGCGCATACGGATGAGGCAGGCAGTGTTGAGTGCATTGGCTGCGATATTAACCGACGAAGACGCATTGTAAATAGTAAAATAAATAAATGAAACAGTAATTGATATGAAATGAAGCGTTTTAAATATTTTTATTGATATCGAAACACCTCCTTATTTCATCATCGCCTGTACCACTCTCTTTGATGTTCAGGCAATTTATTCCACTGCCACTCAACCTTGCCCTCGTTCATGAAGTAGGTTTTAAAACAATCCCTAGTATTTTTGGCAACCTGTACTGAGTTCCTTGCAGCGTTAGGAACTAGATTGCGCAGTCCGTCGAATCTGCCTTCTTCACGCCATTGTCCAGGCTCTATATTTCCCAGCCGATCTTCCAAATCAACGTATTGCGGGGGAATATAGCGTCTCTGCCCAGGTGGCAGCTGGAGCTCAATATCCCTGAGCCAATTATGGAGTACCACACACGATTTTACAATATTTTCGACAGTTTGAGGGCATGCAACTATAGGTTTTCTGAAGATACGCATTCTTGAAGCCATTACTCCGAACGTATTTTCAATGCACATCCTTGCTCTGCTTAAGCGGTAATTATAGATCACCTGATCCGGGGTCAAGCCGACACCAGGATATGGCCGCATTAGGTTTTCCAATTGTGGGAACGCAGCATCCCCAACGAATACAGCTGGCAAACGCATATCACTACCCGGAAGGGTGGCTGGTGGAGGCAATGGTAGCGTCTTGTTTATGATTGCTCGGCCAAAATCAGATGCTTGAAAAATTCCACCGTCACTCTCTCTTCCTGCCGAACCGATGCTGACATACGTAAATCGATACTGTGCATCACATACTGCAAGAAGCACGATACTAAACGAGCCCTTGTAGTTATAAAAAGCTGACCCTGTGTTGTTAAAACACTGTACAACTACATGTTTCCCATCTATGGCACCAACACAGTTTGGGAAATTCCACCTGTCTCCAAAATCAGTGGCTACTCTAGCCCATTCACCTTGATTCAGCTCTCGTAGTAATTCTGGCTGCAGAGCATTCCATATCGCTGCAGTGGTTTCCGCAATTATTCGGGTGACACTAGTTTTACCGATGCGATACTGGTAGTGTAAACTGACCATGCTATCGCCCGATGCAATGTATCGCAATGTCAAAGATAGGCGCAAGCCAGGAGGTATACTTTCTCTAACCATATTTACTTTATAAATTTGCGGCTCAATCCTTTGTAGTAGAAGATCGAATTGATCTGGTGTCAGTCTGTGATAATTGTAGAACAACTCTGGATCATTGCGGAGTTCTTGGACAAGGTTTTCATAAGAGCCTTGCTCGTGTCGTAAGGTGATAAAGGGGCGAACCCACCAACGAGGGGCAGCTCTTCGCTGTAATATTCGAATTCGAAGTCGCCGTCTTCTTCGAAGTAGCAATAGCAGCAATAAATGCTCATCATCTCTATTATCAGCCATTTCAGAATTATCTCGTCCGGTAAATAATTGGAAAGCAGGAAGATTCAAGAGCTCAGGAAATTTTCGAGGAATATTATGTATTCATAAAATAAAATACTATTATAATTTCTTATCTGCCTCGTACAGTTTTGATTGAGATATGTTTGACATTATGGAATTTAAAAACAAATTCATCGCTGAATGCGCGCGTTGCGCGCCGCCCCGCCGCGTACGTGGAAACAACATTTGGAGTCGACGCGCGTTAACGCGGGCGTTATGCCGCGCGGCAACGCGTACATGAGCGGATCCACGTCACTTCACTCAAAAAAAAACCGTCAAGTCACGGATCTTTGCGCCATTCAGAATATCTATAGTACTATGGAGAAAAAAAATACAACTTGAAGGATTTTGAAAATTTTTCAAAAATGGCGGAGTTAGAGCTATGTGAATTTTCGTAAACCGCTGTTGCACCGGTATGTTTGAAAATTCATATCTCCGAAAGTATTCATCGGAGCGGGCTGATCCTTCAATCATTTTCTTCGTAAAAGAATGCGCTTTCATAGAAAAAATGTTGATTACAAAAAAAAAAATTCCTTCAATTTTTTTTTGTCGTTTTTTTTTTTAATTTCGCTGCCATTTCCGCGGGACTCACAGAAATTCATGAAGGTAAATTTTTTTGGATACCTGAATCCTTCCCCTTCAATCCTAAAAAAAAAAATTCATGGAGAAAATACCTGGGCCGGAGAAAAAAAATAAAACGTCTTGTCGCGCGTCGCCGCGCGCGTCAATCGACGTCCGCGCTACTCCTGCGAGCTCGTTGTGTTCCGTAGTGGAGTTAAATTACATTTGATGCTTCTCTATACACTCGGGCTATTCATTCTCGAAGGAATGTGTTCAACCACCTTAGCCCTCGCTTATCCGTCTACTAGTCATGTTTTCTCGGAGTTATGTACCTATACCTGTTCTGGAAATTCTGAGCCACCACGTGCACAAAATCTGTTACCTGTATCGCAATATAATCCCGCAATCTACGAGGTTGTTTTGAAAAGGCAAATCATTGAACCATGATTGTCTGTGACAGAAAAGACTTCAATAGGCTTCGAAGAATCTATTGTTTCGTATGGCCCAAGCGGACCGGAACAGTTGATTGCGGTAAAATTGATCTTTGATGCGTAACCCACGTGTAAGGATTAAGTGAATCTTTTTTTGCGGCATTCACCAGGTGCAACAATTGCACCAAGTTGCCTGCACCTGTTGTAAGGCATCTTTTGAACTGACCTGGAATAAAAGGCTCAGCAATTCCGTAATGACCTCAGTCTTACGACAAACTCGCAATTGAACGCTCAACAACTCTTTCGCTATCGAAATGCCGAGAAATCATTGTTGTAATCCGTTCGGCCTACCAAAGCATTCGAAAATTTTACGCCCGGTAACACAGTGGATGTGCGATAAAGTGACATCGATCACACACGGTTGTTTGATTTGTGATACTTGTCGGCTGATGTTAAAGGACAATGCAGTGCCTGGCACGTCGAAGCAAACTGTGACAGAGATTGGTTCGACATCGTCATCAAGCGAATGTAAATCCGGAAGTTCATGTATTAATTTTCCCAAGGTTGATAAAATAAATGTAATCTCTGCTGTCAATTCATCATTGGCAAGCTTAGGTGAATCACCGATACCCGTGAAAAAAATCAAAACGGTTTCGGAGAAAGTAGAGGTATTCGGAAAACTTTCAACTGCATTCAAACAACATTTTCCGGACTGTGTACCTACGAAGAGCGAGAGTGCCGATTATAACGAGTGGTTAACTCAGTTAAAAGATAGATTTAACGAAACAGATGATAAGGCATTCAGATTGACCATTCTTACTGCTCTTCCAAAGAGTTGGAGTGTGGGAAAAATCGAGGAAGAGTTTAACGTCACAAATCATATGGCTCGGACGGCGAAAAGGTTAGCTGAAGAGAAAGGAATATTATCCTCACCGAATTCGAGACCTGGCAAGACGATATCATCTGAAGTTGTATCACTCGTGGTAGAATTTTATCGAAGTGAAGAGGTCAGTCGCATAACACCAGGTCAAAGAAGCTGCGTAACCGTTGAAAGAAATGGTAAAAAAGTATCGGTTCAAAAGCATCTCATGTTGAATAATCTGAAAGAATTGTATCGATTGTTTCGTGATCGTTATCCGGATAAAAATATCGGTTTTTCTAAATTTGCAGAGTTGCGCCCGAAAGAATGCATTTTAGCAGGACCAAGTGGCACACATACCGTGTGTGTTTGTACTTATCACCAGAACGTAAAGCTGATGATGATGGGTGCAAATATTAGTGATTTAGTTAAGAAAGGAGCTCTGAATTTTCCGACCTACCAGCATTGTTTAGCTCAAATCCTTTGCAATCCATCACAGCCACAGTGTCATTTGGAAGCATGCTCAAATTGTCCTGGTGTGAATATCATCAAAAAATCGTTGCAAGAAGCCTTTGCAAATAATTTCATCAGCGATGTTACTTACAAACAGTGGATATCAGTGGATCGAACGGCTTTAGAGACACTCACCAAAAAGTCCGAGGATTTTGTAGATAACTTCTGTGATCAATTGTCGAAATTGGTTGCACATGATTTCGTTGCGAAGCAGCAAAGTAGTTATTGGCAGAAAATGAAAGAGAGCTTGACAGTTGGCGAATTTTTAGTAGTATGCGATTTCGCTGAGAATTATGCATTTGTTGTACAAGATTCCACGCAAGGGTTTCACTGGAGCAATAATCAGGCGACTATTCATCCAATCGTGGTTTACTATAAAAGTTACGGTGACGACCAGTTGAGACATTTTAGTTTTGTGATAATTTCAGAGCATCTGAAACATAATACAGTTGCGGTTCATTTATTTCAAAAAAAGTTAGTCAACTTTATGAAAGAGAAGTTCCAAGATTCAATTCCTATAGAAAAAATAATTTATTTCTCCGATGGAGCAGCTTCCCAATATAAGAACAAAAAGAATTTCATAAACCTGACACATCACTTTGAAGACTTTCAATGCCAAGCCGAATGGCATTTTTTTGCTACATCACATGGAAAAGGGCCGTGTGATGGCGTAGGTGGAACTGTTAAGAGATTAGCCTCACGTGCGAGCTTACAACTAATTGGCAATTCCGATCCTATTCAAACACCGCTGGATCTATATAATTGGGCATGTTCTTATTTTCGAAGCATATCTTTTGCGTACTGTACGTCTGTGGAACATCAAGCAGAAGAATCTATTTTACAAAATCGATTTGACAAAGCCTTGACAGTTCGTGGCACTCTGAAATTACATGCGGTCATTCCAATATCTCATAAACTCGTCAAAACAAAATTATTTTCCGCATCAGAGAAATTTGATTCCATGAAAATTATGAATTAATTTCAAACAGAGGTGTCCTACTAACAAGGGAACCCCGCCAAGTGTCCCCCTCCGATTTCAACGAAACTTTGGGAGATTGTAGAGGGGGTGAAAATATTCGACACGTATTTTTTTATATCTGCGGAATTCCACCCCAAGGGGGTGTAATCAACCCCTGAAAATTGCGGATTTCGCTATTCGATAGCTCGTGAAGAACGAACGGCCGAGGATTTTTGGCTGACAAGGTGCTACCGGGGGTTTTCGGGGCCGCTGATTACGAATCTGGCATCAGATTTTCAAAATTCAAAATGGCGGATCCAATATGGCGAACGTCGAAACGAAAAATGGTACCAATTTTCCTGAAATTCTGTACCCGGGGGTTTTCGGGGTCGCTGATTACGATTCTGGTATCAGATTTTCAAAATTCAAAATGGCGGATCCAATATGGCGAACGTCGAAACGAAAAATGGTACCAATTTTCCCAAAATTCTGTACCCGGGGGTTTTCGAGGTCGCTGATTGAAAATTTGTAGTCGAAATTTGAAAATTCAACATGACTGACACAAACTGGCGGACCGACTTCTTCCAAAATGGTGTGGATTGCTTCGGATTCGGTATCCCCGGGATTTCGGGGTCGCTGATTACAAATCTGAGGTTAGAATTGAAAAATTGATATTGGAAAATTACGAGTAGATGAGTAGACGGACATTGTATCGTTAGAGATGACAAGAATATGACGTGATGATTTTTTGTTCAATAAAAATATGATTTCAATTCCAGAAATTGCTATCAAATCTTCAAAAACTGTAATTTCCAAGTATTTTCTAAACAACAGTGTAAATATTTTCATGAAAATTATTGCCAATATTCTGGTAATTTCATGAATTGAATGTTCCATAAGTATTTATGCAATACTGCGTAAAAATATTGGTTCATAAATATGTACGGTAAATGTATTTATATTGACATATCATGAGTAATGAATGATTGATAATAAATAGTTCTGATAGAAATGCTGTGCTGATAACCAGAAGTAGAAATATTCGGTGATGAGAAACGCGTTTTATCTTATAAACCGAACTTACATAAGACTTCTTTTTCTTACATAAGATTTCTATTTCACAGAGTAAAAATATTTGGTGATAAGAAACGTGTTTTATCTTATAAACCGAACTTACATAAGACGGTTTAATCTGTTGTTGTTCAGTGTATTTTTACGTATGGAGTTGAGTTCATCCATCCCTCTAAAGAGACTTGGAGAAAAATGCACGTCAATCCGTTGAACGTCATTCAGCTTTTGTCTCTAGCATTCAATGCTATTAAATTACTCGATTCTCCAGTCACGGAATCCGAAAGGCAGTTGAGCGAAGAGCTCGAAATCATCATCAAAGATGCAATGATACAGCCAATGGAAACTGAAATTGAATGGAGTTTGGATTTTGAACATCCAAATGCAGTGCACGAATCGGAAATTATAGAAGACAAAGATGGAACAGAAGACTGGAATCATCAAAGATTTCTGAATCCCAATATAGATGCACCGGACCAAGTTTGCACCATCGATGATGAAGATTTGGATTATGATTACAAAAAACAAGCGACAGAATTTTGGAGGTCCGGAAAAACGGGAAACAGAAAGGTATCGTCCGTTCAATCAAAATTCAGAAAAGTTCAGTCTGTGCGACAATTACGGCGCTGGGCACATCAAGTTAATCAAGGTGGGACATACAGAGAAAAGTTGAAAATGATCTGTGAGTATACTCTTAACAATGTAATGGATGCTTTGAATAGGAAATTGCCAATTCACGATATTGATATTAGACGTTGGGCCATACGAGCGCGACAACTGTTTGATATGGCACCAGCAAAATTTAAGGCATCCAAAACCTGGCTATTAGAATTTAAGAAACGTCACGGAATCGTGTCGCGGAAAATTACGAAACATATAACAAAAAATACATTAGCAACACAGGAATCTTTAAAAGAGCAGGCGGCCATCTTCATTCAGAAAGTAAAAACCCACATCGTCGATATCGGAGTCGAAATCGTTTACAATTCCGATCAGAGCGGTTTCAATTTGGAGCTACATGCGGGGCGAACCTTAGCGTTGCGAGGGCAAAAAACAGTGGAATCAATAATACAATCAAAGTCATCAACAACGCACAGCTACACCATACAGCCTTTGATTTCGGTCGATGGCAAATTATTGTCACCTTTATTAATTGTTTCAAAAGAATCTAGTGGAGGATTTGGTCCTCGAGTGCAAGAGACTATATTTAAACCACAGAATGTATATCTTATGGCTTCAAAATCTGGGAAATTAACAACCGAACATTTTAAACATTGGTTTCAAGACGTATACCTTCCGCACACCAGTCCGAAATCGGTTATATTATTGGATTCATGGAGTGGTCAATGTCCGGGCGTATTTGAAACGATGAATTTCAATGGACAAAAAGTAGAACTTCTAACCATTCCCCCAGGGACAACTGGAATGATATAGCCACTGGACGTGTACGGATTTCGCATATGAAAGAATTATATCAAACATTTCTCTGATATCGTGATACTGTATGATTACGACGTAAATCTTCATTTGAGAGACAATATCGTCAAGCTGCAAAGTCTTACTCACAATCGATTTTTGTCTCCTAGATTTACAGATCTTTTTAAATATTCATTGTATAAAAGTAGATACATAGACGCAAGACCACCGAAATTCGAGAATCCGGTTCAATATTGTTTTACCGAGAGTTCTCCAACGTGTGACATATGCGGCGACGTTGCTATCATCAAGTGTGCGTGGTGTAAGAAGTCGCTATGTTTAAAACACTTTTTTCATGAATATCACTGTTGTCAAAACTATCACCCGTGACGAAATACGCATGATGTAAGCTATATTGTAAGGTTCAATCTAAAGATTTATATTCGTATACATAAGACCTTTATTCGTATACTATATTCGTATATTATATTCGTATACTATAACACCATTATATTATAAAAGTGAATAAAACGATTGCCAAAGGTAGCTTAATCATGAATTAGCGAGGTATTTACCACAACGTATTTTTTTCTTCAGTCATAAAACTGTTATTAGTTTGTGGGGTCTTTTATTTATAATTTTTGAAAATCTGATACCAGAATCGTAATCAGCGACCCCGAAAACCCCCGGGTACAGAATTTCAGGAAAATTGGTACCATTTTTCGTTTCGACGTTCGCCATATTGGATCCGCCATTTTGAATTTTGAAAATCTGATACCAGAATCGTAATCAGCGACCCCGAAAACCCCCGGGTACAGAATTTTGGTAAAATTGGTACCATTTTTCGTTTCGACGTTCGCCATATTGGATCCGCCATTTTGAATTTTGAAAATCTGATACCAGAATCGTAATCAGCGACCCCGAAAACCCCCGGGTACAGAATTTCAGGAAAATTGGTACCATTTTTCGTTTCGACGTTCGCCATATTGGATCCGCCATTTTGAATTTTGAAAATCTGATGCCAGATTCGTAATCAGCGACCTCGAAACCCCCGGGTACAGAATTTCAGGAAAATTGGTACCATTTTTCGTTTCGACGTTCGCCATATTGGATCCGCCATTTTGAATTTTGAAAATCTGATGCCAGATTCGTAATCAGCGACTTCGAAACCCCCGGGTACAGAATTTCAGGAAAATTGGTACCATTTTTCGTTTCGACGTTCGCCATATTGGATCCGCCATTTTGAATTTTGAAAATCTGATGCCAGATTCGTAATCAGCGACCTCGAAACCCCCGGGTACAGAATTTCAGGAAAATTGGTACCATTTTTCGTTTCGACGTTCGCCATATTGGATCCGCCATTTTGAATTGTGAAAACCTGATACCAGAATCGTAATCAGCGACCCCGAAAACCCCCGGGTACAGAATTTCAGGAAAATTGGTACCATTTTTCGTTTCGACGTTCGCCATATTGGATCCGCCATTTTGAATTTTGAAAATCTGATGCCAGATTCGTAATCAGCGGCCCCGAAAACCCCCGGTAGCACCTTGTCAGCCAAAAATCCTCGGCCGTTCGTTCTTCACGAGCTATCGAATAGCGAAATCCGCAATTTTCAGGGGTTGATTACACCCCCTTGGGGTGGAATTCCGCAGATATAAAAAAATACGTGTCGAATATTTTCACCCCCTCTACAATCTCCCAAAGTTTCGTTGAAATCGGAGGGGGACACTTGGCGGGGTTCCCTTGTAAGTGTCATCGAGCGAATCATCGCTAAAAACATCGGCACTTTTCAGAGCCACCAAAATATTGCAAAAGATGGACCGCGCGACGACGCGCGACAAGACGTTTTATTTTTTTTCTCCGGCCCAGGTATTTTCTCCATGAATTTTTTTTTTTAGGATTGAAGGGGAAGGATTCAGGTATCCAAAAAAATTTACCTTCATGAATTTCTGTGAGTCCCGCGGAAATGGCAGCGAAATTAAAAAAAAAAACGACAAAAAAAAATTGAAGGAATTTTTTTTTTTGTAATCAACATTTTTTCTATGAAAGCGCATTCTTTTACGAAGAAAATGATTGAAGGATCAGCCCGCTCCGATGAATACTTTCGGAGATATGAATTTTCAAACATACCGGTGCAACAGCGGTTTACGAAAATTCACATAGCTCTAACTCCGCCATTTTTGAAAAATTTTCAAAATCCTTCAAGTTGTATTTTTTTTCTCCATAGTACTATAGATATTCTGAATGGCGCAAAGATCCGTGACTTGACGGTTTTTTTTTGAGTGAAGTGACGTGGATCCGCTCACATGGAAACCAAGGGTTACAGTTCGCAGCTCTTCGGGCGCGGATCGAACGACAAGTAAGTTTGGCACCTTGCTCGCCGAGATGACCGAAATGTTCGACATGAATGAAATCTTATGGGAGACATTGTCAATTAGCCTCCTCGTGGCGTTTTCTGGAAATACTCGTGATTACTTGAGTAGCCAATAATTGACGTTCACGAATCGTGAAAACATCATGTGAAAATTAGTAGTACTTTTTTTTGATTCTAAAACAACTTGTGGAGCATAAAAATTCGAAATAAACCTCCTGTTCCTTATCAGTCATTCGGTCACTTGCACCCTTTTAGTTTTAGTCTTTCAATTCTGAGAAGTCAATACCGTTTTTCTAAATTTTAGCAAGCAATTTTTTTTTTAATATTTACACCGCTATGTAACGAGTGATTTTCCTAATGGAGGTTGTGATGTAACGAAAAATTGGTAATACACTACCAGCATTTTCATTGCTTGGGTAGAAGAGTCATTTATTTTTCAGGTAAAGGAGTACAATAAACGAAGAACCTGGAGTGTGCCGAGTTGGCTGTGACTGAGTAGAAACCATACCCGTATCTTTCCTGTATACTTTTTCAGTAGCGAATATTACGAACTTCGGACAATTCGTTTCGGCGGTAAGAAGTTATAGTACAAACTAGGCTCAACAGCTGAGATCGTAAACAGATTCATGTGGCAGAGTCCGTATAAAATAATCCACAAAGAATCCACGAGAGCACCGTACCTTTTGCACTTGTTCTCGAAGCCTGTGTAATTGGGTGAAATAAATAAAAGAGACATGTAACGTGTATTTTTATGATTTTTCTAATTCTAAAAATAGCTAAAATAATAATTTTATTTTATTCATTTATTTATTTTATTCATATTTATAGTAAAAAATTTTTTGTAAAATTTAACACAAAAGCTTGCGTTAACCACTTTTTTAACACAAAATTTGTGTTATTTCAACACAATCAGTTTATGTCAAAAAAGTAACACAGCTTTATGTTGAAACTAACACAAAACTATGTTGAAATTTTGTGTAGATTTGAGAGTAACATTTAGAAAGTGTTACTTTTGTGTTAGTTTTAACATAAAGCTGTGTTACTTTTTTGACATAAACTGATTGTGTTGAAATAACACAAATTTTGTGTTAAAAAAGTGGTTAATACAAGCTTTTGTGTTAAATTTTATAAAAAAATTTTTACTGTGTATATTTTTACTTTTGTATTATTACATTGCATTATTTTATTGGAGAGATTCCCATACTTATACAGTAATTTTGTAATATACTTCCAATATGCCGATCATTCCTATACTTTATGCCAAATGTTTATACCAAAGACATTCCTATATTCATAGTGATATTTGGTATAAAGTATAGGAACGATCGGAATATTGGAAGTATATCACAAAATTACTATATGAGTATGGAAATCTCTTCAATAAAATTTTCGCAGTGTATTATTTATAATTTTAATGAAACAATAAAATATATTTGGCTCCCCCTCTCCCGCCGCCGCCCTTCCCGCCCTTTCCACCCTTCCCGCCCTTCCCGCCGCCACCCTTTCCGCCGCCACCCTTTCCGCCGCCACCCTTTCCGCCATCTCCCTTCCCGCTGCCGCTCTTCCCGCCACCTCCCTTTGTACTGCCACCCTCCTTGCTGCCTCCCGCCTTGCTGCCACCCCCCTTGCCGCCACCCTCCTTGCCTCCACCGTCTGTCCAGGCGTCTGTGCAGCCACCGTCCGTCCAGCCTGCACCGTCTCCGCTGCCCGTCTTCTGCTGACGGCTTCTCCTGCCGTCGAGCAGGTCAGACCAGCGCCGTCGATTCGACCACTTGTATCTAAAACAGATGTCGTTTTCAACAACTATAGTTTCGCAATTTTTGAAAAACGAAAGCACTGAAATACGTCTCGACAAACCCTTTTTTAACGAGAAACCAATTTCTTGGCATAGAGCACGATTATTTGGAAATATTATCGAACTGTCATATGCAAGATGATGATTTTACAATAAAAAATTACACCTATTTACAAAAAAAACGCTACACCTATATAAAGGTTTGTAAATGATATGCTGTTTTTGCGAAATGTAATTGTTCGGAATAATGGTTCTTTAGAGTGTACAGTACTACAGGAAGATTAAAATCTCTCTCGAAAAATATAAAAAAAGGGCCGAAGTTTTTGCGATGCATCGATCCAACAATTTGAGCAGGGCTCATTTGGTGGTAAAAATACGAGCCCGATCGAATTATTGTTCTTGCGCAGACTTCAATATCGTATCAAGGAGAATTTGATCGGACTCGGATTCTGGCCGTGAAAATGTGCCCTTCAAAAATTCTGTCAGATTGATCCACTGCCATGTATGTGATAATGAATTTGGTCGCAAAGTAATTTTATACTCACATCTTTTCGCGATCCTGGCACTTCTGCGACAGGGTCCGCCCCCCGCTCCGGCTCTTTGGTGAATTCTAGTGTAGACAATGTAAGGATGAAATCTTAACATTCGTAACACTTTGTAAACGTTTACAATATCAATGGAAGGGAGAGCGCGGCAAAGAGGTCAGCGGGACATAGCAGGCACTCCGCCAAGTTATCGAAATGAAATTAGAAAAAAAAATTCCTTCGGGAAACTATTTTGATTGAAAAAAACAAAAATCGAACATTTTGTGAAATTTTGCGAAATCCCTTTGCCCCGCTGCCCTTTTTGCCAGGCTTTTCCCTACTACTTTTATCGTGACAGAGGGCCTTATTCGCGGATAAACTGAAATTACCAACACGAAAGTAATCACTAGCGACGGAAAACCGGTAGTTACAACTACCCCCATGAAAAAAAATATATTCCAAAAATATATTTAACCCATATAAGTTTTGTATGTCAATATATAAAGAATATATGTCAAAATATCGAGAATATATAATGGTATGTATGAAATGTATCTCTAAATATATAAAATTGGCCCATTTTTGTACATGAATCATATATGAGCATTATATATAATGCTATATATGAGATATATACATTGTCATATATAATAATATATACATGATTTATCTATGAAATATATATGTCCATATATATGAAATATATATGTCCATATATATGAAATATACATGTCCATATATATGAAATATATATATACTTATATATTACATAAGTATATGTTTACATATATACATCACGTATGCATACTATGCAGCACATCATATATAATATATAAGCATGTATATCTTGTATTCATTTATCTATATGTCTTATCATAAATCAGAGAAAACGACAATAAAATAGTCTAAATTAGTTTCAACGATTTTGTATTTTCCTTTTAACATCACATGCTGAAAGATTCTATGTCGCTCCAGTAACATGCATGTGCATCAGCATCTCTAGTAATCTAGTAATAATATTCACTATGATTAGAATACATAAATAATATTCAAATATTCACGTTTTTCTTGCCATTGAATCATTGTAATGTAGAAGAACCAAGTAAAATAATAAAAGAATAAAATAATAAAATAATGATTCTGGTCATCATATTCTCTAAAAAAACATCAGATAACAGTACTAGTACTTTGAAACTTAACAACTTCACGTCTTTACTCTTCAGTACGAAAAAAAAAACGAAATTCCAATTAATTTTTTGACCACTGAATGTGTGTATCCTAATCTACAAAATATTTATCGATAAAACTAGACATTGAATGAGCCACCCTTAGGATGGTATGTCCGCGCTCTCCTTTTGCATGGTGCATTGTGAGGGGTAAGTCTAAGGTTCAAGCCTCGACGAGACGAAGAAACACAATAATTCTGGAACAAGATTAAAAAAAAAACTTTTTTTTTCATTTTTTTCCAAATTTGAAAAAAAAAACATTAAAAAAAAATCTTTTTCCAGAAATATTGTGTTTCTTTGCCTCGTCAAGGTTTGAACCTTAAACTAACCCCTCACAATTCACCATGTAAAAGGAGAGCCCAGACAAAACATCCTAAGGGTGGCTCATTCAATGTTTAGTTTTATCGATAAATATCGATTAGCACACCGTGAGAATTTTTCTCGGCGGATTGTGTTCGCAAGGTGTATTTCGAGATTAGGATACACACATTCAGTGGTCAAAAAAATAAATTGGAATTTCGTTTTTTTTTTTTTTTTAAACACCCTACTAAGTATGTTTATAGAAAGCTACTGTACTGAATTTCAACTACTCATATTTGATTATTTTTTTCTCAGAAATCATCAAGTGCGATGTCCTTTGGTAAGGCTGGAGATATACCATGCGTATTCGTGGATGCGGCTTACTACCGGTTCACTCGATTCAGCTCGACACAGATATTCGCTCTACGGCAATGCAAATATCTGTGTCATGCTGAATCGAATGAACCGGGAGTGACCCGCATCCACGAATACTCATGGTATATAATTTCCATTCAGTTTTCCATCAATCGATGAGGAGTTTCCTTCGATTGTCTTTCCTGGGATACTCTATTCAATGTCTCCTCGAGTTGGTCATTCACTTTCTTTTGGGTGCGAAGATAGTGTAGATGATCATTGATGGCTTTTCCCACTAATGCCGCATGGAATTTCTTCTTGTGATATCTTTGAACGGTGTCTAAACAATACACATGGAATAGAAATATATTAATTTTGCGAAAAGGATTGAGGAAAATAATGGTTTCCCGAGAGGAAGAAGGAATTTCGTACAATCTACACAAACTCTCACCATAAATCTCTTTGAGAATTTTTGGATCTAGGGGTCGATGTCGTTTCTGTTCTTTCCCTCCAACCCCAGGTTTTATTTTACACGCTCCACCTCGTAAATTGCTGGTCACTAAGATTTCATAGGGAAAAACGGCGTCGAGTAAGCATGTTGCCATAGAGGTTACAGTAGGTTGTGCGATGGCCTGCTGCCACTGGCCTTTTTTGACAATGACACCGCTTCCTTTTCTTCCGATCTCAACATCCTGTTAAACCGCATCAAGATTTATGATAGATAAATCAATGTTCATAAACATCGAGTTTCTAGCTTTAATTGATTAAATAAATTTACCTTGTTCATTTCATCCCTCTCTTCGTCATTTTCATCGTTTGAATCAACTGATGATACGTTAACGTTGATTGGAACGTTTTCCTTCCTTGCGAGTTTGTCAATCTGCTGTTGCATGACGCCAAGAGCTAAGAGAAAATATCTTGATGTGAATACCTTCATAGTTTGAGAAAATAAAGATGTTAATTTCTAGAAATAGATTTTACTGTTCATGATCATGTCAATTGGCGATGGTTGATTTTCCTTCTGAGCAGGTTGCTCTATTACACTGTTGTCACTTTTGCGTTTTAATATCTATAATGAATAAAAATGCAGACAGTTGAATGTGTTAATGCAATTTTTTTCTCGGGTATAGAACTTATGAGCATAATCGACGAAATAGTACATCTCACAACACTTACCCGGTCGTCTTGATGTCTTTTAAGATTTTCCAAGGGTTTGTTGCTATATTTAGGCCTTTTCTGAGCATTTTGTCTCTCCACGTCACTGTCGTCCTCTGAAGTACGATCAGCGGTCTCCATGAGCAGCTGTTTATGTTGTAGTGTCTAAAGCCAATAATTTTTGATCGATTCGCATATTTATAGGAACGAATGATTGTTAATGATATTACGAAAAACAACTTATTGAATGAAAATTCGATGAAAAATGAGGGAGAGAAGCGGTTTTATTTAGATTATTATCCACAATCACAGAATCTTTCGATTTACCATCGCCCATCATGATTTTATGAGTTGTGAAAACTGTTTTCGACTAAAATTGAACGAATAATCTTGATGATAATATGTCCAATTTACATTGAGAACTATGAAGAAACGACGAATTTATCAATTTCTTGTAATTAACTGCAGTAATGGCAAAAATGAAATTCACTACAATCGAACTAAATAATTCTGATTTTATTCATGGTTTTTGTGAGTTCTGTTGTGCAAGCAATTGACAACTGGCGACATATTAGACTCAAAGGAGAGTATCGCACCTCCGGGTCATCGATCTTGACCAAACTTATAGGGGTGATTCCTTGAGCCAAAATATTAATTACCAGCTGAATAAGTCTCTTGAATGGGCCTTTACTCCGTCAATTTACCTAAATGTACAACAGAAATCAGCGAAACCCAGGTTTGGCAAAGCGCCATGAAATAACCAGTTTTTGTGCTGCGTTATGAGATTCTACATTGCACTGAATATTTAAACATTGAATACAGTCATTATTCTACATTAGATTGTTGAAATTTAACATCCCAGCTATAGAAAATCACTGTATTCTGCGCTTATTGACACATTACTACTACTAGTTTATCACTCGTACAACATTCATTTGGTAAATCCGAAGACCTCGTCTGACTTGAAACATGTTGCATATATGTAGCCTCAATACTCCCGCTGACAGCATACGAAATCCTGTGAACTACCACATAATATCGATTTCAACGCAATATTACATTCATTATTTCAGAAGAATATGTATATACTATATCATATTCATGAATATGTAATGTAAAGTATTTACCAAGTCTTATTATGGAAGGCTATTTTTGCAGCGGTTTGATTCTCCATGAGGCAGTAGCCTACAAATGTCTGACCTTAAAACTGACCTCACTTATCCTGACCTAACGTCGTCCCATTGAATGAATATGATATAGTATATACATATTTTTCTGAAATAATAAATGTAATATTGCGTTGAAATCGATATTATGTGGTAGTTTACAGGATTTTGTATGCTGTCAGCGGGAGTATTGAGGCTACATACATGCAACATGTTTCAAGTCAGAAGAGATCTTCGGATTCACCAAATGAATGTTGTACGAGTGATAAACTACTAGTAGTAATGTGTCAATAGGCGCAAAATAAAGTGATTTTCTATAGCTGGGATGTTAAATTTCAAAAATCTAATGTAGAATAATGACTGTATTCAATGTTTAAATATTCAGTGCAATGTAGAATCTCATAACGCAGCACAAAAACTGGTTATTCCATGGCGATTTGCAAAACCTGGGTTTCGCTGATTTTTGTTGTACATTTAGGTAAATTGACAGAGTAAAGGCCCATTCAAGAGAGTTATTCAACTGGTAATTAATATTTTGGCTCAAGGAATCACCCCTATAAGTTTGGTCAAGATCGATGACCCGGAGGTGCGATACTCTCCTGTCAGTTAGCCAACTCTTTGAACCTGTTGAAAGAATCGTAACACGTTTCGGCCGATATGAATTTAAAAACACTTGGATTTTACTAACTCATTCCAACAGAACTCGACCTTTCAAGAGTGACTGTGAGATATATGTCCGATTAATTGTTCTTTGAATTAAATTCTTCAATCTCAAGGAAATGTTACATGAAAACGTGGATGAATTCAAATCAAACTTGAGATTTTTCTTACCACCTTATTAGCTGGCGTTGCACGAATTCCTACCTCGCTCAACAGCTGGTCAGTTGCCTCGTCATCCTCACTCTCTACGATAGGTCTTACCTTTAGTTTCTATGATAAAAAAGTGATTTTTTTAACATATTTATTTTGTTTTCATCGAATTGCATTATACAACAATAAGACGTTTAAATCGATTGATACCTTCATTTCAGCCCAGTCTGACCCTCCCCGATGTTCGTTTTTCTTGGCATATTTATCAGTCGGGCGACTTTTTCCAGAAACTGAGTCATTTCGATGATCAGATTCATGTGCAATTACAGCCTCACTGTCTACAGTACTTTTTGATATTCGACTCTATGATGGAAAAATCATTTTTATACAATATGTATTTACTTCCAACTGAATTATATCGCATAACAATAACTGATATGAACTGAATAATACCTTTTTCGGAAAATTTTTCTCGGAATAACTATTACTCGAAGAGGCTCTATCAAAAACTGAGTCATCCGAATTGTCTGACACAGGTTCGGTGCGGCCTGCCTTATCAATACTAAGAGCCTCATGGTTAATTTTGTGATTAGGAGAAGCAGTACACTTGAGTGTTTTGAAAAGTCGATCAAGTACTGCTCTGTGATCTGAGTCAGGCAACAAAAGATTGTTTTTCATTCGAATATTGATATTGTATCGGTAACTTAACATATATGTAAAAAATTAATTGAAATATTTTTTTTTTCGACTGGCTTGCGATAATGGGTGGTTCAATTCATTCATTTCTTTTTTTTTTCTGTTTTTTTTTCTGGGTGTATTCAATGTAGGTTTTATTAATGCATCAAAATTTCTGACTCTCGATGACTATCATTTGTTTTCGTTTCAATCTGAGTGTCATTTGGATTTTCTGGCATGGAGAACACGGATTGTTGCTTAAATCAAGTATAAAAACCTCTTTTGAATGATACAAAATGGGTCTTAACCATTTGTTGCAACAGAAACAATAAGTACATTGAAAAAAATTATAGAATGAAATTGGTAAAAAAAAAAATCAACAGGTAGTTTGCATTTATTTCGCTTTTCATCATCTGACTGCAGCCCACCCCCCTCCCTCCGCTATCCCTTGCCCTTTTTCCCACCTGTCTACATCCAGAAATTTTTTTGTCATTGTCAAATGACATTGAAGTCTGCATTGTTGGAACGCAACGAAATCCGGAAAGAAAACATTTCAAATATATTAAATTACTAAAAATGATCCTGCTATGTGTTTGAAAAGTGAACACGACTTGAAATAACTTGAAAATTTTAATAAACCTAGTAGGATCATTTTTATGCTATGTATATTTCTTTTAAATTTACGTCGAATTCCATTGCGTTCCAACGATGCAAACTTCAATGTCATATCCTGAAAAGCATTGATTGATATTGCGAATTAAGAATCGATTACTCTATGGATTTATAACTTATTTCAACAGTTAAAAGTCGTTATCAATTTTTTCCCCAAAAAATCATGAAATTGCTGCAATCAACAGTGGACAAATGCTTGAGGAGGTATACCCACCTTGAAAATAATTTTTCTCAAATCACTGCTACGCTCTGAGAAAAAATACTAGTGACTCAGTTTTTCCACAGTTGATTAGTGCAATTATCAAATGTATCAACATAGTTCATGATTTTTCAAGATTTGTGTCCTCCGCTGAACATAAATTCAGTCCATTGAAGAAAAACTAGTTGTCGCAGAGTACAGGTTGCTGCGTTGCATGGAATTTATTCAAATTTGGAGGAAATATTTTGTATGAATGTAATTCATAGCTAAACGAATAATATTTTAAGAAATTATTTTTAGACATAGAAATTTTTGATTGCAAAACATTTTCTCCAAAATGAGGGAAAAAAGTCTTACAATCAAAAATTTTCATGTCTTAAACTTAAATTCATGAAATATTATTGGTTTGGCCCTAAATTACATGCAACGCAGCAACCTGTATCCTACGACAACTACCTTTTCTTCAATGGACTGAATTTATGTTCACCGGACACAAATCTTGAAAAATCATGACCTGTGTCAAAATAGCACTAAAATGTTTTCTCAAGGCCTAGCAGTGATTTGAAAAAAATCATTTTCAAGGTGGGTATACCCCTTAATGAAGATAGATATGCATAAGAAATTGGATAAATTGCTAAGGGAGCATTACCCGACACTTGAATAACTTTGCCATCATAACAGTTCCAGCCTCCTAATGGTTTTTTCCCGTCATGCCACTCGACAACGTATGACTCTTGCTCATCAGAATGAGTACTTAAAAACTCATCGTAATTAAAATCTTTGATCCAGTCAGTGGGTACACCGGGTGTATACTTTCCACTGTCCTCACCACCAACCCACTCAATCAAAGCAAATCGTGGATTCTTCGTTGATGACTTTGACATTCTGTCGAATTAAATATAATTATTTTTATTGGTTCTGGATATATATATATTTTTTTTTCTATACGAGTATCATTGTCAAGCCACATTTTTCGAACCTCTTCTGTCAGTAGTGCACATAAAATTACTGCTTCATTACATTTTCCTCACAGCGTGCGCAAAGTTCGACTTCGCGTGCATAAAATCCAACTTAACACGCGTTGCGTTGGAAAACAAAGTCAGATACACGTGTGAAAATTGATTCTCGATTCATGTGATGAAATTAAAAAAATCAAAAAATCAAAAATCCGAAATGCATTGACCATTTGACGGTTTTTTTGAACGTTGCCATGTGAATTTTGATATGCCGACTTTCGCTACATCTTCTAAAATGTTCGAAGTATTTTTCAGTATTTTTTTCGGTGCGAATCGGACCGATGGATACCACGAGGCAACCGTTCAAAAATGGCTTGGGTCAATTTGACCCGGTGTGACCAGGTGATTGAGATCGTAGGTGTGAGCACGAAGGGTAATTATATCCGCATAATAAAGATTGGGATAGAAAAAATTCTTGTTACATACTTATCTTGTTTGTTGGAATTTTTGTTTTCTACGTTGCAAAAACAATGAGCTAAGCATCACGCTTCACTGGAACTGAATCAATGGCGTTGTCTCATAGCGTTTTCACTTCGCTGTGCAAGACATGTAGCGCCACAAGTGGCGAAAAGTGGCAATAAAAGTAGGAACAGGATTACGTCTGATTGGGTAGAATTTCTTGCGCGTTCATGCAATTCGAATCTAGCCTATGAAAGTGCCGGATTTTCCGTGCTGGAAATGTTATTTTCTGCCACTGCGAGCGCTAGCGTCGAAACTCGCAGCCGCTCAAGGTCAGACACACACGATACTGTGGGTGGGTTTAGGTATAGCTGGGTTGGTATACCCGAGCTTCGCCAAAAAATGCCTAATAAGCGACTGTAATGCCAGCAACATAGACTTTTCGTGTCCCGTGTTCGGCCTCACCTACAGGCGCCACGGGACACGAAAAGTCTGTGTCGCCGGCATTAGGGCGGTTAGGGGAATAAGATTCCAAGAAATTCGTCACCGGAGCGTTTCCCCACTACTGGAAAATCGCACATGCGTTAGTGCGTCAGTGAGCATCACCACTGGGAGTACGTTACATACACAGGTAGAGTTGGGGAAGCTATAAAGTTCGCTCAAGCGGAACGAAGGGGAAATTCTCTTACACCGAGGGAGCTTATATCGAGGTAGTAATGTAACGCGTCGGCCATATTGATAGGCAGCATTCATGAAGTCGGCGACACAGACTTTTCGGTGTGCAGTCAGCAGTGTTCGGATGTCGGAACACGACAGGCTTAGCGGGCACTCATACACGGCGCGGACCAATCACAGGTCAGCTGCAGGTGTCGTGCGAATGCGTCTGAGAGATTCGTGTATATGTATGGCGCGCACCTTTTCGATACGAATTTTGCGATGTTGCCGCCCTTGTGGAAATATTTATCTGTTAAAACTGAGAAATTTTTTTTAATAAGTATGAATAATAATTCTGAAATTTGTATTGATTTTTTTTTTTTTCCAAAAGTCAGAAAAAGTTTTATTAACTCCGAAAAACTCTGCATTTGACATAAAAAGTCAGACTATTTACCAGATTTCGAAATCTTGCAAATACTCTGACTTTTTATGTGAAATGAAGTTTTTCGGAGTTAATAAAACTTTTTCAGACTTTTGAAACAAAAATAATAAAAATTTCAGAATTATTTTCATACTTATTAAAAAAATTTCTCAGTTTTGACAGATAAATATTTTCACAAGAACGGCAACATCGCAAAATTCGTATCGAAGAGGCGCCATCTATACACGAATCTCTCGGACGCATTCGCACGACACCTGCAGCTAACCTGTGATTGGTCCGCGCCGTGTGTGAGTGTGGGAACAGTGATTCACATCCAAAGCACCGACGCAATTCAACTTTAACACCAGATTTGGTCGGTGTATTGGATGTGAACCTCTGTTTTCGGCCGTTCGCTGCCGACTGGTGACTGGTCGATTCCAGCTCAATCAAGACAGCCTCCAGCCTAAAACCCTAACCATAGTAACCATACACAAGGAAAAAGAAGAAGAAGAAGTCTATGTGTATTTCGTTTTTAAAACCGTTCTATGTGGTTATAACCTGAAAATTCACAAATAATTTGGTTTTTGTCCAATTCGCGAAAATACCGTGACCAATAACACTAATGGCTTTAAACGGAGGAAAACGGAGCCCCTATAAAAGATACCGAATTGACCCAACAACAGAAAATATGCCAAGAAGGACTAAATATCGCCGAATCGTCAATTCAATGAATGGACCCAGGTAAGACTTATTTAAAATTACATCTTTTGAGACAACAAATTGATACCTGCGCGGAATAACCGGCTATCTCAAAGTCCGGTTGGAAAAGCGGCTATCTCAGAATCCACTCCGGAAAGCGGCCTTTGCCCACATAAATAACATAGGCAAAGGCCGCTTTTCGGAGCGGATTCTGAGATAGCCGCTTTTTCAACCGGACTTTGAGATAGCCGGTTACTCCGCGCAGGTATCGAAATGTTCTTGCTCATTACGGTGTCCGATATTTTCCAAATTGCCTTTTTTTACTTGGGTATGGTCCAAATCATTAGTTTATCACCTCAACACAATTACGGATTTTTTTTTTTTCAAGTGCCATTAATCCCCGCCTGTATCTTTTCTTGTCTAATTAACATGGGAGTCTTGCATTTTTTGGATTTGATTTGTTTTGTTGCCCACTATATTCATTACCTCATCAAATATTGTTGATTCTACTACTGTTCTGACCTATTTGGATGGACATATTTTTACATTGGTGGAGAAAAAAAATTTCTTGGATTTTGAAGTTTTTTTCAAAATTTATTTGTATCGTATTTTTCAATAATTTTCCAATATTTTGGAATTTATTGACTTTTCAATGCTTTTTATTTGAATTAAAAAATATTGGAAAATTATTAGTTATAAAATAACATTTTGACCGCTTCAAAACTCAAATTTTTTTTTTCCCAAAATGTCAATATTTGTCCATCTAGATAGGTCAAAACAGTAGAAGAATAAATAATATTTAATGACGTAATGTGAGTAGTAAGCGAAACGAAAAATTAAAGTCTAAAAAGTGCAACAATTCCGTAATTGTTTTTAGGCTATAAACTAATGATATGGACCATACCCAAGTGAAAAAAAAAAAATCAATTTGGGAAATAACGAACACCCTAATGTTCATGTATCAATATTCAATTCCATTGTTACAGGATGAAAAGACCAGGAGCATTACTTCGTCAATTCCGTCGTGGATTAGAAAGTCAAATCCAGGTAAATGGCATGGCATGGTAAATTTACAGTTAAGAGGAAATCATGCGATATCTCTATCTACATGTTTAATACCTCAACACTCAACATCAGTCTTTCCTTCATTCGAATATGTGACCCAAAAAGTTTACTACACCATCAATTGATGAATTTGTGTCTTTCTTTAAAAATATTATGGATCCCTACCCAGTGGAAGTAATTGACGAATCATGCAAAGATGTGAATGATTCCGAAAGTTCTTAGTATCTATGCATTTTGCCAAGCAGAATGAAATGTTTTTTTTCAATCATTATTGAGCATATATCGCATAGAAACGATTTCTATACAAATCCTTTCCGAAGGTTTTTGATTATTTCCAATCAGAAAATGGTCCAATTTTGTATTTTTTTAATCCAGTATAGATTTATTTAACTGTTCGTATCGGATTCGAGTTTAGAATGATCATGAGTGAGAAACTGGTTTCTCAGTAGTCCCCAGGAATCTGGATAGAAATATCATTTGCAAACCCAAGTGCTCAGTGAATGCAGTGAAAGAAAGTTTCCTTGATGGACAGCTGCAGAAAGCTTCTCCATTCAATTTTATTCGCATTCACATATCAATTCATATATACTAATCCATAAAATTATTTGACAATAACTAGAGTTTCAATTGGAATGTTTAGGAGCAGCAGGATGAATCAGCTGATCATGTTATCAATACCCAGTTCAGTCAACATCATTCAGAAATAGTCGCTAGTGTAAGTTCTACTTCCAGTGAGACATGACCATCAGAATGTAGCGATACCCATGACGTATCTATAATTATTTAAACTCGTTGATTCTTTCCTATGTATTACATTTTCTCTTTATTCGTTCAATTCTCTGTGTTTTTCTACTTCCAATTTGTTAAAACTCAATACAAATTTTTCGTTTTTAGGACGAAATAGCTTCAATCACCGACGAGTCCATAGAAAACTCTAGTACTTCCAATACATCCAGTACAGCTTCCAATTCATATGAGCAAGACCATTCTCTACATAATACTGAACTAAATTCAATTCCATCTGAAATGAACTTTCATGGTCGGTCCCAGTTGGATGAATCACAGCCTGCAGACCGTGATGGTATGGATGGACTCTGTGGATATTCGATGAAAAGATTAACAACTTTATTGATGATCCTCGCTACTAAAATGCGTCACAACGGAACATATAGCTTAGCTGAAAATATTTCAGAAGCTATTGAAGCTCTAAGTGATTCACCAGAACTTCCAGAAACTAAATACAAATTAGAAAACGTGATAGCAACATTATCGACGTCCTTGTCAATACATCATTTTTGCCATTCATGTGGGAAATATGCTGGTAAGCAAGACAGCGTCATATGTGAAGAAGAACTGCCAATTGAAATTCTCGAATGCATAAATTGTGGAGATGAGATAAACATGAAAGCAAACTGGGATGCTGGTAATGTCTTCATTTATCTATCTCTAGCAGCACAGTTACGAGAATTCTTCGCTAGACATGGAGATACTATTTTGTATTCTAGAACACGGACTAAAGAATCGACATTTGCGATAGAAGATATATTCGATACTAAAATGTACAAACAAAAAGTTGCTAAAGATATGATCTCTGTGAATTTTAGTGTCGATGGAGTCCCAATCTTCAGCAGCTCCAACTATTCGATGCACCCAGTGTTATGTTCGATAAATGAGCTTGCTCCCGAAAAACGTCCAGTGACAATGTTCTTGTGCAGTTTGTATTGTGGCACCGGTAAAGTTCCGGATATTAATGGATACCTAACACCTTTCGTTGCAGAATGCAATGAATTAAGAGAAGATGGATTCTCCTATACATATAAAGGGAAATTATATCGACAAAAATGCCAATTACTCTTAGGTATTTGTGACTCCATCGCCAGACCAGAAGTACGAAATTGTACCCAGTTTAACGGGAGGTATGGATGTGGCTTCTGCAAGCATCCAGGCGAACGAGTCCAGAAAGGCAGAGGCTCAGTTAATGTGTATGCAATCGACGAGAATGATAACGCATTTGGCGAAGGTCTGCGAACTCACGAAGAAACTCTGATTCATGCAGAAACTTTGGAGAAGGGTATTCGAGGGCGATCCATTCTATGTGATGCAGTCAATTTTGACATTATCAAAAATTTACCAGTAGAATGGCAACATAATACTGGCTTAGGAGTGGTTAAACAATTCGCGAATCTTTGGTTCAAATCAACTAATCACAACGAGTCTTTTTACTGTGGCCCTTCATTGCCTCTGGTGGATGAGTTACTACAATCCTTCAAACCCTCTTTGGAAGTTTCCAGAACTCCCCGAAAAATGTCCGATCGTTCAAACTGGAAAGCGCATGAGTGGATGATTTTCTTATTCTTTTATAGTATCCCAGTAATGAAACGCGTATTACCAAGCAAATATGTCAAGCATTGGGCCCTTTTAGTAGATGCTCTGTCGATTTTAACAAGCACCTTGATCATGCCTGCAGATATTTTTTATGCCCAGCAGTGCCTGTTTCAATTCGTCCGGGGAGTCGAAACACTCTATGGAAAACATCATCTTTCGTACAATGTGCATTTGCTTACCCACTTGCCTCAAAGTGTGTTAGATTGGGGCCCTTTGTGGACACACAGTGCGTTTGGGTATGAAAATTATTACCAGACTTTACTGAAATTCGTTCACAGTTCTAATACGCCTTCTCTCCAGATATTTAAGTCATTTCGACTTCAAATGGTCGTTCATAAATTGTACGATTTCTGTGTAGATTTTTTGACACCACGACAACGAATATATGTAGATAAATTGTTATACCGAAAAACATACCCTAAACTGACATGCATTTCAAGTCAAGGTTCTCTCCTAGGAAAGCCGAAAGTCGCCAAGCTCAAGAGGAGAGACTACCTTGCACTGCAACGTATCAATATTGAAATAGATGCAAACAAAATTGTGAGCTATTTCAATCGGATGATTTTAAATCGAGAAATTTTTCATAGTACAGAGTACACTCGACCTTTGAAGCGCCAGAGTTACTTTGTCCTTCTTGAAACGTCTGAAATTTTTGAAATAAACAGAATAGTATTATTTAATAAGGATAATGTATCTCAATGTTTCGCGATTGGCTATTATTTTGAAAAACATCACCGTTCATTAGTTCCTGGTAGACGTTTAACTCATATAACTGTATTGAAACATAGAATTAATCATTTAGCAGCAGTTGCAATAAATTTGATAAAAGAGAAAGTCGTATTCATCGAAATGACAGAATGTCAGCTAATGATAGCTTGTAAACATCCTAATCACTGCGAACTTATGACATAATCTGCATGTTTTAAATTCAAAATGTATTTTTAGTGTTTAATATCGATACCGACGTTCTAATATGTCGTAACCCACATTTGGAAAATTGTTCAGGAGGCCATGAAAACGCTTCACTATTAGCATTGAGAAGATAGGATTTTACGGATTAGAATATTTATTTAAAAATAGTAAATCAACGATTTGACCGCTAAAACTTGAACATAAGCTGCACAACGTTATTATCATTCAATTTTTCAAAAAAAGTCCATTTCTGAAATTTTGTGGGTTACGACATATTAGAACGTTGGTATCGATATACTGTTTAATATACTTAATAATATACTGTTTAATACTGCCATGCTAAGCACAGAAGTGGCAACTTGTATTTGGGCCATCTTGAGATACAGTACTACCTCTCTATAAGCGACTGTTAGGGCGTTTAGGGGAATAGGATTCCAAGAAATTCGTCACCGAAGCGTTCCCTCACTACTGGAAAATCGCACATGTGTCAATGCGTCAGTAAGCATCACCACTGGAAGTACCTTACGTACACAGGTAGATTTGGGAAGCAATAAAGCTCGCTCAAGCGGAACGAAGGGAAAATTCGCTTGTAACGACTGAACTTATATCGAGGTAGTACTGTATTAATGTTCAATTTTCAATTCTCAGTCACTTAGAATTATATTCATAGTCAAAAACTTTTCAAATTTGATTTGAATCGAAAAGATAGAAGGTTATATCATTTGTTAATGTTATATTAATAATAATGATAAATACGGCTAATTTTTGAAGTCATCGAAAACTCTAACGAAGATACGGTAACTCTAATAGGGTAATTTTATTATGAAAAAATAAACTAAATCGTTTAATAATATGATGAAAGTATTCATCGATTGTTATTATATAATCTTAGAGTCATAACTTGTTTTGGACAAAAAAGAACGTTACCACCTCTGTGCTTAGTACGGCAGTATATGACGTGACAAATATATTATGTTTTGTTCCAGAACCAGAATTATGTCTATATCAAATCCACTGCTGTTGAAAAATGTGAAATGTATAAAAAAAATTGTAATAAAGCATCTGAAGATTGGGTTTGAAGAGCTTGAATTTGATCTTGAACCATCCGTTAAACTCGTGATGAAATTGGAATGTTTTGGTGCTGAAAATTTATGAATTTCTAACAAACAATACATTATTTGTGCATAAGAAATTTGACAAAAATTGTTTTTTCCCCAAGTTATATTCGTGATAACTGCATTTTATTTTGAAAGACCTAAAATTCAAACAGAAGCTTCCACCCGGGACATAGGTCATTGAGAACTACCAGACATAGTAGAGGTAGAGGAGCAGCGAACATTGCAATGTATGAATAATTCGCATTACATAAAACTTTCAGCTTTTGCGTCCGTTCGCGATTTTTGCCAATATAATCGTTACATTGCGTGGATTACACGGTATTGTTTGGATTATTCCTTGAATTTTGTCACTCGACACATTTATGATTCCTGCGCACACAGGGAAATGACCGATATTAAATTCGACAAATATTTCCAACATAATCCATAATCAATAATTATTGACTTACATAACAATAGAATCATCATGTAGAATGATGATACGATGAAATAGTACTTAAATACCAACAATTACATACTTTTTATATGAGTCATATGACTATGTATGATGCAAACAAACATACATACCATTTATGAAAAAAAAAAATATATATATGGGTCAAAACGCGTCAAACGGATAATGGCTCTGCCCAAAATTGTAGGTCACCAAAAAAAACGTGTGTAGGCTCAAAATTTTCCTCCTGCTTTCTAGTTTCGTAATAAGGCTGTAATATGGCGGCTTGAACCTGGGGAGTTCGTCGAACATGTTCAAAAAGTGATGATAACTCGCTCAATTTAGCTGCTAGATTTGTTTTGAGTTCAGAAATGGATTCAGAATTGAATTTCACATCAAAAATGTAATGATTAAACGAAATAAGAAAATTATTAAATTATCAAATTATTGAATCAAATGATTGAAACGTGCGTTGAGCGCCAATTAAACTTTCTGGTTGGAAAACGCGAAATGATGATAATTTTCTGGAAAATACAATTTTCACCCGTACATGACCTTGACAATAGCTCAGGAAGTCAATTAGAGGCATTAGAAATTCGAAAGGAGTATGAAAAATAGGTTTTACCATTCGTGAAGGATTTCCCATATGATATTTCTAGGATTTCACAAATTTTTTTGTCATGACCTTCAAATCTGAAATTCCTTGCTGAATCCATTTCTGATCGCAAAAAAAATCTAGCATAAAAATTGAGCGAGTTATCATTACTTTTTGAAAATTCTCGACGAACCTCCCAGGTTCGAGCCGCCATATTGAAGCCGTCATTCTAAATTTTTCAAATATGCCACATTGCAATGGAAACTAGAAAGTAGGAGGAAAATTTTGAGCCCACTCACGTTTTTTTTGGTGACCTACAATTTTGGGCAGAGCCATTATCCGTTTGACGCGTTTTGACCCATATATATATTTCATATATTATCATGTATGAATGATGTACGCAAATATATATGATAAATATAAATGTCATATATGTCATGATATATTTTGAAAATATATTGGTGATATATAATCACTTGTATCGTCGTATATTCCTCATATATGTAGCCATCTATCACTAATGTATGAAGGTGTAGATTTCACTGTATATGGACATATATATCAGAACATGTATATCAACTATATGATTCATATATCATTCATACATACAATATATATTTCTGTGTATATTTTTCACATATACAACAGAGTATACAAATGTTTTGACGTACTCGTATATGCAAATATATTAAATATATGTCTAGTATATTTTTGGAATATATTTTTTTCCATGGGGGTACTTCAATGATGTATTGATAATCTGAGTGATATAGTTGAATCAAATCCACAATGGCTAAGGATAATAGCATGAAAATTTGAGAATATTTGATACAAAAAACTGCGACAGAAAAAATATGAATTGTTAGCAATAATATCTTTCTGTTACGTAATATTGTTACGAATCATCCCATTACTCAATCACATGCCTGCGTTGTCAATAAGATAAGTTTTGGAACCATTGATATGAACGAAGAATGTTATGTGGATGATCATTTTTTGCGCATACTAGGGCCTAAAAAATTCAGTACAACATTATGTAAGTACCTGAATACTTGTGCCGCACTTCTTGCTCTCTATCCCTCGCTCTTCACTTTTCCTCTTCTTACTCTCCAGCTCTTCTTTATCCCGCCTGTCTTTCTCTATCAACGTGTTAATTTTTTTCGTCCATCCCTCTCGCCTCACTCTCTCCTGCTCCTATTTTTCCGATTGCTCCATAATCTCCACGTCTTTCTCCAATCTCGCTAAGTCCCGCGTCTCTCTGGCTTTCTCTAACACCGCCTGCTTCTCTGCTTCAAACTTCTCTCTATCTTTTCTCAGTTTTTCCCTCTCCCTGTCCACCTCCTCCCTGACACGCAGGATCGCGGCCAACGAATTCTCGGCCTCCTGCCGGGCCTGCTTCATTGCGGCCAACTCCTGGCGAACTTCTTCTGCTGACATGATCTGTTTAAGACACAAATAACACACCGAATGATTTTGCTATCGACCAAAACATGAATAGGTAAATTAATACAACGGAACAGACGTGATGGATGCATAATCGAACTCAGAATAAAAGTAACGGTAAATTAGAATAGAATAAGAAGCGAGCCGGAGCCCACCAATTTGCTACTTACCGCAACGTAGGTTTCGGAACGACTGAGGCAGTGATTGAACAAATTGATGCATGTCAACTGCACAGAAAACAAAATCTTGTTGCCGCGGCGTCGAGGGCATCCGCCAGCAGAAAACACTAGCCCGGCGATTTGTCGCCTGGGACTGTCGAAAACGCACGTGGATACGAACATTGTTATCCCAACAAAATGCTCGAACAAGCATGTTCTGTCGATAATAATAATGGATTGAGAAGATTATCCGATCGTATCGAATTATATTCAGGGGTTGTCCGTGGTGTGAAAGAAGAAACACAGAAAATGCTGACGGTGATGATTTTTCGAGCATACAGTTTCCTCTTCGAAATGCATTTTTACTATTAAATTTTCAGCCTAATCGTCATCAAGTTATTCGTTATTGAAAATACGAATGAAAAGTATGTGATTTTGCACGATTTTATATAACAACATAAATACTTGTAACATAATGATTTTCTGCGAGATTGAGGTATCTCATTCAAGAAGGGGATATATTTTTATTTCGTTCCGCAGGGCCCGGGTAACAATTTTAAGTGGCAGCCACACGGCCGCTTTATAGCCAACTGACCTGCCAATAAGGCCGCCATGTGGGCTTTATCATGGCTAGTACCTGGCTAGTACCTGGCAACGACGACCAAACTATGTCGCTCCTACATGGCAGCTAGCTGGTTAGACAGCATAGCTTACTTATGGTTACGACCTGGCAGCGATATGGCGGGGCTTCCTTGCTGCCATGTGGATGCCAACTAGTTGCCAGGTAACAATCCGATATGGCAACCATATGGCCGCTATGTGGCCAGCCTACCTAACCATTGATAAATGTAGCGGCTTATGTGGGCCTTAGTCGGCTTTATATTGGCTTGTACCTGGCAACGACGACCAAACTATGTCGCTCCTTCATGGCAGCTAGCTGGTTAGACAGCATAGCTTACTTGTGGTTGCGACCTGGCAGCGACATGGCGGAGATCACTTGCTGCTATATAGACGCAATGAAGAAACCATCAAGAAACCATGAAGTTGCACTAGCTTACCTGATTTGTGAATGATTGCGATATGAAAAAAAAGTATGCATCGAAAAAAAAAGAAAAACTTAGTAATAAAAAGTATTCGAATTTATACCACACAGCCTTAATTACAAAAGACTCTTGCGATACATACTGCCGGGTAGGCGGTATGAGTCGCTTGACTCGCAAGTTAGTTATAATTACCGCCAGCCAGCAACGGGTAGATGTAGCGAACCCAGTGTTACTTTGCTTGCGAGCGTGGCCGCTCATCTACCGGCATAGCGAGGTACTAAATAGGTGGCAACACAATGTACGGACCAGGTTGATGGCAGGCTACTTCAGGACATGGCAATGCCAGGTTGGCCGACATAAAAGCCATATGGCATCGCGAGGTGGCGGCCAGATAGTCGCCAGTTAACGTTAAGACCCGGCAGTGCCAGGTTGGCCCGCATGAAAGCCATATGGCATTGCGAGGTGGCGGCCAGGTCAATGCTAGGTAGCCAGTGTACATTGGATAGATAGTCGAGAGCTACATGAACTAGCCTTGTAGCATAAAAGCCATGTGGTATCGCGAGGTGGCGGCTAGGTAGTGGCCAGTTAATGTTAAGACAAGGCAGCGCCAGTTCGGCCCACAAATAAACCATATGGCATCGCGAGGTGGCGGCCAGGTAGTCGCCTGGTAACGTTAAGACATGACAGTCCCAGGTTGGCCCACATGAAAGTCATATGGCATCGCGAGGTGGCGGCCAGGTAGTCGCCTGGTAACGTTAAGACAGGACAGTCCCAGGTTGGCCCACATGAAAGTCATATGGCATCGCGAGGTGGCGGCCAGGTAGTTGCCAGTTACCGTTAAGACACGGCAGTGCCAGTTCGGCCCACATAAAAGCCATATGGCATCGCGAGGTGGCGGCCAGGTAGTTGCCAGTTAACTTCAGGACATGGCAGTGCCAGCTTAGCCAGCATGAAAGCCATATGGCGTTGCGAGGTGGCGGCCAGGTCAATGCTAGGTAGCCAGTGTACATTGGATAGATAGTCAAAAGCTACATGAACTAGCCTTGTAGCTGCCAGGATGGCGCAACATTGGTAGCCCAGCTGAATTAGCCATACTATCGCCATATGAAAAGGCCATGTTGAAACCATATAGCCGCCGCATGGTTATCGAACATCGACCTGCTATGTGGCCGGCTGACGGCATTGCCGTGCTAATGCCACATGGCATTAATGTGGCTGGTGGGCTGGCCATGTAAATTGTTACCCGGGGGGTTATGTCACTTCAACTCGCTCTGTATTACCCAATTTTCTGAATTTTTGAACAAAATTTGCAGCAATCGTATATCATAGTGTGTCACGATTGACTATAAGAAAGGAAAAATTTAATATTGTTTTTTACAAGAAAGTTATTGATTAGTTTCCGAGACATTGCGGAAATCAGTTGTGTATATCTTCAAGCGTTTCGGAAGTCGAACGAATTTCGAGCGACCGAAAACTTCCAGTGGGAAAGTTGTTCGTCAAGGTACAAATAAGTTTTCTGGAAAGTTTCACTTCGATCGAACGAATGGTTAAAAAATTGTCAATGTTTTATTTCATCACCGCCTGGCCGCCGCGCGCGTAGGTGACAGCGAGAATATATTGGCAGCGACTCGCAGTTGGCCTAAGATGAAAAGTAATCGAGACTCTGTGGATATACAAAATCATAGTTTATTGTTTTTTTTTTAATACAAAGCAAAGATTTCAATTGATGTATTCTTCAAAAATAACCAGTCATTTTTGACAATTTCGTAACCCTACTGAAAAAGATTTTGTAAAATATTACGTTGAAAAAGTACCTGATAAATCACACAATAATTTCTAAAAAGTTATGACCGGATTCCGCTTGCAATTTATAATATAACTTATTGTGTAAATTATCACGTAATTTATCATCAATTGATGAATCTTGATAGAAAAAAAAAAAAACTTCGCTCGGGGAATCGAACACTGGAACTCTCGTTTTGAAAACTCCTGAGCTGTCACAGCGCTAGAGAGCTTGTTGAGCCATTGAAGATATTGGACGTATATGTATATTGAGCAAAGATTGACGATAATCATTTTTTCATGAATATTTTTGATAACTATTACTGATTATTTTAAGGATGAATTATTTGTTACACTATTTCTGATTGTCATGATGATAAACTTTAATTTAATTAATTTTTGGAATTAATTTTCAATTGTTTGCTATCAACCAAAAATGATCAATTACTAATTTCTAAAAAAAATCGCAATAAGTCATAATTATCTGCCAAATACCAATATCTCTCAATAGATCGACAATGAATTACTAATTTTTTGAGAAATAAACAATCAAGCAAAATTATTGACCTATTTTTTCTAAAAATTGGAGGAGAATTATTCGATAATCGATTACTAATTTTTTGAAAAATAAAAAATCAAGCAGAATTGAATTACTATAATTTTTGCGAAAATAAAAACTTGTGACTGATTATTATTAGCAAAAAATTAATTCTTATCTAATTGTTTATTATTATAACAATCAGAAATTGCGTAACAAATAATTTATCCCTAAAATAATCAGTAATAGTGCACGAAAATGTTCGTCAAACAATGATTATCGCCAATCTTTACTCAATATACATACATAGTAGGGTGGGCCGAAAATCCGCTTTTTTCGAATCGAGTTGATTAATACCGAAAATAATATTCTTGGCAATGTCAAAAAAATGTGTGCGAAAGGAAAAAATTTTAGGTCGTCATCTCAAGGTCGCCAAAGTTCGTCAAAGTTCAAAGTAATGTAAATATAATTTTTTTCATATATTTTCAAATGAAATTCAATCCTCTACAAAAAAGGTTCTTAGGTCGAACCATGTCAATGCAATAGTTTCTGAGATATTTGGAATTTTAGCTGAAAATTGTCATTTTGCTTGATATATTTTTGTCTTTCATGGGTAAAATTTTTTTTTCGTTTTGTTTTTTGATACAAAATTCAATCCTTCACAGAAAAAGTCTTCAAGCCGTACTGCATAAATAATATTTATTATTATTGATGTTTTTTTATTTATTAATATTTATTTGTTTTTTGTTTTTTTGATACGAAATCCAATCCTTCAGAAATACTATTTATACAGTACGGCTTGAAGACTTCTTCTATAAAGAATTGAATTTTGTATCAAAATACAGAACGAAAAAAAAAATTTACCCATGAAAGACAAAAATATATCAAGCAAAATGACAATTTTCAGCTAAAATTCCAAATATCTCAGAAACTATTGCATTGACATGGTTCGACCTAAGAACCTTTTTTGTAGAGGATTGAATTTCATTTGAAAATATATGAAAAAAATTATATTTACATTACTTTGAACTTTGACGAACTTTGGCGACCTTGAGATGACGACCTAAAATTTTTTCCTTTCGCACACATTTTTTTGACATTGCCAAGAATATTATTTTCGGTATTAATCAACTCGATTCGAAAAAAGCGGATTTTCGGCCCACCCTAATACATAGGTACAATATCTTCGCAACTCCAAGAAGCGTTCTAGCGCTGTGGCAGCGTATGAATCTACAAAACAAGAGATCCCGTGTTCGATTCCTCAAGCGTAGATTTTTTTTTTTTTCCTATCACGATTCATCAATTGATGATAAATTGCGTGATAATTTACACAATAAGTTATATTGTGTAACGTGGCAAAACGTTAAGACCTCCTCCTTCCCAGCCTTACGCGCGTACCGAGTATCCAAAAACCGATTTCCGCGGTTCAAACCCTTGCCGCCTTATCTCGCGGAGCCATATTGACTGTACGCGTCTGCTAACGGCCGACTGGCGACCGTCAGCGCTCGCCGGACAGGTGGGAATGAGGTAAACCACCCCTAGCGGAAAAATCGCCATTCCCACTCCGCCTGCGAAAGAGACACCTCGAGTGTCTAAAAAGTTAGCCGAGTGCGAGTTCGCGAGAGAGAGAGAGAGAGAGAGAGAGAGAGAGAGAGAGAGAAAAAGTGAGTGTAGTTTTAAGTGAGTGAGTGAGTGAGACCCCTGCATCCACCGGACCTCGACTAGACGTTTGGACTACCGGACAACCTACGACCCGTGCCTGTACTCGGACCTCCGTCATCGCGTGATCGAGACCGAACCGAGCCACGCTAGAGCGCCGTACAGTAAGGTAGGATCCATCTCGATACTAGTCCTGCACCCGTGGATCACCCTAGAACCCCTAGAAGCCTCGAGCCGTTCACGTGTTAGAATTCAATCGTTCCAGCGAACCGTTGAATTCAAACGACAAGAACAGCGTCACGTGTTGTTTGTCGTGCGTAGAGCCGTGCCAGGATTGGTAACCGCTGCGCCGATATTCACCGAGATCGCGCCGACGCCATATCGCTACGGACTGCTGACGTCACGCACCGCACTCAGCTGCTGCGTGTCAGAGTACCGGCGCTTCCCCAGCCATCCCCACCACCTCTCCGCCGCCGCTTCACAGCGAGCCGCAGCAGTCCTCCGAGAGACATCGAGAGAGACACGCAATCTCGCTACAGTGACAGCAGACTGTCAAGTAGCCAGAGAGGGAGAGACTGCGACCGTCGAGAACGATCGTCGCTTTGCATTAGCTTTGGAAAATAGTTTGTTCGAAATATTAAATATAGATTAGAGTCACTATTATAAATCATAATACGCCAGGTAGCGGGCGTGAACCAAATTCGCGACCTTTTCTTTTTTTCTTTTTTTTTAAATAAAACTGAGTAAACTAAGATCACTGGTGTCGTTATTTCTCGCCCCCACGAAATCCCTCTATCCCTAGTAGCTAGCCGGAGGGTCCCAGAGAGAGAGAGAGAGAGGACTTCCAACGAAGTCTGGCGCCCAACAACAACCCCTACCTACAAGTTGGGCCAGGTTTGTATTCGGCTTCAATTCCTCGGTACCCGAGCCCAGGAAAAACCCGTTACAATTGAAAATTGCAAGTGGAATCCGGTCATAAATTTTCGAAATTTATTGTGTAATTTATCAGGTACTTTTTCACGTGATATTTTACAATTTTTTTTTCAGTAGGCAACAGCCTATGCGAATAAATATGATCAGAAGATTTTACAAAGAAAGCATGTTATCATTCTATTTATGATTCCAAATCAGAAAAATTCGTACAACTTTATACCATAGAAATACCAATGTTATATTATTATATTGAATTTTTTTTTCTTTTTTTTTTTAAACTATAATTTCGTATATCTACCGCGCTTCGATTACTTTTCATCTTTGGTGAACTGTGCAAGGTGTGTCATTTCGTAATTTCTATTCCATTTCGATTATTATATAAACTCGTATTCTCTGCGGATAGATCGCAGAGCTCGTCTTGCTTGGTATATACTTCGTGTGACGATACTATCGAAACTACTCGTTTTGGCGCAATCGGTAGCGGGTTGGTCTATTCCGCACGGTTGGAGGATCGCCGGTTCGGTTCCCGCTGCGATGATACATTTTTTTTCACAGAAGTATTCGATAAATGTAAATATCGATTGATTGAAGGAGTTGTAGTGCAAAAAGGATAGTGAACGAATGAAAAAAATTCGGGAGCCAACTTTTCGTAAAGTCGATTGTAATTGTTATTATAGTGAGCGAAAAAAATACGTGAGGAAAAATTAGAAAAGACCTGAGAATCACAGCGCCCCCAATGATTCCCGAACAACCAGCGCTGAATTTAGACGAGGGGCACCAGGGGCTAGTTGCCGGCGCGGAAAATTTTGAGGGGCGGTGAAATTTGGAACGTGAGAATTTCTGTTTTTTTTTTCCTTCGAAAATTGTACGCCGTACCTTTACCCATTTTATGTGGGCTTTAGGTGATGCGGCGGCATTTTTCACGGTGCCCCAGGGCGGCAGTTGGGGTAAATTCGGCCCTGCAAACTGCATCGTAGTGTCACGTGGTAGTGCTCGGAGAGAGAGCCGCGCTCTGGGTGATCGTCGGGTAAGGTTAGATCTGTTCACCCACGTGCTCTGCCAGCTGCGAACGCCTGTCGTGTTGCCGGCGTTTACATCAGGATTCATAGAAGACGTCTCGTGGACATATTCAATTCGTAATAAAATTGTTTTGACTACATCTGCTGTGAAGGCAACAAACTCTGTTGCTTGGTACAAAATACGGCTGCAGGAGTCGGGGTCGTACTGTTGTGCGTTCAAACAAGGAAAGCGAAGAGTTCCCGAACAGGTAATATTTTGTTGTTGTATTTTCTAACAAAGCTGTGAGAAAAGCCTCGCGATGGAAAATCTCTATCCAGAGGCGTTGTTTACTACACGTATCTCATGTATTGAGTTACGAGGTTGGGTTGGGTCATAAGAGAATAGAGGGGACAATTCTGTAGAATTATGTCGCTAAATATTCATGTCTGTGATTTAATTTTTTGGAATTGAAAATGAAATTTCATCCGATTTATTCAAAGAGCAGAGTTACCCTCCTCGATAATTTCATGTCATGAGTTCGATTCGTTTCCATCTGTTTATTCTGAAACTGTAAATCTACTTATTTGACAGATGACGTAGGAGGTGTCGGAGGAGAATTTCGACAGCGGTCGCAACGACAGGGAAAGATCAGACGTCAAGTGACAGTTGTGAGGTCGAGGAAGTCTCGTCGAATAATCACAGGAAAGGTGATAGAGTAAGTGGAAAATCTTTTGAGGACGATTGCAATGACGGTGTTGGCAGAACGCATATGAGTGTATGTTATTTCAGTTTTTACTTTACCTGCAACGTATAAGCTATAAAGAAATTGACATAGATATTATTTTTATCCTATACAGATGATGATTCTGAGCCTCGACCGAGGGCCTTTGGAGGTCGCAAGAGATTTATCGCAAGCATTTCAAAGTAAGAGTGAGAACGACGACGAAGAGACCAAGGATAGTCGATTGTACAGTGATGTTCTTCGACGGTGTCCTCGTGGCTCGCTATTTCTTCTAGCCTTTTTTTAAATCTAACTTTACCTTCTACAAATATTTTATTTGCCCATGACCAGTGGCTTACTTCATGAGTCTGATCCACCTCGCATCTGTCATATTCCTAATGATCTGAATTTTCCACTGGTTATGGGCAGATAAAATATTTGTAGAAGGGAAATTTGATTTAAAATAAGGCTTGGAAAAATAGTGAGCCACGGGGACACCATCGATGAACATTACTGTACGTTTTCTCAATTGGAGCAAGAGACAGCATCCCCTGTAGAGCATCTGCGATCACCAATCTCTGAGAACGTCGACGACTAGCTTCGATAAATCCTCAGTCAACATAATGATCACATTATCTAGAAGTCCTAGCAAAGATGGAGTTTCACAAAATTCCAATTTGTTTTTGTTTTTTATCAACAAGCCTAGCTACATTTTTTTTCATTACACCTATAGATTCAGAAGAAAAAAGAAAATGAAAAGGCAACTCGTTGTGCTTCGAACAATCTATCAAAAGACATACGTGCTTCGGTTTAGTTGCTTTATCAATAGGATTTTAGATAGCATTGATAATATTATGAAATGTTGGTCGGCGGCAACTGATGAAAAATGTCTGGTATCTGGAAATGGAAATTGCGTGTACACCCTGAATGATTATGCTGTATTTCAGATTTTTGAAGTGTTCAGAAAACTTGCGAACAAATAACAAGTGTTTATTAAAAAAAAAACAAAAAAAAAAACAATGTTACTGGGGAATCGGGTACGGGTAATTCATGGTTGAAAAGGAGAGCAGACTTTTCTGACAGATTTTTTTTTTACACTTATTTCAAACGAATCTTTAGATAATAATATTCTACTAACCATCGTCATATAATATGTATAAACCATATATCTTATGTATTTTTATATAATTGTCTATAATGGATAGCTGTATAATGCGAGGAACGTAAAGTACTGAATTATATATGATATACTACAGTACAACTATTTACATGTTATTTTATATAATTGTAGTAAAAAACCATATTGAAAATGATGGAATAACGGAAATAAGTAAACAAATTGTTCAATTTCAGATTGATTATTTAATATTTTTACTTACCGAGATGTTGGAGAAATCCTTGAAGAGTATTGTAAATATACGTTCAAATCATCTCGGACTGCGGGTCGAGTCACGTGGTACCAGGTGTACCAACGTAACAGCGGTGGTAAAAGGAGAAGCTCGAGAATGACGCGCGCGGCGACATCTGACGGTCGTTCTGGGAACCAACGCATCATATCGACAGCTGTGAGCGGCCATTTTCGCTCGCAGCCCTTGACAATTGCGAAAATTACCACAAAATCGTATTCGACATTTTGCGCCTTCATCCCCTAGTAGCATGGTGAAATCGCAAGCAGCTTGAAAGCCTAACTGATACAGGCTACATAATAAGAAAACCGTGTAGATTTGCGCAAGAATACGTTTGAACTGACATCTGTTGAAAATCTGATCCAATTCTTGCGTTTAGGATCTTGCAAGATCCATCCGCAGAACCATAATGGTCTGCTTCCGCTTATTTCTGTGGATCTTGCACCCGAAAGATTTTCAAGCACCTATACGCAGGAATTGCAAATAGCTTGTTCAATGTCGTCCCTAGTTATTTGTGCAAGACTCACGGCAGACTTGCGCAAGCCGTCTTGCGATTCCCCCCGCCCCTCTCAGTCGTGTATACCTATAGCTATTTCTGTGGCTATTTCCCAGTGTTATTGGTATACAAACCGTCGGTAATGAGTCTTTGAATGAAATTAGGAAATATACTTACCGGCAGTCGGTATATTTTTACTGCGAGACGGAGCCTACCAAATGGAATAATGAAACAGTTGGGAGACTAGGAATATATTGGAAGTTGTAGTGATATTGACTTGATGTTTATTAAAATATGATGTTGAAAATGTTTTTATTATTTTGAGTGAATAACGATACATTTCTCGTTTGTAAGTATAAAATTTACTTTCATTTTAATTTATTACTTAAGTAAATAGAGATAAATTACTCTTTTATAAATATGAAACTGGGATTCTTTCAGCATTATCCTACGGTTATTGGGTCGAGATTACGGATGATAATAATGAATAAATACACTCAGAAAAAAGTTTGGTTGCAACGACCAAAATTGTGTCCTGGCAATAAGATTTTAGGGTTAATATACAACCCACCAAATATTATTTATCCATAACCAAATAGTTTAGTTGATTTCATTGTGCGTTGACAACAAAATATTTTTGTCGACACTATTAGAAGTTTTATCACATAATATCAAATAATTTGCTTATTGTAGTCAAAATATTCATGGACTGTAAAATTATTTTTCTGATCCAACCAAATCATTATATGAATATTACTAAACTATTGTGTTACGTTGGAAAAACGGATTCCTAGTTGCAGCCTCATTTTGTTGACGTCACTAACTTGTTTGCTTAAAATTTAGTCGCATTCGTTAAATCAGTATTCGATGCTGTAAGTTATTTGGTTGGGTCCGCGTAATGTTTTTTTAGAAATTTCAAAAATATTTTGTCATCTTTACCAATTTATATTATAGTTGTATATACTTGTATCGTTGAGGTCGCTAAATTTTTTTGCCACAATTGATGCATCATTTGATTGTATTGACCAAGCTAGTATTTGTCATCCAAATTATTTGGTTGGGATCACTAATACTTTTTTTCAGATTGCACAACTATTTTGTGAGGTCGTTTAAATTAGTTTCCTTCTACAGATGTGTTTTGTCCGCATAACTAAATCATTTTTAGACGTTGCGAATGTAAATGAAGGGGTTACGACAAAAAAGGTATACAAATGAAAACATAAAAATTCCGAGGAATGACATTTATTTTTGAGTATTATATTACATACATACTTCTTATTCTTATTCATACTTCTTATTTCCCCGCACCAGGCTTCATATTTCCAAACCCTCTCTAATACATATACATTCTGTATACGTACCCATATGGTTCGTTTACTACGCCCCGAAAGAAAAAGAGAGGTTCTTAAAAAAATTAAGAAAAACGAAAGAAAAAAAGCAGAAGAAATATCGCGATCTAGGTAAATTAGAAGAGGGTTTGAAACAACCGAAGAGAAACAAAAAAAAATTGTGGACATATTTTTTATACTCCATAATAACGAAGATATTGAATTGGTTATACAGAGCGATTCTGTGGAAAATCACGCGCCTAAAAGGTAGGCTAACGAAAAGCGCCTGATTTGAGCAGATCAAACATCGACGATTGGGTTTCATTTATCACGTGCGAATAAAACCCAATCTTCGATGTTTGATCTGCTCAATTCAGGCGTTTTCCGTTAGCCTACGGTCTAAAAATGAAAAATGATGGAAATGGAAAAGGATCGGATTGTATTGAGGCAAAAGGTATACAGGACCACTCATCTAATAATTGGACCTCGTATGCAGCAACGTGTGCATTTAAGCCAATCGCTTCTACACGTTGTAGAACGAAAAATACATTTTTTAAATCGTCGATGAAAATAAAATGTATCAAACCCCACATTGGTAACATATCACCACCTGCGATCTTCAGAATCATTTTGGCCTTATAGAGAATGTTATTTTTCCTCAGCCAACTAAATCCGATGGAGGGTTCGGGTAAAAAAATGTGGAAGTTTTCATAGTATGATAGGCAACGAACAGCATTTTTTGACAGTTCACGGCCGTATGAAGTTTCACGAGTGAAACCAATTTTGTTAAACAGTCTTTTACACAACTTAAGTTGATGCTTCATAGCCAGCGTACGTGGTAAATTGACTCGAGAACATGTAACATGTGCAGCTATTTTTGATTGTTTGTGTTTAGCTTCATACCGCATGCACCAAAGATGTATGAGTGGTCCAACCAACCTTATTATGCGTGGGTAATGTAATAAAATATGATGTTTAAACTTTAAGGAATCAGAGAATAATTCTACGTACATTTCGTTATGTTCACTAACTAAGGTTTCGAGTAATACTGTATCGTCTATCGTAACGGAGCGCATCGATAAGATGCTAGTAATCTCTCGTAGACAAATATACAAATCCCAGTATTCATTGCCCACTGGTACTAAGTCTCCAATAATCAATCCAAAACATTTTACAAAAGTCATAGTCTCCGTTGCAGAGAAACCTAACCGTCCGTTATTTAGTTTTTCCTTCTTAATGAATGGTGGACGATTGCCAGCATTCGTAGACCCGAAATCAAAGCCTCCTATCCTTGCATTTAAAAGATCTAAGGTAAAGAACTTACACCTAATAAAATATTTGATCAATTTCGTCATGTCGTATAGGCAAACACCTTCATAAACATCATGCATAGTATCAGCGTACAGATTTATCAGAACGTGATATGACGTCAACACATTCCAAATGCATTTCTCAGTTAACCCCGTGAGAGAAACATCATCAAGTTGAAGATCGCTCTCGTATTCGTCAACAGTTCGTAAATATGCTTCGTTTTCGGTTGTTTGTGTTTTCATAATGGCACGTGGCACTTTGCAAATTCTACATGGATAATTCGCTGAAAAGCTTTGTACAAAACCGCAAATTTCGTGTATACCCAAATTGTCCCCTATCACTGAGGTACATGCAATAAATATTTTTTTGCCAGTACGTGTAGTTAATCCTGAAACTTCCAGCTCTTTAAGTTCATTTAAAAGTGGTGCAAATGTAGCTTGATTTCCAAATTCGACTCGGTCACAATTATGAAACAGTAAAGTTGTGAATATATTCTCTAGCTGTGCCTGGCACTCCGCAGGTATACATGGCAGAGAAAAATACACTGCTCCTAATTTATGAACGCCTGCATGCCCACCCAAGGGATTATTATTTTCAAACTCATCGAAGTAAATAATTATTGGTAAAACTGTTTTAGATCCAAATTTTTGTTTGATATTTTTCCAAAGACTACCTTGACATATGTTAGAAATCGACTTCGTATTACCAGATAAGTTATCCATATTTGTTAATATATCAGATAATACACCACGCACATCAAAAAGCTTCTCCAAAACACTTGAGATCGAAATATATTGCCCACTAACGTTTGTTGGTAATAATGTTAGAACACCCTTGACGTACTTACTTTGCATGACTTGACCAATAACATATGATTGTGGCTCTATAAAACAGCCCATCTTTGAAAAAAAAATGCAGTCTTTTATATTCAGTCTCTAAGCTTGTAAATGGATTTTCACAACTCTGAAATAATTGTTTTATTTCTTCCTGTGTATCAGTTTTACTGGCATGTGCATGTTCCAGAGTCTTCAATACTTGGGTTTTCACTAAATCTAGTACAGTACTTGAGATAAATTCTTGAGTGTTCACTACAATATCTTGAACATGCTGACGATTAAGAGAAGCGTTATCGTATAGATCAGCCACAAACAGAGCTGCTGAATGTTTAATCTGCGTTTGAATGTTCATTAATTCTGTAGCAATATTATGCAATTTGTATGTTTCATTATTGCTGGATGAATTCACGCATGAGTTACTATCTTCATCATTGAGAGATTCTATTGGTAAATCTGCACAAGCGGTTTGATTATGCTGTTGGCAGACTGTATCATTTACATCAGATTTATGTTTTTTTAACAGATGTCTTTTGAATGAAAAAACAGTTTGGAATTCGCGAAGACATTGGTTTTGTCTGCAGACAAATTGCGCGTTGGAGCTCAAATTATGTTTCAGCTTAAAATGCCGTAAAAGAATATTTATTTCCAATAATTGGTCAGCACAAACATAGCATATGAACATGTTGATGCCGATGTTAACTTTAAACAGTATTTCAATTATTCAACGATTATTTTTCGTTTCAAACTTGTAATAGTAATTAATGAATATTTAGTGAGTATAATTAAATCAGCAATTTTTTTCGAACTTATAATTCAAATTTGTTAATAAAAAAATAATGTCATCCACAGTTCCCAGCAAACACAATGTGTAAATGTTATATAACATAGATGCCATTACCCGTGTAGAAATTTCGCCTGGGCGCTAGTTGGGGCCAAATCAATTTTCCTCTTTATTATCTAGGCCCAAGTTTGGATAGCCGTGTTGGGCCAATGTCGATTTGTCCCGCTTTTTTGTTGTGGCCCCATATGCTGTGTCCACTTTGGGCCCTATTGGTTGCCTAAATTGGCCCCAGTTTGACGACGCATATGGGGCCGATTTAAATACGTGGGGCAAATAAACATTGGCCCAATACAGGCGACCGAAGTGAAGCGACGTTGGATATCAAAGTAGGGCCAAACTTATTTACTGAAGTTGGGCCGAAATTGGTTATCAAAGTTGGGCCAAAATTAGGTATTGAAGTTGGGCCGAAATTGGATATCAAAGTCGGGCCAAGATTAGGTATTGAAGTTGGGCCGAAATTGGATATCAAAATTGGGCCAAAATTAGGTATTGAAATTGGGCCGATATTGGATATCAAGCAATAATACCCCTACCAGGCCCATGAAAGCCTACTGAAATAATGACCAATAATAATGTTAATTTGATATTTTTATATTTGTAATGTAACAGTTTTTTTTAACAGTTATTCTTATTTTATCGTAATCATTAACCATCTTTAACACTATGTATTTTTAATGTAATAAACTGATATCTCTTTATAATCTAAAGGTGTTTACAAAATGCACAGATTTGTACTAGCAGTTTTTTACGTTTATGACTTTTTTTCTCATGTAGTAACTTAAATGATAAACAATATATATTTTTAATGTAGTAATCAACATCTCTGTATATTTGAAGGGTTCGGAGCCAGAGTGGCCTAACCCAAATTGTCGATAAGGCCTATTTTAAATGGCTGATGACAGTTGAAATGAGCTTTATCGACAATGTGGGTTAGGCTTTACTCTGGCACTGAAGCCTTCATTTACATTCTTTGGATTAACAACGCTCAAGCCTTCATATCGATGGCATGGACGTATAACGTTACATTTTGCGAGCGAGTCTGAAATCGCCTAACGTTTAAGACTTTTTTTTAATATAGTGACTTAAATCATAAACAATATATATATATTTTTAATGTAATAGCAATAAGTATCTCTGTATATTTATAGCGTTTTCGGCTGGGGCTACACCGGGCTACACCGGTGTAGTGTAGCCATCTGTGTCTCTCTCTTCCTCATAGCAAAGAAAGAAATGAAGATGGCTACACTACACCAGTGTAGCTCGGGGTGGCCCCAGTCGAAAACGCTATTATATTCTTTGGATTAACATCGACTTTTGACTCAAGCCTTCATATCGATGGCATGGACGTATAACGTTGCGTTTCACGAGCGAGTTTGAAATCGCTTAACGTTTATGACTTTTTTTTAATATAGTGACTTGAATCATAAACAATATATATTTTTAATGTAATAGTATAATCAATATCTCTGTATTTGGATTAACACCGACTTTTGACTCAAGCCTTCATATCGATGGCATGGACGCATAACGTTGCATCTCGCGAGCGAGTCTAAAATCGCTCTGTAGTTGTTTGGCAAGTCTTTAACGCTACAGACTGTAGGGTGTCTCAAAAAACCATGACATTTGAAAATGACTGATGCATGCTGAGAAAATTGTGCCTTTTCATAAAAAAAGAACGTTCGTGGAATCCGCAGTCTATGAGATGAGATTTAGTACTGCCTCAAGGCGATAGAAGAAAATTTAATGAAAAATAAAAAAATACCGACGCATGTTGAAATTTCTTCAATTTAACAACAAAGATGAAGGTTTACGAAACCTAGAGTCTGTGAGATAATATTTAGTACTATATTTAGTTTTTATCTCAGAAGCTCCAGTTTGCGCGTGCCTCATTTTTTCGTGAAAAAGTACAATTTTTTCAACATGCATCAATTATTACTATAAACATATATTCTTAACTTGTTTCCTTATAAGGCAGTACTAAATATCATCTCACAGACTCTAGGTTTCATGAACCTTCATTTTTGTTGTTAAATTGAAGAAATTTTAACATGCGTCAGTATTTATACATTTTTGTTTTTTAATTTTCTTCTATCACCTTGAGGCAGTACTAAATCTCATTTCATAGACTACGGGTTCCACGAACGTTCTTTTTTTATGAAAAGGCACAATTTCCGCTGCATGCATCAGTCATTTTCAAATGTCAGGGTTTTTTGAGACACCCTACTACAGAGCGGTTTCGGAGTCACTCGCGAGACGCAAAGTTACCCGTCCAAGCCATCGATATGTTGAGATCTTCGAAACCTTCACTTGTCGGAAACAACTACAGCAGGAGTTGAAGCAATAGCTGGTATTATTGGACGCAGTTTTCTATTACCCTCCCAATCTTTAGAATTGGTCAGGCATGCTGATAGTGTCTGATAAAACTCTTTTTCAGTCAGAATCCTACCGCTTGATGTTTCGTGGAATCGGGTCACGAAGTCTGAAATTTATCGACAAATTATGCGCCATTTCAGGAGAGAAAGAATATTTAGAATGTAAGAAAAGATGCACCCATACCGAAAAGTAGGTCGTAAAACCGAGTGCCTTTTAACAAGAACTTGTCTTTAGATTTTCTGAAAGCGGTACACTGCATGGCGAGGACTCGACTGAACAATTTTTTGATAATTGCTGTGGTTGTTCGTTGCAGATCCGAATCGAGCAAGCACTCCATCGCTATTTTCTAGACACAAACATTGGTGAGCACGCAGATTAGGATAATTATTATTTATACTCTAATTTTAATCGAAGTTCTCACCAAATCTTTCACGTATTCATCATTTTCCAGTCTTCTATCAAAGGCTTCGAGGTCAGCCACAGTTGACAGCTTTTCGAAGTGGTATTTCTCTACAAAGGTGATGATGGACATTTGATCTACTTTAGTTTTCAAAATTTTTTCAACAGAATTGCGCAGGGTTCTCATTTGTTCTACGACTTCAGTCACTTGAATTTTCATTTTCATCACAGCCTGGTATATAAGTGCAGTGTCTGCAACAAATTTAAAGCGAATAATGTGTTATTTGTCTTATAGATTAGTCTTAAAGTAATAGCTCACTCAATTGTTTGGGCTTCATCAGAATTCATGTATTTCATTATCAGTAACTTTGTAATCAATAATTTGTTTAACTTTAGAAGAGAGAAATCAAATAGTTTCGCGACACTAAATAAAATCATGAACTGTAGTACCTTCAGAAAATTCAACTAATGTTTTCTCCGACACAGGCGGCGCGCCAGACGAACTTTCTTGCACATCGGCATCCTTCACTGAATGCAATACAATCTTTTTTGGAACAGAGTTGGGATTGGCAGCTGTAAACGTCATTAATTACCTTTATATTTTTTGACAGCAAATTATATTCCATTACCACAAAAACTAGAATTTGTCTCGACCTTGTTTTTCTATCGTTCCCGAAATACATTTCGATGTGTTGTCCTTCTTTGGAAGATTGTCTTTTTGTTGCGGCGTTGATGTCGTAGGTATTCCTGTAGACCCAGCAGAATTATTGCTTTCGACAAAAGTAGGACTTTTGCTCGTAGTACTGGGTGCACTGTTTCGCTTCGGTTGCTTGCAATTTCTTTGACTGGTGACTTTCTTCGACACAATTTTGACTTTTTTACCCTTTCGTAGATTTATTTTTTTTCTTTTTGTAACTTCAGATGCCTCATCCGAGCTAGTGCTCTCAAAATTTTCTCCTATGAAAAGTAAGCAATTGAAACCAATGAACTGACGGATCAACAGCTTATACGGAGCGATTCTGTGGAAAATCACGTGCCTAAAAGGTAGGCCAACGGGAAACGCCTGAGTTGAGCAGATCAAACATCGACGATTGGGTTTTATTTCCCACGTAATAAATGAAACCCAATCGTTGATGTTTGATCTGCTCAATTCAGGCGTTTCCCGTTAGCCTAACTTTTAAGCGCGTGATTTTCCACAGAATCGCTCTGTATATTTACCATCGGAATCATCTTCATCTTTTGACGAAGCGGTGTGCTCACTCCCAGACAAAATTTCCTCGACCGTTTTGGCGAGTCCCTTAGATTTATTTTTAAGGACATGTGTAATTGCATCTGCCTTGGCCTTCGCATGTGTATCCGAGTCAGTCGAATACGCATATGGCTTCTTTTGTAGCAGCTTTGTTTTTTTCATGCCAGCGTCATAGGATTCTGAGGAGCAAGAGAAATTCATAATGTTCCACTAACAATTAAAAAGCATGCAAAACCAGAAGCTAGAATTTACCTGCATGGCCACGTAATTCAATCGGCCACCATACCCAGTCCTCCGGAGCTTTAGCTCGAAGTCTGGAGAGGTCCTCTAATAATTGGATGCAATCTTCATTGTACGGAGGTTCTGGATATTTGACAACACAGGAACACAACTCGTCATCGTATCTTATCCAAGTACTTGGTACACAATCTACTTGATGTAATCCATCTTGCGTAAATTCTCCGGTAAATGAGAAGACAGAAAATTTTTTGAGTTCCACTTCCTTACCCGTCACACTGGTACTCACTAAATAATAAAACCTATGATGTATTTCACAGCTGATAGTACAACATATCTGCATACAAGATGTCTACAGAATTTGAATTCATAAGTTGCTCAGCTTTTTCCAGGGTCTACAGGCTCAATTACATAAAAATTTCAAAGCACATGAACCGAGCCAAAGCTCTAACCTGAATTGCAAATAAATTATGATGATTTTCAATCGAACTTGTTTCTAGTTTCCTGATCTAGAACAAGAAAATATTCATAACTATAAGCGAGTGTAGCATGCTAATCTATCCAAGAGAGCCTAGCAACCGAGAAAAAGCAACAGCTGATGAAATATGAATAATTTTCAAGTTTGAAGATTTTTTCATCCAAAGAACGGTTAAAGATCTGAATCACATTAAAATTTCGGATTCAACAGGAAATCAACGTTTCTTTTGAGAAATATTATCAAAAATTGTAATAAATTAATATTATTGAATTATTATCACGGTAGAAATTGATGAATCATTCATTTTTTTATTTTTTTTATTAATTTCTAGTTATCATCATCCGAAATTACCACTTTATTTGGATCTAACCATTATTCAAATTGAAAAATATTCAAACTTCGAATTTCGAGCGGCACCTCAAGATGATGCCTGAATTAAAATTCATTTTTTGAACATACCCTACCTGTTGATGATATAGATATTCTGAATTTAAAAGACAGAAAAATCGTTCTACCCTAATAGACACTACCACACAATATGGTTATTACAATGTGGTTATTATGCCTGGCCAAAAAATAAAATTGTGTTTTGATTTCGTTCTTCACAACTCAAAACATTAGTCCTAGGTCTAATAATGACTCAAAATTTGGGCTTCGTCGGAGAATTTTAAGTGGTCGTGCATCGAGTCTCAATATTTGCATTTGATTAACACGTAAAAATTAAATTTTCACCTTTCAAAGCTGTTCTAAAAGATTCTAGGCAATCGAGGGGGGTGTAGATTGCTGTGCAGCAAAAATTATTATTATTTTTTTGTCGTATTCCTTTCTTCTTTTCGGTTTTGCACTGTCTTTTTTGAAAATGAAAAAAATAATGAAAAAAAAAATATAAATAAAGATACAAAAAAATAATAAAGCTGAACAGCAGTCTACACCCCCCTCAATCGCCTAGAATTTTTTAGAACAGCTTTGAATGGTGAAAATTTATTTTTTACGTGTTAATCAAGTGCAAATATTGAGACGAAGACCAAATTTTAACAGTCATTATTAGACCCAAGACTAATATTTCGAGTTGTGAGAGACGAAATGAAAAAACAATTTTTTTTTTGCCAGACCTAATGGTTATGTTCCTACGTTAAAATACGTTTTTAGATTCATTTATAATAGTTGAATTAAAATCAAATGAGAGAAGCACATAAACTGCAATGTTGACACTTACTTTTATATCTATACGGCGTAAGTGTTTATCAATTTATCCTGTTGCACGTGGTATGCACATGGAATGTTATGCGCCACGAGGTTTGTCCTGCGTGATGAGATACGTATTTTTTAGGCTTACTACGGGGAGTTTTTACACCTCAAAATTACGAAATACATACCCAAAGTACTTCCACCTACTTGAGTGATGACTACGTCGATCTTTTCTTGTAAATCTCAGAATTACCGGCACTTACGCGCGAAGCAGTTTGAAGCTACCACGGCCCGCGTGGTTCGTATACCTGTGTCTCTACGGAAGTCGGGTAGGGACATCGTTTCAACAGTCTACGTGAGTGTTCGCAAACCTATCCCATGCCGACGTACAGTGTCAGCGTGACGTCACTTCCCAACGAAAATACTTTGTGCCGACATCTTGAATAAATGATGACGGAAATACATACACATAATACAGATTGCAATGAAGAATAAAAATGAATTACATCCGATTTGCGTTCAAAATTCATTAGGTCTGGAAATGTTTCCCGAATCATATTCCTGCCTTTGCGGACAGGTTTCGTTGGAGAAGTGACGTCACCCCAAGATGGGTTCAGCAACACTCAGATACACTTTTGAACCGATGTTCCTATACCCGCCTTCAGTAGTTCTTGGCGCCTTGAATTATCTTACGTTCGAACTTTTTGTTTATCGTTGTGAAACCATACGATGGAATCTTGTAGAAAAAAACTTGCCCGACATCGTAAACGTAAATACCGGACGTGGAAAAAAGAATGTACAGATGACATAGCACAAGTCCTCAAAAAAATGCGTTCGAATTATAATGAGGTTAACGCAGACGTCACGGGCATTGCAGGTATAATTTGGCTAACACGTGACTTATCAATACATGTATGTGCACAGCTACAAGCAATTTTCCCCTACTAAATTCTTGAAAACGATGAAGTAGTTTTTGTACCTGTTGCGTGAAGTAGTCGAGGTTAGGAATAAATCATCCGAAAGTATTAGGAAAATTTCTGTAATTATATTTTCGTGACAGTTGACACAAATTCAATCTCAATTTTCGGCAATGATTTAATTTTTCACGCTAATTTTTTTTCTAAATAGTCTTTGAAAGAGTCTAACTTTCTGTGAAAGTTTCATATGGGAATCATGAATTTTTGAAAATCATAAGCCTAAATTGCACAGCATGACAGTAATAAACACTATGATTAGAAACAATATTTCATCACTAATTATTATATATGATTTGCTTCATTTCAATTTCTATTATTCGAACTACGACTTGCATTATCCGGACTTTTTATTTTCCGAACGATATATGACGCGAAATTTTAGAATCGTTCCCTATACAATGTTGCGAGCAAGGTCTATTATGTTCACATAGCGTATCTGATTCTGTCGCCTCCACAGTCTTCTGTCACTCTTCTTCTCTATCTAATCACGAAGGATAGAATGAGACAGAAGACTGTAGTGCCGATAGAATCAGATACAGTATGCATTCAAGCATACATAAACTGTATCGACTGTCACAGCATTAGTTCGTTCGCATATTCACACGCAGTCTTTATTGAAGCTTGGTGACGCTATATATGTTTGGAATAATAAATAATAAATAAAATCGTTTCACCTCATACAGGGCTCATAGTGCGTCACTTTTTTTCACGAACTCACTTTTTTGTCACTTTACCTGCAAAAGTCACTTTTTTCAACTATTTTGCAATAATCCGGACATCTTTTTAGAATTTTTTTCGCTTCCATTCTTCCATTCACTCTAATCGATTAACAGATATTCGCCTCTAAACATTGAGTCATAGGCGAATATCTCTTAATCGGTTACAATTAAAAAAATTCTATCTCAGTACTCCTTTATAGAGCGTGAAATTTCAATATACAACTTGATTGAACGCGTTTATGACATCTTGTGTAGATCAGGAAGCAATCACAGAGCCATCGATAAACACTGCCGCAGCGGCTGAAATAGACGAAGAACCACCGATCTCAACTATGATTGCAGACTCCGAGTTACCTGTCTGCGATGCGTCAAAAGGCCCCGCAGAAGAGTCGACGGGACAATTTAATATAAGCTATGATTTGCAAGCGAGCGTAGACAAAAACTTCCGGTGCGAAGATGTCTCTTCCGCAGAGAATTTGATTGAGGAGGACGAAACGAACCAAATTCGTGAATGGGCCATCTCACGTAACATCAAACATGTTGATCTAGATCATCTATTACGTATTTTGCGTAGGAGGTTAATGCCTCATTTGCCGAAGACTTCTAAATCATTTCTATACTCATCCTCTTTCACAGAGTATGAAATCGAAAAAATGGAAGATTCTATCGATAAAACTAGTGGGGAATTTGTATATTTCGGTGTTGAAAATAATCTTCAACGTCAAATAAATACAGATATTCATAGTGATACCATACAGTTGCAAATCAATGTTGATGGGATGCAGGTTTTCAATTCAGGTGGTAAGCACTTTTGGCCAATTTTAGGTGCGGTTCACTTTATACCGGAAATATATGAACCATTTCCAATTGCCATTTACTCTGGGGCGTCAAAACCTGCGTGTGTTGACGAATATTTGGCCAAATTCATCGTTGAAATTAACCATTTACAAAAGGATGGTATTACAATATCAGGCAAACATTTCATGGTATCTTTAAAATGTTTCGTCTGCGACACCCCGGCACGTACGTATCTTAAATTTACTAAAGGCCATGGAGGGTATAGTGCTTGTGAACGCTGCACTTGTTACGGTACTAGAACCCCGCATAGAAAGGGTTATACCATGGTTTATTCAGAAACAGATTGTCCAAGACGGACGGATCAATCCTTCCGGGATTTGAAAGATCCTGAACACCACGTTGGAATTTCGCCACTGTTAAAAATAGACCCACATTTAGATATCGTAAACGTGTTTTTATTAGATTCTATGCATTTGCTTGGGGTAGTAAAAAAATTATTAATTGATTTCTGGCTGGGGCCAAAGTCGACAGTAAAAATAGGTAGCAGGGCAAGAGAAGAGCTTTCCCGAAGACTGCTTTTTACGAAGTCGGTCGTACCGTGTGAATTTCAGAGGAAGCCTCGATCGATTTATCATGTGCACAAGTGGAAAGCCACTGAATATCGTTTTTTTTTGCTGTATTGTGGTCCCATCGTTCTAAAGAATCTTTTAAGATCCACTCACTTGTACAAACATTTTTTGCTGCTTCATGCAGCTTTTCGAATAATGTGCTCTGACGAGCTCGCGTTGAAAAAAATCGACTCAGCTAAATTATATTTAAAACGATTCGTCCAAGCTTTGCCCCATCTGTATGGCCAAGCAGCAACGGTGATTAATATGCACAATCTTATTCACGTTGCCGACGATGTGCAGAATATGGGGTGTAGCTTATCCAGAATCAGCTGTTTTCCGTTTGAAAATCTACTCGGAAAAATGTCACGAATGGTACGAACCCCAAATCTGTTACTGTCGCAAATTTGCCGAAGGTTGCAGGAAAAACATTCTCTTCAATCACACAAAGCAACCTTGCCTTTACCATTGAAGATTTTGAATTCTAAAATTGAAGACGGATGCATAAACGCAACTAAAATTTGTGTGAACGGCTCTATGACGATTACGACAAAAAATCCGAATAATTTAGTTTTAATGGAAGATGGACGCGTTATACAAATTTCGAAAATAGTTGGCCCTCATTCGACGGTGGCATCAATGAGAGTCGAAGGTTGTATTTGGAAGAAACGTAGACCTGCAGTGTATACTTATCCGTGCCATTCAAAAAATTTCCAAACTTGGGAACTTGTTGCGAAACCTTCAACTGATTCCACTCAAATATACCGAGTATCTGATATTAAAACCAAACTAGTGAAGATACTTTTTTCCCTGAAACCAGGAGCACGTTCAAGTGTTTACGTCATGCCCCTGCTACATGTGTAAAATATACAATTATTTCATTATCAAAAAAGTTAACGATGAAGTCAGCGGATAAGTATACGAAAAAAAAGATTTATTCTCTTGCGTTTGATGTTACTTTACAGTTTACGTTATCTTTCACAACTAGAACTCGAACATATATATCTATTTAATGCCCGGTTTTATAAACGAGGGATACTCATTGACCCCCGGGTGAATTCCACTCCAGGGGTAGCGCTCAATTTTTTCGCCAAGAAACACACGTAAAGGTGAAGGCGTAGATGCACGGCCATCGCGATGTTTCAATTTTTGGCGACAAAATTAAGCGCTACCCCTGGGGTGGAATTCGACCCGGGGTCGATGAGTACCCCTCGTTTATAAAACCGGTCATAAGCGAGAAATGTCTCCGCGGTAAAGAATGATTTTTTATATACTTTTTTGACGTATTGTTCCATGTATTCATTTCTGAAAAGCTCATGTTCATAAAAAGAATGATGTGTTTTATAATTCATATTGACTCGACTTGGTCGTCATCCACTATATTGAAGAAATATGGAAACGTTGAAGAATACATTTGATCTGTTAAGGTGCTCCCCTACCCAATTCCACCAGACCTGAAAACATTGGAATAAACGCGTGCAGAAGGTGCTATTATATATTATTGGATATTCCGTTTAATAGCACCTTCTGCCTGCGTTTATCCCAATGTTTTCAGGTCTGGTAGAATTGAGTAGGATAGCACCTCAATGGGTTTGTTTTTTATACAATACTGTATGAATTTTTGGAAAAATGGGATTGTTTCAATAAATGAATTTGATGATTAAATGTACAAAAATGATTACCATCTATTTCCTCGCTGGGTTAAGCAGACCCGAACAAGATACACTCGGACGCCTGAATTAGCCCTGACTTGACCCAACCTTGGTACAGGTTCGGCAGACCCGGACAAAATTAACTTGGACGACTAAGTTAGCCCCGACTCGGCCCAATTCTGGCGCAGGTTTGGCAGGCCTGGACAAAACTATCTTGGGCGCCCAAATCAGCCCCGTCTTGGCCCAAACTTGGCACAAGTAAGGCAAGCCCGGACAAAATTGACTTGGACGCCCAAATCAGCCCCGACTTGGCCCCACTTTGGCACCGGTTTGGCAGGCCTGGACAAAACTATCTTGGGCGCCCAAATCAGCCCCGTCTTGGCCCAAACTTGGCACAGGTAAGGCAAGCCCAGACAAAATTGACTTGGGCACCCAAATCAGCCCCGTCTTGGCCCAACTCTGGCACAGGTTTGGCAGGCCTGGACAAAAATATCTTGGGCGCCCAAATCAGCCCCGTCTTGGCCCAAACTTGGCACAGGTAAGGCAAGCCCAGACAAAATTGACTTGGACGCCCAAATCAGCCCCGACTTGGCCCCACTTTGGCACCGGTTAGGCAGGCCTGGACAAAATTATCTTGGACGCCCAAATCAGCCCTGACTCGGCCCCACTTTGGCACAGGTTTGGCAGGCCTGGACAAAACTATCTTGGGCGCCCAAATCAGCCCCGTCTTGGCCCAAACTTGGCACAGGTAAGGCAAGCCCAGACAAAATTGACTTGGACGCCCAAATCAGCCCCGACTTGGCCCCACTTTGGCACCGGTTAGGCAGGCCTGGACAAAATTATCTTGGACGCCCAAATCAGCCCCGACTTGGCCCCACTTTGGCACCGGTTAGGCAGGCCTGGACAAAATTATCTTGGACGCCCAAATCAGCCCTGACTCGGCCCCACTTTGGCACAGGTTTGGCAGGCCTGGACAAAACTATCTTGGGCGCCCAAATCAGCCCCGTCTTGGCCCAAACTTGGCACAGGTAAGGCAAGCCCAGACAAAATTGACTTGGACGCCCAAATCAGCCCCGACTTGGCCCCACTTTGGCACCGGTTTGGCAGGCCTGGACAAAATTATCTTGGACGCCCTAATCAGCCCGGACTCGGCCCAACTCTGGCACAGGTTTGGCAGGCCTGGACAAAACTATCTTGGGCGCCCAAATCAGCCCCGTCTTGGCCCAAACTTGGCACAGGTAAGGCAAGCCCAGACAAAATTGACTTGGACGCCCAAGTCAGCCCCGACTTGGCCCCACTTTGGCACCGGTTTGGCAGGCCTGGACAAAATTATCTTGGACGCCCAAATCAGCCCCGACTCGGCCCAACTCTGGTCCAGGTTTGGCAAGCCTGGACAAAATTATCTTGGACGCCCAAATTAGCCCCGACTCGGCCCAAGCTTGGTACTTGTTAGGAAGCCCTTATTGGGGATGCCCTAATAATGCCTAAGAAGGGCCTCTTTTTAAATTGGGACGCCCCAACAATTTTCTACACGGGTAGGTAATATAACACGTATTACATTAAAGTTATGTAACATAGTCACATTATGGTAATATAACAGATGTTACATCGTCTGTACGTGGTAGCAATATAAGTGTTACATTTTTAAATTGGTGCGACAACTCTGCACTGATCGGCGGTTAAATAAAGATGCATGCGGCCATATTGTTTCTGCGAGTGACTTTCGCGCAACGTTTCCACACGTGCAATCACCGGTCGTACAGTCAATAGTGGACGAGATTTATCTTCCGTAATCCAAATCGGTAAGTGTATTTGTTCTTTATTCGTTTGAAATCATGTCACTCAACGTAATTTCGGTATGTATTCACATTATTATAAATATCGTCATATAATCCCTCGCATGCATATTTTAGGTTAAGAATTCACGCATGTGAACTGGAAAATTCTGTGTCACCATATATATATTAGTATTTCAAAGTTGACATTACTTGTTTGCAATCCACAATTAATATACAGGTACTATCATACTTCATTTATCATTTAGAAACAGTCAAATGATGGATATGTTGGGTTGATTTTCCTACAATTCGTATCTCTATATAATACCTCTGGATAATCTATACATCATTTACACATAATGCCCAAAGATCTTCATTTATGTTCAAAGCGATGGAAATATAAGTTGATTAGGAAACAGCGCTCCGAATGCTCCGATGACCATAATGAAAATCGTCAAGGTGGCCTTCAGAATGTTACAAACCAAGCTGCAAGTTCGTCAACAGGCCAACAAACAAAAATTAACAATAATGGCATCGTCGAGCCAATATCAGATTCCAAATTGACCATTGATAATTTGTCAGAAAATTTCGATACTTTTTCGGCACACGGGGAAGAAAATTCTAATGATACTGACAACTGCAGCAACAGCTCAACGCAAATAAGTAGTGAATTTGACAGCGCAAGCGAGAATGAGTCATCTGCTAGCAATGTATCACAGAGTACCGTGCAAGATGCAGAATCGAGTAGTTTGAAAGGGCAACTACGTTCATGGACATTAGATAATAATATCACACACAGTGCGGTTAATAAATTACTGGTCATCTTGAGACAACACGGTTTTGAAGATTTACCTTCGGATAGCAGGACATTATTACAAACACCGAGGCTTGCGTCAAACCATATTATTTCAAAAAATGGCGGCAGATATGTGCATTTTGGACTCGCTATTGGGATTCAGAGATCGATTAAGGAATACTTCCAAGTTTACCCCTATGATGTAGTAAAGATAAATTTAAATGTCGATGGGCTTCCCCTATCACGTAGTTCGAAAAGCCAATTTTGGCCTGTAATGGCTTCAATCGAAGTAGACAGAATGCATATACAGCCTTTTTTCGTTGGAATACATCATGGTTTCACGAAACCAAACAATGCAAACGAGCTTCTCCAACCTTTTGTCGATGAAATGATTGTTTTGCAAGCGAATGGTATAAATGTCGATGGTAAAACTCTTGCTATTAGGTTGAATGCCATTTTATGTGATGCACCAGCTAAAGCTTTTGTAAGTTATATAAAATACCACTCAGGGTATTTTAGCTGTTCAAAGTGCATCCAAGAGGGGGACTATGTTAGTGGCAGGGTTACCTATCCTGATATCAACAGCACACTCAGATCTGATGAATCTTTCAGATTGCGCGTCCAACCAGACCATCACACTGGCGATTCAATTTTAGAACTACTTGGGTTGGAAATGGTTTCAAGAATACTTCTTGATTATATGCATCTTGTTTGTCTTGGCGTTGTGAAAAGGTTATTACAATTTTTCGTAAAAGGAAAAAAAGACGTAAGATTAAGCGCGGATATATTGGCTGCAGTTGTAGAGCATTTACTCAGTCTCAGGCCTTATGTAACTACAGAATTTGCAAGACAACCCAGAAATTTGAATGAGTTAGAAAACTGGAAGGCAACTGAGTTTCGACAGTTCTTGTTATACACGGGTCCGATAGTATTGAAAAATATGTTACCAGAGGATATGTACCAACACTTTTTGTGTCTCAGTATTGCGGTACGCATTTTGGCTGACAATGATTTGTGTCAGCGATTAAATAACTATGCGCAGTCACTATTACAATGGTTTGTAGGAAATTACAGTCAACTTTACGGTGCACAGTATATAACTTATAACGTGCATAATCTAATTCATCTCGCTGACCAAGTAAAAGAGTTTGGAAGCTTCGATAACCATAGTTGCTTTAAATATGAAAACGAGATGCAAAAGATAAAGAAAATGATTAAAAACTCAGGTAAACCCTTGGAAGAGATATTCAACAGGTTATACGAGCGAAGCCAGTCCACTCCGAAAACACGTTACCGCAAGACATATCCTATCGCACATGTGGATAACAATGGGTCAATATCTCAGCTGATATTTGAAACATTCACTATCAGTAAAAAACAAGATCATAATAACTACTGCATGTTAGATGACGGTACTGCCGCTGCTGTACATGATATATTCTTCGGTGATAATGATCTATTATGCGTAGAAGTAAAATGCTTTCTTGATACCACTTCTTTTTTTAATTCCCCGTGTGACTCGAAGATGCTGGGTATATGTGTGGTTTCAAGTTCGCATGTCTCTGAATCAATGAATATCCCTTCATCAAGAATTACAAGAAAATGTTTAAAATTCAAATGTTTAGAACATGACAACATGGGTATTATAGTACCACTATTACACACTAATAACTCATACCTTTCTAAGATATTAAATTTACTGTCTTTAAAATTTCGCATGTTCCCTGATATTCTTGCCATCTCAGAAAAAACGAATGAAAATAAAATGAATTGATAGCGATGTAAAATAAGACCAGAGTAGTTGAGTGCGCTTAATGAAATGGATTCTGAGCCGGATGTGTTTGACAATTCTGAAAACAGCCAATCGGCGCTCTGGATTACAAAAATTCAGAGCGCCGATTGGCTGTTTCTTCGATTGTCGACAGCAAAATTATGTTTTTAAATGATGTAGACATTATCATATTAATATAGTTATAATAGAATACCGATTTTATGCATGAATGATTAGAATTACATGTCCACTCCATATCAGAGCCGATCTGTCAACGGGTTAAGTAATTTGCCATGTGATTCAGTAATTATTGTTTTATGCTGGTTTTATTGAATAGTCTGTAGAAAGCATGTTCCTGATTATTATATGCCTCGGATTTGCAGCATGCTATGTCTGGACAGTATGGTGTGGTGCGTTTCATACAAGATGATTGCGCATCTGAGGTGCCACTCTCGTGGCTAATTCCAGCTAGTGGAGATATTGGCCCTGATTACTGTTGGTGGCCACACGGAATAAGAAATGTCGCTCCATATATAATGAAACAGACCTCCCCTGATGAAGAGACATGGGAGAAATGCTTAGTAGTGATTGAAAAAGTTGACAGTCAGTTGCTTTATTTTACCTACTATTATCGTTATGTGAATTCTATTTGATATCGCGAATAATAATACATATTTTGCTCCATTTTTAATAGTAACGATAGAAAAAGCCAGAAAAATAGCGTCAGATGAGAGCTATGTTACAACCGATGACGACAGGCTTGGGAAAGGCAAAAGGCAAAAGCGGCCGATGATATATACATCGGACGATGAGAACCTTGAACCAATCAATTCTCAGAAGAAGAGTTCAGTATAATATACATACAAACAAATATCTAGATAGTTTTGGTCAAAAGTTTGTTCGAACTTAATTTTAACCACTACTTGTCTAATGTGTAATCTAATTCAAAACCCGGTATATTCATAGTTATGAGCAGTTAAATCCAAAGTTCTATGAAGATGTAATCATCGAACAGCTGTTATGCCATGAATTTCTCTAACTGTGGAACGGTCCGTGCGACTTCAGGCAGACAATTGAAGATACATCCCATGTTATTACAATGAGGTGTGTCTTCAATTGCCTACCCCCAGGCGCATGAATCGTTCCATCGTTACAGAAATTCCCAGTATGTACCTTAGGAAAAATTACTTTGTGGTCGATATTTTTTAATTTGCCCTCGCACCCCTCAAAATGTGAGTGTATGAGGTCAATATTAGTACCTATCAATATGACCACTGAGCGATTTTGTTTGGCGTGGCCCAATGCAAAGGTATTTTTCCCCATTTGATTAACATGGGAACATCGCTTTTCTTCAATTTGATCTTATATCGCAGCTTAAAAAATTGCTGGATCGTTGTAAGGTCTTGTGGAATATATCAAATAGATGTTAATGAACGAGTAGCAAAGGAAAAACAATTTTTCGGATCGATCACCAGTGAACGAAAATAGTGATGAAAGGGTTTGAGTTTTGTTTTTTTGCAGTTTTACTCGTTTAGTGACATTTATTGCACAAATTCAGCAAGACCTTATAACGATGAAGCAATTTCCCGCGCTGTAAAATAAGATCAAGCTAAAAAAAGCAATGTTCCCATGTTAATTAAATGAGAAAAATACTTTTGCGATGGGCCAGGCCAAAAAAAAATCGCACCGTGGTCATATTGATAGGTACTGATATTGACCTCACACACTCACATTTTGAGGGATGCGAGGGCAAATTAAAAAATATGGACACATAGTCATAAAATCTGTTACAGATAAAAGTAAGCGACCCTTACCTCTTCCGCCAGCTTATTCTAAAAGCTATCTGAGTATTGTTTCCGATACACTGGTGGATGTGTCGAATAGAACAAATAATAACCATCGGCAAAAACTATCGCTGTGCGATTCACCAGCCTGCAGTTCTCAAGACAATCAGAATGATACTGTCGTTCCACGGCTATCCGTGTCAAATGCTTCCAATAACTACAGTAAAGGTATACTTTGATCATTTTTATACATTTAGAACAATATAAATGCATGAATTCTAGTATGAATTTAGTTTTATCGGTCAATTACGCTGGTTTTTGTTGATTATATGGTCTATTAATCTGGTTCTGCGCTTCATTTTCAAAATCATCAGCACACAAAGACAAAAGTCAGGAGATGAGATCCGAAAAGGGCTGCAGCGGTAGTAGCACTACTACATACAATAACAGCTCCATTCAAAAAGATTGTGCGCAAAAGCCAGGTTTCAGACAACTCCAAATTGAGGACTCAGACTTGCCAACATACGACGCTTTCACTGAAACCGATATATCAAATGCTGAAATTGTTTTTGCCACACCGATAAGCCTGGATCCTGAGAGCAGCAGCTCAAATGAATCTCGTCAGCTTCAACAAGAGCAGTTAAAAGTGACACCCAACACCAATACACCGGATGATAAATTCCAAGGTAATTGTTGTTGATTGGACTTACACTTTCATATATCACGATATCTCTGCTCACTGCTCTTTACGTTATAGAATACTTGATGAAAATATCGAAGATGCACGCTATGTCCAATGTGCATTTACGAAGCATCAACCAGCGGCTTTCCAAGTTAGAAAAAGGGAAAACACATGTTGATTCCACTCAACCTGATATTACAGCCACATTCTTACCCTTAAAAAATGTTGAAGACTCGAAAACTTTTGATATGCTCATCATTGAAAATGAAACGGCAGCTTCACACTTCGTAATATTATATTATTTCGTTGACTTTTTTATACTGACATTCTATAATATTCATGATCGTCTCAATACTATATCAGTTATTAAAATACAAGTATTTCAATTTTAGAAAAGACGCGTTTTAACCATTGGCGGTAGTTCCCCACGGGATAATATCCAGCGCATTTTGTCAAAAGTTTTCACAAACTCGTTTGGCATCAAATGCTCTTGGAAGGGTCTTCGAAATAATTTTGCGGTCGGAAATTTGAAGTCGATCGAAATGATTAAAGGTAATGCGGTGGTCAATCATGAATATACTTGGCATAATATATTTGCTTTACATCATCACTTTCTCAATGGATCTGATTATATATTACAATAGATTTGATGTGTTCGACTCATGATTTCGTGACCGAAAAATACTTTGAAGATACAGCAGCTGAATGGTTCCGATTCTCGAAGCAGCGGCATACCCGAGAAGTTAAAGGCCGATGTTAAAGTTGAATGGGCAGAATCTTCGTTGCTATTCAGTACACATTGCTCGTCCAATTCAGATGACTGAATCGTTTCTCATAATTTTTTTTAAGTCTTAAACCAGCGTTGACTAATTTATCTTTATTTTTAGTTAGATCTCAAATCGAAACTTTGTACCTATCTTATACTTAAGAGACGTTTAGGCATAGTGTGGCTTGTGTCTTTCTAGTCACTTATTTTATAATAATACCTATATTATCATTTCGTGGGCAGAATTCTCGCGGCATTATATGGATATTCAAATCCAGATGACATATGATATAAATATATCGACGGGTCCTAAGGAAACAGACATATCTTGTCGTGCAGTCTAGAACAGATGTATCTCAAAAAACTCTACAGTAAGTGTAAACAGAGCGCTATACACGGTTTTTAGAGTTTTCCGAGATACCGTCTGTTCTAGCCTGCACGACAAGATACGTCTGTTTCCTTAGGACCCGTCGATATATTTTCTTTTTAATCCCCATGAATCAGTGTTGACTGTATTATCTTTATTCCATGTTCGATTTTCAATGAAAATTTTGTACTTAAGTACTATATATAATTATAAGGCTCGTGCAATGGCATGTTGTGGCTCGTGTGTCTCTAAAGTCACCTATGGCTATACCATCATTTTGCAGTACGAATATACACAGCGATTCTGTCGAAAATCACGCGCCTAAAGGTAGGCTAACGGGAATCGCCTGAATTCAGCAGATCGAACATCGAAGATTGGATTTTATTTACTTCATGGAAAATAAAACCCAATCGTCGATGTTTGATCTGCTCAATTCAGGCATTTCCCATGAGCCTACGTTTTAGGCGCGTGATTTTCCACAGAATCGCTTTGTATAGAGATCGTATATATTCTTGTTGTACAATGATATATTAAATGTAACCGTTATTTCAAATATAAATCTGATTATTATGATTTCGTTATGTCCGGCCTTTCCCATTAAAAATTGGATATCTTCAACATCCTAATACATGATACCTCAAGGTTACAGTTATACGGTGATTACATTGCGGTTATATCGCGAACATGTGACTACTACAACTGTTAATTATAACATGAACATGCCGTTGAGTGGGAACTAATAACTTACCCGTAACTTACATGCAACATTCACGTTATATTGCAAGTTACATCGAGTTATATGAGTGTAATAGTAGCGCAATATAACTGTGTTTGCTGGGTTACTCTTTGGTAAAATTATCAACTTACACTAACATAATCGCGCAGGTTATTAATTATGAGCACACAAATATTCATATAAAAATGTTCTGCCTAATAATAAAATAGAGTCAATGCTTAAGGCCCATCCTTAGTCGCCCACCTCCTTTCCGTACAATGTAACGAAAACGGGGCCGGGGAGACACATTTCGATGATTATCCGAGCCCAGGCGTCGAAAACGCAAAAAAGGCCAACGCTGCGCGAATTCTATTTCAATTCCAAACACATACGTCCAAAAAAATTTTCGTTTCATGCGAAAATAGAGCCAGCGTTTGGTTATTTCTTTGGAAAAAAAGAAATAACCAAACGCTGGCTCTATTTTCGCATAAAACGAAAATTTTTTTGGACGTATGTGTTTGGAATTGAAATAGAATTCGCGCAGCGTTGGCCTTTTTTGCGTTTTCGACGCCTGGGCTCGGATAATCATCGAAATGTGTCTCCCCGGCCCCGTTTTCGTTACATTGTACGGAAAGGAGGTGGGCGACTAAGGATGGGCCTTAAATGATAATAAAGCTAGAAATTGCTCTCTGGTCTGATCATAATAAGACTAAACAAATATCAAAATAAAAACTCATACAATTTGGAATACACATCTAACGTGTATCGTTGAAGTTTTGAATAAAATGTTCACTATAAATATAATAATACTGAAAGTTTTCCTCAAGTACGTTAATCACTAATCATTGTATGCCCAAATAAACAATCATAGGTATTCCTTAAAATCTAATAAGTCTCTGCTTAGAATATATTTAAACGTAAAATTGCACTCACTGCAACATCTGCTCACTAGAGTCTCTGATATCAAATATAAGTATATATTTTATGAAAACGCCCTAAAATAGTTCTGGTAAATTCAAACTGAATTTTTGTTTCGTTTCTATCGGCGATGCACGACTTTAGAATCCGAATATCTAGAGAATTTACGTATCAATTCTTCAACATTTATTTATCTGAGCAATTAGGGCAAATGTGGATGATATTTTCTTATCCCACTTGGTTTCCATCTTGTAGATGCATTTTTGTAACAGGAGCCAAATTTGCTCGGATTCCATTGGGTATTTTGCGTGAAGAACTTGAAATGCTTTGAAGCATATATCAACTGCTTTCAAAGTGCTTTCCGTATGGTATATAGTACTGTCAATGATTACATACGAATTCTCGATAGCTACCAGTTCAGGACCTACGATCATCACATATGGTTGCACTTTCTGTTTCAATTCTTTCATCCGGATGATTCGCTTCTCTATTTCTGGTTGCATATCTCCGGGAGTCTAGTATGAAATAATGAATGACATTGATTTAGTGGTTGATAATTACAAAGAATTATACATGAGGAAGAATTAGAACAAGCAATATGCACATGTAAATGTAACTGGGGATTTTTCACCTTCACATGACGTATGAATCCATTTATCGATTCTACAATAGTAGGCCTCCAATAACCTTTTCCTTTTCTGATACGTGCCACTGGCGGACAGAGAGCAGGCAGCAATGTCAATATTAAGACATCTCGTGTAGCTATAACATGAGAAATTTATTGGAAACAGCTACAAGATAAGAAATAGGAGAAGAGTATTTTACAGAACAAATTATTGTACAAATTGGACAAAGTGCATTTGTCGATCGTAAAATGAGATAAGATTATACTTTAGGCAATAACAGATACATACCCTCAGGTACTGATTTGCCATTTAATAGTGCAAGAAGATCTCGATATTGCTGACTCTTCACTTCGGTCTGCATGAGATTCTGTACTTTCCTAGAAAATTCAGGCCACTCGGCGTACATTGATAATTTGTCATCAAACATTCCTGAGAAATCTTTTTCCAGCTATAAGTCAAACACAAAAAACAATTGTTATTGAAAAAGATTTGCTCCTTCGTCCTGTAACAACCGAAATAATGACAATAAATAACAATTTTACTAATGAATGTCCTAAAGGCTGTTTCAGTACTGGCCATTCCTCAAAGACGTCAACTTCATCCCCTGCAGATTTTTTGTACTCTCTAAAACGTAATGGTTGCGAAGCCACCCAGTGTTCTTCAATACTAGACCATGGTGTGGTGTTATGTTTCAGCCATTCAAAGTGAACGGTGTATTGTCGAATAACTAGTTAATTGAAAGATTGAGAATAATTGAAGACTTGCATGTGATCCGTAAATACATTACCGTCGAGAAAATAAATTCATATAATCATATGCAAACTCACTATCTTCGCTAAGATCATCATGATCAGAAGGAGCGGGACCTTTAGTCTGGTCTTTTGATTTAGATTTTTTTGTCATAAAGAAGCCGCATTTTCTAAACTCCCGTACTTCGTTGCGGTATCGAACTACTAACTTCCCTTTTGAAATTTGTTGATCTGGACCTTCGTCGAATGGAGGAATGTAATAAATCTTTTCACTCTCAGATGGAAATAATTGAACAATTTTTTTGGCGAGAATTTCAAAGTAAGCATTTTTCATTGTTTGTCTGAAATCAAAGACCGCGATTAAATATTTTCAAAGCTATGAATAAGGAACCATTGAACTGATATAAAATACCTATCGTGAACTGGAAGTTTTTGGATGATTGAACGTATAACTGTTTGAACGAGTCTGAGTCGGGTAGATTTGTCCATTCCTTTGTTGCTTTCGTATAAAGATAACACAAGGCTACCAATTGGAGATTCCAATAAGAGATTCTTTAAATCCTATGAAAATTCAGTATTGATGATGAATTGCATTTTTATCAATGATCTAAATCTCTAAGTCATAATAAAAACAGAAGTAAATACCAGCTGAGCGAAGTTGCTTAAAATATTTGTTTGCGTCGTCATTTCGTTTGGAGTAAAATTCTCAATAGGGGGCAGATTTTCGTCATTAACTGCATCTAAATCTTTAGTTATCTTAGACGAAATGCCTGGGTTCTTGGTCGTTATTGAATCTGTCGTATTAGCCAGTGATAACTCTTCTGCATGTGATTTGACTTTTTTCTGATCGAGCGATGATGAGTGTTTGTCATTGTTTGGTGACAAATATTTGTCACTCGGCAAAAAATCTTTATCCAAATATAATAAATCAAATATATCATCAGAAGGGCGAACTGAATCGTCACTAGTGGATGTAAATATACTACTTGTCAGAGACATAGTCGATGGCAATGATTCTGCACTGTCGGCTCTCTTCAAGCTATTTAAGAGATTTAGATGTGCAAGAAGTTGTTTTTTAAACTTCAAGCGTAACCCGATCTTGGGTAAAAGCTGCTCTACTTCTTTATCATTTGCCAGCAGACTAATAAGAGCTTCGTAGTCAATACCCTGCGCTGCAATAATTAAATATTGAATAAAAGGAGTGTAATGACTCTGCGAAGTCAGCATCTTAAGGGGAGCCTATACTGAAATTTGGAATAAAATAGTTTTTTATTTCTCAACGGTGTAGAAAAGGTCCAAATAAAAAAAGCCTATGTTACGTTATAAATGATGCTAGTATCTATATATAGAAGAAAATTCAATCTTCTGCCATGAAAGTGTAGATGCAAAGAACCTTTCGCAGAACCTTGCAGCGCAACGAAGGAAAGCTTCTGCAAAATGTTCCCTGCGTCTACACCTTCATAGTATGAGGTTGAATTTTTTTCTGCATATACATTAGACTGGGCCAAAAAAATGGACTATTTTTTTTTTGAAAAATATATCGAGAATATTATTCAGAATGACAAAAAAAAATTTCGTGAAAGTTTGAGCCCTTAATATTAATCTTGAGAGGTCTTTCATTGCTATTTTTGATTTTTAGTAATAATTTGATGTTCTACGTCAGAACTGTCAAAAAATTGAAGTGAAAGAATTTATTTTCGCTTATTCCTATGTGAAATTCTTAATTTCTTCGATTTTAATTGAGAATAACTTTTGAAGAATTAAATTCAGGCAAAAATACTAAGAGATCTTTTTTGTAGAACATTAAATTTCCTTTAAGAATCCGTCGTGATCTCTTTCAGATATTCATTGATTCGTTAGTTACAAAATTCCAAATCAAATAAGTCAAATCCAAAAAACAAATCAATTTATTAAGCTTAACGGCTTGTCTGACGAAAATCTATGATCAGACCTTTTTTGTAGGGAATTTAATTTTACATAGGAATAAGCGAAAATAAATTCTTTCATTTCAATGTTTTGACAGTTCTGACGTAAAACATCAAGTTATGACTAAAAATCAAAAATAGCGATGATAGACCTCTTAAGATTAATATTAAGGCCCATCCTTAGTCGCCCACCTCCTTTCCGTACAATGTAACGAAAACGGGGCCGGGGAGACACATTTCGATGATTATCCGAGCCCAGGCGTCGAAAACGCAAAAAAGGCCAACGCTGCGCGAATTCTATTTCAATTCCAAACACATACGTCCAAAAAATTTTTCGTTTCATGCGAAAATAGAGCCAGCGTTTGGTTATTTCTTTGGAAAAAAAGAAATAACCAAACGCTGGCTCTATTTTCGCATAAAACGAAAATTTTTTTGGACGTATGTGTTTGGAATTGAAATAGAATTCGCGCAGCGTTGGCCTTTTTTGCGTTTTCGACGCCTGGGCTCGGATAATCATCGAAATGTGTCTCCCCGGCCCCGTTTTCGTTACATTGTACGGAAAGGAGGTGGGCGACTAAGGATGGGCCTTAAGGGCTCAAACTTTCACGAAATTTTTCTTTTGTCATTCTGAATAATATTCTCGATATATTTTTCAAAAAAAAAATAGTCCATTTTTTTGGCCCAGTCGCCCCAGTCTCATATACATACTACTATCATTTACAACTTAACGTAGGATTTTTTTGATTGGAGCTTTTCTACACCTTTGAAAATAAAAAACTATTTTTTCTCCAAATTTCAGTATTACTCCCCCCCATAACAGCTGTAATTGTATGAGCGCGCAATTGATTCTGTCGTTTCACTAGTCAAAAAATATCATGAAATTTTTAGAAAATATCATTACCAATAAAGAACGAAAATACTCTTGAAAAAATAAGCTACACGATATAATTATTTTTGGTTGATATCGATATTTAACCTACATCAGAATTGTTTAATTTTGTTTGTTTAAAAAAACCTCTATTATTGTTAACATTTTGCACAATTTACCGAATGGCCGTACTACATGCATAAGATGTTTACTGAACATTGGTGAATACAGGAACAATTTTTACTTATAGTTGGTTATAGGAGAATATTTTTCCGTGATAGCTGAAACATTGTTTTGTATCTTTTAATAGTGATAACACATGATTTTGTTCGCTTAACAAAACATTGTTGATTTCAATAATTCATTTGTTGCGTTAAATAAATGATTTTGTAGAACATATATTTCAACGAAATTTCTGGTGCGTCGATGAAAAGTTTTCTTAGCTGATATATGTATGAATCCGAGGGTAACTCAATTTCAATAATTTCAAGAGAAGAATTTCATGTGATACGAAATTTTTAATGACTGGAAGTTATGGTTTTTTACCTTCGATGAGTTTCAATGACTTGGTACACGTGTACCGTTCGATATATGTATTTTGTTTCAGCTACGAAATTACTAAAGAATATTTAGATATCGATCTGATAAGATTTAGGAATATAATTTAACAACAAAATCAAGATAGAACGTGCAAAATGTGAATAAATATTCGTCGGTGAATCAAGTATAAAGAGAAAAAGGATTGCATTAGACGAAATGTTTCTTATTGAAAATGTATCCAACCTTCGAACGTGGTCACAAGATCGCCGAATCCCCATGATTGTAGCAATTCGATAGTTTTTTCGTCTGCCATCTCGAAAACCAGATTATGGGATGACAACCTTATTTTTTTTTAGATCAGTAATGCTGATATCTCGAAAATCACACAATTATGGCACGATATTATTTCTCGGACGGAACCCGAGAAATACGTCGCATGCACGTTGCTGCAAGTAATGGTTTGGTGTTGCTGATCTTGGCGTCGACGAGTCTGCGCATGCACATCGTTTCAAATATTTTGTTACAGCTACGAAATGGCGCGAAAATATCCGCTTGTAATTTAATGCTATTAACCAATGTTATGAATTTACATTATAGTGAAATATAAGCCACATGAATTGTTTGGTCTATGTCAATTTGAATTACTTTCTTTAATTCTATAATCAAGATTAATAAAATTCGACTCAATCTCGCCAAACTGAATAAATTTCGCGATACATAGTATACTTATACCCATATAAGAAATATGTTACGGTTTAAGTCATGGATAATTGGAAATAATATTTACTTACCAGAGCGAAATCCTTGCTTTGCGATCTTTATGCTGTACTTGGCTTACAAGTACCGACATTATTTTCGCTGTACACCTATAATTTTTTTCCACACTTTTTTCACTATACAAATTATCGGTATATGTATCAAGTAATGCAAGAACGATACACGGCCACGATATATATATATATATATATATATACGGTATGAATATATATAATATATATGTATATTATAGGGTGGTCATTAGCATGGTCATTTTGGAATTTCAATAGACCCGCTTCCTAAAATCCTTCTAAATAACTGAAAAAAGTCCCGGCCAAGTTTGAGTTCTTGATATTCATACGAAAGTATAGGAAATTACATGTATTTTTCAAGACTAAACTTGGAATTTTTATGACTCCGATAGTTATTGATGAAATAAATCCAAAATTTGGTATAGTTATTTGTACTTGTATGATGTAAAAAATGGTACATTGGAAAAATGTTTGGATAATTATATTCTGACCTCTTAATGCTCAATTTTTGGGAAAAAAATTTGTTTGCGTTACATTGAAAGGTAAGAATAAAATCGACCTTTTTCACTCCGGCCGGCAGGCGGAATATATACCGAGAATATTCTGTGAGAGTAAACGATCCCCTTCCTACGGCAAAACCAACACCGGCGCGGACCGCGTGCGTGAGGCTTGTTCGGGAGGGGATGCAATGCTAATGACACATCATTCCCTCCCGAACAAGCCTCACGCACGCGGTCCGCGCCGGTGTTGGTTTTGCCGTAGGAAGGGGATCGTTTACTCTCACAGAATATTCTCGGTATATGCAGAGTGTCTTTCAGTTAGTTCATACCTATACCCGGCGAGGTTGATTCTGGCCCGAAAGTGATCGGGTTAGCTTGTTAAATCATATATCAAACAGTCACTTCTGGGCTAGAATCAACCTCGCCATGTGTACATAGGGAGATTCCTCTTTGAAATAGAAAACGATTTTTAGCCGAAAATATGAAAAAATGAATACAAAAAACACTTGAAGAAATAAATAAATAAATAACTCAAAACTTAATAGTACCTATCTTTATTTATTTAGTTTTGTTTTTTTATTTTTATTTGCGAAGAAAGCTTTTCTATTTCAAACAGCAAACGCCCTAATGTAGGTTTGTATGAATAATTGAAACTTCAATATACCTATATAAACCAACTTCAATATACCTATATAAAGTGAATGTTATTCAAACACGCAGTTTGAGTAATAATGATGCAACATTATGTGACAATTCGTGAATTCAACACTTTTGGATTTCACATAAACAATTTTAGTAACCACAAGAAATATTCATTTGCATGACTGCATTTCCCCATTAATCATATTATCGGCCTAATGAAACGAATATTGTTTTTGTTAGAACCAAACTATACGAAAGATTTGGTCGATATAACTATATATTGTGACGTGGATTTTTATTGACCCTCGGATCTGGACCGGATAGCCAGCATCCGAGATTAATCCAGTCGACAATTAGCTACCACCTGGAAATTAAACAAGATGTTGGGCGCCTGGCGGATAACCGCCTATTTCAAAAATCTAAACAAACTATACTGAAGCGTCGGCTAGCAACAGTACCGCGGAGAGGGGTCAGGATTAAATGAAGGATTAGCTGGGCGTTAATTAACGACTCGAAGTTTTGAATTTAATAATGAAAAATAGAATTTATTCAATAAACGAAATATGAAAAATATAAATAACAAATCGTGTACCCGGGGGTACTTCCCCGCGGGTATAAAACGGCTACAGGTCGTGTAAAGGCGACCTGCCCGCGATTTGCGAGTTTTACAATACTAGATAAACTACTAGCTTCCACGTAGGAGAGCAATAACAAGGAAAAATAAATCAAAAAGAAAGAACTCGACAAATCAAGTCCTCGTGAGACAATAAATTAGCTAAAACACTAATTACTCCCACGAGGAAAATAAATTTACAAATAATTAACAAACTTACAACTAACGAAAGTACAGTCTTTGACTCAAACAATAAATAGAACAACAAAGTCGGGAGGTTCGCGGTCTAATTCAACAATAGCAATAACTAAGCGCAACCTGTGACGTCACCAGCCGTTGAAGACGGCTGGTTCGCCTCCGTGAGACGAAACCTCCCGTTTAATAAATTATTATTTACAATTTTTACTAAACTAACTTAACCTAACTCTGCGCCTAACGCAATCAATAATTTAAATAATTACCCGAAAAACAAATATGAAAAATTAACTCGAACCCGAAATAAATAGAGGCTCTCGGCTAAGCCTCGAGCTTCGTCTCTCCCCGCAGGAGGAAGAGAGAGCGACGGTGACCGACTGTCTATCTCTGTCGCACTCAGGTACGACGAGTATCGACCCGGTTATCTCTAGATCACAAAATACTTTACTATAAAATATTGACTCGAACTCTAACTCAGATGCAGTGGGATACTGGTGACGGCCTACGCTTCGGAGATCGGCTTCATTCGAATCTCAAAAATACTAAAGAGCCTCGTGGCTGAATTAAGGCAAGATGGCGGACGGCCGTTGCCGAATTCGAATTATTATGAGTAAGAATGGCTAACGCTTACCGTCTTCCAGCCACCTGACGAAGAGGACTTTTTCCCTCCCGTAATTCATAATTCTCCTCCCACGCAACACTCACTCTCCACCAAAAAATACGATTTTATAGTAATTGGCCCACGGGGCTCGAACACAAAGAATTAATCCCAAAAAATAGTGCACGCTTTGTAAATTCATACAAGTGGTCGTGACGCTAGTCTAACGCAGAGTGACTAGACCGCATGGCGCCGGTGCTCAGCGCCCTCATTACTCGGTCGAATATTGATTTTTCGTATCGAGCGCAGGATCCTTTAATATGGCGACCCATTGTCGCAACGCGCGAAATTTTGAAATTCGCTCCGGTGATTTTAAATCGGAGGAACACGGGTTGCAGGCTCTTCTTGGTGGTGGGAATCTCTTCCACCACCGATATCCCGCGTTGTAGAGTGCCCTCGGCACTCCCCCGTGTCCTCTCGGCCTCGTCGTTGGAGGTAGCATGGCCACTACTATCCTCCGGAGCTTTTTAGGTGGCGTTCGTTGAAACAGGACCTCAACAGTCGATTTTTGGGGCGTCATGCGTCCGTCAAGTGGCGTATTGGTCTGAGTAACAAGCCGTCGGATGAGCCTCGGCTCCCACATGTCAGAGAAAAGTCGTAAAACAAAACAAAAGAATAAATAATATGCTCAATAGTTTTTAGTCGGTCACGGTCGCCTCTCGGAATTATGGTCAGACCTCGGGGTCACTCTACTCATTTATTCGTAATCATACATTCCGCTAAGGTCGTTCAAGGGGTAAGGAGTCTGCTGCAACATGCAATGTTACAATATATATACTGCCTCCAACAAAATATTTGGCAATATCGGACAATTATTGCATCATCTGTTGTTAGTTGAGGTATCTAGTCCAATTCGTTGACGGAACAAAATATGTAACGAGATACTTCGCTATGTTAACGAAATAAGTTTTGTTTTTTCTATTTTACAAAACCATTGCCGCCATTTAGTAACCATGACTATATACCGGCCAGCAAAATAATTTAGCGCTGACGAGATAATTTATTTGTAGTTTTTAGTGTATACAAGCAAATATTTTGTTTCTTCGACCAAATAAATTACAAAACGTCTCGACGAAGCGATTCTGTTGAAAAAACTAAAGAAGTTTTCTGAGTGTACGTTTATTGAGACGGTCAGAATTCACAAGAAAAAACAATTATCGAATACATTTCTTTGAGAGTATTGATCTCACAAATTCATACAGAACGGATGGTCTTGGTATATCCTACTGCAACGATCGCTTTGCCTGTCCTTCTTCTGACGTATCGCGATTTTCACACTGAAATAAAAAGAACACAAAACAACAGCCGACACGGACCCAGTATTCAGTGGTAAAATTTGATAACAAAATTGACTTTTAACTTTTTTGCAGCGCTGCGCCCTACTATTGCCCTGTGTAAGTTCGCCTGTTGGGCTATTGTTTGGATAAATGATTAAACGCATGAATAAATTCAATAAACATGTCTTATTATTATTAGGAATGTTTCAATCATTAACGGATGAACGGACCGAGTTCGGATCAAACATATGAAAACAATTATAATGACGATAGAAGTTGAAATGAATAAATAGCATTTATTTTAATACGGTCTCATACACATCGATCTTTCAAATATGATAGCTTTGATTAACGATGCTTTATAATCATTGATCCGTAGTGAAACTTGAAGAAAACAAAAAAAAAAAAAACAGACAAAAAAATGAGAAAAAAAATAATAAAATCAACAACAAAAAAACTAATAAAAAACAAAGAACGAGCCGGCAGCCGAATAATTTTTTATGCTGAAAGAGACTTTATGAAAAAAAAAAAAATTGCTGCAGAAAATAGTCAGACTGGAGACTCATTGCAGCGAAAAGATAAGATCGAAATTGCTGTAGAAACATGGGAATCGTCATAATTTCGGTAATATTCAAATAAGCTGCGTCGATGAGCTGAAATTGAAGAATAAGCGTTATCTCATTTAGTTATGATGGAGCAATGGAAACATGTAGTATCGCTGATCGTCTCTTGAATGATTTTTGAAAACCGGCATTTTGTAGCACTTTTGCTTGACTGCATGAAGAGGAATAATCGACAGATTTGGCGATAAATCTGAGCATATGCAAATATCAAACAGACTATAGGGTATTCCGCAATTGAATGGATCCTCTTCGCTGTTGTAACGACGCACTACCAGATGATAGCTGTCGTCGTAACGAACAATATTCTCGATATCACAAAACGAACTATCATATAATAAACAAGAATTATCTTTCTGTCCAGTAGTGAAAACAAATTCATTTGTTTTGATTTTGGAATATTGAATATATTCACGGGTATTATTCAATGGGAGTGGGCCATTTGTATGCTCTCCAAACACACGGAGTGCATCAGAATTCTTTCTCACCACGCTCGCGAAGTTTTTAATTTTCCTTTCGTAAAATCGTTTAGCATATTGCTGAAGCGGACGATTGTTACTTCTTACGTATTTGCGAATTATGCGCATATTGTTTTCGTAGGGAAAAGCAGAAAATTCATCTAACGGACCAAATCGCCTCACGTCTTCTACAAGATGTAATAAACCATGTACATTGAAACTCAAAAATGACTGGCCATATATAACTTCCGCTTTACTAACGAACAATTTTAAGGCATGTTCTGCAAATGTCAAAAGATATTCCGAAGGTGACTGAGAAGCAAGAATGCGTACGGACAAATGCAATAGTAAAAAATGTGAATAAGCGTCTTCGGATAGTACATCTGCGAAAATATTAGGCCCTGCATACAGGAGGATATGCCGGAGTTGCGTAGCTTTATATTGCTTGTACCGATTCAGAGAACAAGGTCGTCGTGCGAATTCTTGCGGACACCAGTCATTTAATCCTTCTAACCGAGAAGATAATATCTGTATTTCCCTATCGGATAATTTTACATTCACATTGAACTTGCCATGGAGTAACGCCTCTAATATTTTTTTCATAACACCTATACATACGAGGTGCATATACTCGAAAGGAACATTGGACACTTGATTAATACCCAAGTCAAGCAAGGGGGTTCTTCCATCTTTATGATGATCTTTGTAACGGTTTTATTATTTATTGATTTTAAATAATTGTATAAGTATATTGAATTTTTGAAAAAGGGTACTATTACTAATGGAACTATGAACAATAAAAATGAAAGACACTATTGCGGATCGTCAAATTATAAATTTTGTTTTCATTTATTATAATGATATATATGTGTATATTTTCCTCACAATTCAAATTTTATGTCTATATAACTATCTATGTATACCGTCATTAGTTAAAATGCTCATTCATTCATCCATTCATTCACTACTTCTTTTAAAAATTATATACCGAGAATATTCTGTGAGAGTAAACGATCCCCTTCCTACGGCAAAACCAACACCGGCGCGGACCGCGTGCGTGAGGCTTGTTCGGGAGGGGATGCAATGCTAATGACACATCATTCCCTCCCGAACAAGCCTCACGCACGCGGTCCGCGCCGGTGTTGGTTTTGCCGTAGGAAGGGGATCGTTTACTCTCACAGAATATTCTCGGTATATAAATGTATGTGTGTAGATCTAAAACTTAAGTCGACATAAATATATGTATAGTAAAATTTTGTATGATTATATGTGGAATTGTATATTTTAAAATCAGAATTTAATCTTGGGAAGCTCTTGTTTCCATTCAGTTTCTTATATTCATTCTATTTCTTATTTTACGTAATTTAAATTCTATTAGTGTCATAACTTATCTATGATTTCGATGACGTTGTTAACGATGATATTTCCAATTAATGTTTCGCCATGTGGTAGTTGCTATGGTCGATTCACACTTGGTGAATAAGTTACTTGATTTGGTGAGTTTTCTCTCTAAATTTTATTACACTAATATTGGTTTTATTTGATTTGATGAGTTTTCTCTCTAAATTTGAAATAAGAAATACTGAATACTATGTCACATATTTGGAAAAGAATAAAAGTTCGTTTGCTATTTTAGGACGAAATCACGACACGTCTGATCAATTCCACAGTCTTCCCAAGAGAGAGAGTCGTTACATATTTCCTGAGCGGCTAGTGTCTTAAACTTCTAATTAGATATTGTTTTGACTCATCATAGGTGTCGTTCATGTTCATACTACAATTAGCGCGCTATTTAATTTAAATATACTTTCTTCTCACATCTTCATCAATACGTCTAGCATACTCATCATCCGTGCGCTGAGTGTTATTAACGCCAGGGAAAGTCATACGGTTATTGTGATAAACACCGGTTATCTTACACTTCGAACAAGGATTGGTAGACATATGCCCAAAATGATTCAATATAAAAGCTCTAGCGGGTGCATCAGCAATAAAATTACGTAAAATAATAGAATATTTTTTGTTGTCAAACTCGATTCCCCCTACTTCTCTAATTTTGTTAATATCTGTTATTACATAGCGGAATAGGTCGTTACTATTTTTTGGCTTCGCCGGGCCATAGTACAATCCAACCACTACTGGAAAACTATCTGTCAAATTGACAACTTTCATTTGCAAAGGCCAATATTGATGTGATTGTTCGTTATCAGCTGCAGCACCATCAGTGCTTACATCGATCATAAGTGAAGTGGGAATTTCATTATAACGGCATAATATTTCGCTAAGAGCATCAGAAATACCAATATGTACATATTCACCCGGTTCCATGTGGACAACATTCACCTTCTCCTTTGGAGTACTTAATAAAGTTCGAACATCTGTCGGCAAATTTTTGAAGCAACAGTGAGAACGGAGAATTTTCAAAATTGCATTACCTTGCACAGCGTTGATATTATGCTCGGTGATTAACTCGGCCAAACTCGATTTTAAACGCTTACTGTCATCTACACAACTATTGAGATCACGATCTGCATCGGAGGAACGCTCTCTTACAGTATGAGATAATGTTTTTACATTTTCACAAGCCGCGTCTGCAGTTGCAGTACAAACGGGGGCTTCCACGACAATTTGTTCAACATCAAAACCTCGAGTGAACTCTGCGGTAAATTGATCTACATTTACGTATTGAGTGGGCTGTACGCTAAATTGTTCCACATCGAGACCTTGAGAGGACTCTACTTTGATTTGTGTAGTAAAATTAGAACGCGAAAAAGATGAACTTCTACGTAACCTGTCTATTTCTTTAATACGCGAAAATTGTTGTCGTTTCGTTAAGGGGGGAAACACATGGAAACGGTCAAAAATGAGGAGGAATTTCGGGATTTTTTTATGAAGTCAGTACTACACCAATCGTTTTCAACTTTGGAGGCTATTTTATTTGATATTCGAAGACTTGAAAAAAAATTTTTTCAATGGAAAATAATTATTCATTAGCTGACTGCAACCAATTGTTGTTAAACGAATTTTTCCCGCGACGTCAAATTGTGGCAGCTGTAGTTTTTTCATTTTTCATCCGAAACGAAAATTTCAAAAACCATTAAATTCTGTATGAAAGTACGCTGTCGATAAACCTAAAAAAAGTTAAAAATGTTGAATATTGTAAAAATGGCGGCACTCAGAAAAAAAAGATCGGATTTTCACCGAACATTTTTATGCAAAATGCATTTAAAAATTTTTTTTTTTCGAGATATTGGAGGTTTATCGACAAGGGTTTGCAATTACGCGTCTAAAAAAATTTGGTTGAAGTGAATCGGATAAATAGTTTTTTTTTTATCGCTGCCGCAGATTGCGAAAATGTAGTTTCGAGATAATCGCGTTTAAAGTTTCGGGCAACGGAAAATCAAAGTTTCGGGCAACGGAAATCTGATACCTTATAGGTGTTTCAAGGCTATTCCGCTATTCCGGGACCATAAAGTAGACCTTCCTCGTATTTGAAGAGCTGGTTTTCTGCCAATGTCTCCTGTCTTCGAGTTTGGCGAGCTTCTTTAGTGCTTTCGAGGCGAGCGGCGTTATACCTGCTCCGCGCGCGGTCGCTCAGTTCTCCGGCCATAACATCGAAAGTATTCATGATATCACAACGAAATTTTGAGAGAATATTCTTAAGATGTTGAACTATCGATTCGTGGAATAAAAAAAAAAAACTTTTTTGAAAAAATTTCCATGTGTTTCCCCCCTTAAATCTGCATAGCTTTTTCGATTAATCCTCTTCATTACTTTTTGGCGAATATGTTTCAAATAACGGAAAAATTATTTTCTAAATGTATGTAATCGCGATGAGAGAATAAATTTCTGAATCAAAAAGTTTTCGCCAGTGACCGAATATATTCAAGTACTACTCACCATTTACCCTCAATGACTCATCGAAAAATTATAAAATCGCATCAATCAGATTTGAAGGTTTGTCGTCTCGCCGTCCTGAAATACAAATTTACGTTGGAATACTTAAAATACAAATTAAATAGACATGCAGTTTATTCCTTCATTTTCGATTGATCCAATATTTGAGACTGAAATCTAGAGTGCAACTTAATTTATCAGTTAGATTTAGACGCGATTATATTCTTAAGAGCATGTCCTAGTCCTACCTTTACCGGCTTTAAAAAAAAGTAGAACATCGAAAAAACTCCGAAACGATGGTTAAAAATGATATATAATGGATTTATTCGATGATTAGGGACGAATAGGTTCGATCCAGTACCCGAGATCCGTTGAAATCGAGAAAAATTAATTTCTTATATTCGTCAAGTGCGTCCGTGTCACCTATTTTGGTTGATATCAAAGTCTACGCGTCAAAAACGCAAAAACCGGCAACGTACCCCTAGTCTACATGCAATAAGGAACATTTGTGTCTAAAAATTTTGTTGCTTCACGCAACAATGGGGCGATCAAACCGAAAGTAGAGCGGTAGTCAAGATGTAAATAGTGTAAAATTGTCAATTTCTGACAGCGGATCGTGAGACACGAGACGGTCCTCGGCTAACGAAACGCCCGACAGATGGTTCTGCGCGTAAATCATTGTGCGTAATAATTGAATTACAATTATAATATAATTATTATATTGAAAAATATAATATTTTTATTATTTTTTGCCAAGTATCAATGATAATACTTGGCAAAAAATAATAAAAATATTATATTTTCAATATAATAATTATATTAAAATCTCATGTCTTACGATCAGCTGTCAGAAATCGACAATTTTACACTATTTACATCTTGACTACCGCTCTACTTTCGGTTTTATCGCCCCATTGTTGCGTGAAGCAACAAAACTTTTAGACACAAATGTTCGTCATTGCATGTAGACTAGGGATACGTTGCCGGTTTTTGCGTTTTTGACGCGTAGACTTTGATATCAACCAAAAATCAGCTGTCAGAAATCAACAATTTTACACTATTTACATCTTGACTACCGCTCTACTTTCGGTTTGATCGCCCCATTGTTGCGTGAAGCAACAAAATTTTTAGACACAAATGTTCGTCATTGCATGTAGACTAGGGGTACGTTGCCGGTTTTTGCGTTTTTGACGCGTAGACTTTGATATTAACCAAAATAGGTGACACGGACGCACTTGACAAACATAAAAAATTAATTTTTCTCGATTTCAACGGATCTCGGGTACTGGATCGAACCTATTCGTCCCTAATCATCGAATAAATCCATTATATATCATTTTTAACCATCGTTTCGGAGTTTTTTCGATGTTTTACTTTTTTTTAAAGCCGGTAAAGGTAGGACTAGGACATGCTCTTAAACGAAAAGACTATTTATATGAAAAATGTATACAAAGTATAACGATGCCAATATTTATTCCGAAATTTCTTCGTTAGGAAATTTTATGATGACAACCATTTCCATCGACCTTTGTAGATCCATTATTTAGCCGAACAATTTATTGCCAAAGAAAATAACAAAATAGTCATATGAAAATGAAAATGAGGGCGCCTACAGATTATAATCGTTTGATTTGCGTGTGGATTTAGTTGGTTTAATAGCTTAGTATCGGAGTAGTTATTATTTCACGACTGAAACTCATAGTTGAGTGAAATCACGTCAAGTGACCCCCCATTTTCCACTGAATCATGGAATTCAAGTTCATATATTTTTATCAAAAGTAGTCATTACCAACGATCGTAAGTTAATTTTTAAAATATGAATTTTCGGGATTTCAAATTAAAAAGTTAATTAAGTAAAAACCGTGAGAGATACCTTGATGAAATGTTCGGAACTTATTGTGTAATATTTATATTTTGATGAAAAATTGTAAAATAAAGTAGATTTGTTCACCATCATATTTTTAATTAACTTTTGAATAAATAAATGAGAATTTGACTGACTTCTCCATCAGATAATGAAGTTTTCTTTCTAGTTATATGCGTCATATATTTGAATTCAATATTCCGCAAGAAAGTTTCACTGCCCGTGATTAGTTTAAAACTTCAAACGATCGTATACATTTTTATATCGGAGAGCGGTGAGCGGTGTCCATACAGCGCGATACCGCGCGCGGTTGACTTACAATTGGCTTGAACCCCAGTCAGCAGATGAGGCTGACAATGAATCCAGCAGCCGGAGCTAGCGGCCGCCAGCCCGTTAATGAGCGATTATCAATATTTAATAATTTTCCAAAAATTGTCGCACGGGATTTTAATTTTTTTTTCAGTTCGAAAGTCAGTCATGAATATGTATACGAAATTTCAACTCGATATTCGCTTGCCATAACTTCGCGCGCTCCGACCGCTAGATTCAGCCTCCTCATTGAGCTTCAACTTTTTAAATGAATATGTACATGATATTTTCAACAAAAGGATAGAAAGAATTATAATTCTTTTTGATACATAAAAACAGCAAAAATAAAATGGATGAATAATTGTATAAGTTCTCAAATATTTAAATACGTATTAAAAGTTTATTTTAAATTATTTAATCTTCAAGTATTACAAAACAAATTCAGTTTATGGTTATGATCTTCATTTGTTATTTACATTAATTGTAGTTACTCTGTTCTCAAGACGAACATGACTCTCACGAACAAAAATACAAACCACGTTATTAACAAGCTATAACAATAAAAAATACGTGCCAGTTCCAGTATGATAAAGGTTTAGATACAGTATCAGTTCAATCGAACATTTTTTCCGAAGATGAAAAAACTATTACCAATCAAGTCTACAAAGAACAACAGAAAAACTGGTAACTTGTTACTGTGAAATTTACATTCATTTACTCATTTTATTCTTGCTGTCTTTGTTTATCAGAAAAAAAATTATCCATTTGTTAAAAATATTATGTAAAAATAGAAGGTAAAGCTTAATAAAATGATTTGTCATCATAACTTTTTTTTTTTTTTGTAAATGTCGGCTGACTGGGGTTCAAGCCAAGTCAACTGCGCGCCTATACGGACACCGCTTGCCGCTCTGCGATAGAAAATTTATATTGTTTAAACTGATGACGGGCGGTGAAATTTTCTTGCAGAATATTAAATTTGAATGTATGACGCACATAACTAAGAAAAAAAATTCATCATCAGACTGAAGAGTTATTAAAATTTTCATTTGTTTATTTGAAAGCTAATTAAAAATATGATGAGAGATAAATAAACTATTTTTTTTTATTTTTTATCAAGATATAAATATTATAGAAGAAGTCCTGAAAATTTCATTAAGGAATCTCTAACAGTTTTTTTACAACTAATTTTTTAATTCAAAGTCCCGAAAATTTTCATTTCGAAAAAAATTGTTGTTGAAATGAAAATGTTGAAAAACTGTTTTAGGGTGTGATTGTTGGTAATGACTACTTTTGTTTAAAATATATGAACTTGAATTCCATGATCAAGTGGAAGATGTAGTCACGTAGTGGAAGTGGGTCCACTTGACGTGATTTTACTCAGAAGTATTTTATACCCGTTTTTTTCACTAACATAGAAAGATCATCTCCAATCCTAATAAAGTGATTCGTTCTCTGTCGATCAACACCCGTCTTTACTTGTTATCTATATGATGTTCATGAAATTTCTATCTTTTTTTATGTTGCGTAAAAAAAGGAATATTGTCCTAGCGAATGATTCTGAATTTTTCTACGTATTTTCTTACTCGCAGCATTATTTTTCGACGAATTCAAGCGTGCACAAAATGTAGCCGAAAAAGAAACGCCTTGTCTCTGCCAAATAACAAATAGCAAAACAGTACTTGGCATTATTTGACAACAAACACAATAAAACAAAAAAAACAAAAAAAATCATTCTGTGATTATTCGTCCGATTGTGTGAGACGTGACTTTGAACTGTCGCCGACACTATGCACCATGCTATATACATCGACGAGGCGTTTAGCTGGTCGAGAATACAACGTAATTATTCTAAAATCGAATTCAATACGTAGCTGGACAATGTTAAGTCACCGAAGATACGTCGGTAATTATACGTATATGGAATAATTAATATTTACACCCGATTCTGTTATTTTTAATAATTCTTGCTTCGTGAATATAAACGAACTCCCACAGTTAAATGAACACAGTCAAATAATTTTCAATATAAAACAGTCATAAATTCGTTACGCATATATAATTAGTACTCTCCCACTAATAAACTAATAATCATGACACCGTTCAGCTAGGTATGCTATGACAATACGAAGAGCTCAGACCCGAGAGAAGAGTTCCTTGTACTTACCAACGCTGGCGCCGAACTGATTCTGAGAGGCCCCAGTCACCGGCCGCTCTCGCTATTCCTCGAGTCCTGTTGCTGCCTGTTGAGTGTTGCACACTGCTATGGATACCGATGCGCACTGCTTGTGCGCGGGAATAGCGAGAGCGGCCGGTGACTGGGGCCTCTCAGAATCAGTTCGGCGCCAGCGTTGGTAAGTATAAGGAACTCTTCTCTCGGGTCTGAGCTCTTCGTATTGTCATAGCATACCTAGCTGAACGGTGTCATTATTATTAGTTTATTAGTGGGAGAGTACTAATTATATATGCGTAACGAATTTATGACTGTTTTATATTGAAAATTATTTGACTGTGTTCATTTAACTGTGGGAGTTCGTTTATATTCACGAAGCAAGAATTATTAAAAATAACAGAATCGGGTGTAAATATTAATTATTCCATATACGTATAATTACCGACGTATCTTCGGTGACTTAACATTGTCCAGCTACGTATTAAATTCGATTTTAGAATAATTACGTTGTATTCACGACCAGCTAAACGCCTCGTCGATGTATGTAGCATGGTGCATAGTGTCGGCGATAGTTCAAAGTCACGCCTCACACAATCGGACGAATAATCACAGAATGATTTTTTTTTTTTTTTTGTTTTATTGTGTTTGTTGTCAAATAATGCCAAGTACTGTTTTTCTGTTCGTTATTTGGCAGAGACAAGGCGTTTCTTTTTCGGCTACATTTTCTGCACACTTGAATTCGTCGAAAAATAATGGTTCGAGTAAAAAAATACGTGGAAAAATTTAGCATCATTCGCTAGGACATATTCCTTTTTTTACGCAACATAAAAAAAGCTAGAAATTTCACGGAAGTCATATGATAGATATCAAGTAATGGCAAGTGTTGATAAACAGAGAACGAATTACCCTGGTATGATTGTAAATAATCTTTCTGTGTTAGTCAAAAACGCGGACTACGACCGAACTTTAACTCGACCAAAAAGACGCTGACATTGTATTATACTGTTATACTGACTTTGATTACATTGTTATACTGACAGTATAAAATGCTTTTATAACTTTCAATCGTAAATAATTATTACTGTAAGCTACCATACCAACTAGATCAACACACAAATCAAACTATTATAATCAGTAGGCACCCTTATTTTCATATAAATATTTCATTATTTTATTCGGCAAAAAGTCGAGGGGGAAATAACTCGAGATTCAACTGACACATTATTTTTTTTGGTGAAATAATTCAAATTATTTCTTTCATTTCAATTTATTTTTTTATTTCATTTCACATCATTTCATCTATTTCAAATTATTTCTTTTATTTCAAATTATTTCTCTTATTTCAAATCATTTCTTTTAATTCAAATTATTTCTTTCATTCAAATTATTTCTTTTATTTCAATTTATTTTTTTATTTCATTTCACATCATTTCATTTATTTCATCATTATTTCCTCGTTATTTCAGTTATTTCTTCGTAATTTCAGTTATTTTTCCTCGTTATTTCAGTTATTTCTGATTATTTCATTCGTTTTCTCTTTATTTCAGTTATTTTCTCGGTTATTTCTCATTATTTCATTTATTTCTCATTATTTCAGTTATTTCTCATTATTTAAGTTATTTCTTCGGTTATTTCTCAATATTTCACGAGCTATTGACACGTTATTTCAACGAGTTATTTCCCCCTCGCAAAAAGTAGGTCTACAAAGGTCGATGAAAAAAAACGTATAAAATTTCATGATGGAGAAATTTCTGAATTGAAATTAACATCGTTACTTTCTATCAGTGTTGCGAGTCACTAATTACACTTTCAATGAAATTACTCATTATGGGTAATCAAATGAGAATTCAATTATACATTACAATCGAAGGGGAAATAACTCGAGATTCAACTGGACCATTATTTCTTTTGGTGAAATAATTCAAATTATTTCATTCATTTCAAAATATTTTATTTCTTTCATTTCAATTTTTTTTTTTTTAATTTCATTTCACATCGTTTCATCATTTCAATTCTCACTAAGGTTCATTATTTCAGTGGATTTAGTTATTTCACGGTAAATTTTCTCTTTATTTCAGCTATTTCCGAAGTTATTTCTGATTATTTTATTTATTTCCTTGTCATTTCTGATTATTTCAGTTATTTCAGATTATTTCATTCATTTCCTCATTATTTCATTTATTTCTCATCATTTCAGTTATTTCTTCGGTTATTTCTTAATATTTCACGAGCTATTGACACGTTATTTCAACGAGTTATTTCCCCCTCGATTACAATTCATATAATGTATATTATGTACATAAATATTATGGTGTCATTTTTTTTTCTTTTTTTTTTTTTTTTTTATTCGGGCTCTCACCCCCTGAGTATCTCATACTATATGCCATAATGATGTGGTATGAATTTGGGCTTTGTCGAATTTTTTTTACAGGTTCTTCATCGAGTTTTTCTGTTTTCCATTCATTTAACATAGGAAATTTGGCGACCTTGGACATAATAACATATCTTTTGAATTTTTCTTGTTAATTTGCGACCACTATACGGGGGATTGTTCAGATATATCTACACGATTTTTCGCACCATCATTCATTTTTTTTCCTTCACCTATGCTCTGTAATAAATGACTATAAAATGAATAGAAACAAACAAAAATTGAAAAAATAAATAAATTGTGTAGATATATCTGAACTATTCCCGGCATAGTGGTCGCAATTTACAAGAAAAACTCAAAAGATATATAGCATTATGTCAAAGGTCGCCAAATTTCATATGTTAAATGAATGGAAAACAGAAAAACTCGGTGAGGAACCGCTAAAAAAAATTCGACACAGCCCAAATTCATACCACATCATTATGCCATATAGTATTAAAGATACTGAGGGGGTGAGAGCCCGAAACAAAAACAAAAACAAAAAAATGACACACCCCCAGGTAGAAAATAACCCTGGCGAAAGCATGGTGCAAGCTAGTTTTCTCAGTTTTCATCACGGTGCGGGCTTGTCACGCTAGATTACCGCGGGGTCGATCTGTAACGCTTGTCCAGACTCACGGCAAGCTAGCCAGCCTACGTTGCCGCGAGCTTAACAATTTAGCTAACGACGATGCAGTTTTCATGGTTCGTCGCTAGCTTAGGATTTTTGGCTGTATAGATTCCGATTGGTATAAAATCAAATATTCAATAATTATGTGAAGCAATTTTTATTTTTCTCAAAAATATAAGTATGGATACGCTCGGTACAATAACATATGAATATTAATATTATTAGGAACATACCGACTTATTAGGTCAGCTTAATGAAATGGATTCTGAGCCGGATATATTTGACAATTGTAGAAACAGCTAATCGGCGCTCTGAATTTTTGTAATCCAGAGCGCCGATTGGCTGTTTCTAGAATTGTCAAACACATCCGGCTCAGAATCCATTTCATTAAGCGTACATACTGCAGGACTTCTTATGTTATAATTGTATATATATTGTATTGTTATAATTGTTTTAATTGTTATATATTGTTATGTAATAATTGTTATAATTGTTTATATATATTGTATTGTATATTTCTGAATATTTTTCCATCTCCTTAGTTTGATTTGTTTATAATTTATTCATTCTTGTTCTTCGTTGCAATATACCATATATGAATTCATGTATGAAATAATATCAAGTATGAAAAACATAAACTATACACCCAGAAAAATGTTTCTTGATTCATACCAGGAAACACCGACTTGACATGAGTCGGGATGAATCAAGTCCCTGACGGTTTTAATTGCGTCAGCTCCCGACTTGATTCATCCCGACTCATCTCAAGTCGGTGATTCCCGGTATGAATCATGAAACTTTTTTTCTGGGTGTAGGAAACAAAAATGATCAGCTTATACATATTGCGACATACAAGGATCCGTGATGACGTGATAAAAAAAAAAACATAAACTATACTATACTGCCGTGCTAAGCACAAAGGTGGTATCTGCAATTTTGGCCATCTTGAGATATTGACAGTTTTCAATTTTCAATTTTTACAGTCATTAAGAATTATATTCATAGTCGAACGATTTTAAAATTTGGTTTGAATGCAAAAGATAAAAGGTTATATCACTCGTTACTGTTGTATTAATATTATTGATAAATACGGTTAATTGTTCTAGTAATTGACAACTTTAAGGAAGATACCGCAACTTTAATAGAGTGATTTTATTATGAAAAAATGGACTAGATCGGTTCGTAATATGATGACAATATTCATCGATCGTTATTATACCATCTTGGAGTCATAACTCGTTTTTGACAAAAAAAGTCAGTTATCCACCTTTGTGCTTAGCACGGCAATATAATCTTAAACAGAAACATAATAATCATAATTTTATGATATAAAATTAGTGTGAATGTTCAAAAATAAAAAACCTGCGCTTGAGAGTCTCTTTATTCAGTTTGCTCTGGTTCTGAGATAATTTTAGATGGTTTTTTCAAACGCATTGGTCTCTGGCCATCCCAATCTTTAGAGTTTGTAAAAACCGTGCCCATCGCTGCATGGACTTTTGCCTCAGTAATTTGAAGACGAGACATCAAGGCTTCTATGAAAAATGTAGTACATCCAAAATAACATAAATATGCTTTAAGGGGGGAAGTAGGTGTAGAGGCTTCAAAAAATTCAATTTTTGTTTTTTCATAAATCGATAGTAGAACTATTCGAAAATATATTCTGAAAATTTCAAATCAAAATTCCACGTCGTTTAAAAGTTATAAGCATTTGAGTGAGTGTCCCTCGGTCAAACTGTTGGAGCACTTGGCACGTAGTACGGAGCAGTCAAGCAGGTAGTCATTCATGAATGACATTCATTTTCTGCAAGCCGAAAATGATGCATATGAAGCTGATGAAGGACTGCAATATGGTGCTGGAATAGCTGATTAACCAGTAAGTTGTTTGAATTGATTTATTACTGCCTTAAATTTACCTTTACTGCCACTCTTATTTTCAAACGCATTTTTTTCGAATTTGTGTACACTCTAGCTCCTAAAGTTTTTGATCAATCGTTATCAAATTTAGCACATAGTTTCTTTATAGCATTTTCGACTGGGGCTACACCGAGCTACACTCGTGTAGTGTAGCCATCTCTGTCTCTCTCTTCCTCATAGAAAAGAAAGAGGATGAAGATAGTTACACTACACCAGTGTAGCTCGGTGTAGTCTAGTCGAAAATGCTATTATATAAATACACTCTATTTGAACCTTAATCCTAAACAATATCTTTGTTTTTATACCTAAAAAATGGTAAAAAATCATACTAAATTTTCACATTCCTCAAAAAATTAATTTTCAATTTTTTTGTGACGATTGAGGTTCAAATAGAAGCACTTATAAAAAAAAAAATTTCTTTGAAAAATTGATTTCAGATGAAAATTGTGACCTGCAGGATGTACACAAATTGCCCAGCCGGATGGCGACTTACAATGCGCGGCAGCTGATATCTCCGTTACTTTTTGAGGATAATATTTGAAAATTTTAGAATATACTCTTGAATATATGTGTAAAATGACCTCAAAGTATAAATAAAATATATATATTCCTTGTGTTAAAAAAATTCATGGGAATCACTTAAAATACGCCGTCTGTTTGAGATTCAGTATTCTCAAAGACAGCGCCACCTGCAATTGTCGCTCGGTGCGAACCTGCCCCGCTCACCAGCGACCGATGAAGACTCTCCTTGTCGCCGGCTTCTCCGGCAGCCATTACTGCTCATAAGTTTTCTCTAAGTGAAACACGTGTTGCTCATGCAAAATCTCTCTCATTAAAAATTGCTAAAGTAAAATCCTAATAAGACTGCTCATGTGATTAATACAATCATTAGATCCACTCAAGTGAATTAATACAATTCAGAACTTCTCATCTACTCAGTGAATATCAATTCAACCACATAACGAACGCTCATAGACTCTCATAGACTCTCACTGACTCTCACACTCACACATTCAACCATTCACTCACTTAATTGTTAACACTGTTTTTAACCCGCTATTTAATTATAATAAACATCTAAGTTTTGCAATTGTTCGACGTCCTTCTCATTTATTTCATTTCCCCAACATTTGGTCCTTCGAGCCGGATCGAACAGTTGCAATTCTTTACTTGTTAAACTCAGTGTAAAATTAGTGTCATCTCTCTCGCTCTCGCGTAGTGTGCGGTGCCAGTGTCGTCTCTCGCTCGCTCTCGTGTGCCGCGCTGACTCTGACTCTCTCGCTCTCGCGTAGTGTGCGGTGCCAGTGTCGTCTCTCGCTCGCTCTCGTGTGCCGCGCTGACTCTGACTCTCTCGCTCTCGCGTAGTGTGCGGTGCCAGTGTCGTCTCTCGCTCGCTCTCGTGTGCCGCGCTGACTCTGACTCTCTCGCTCTCGCGTAGTGTGCGGTGCCAGTGTCGTCTCTCGCTCGCTCTCGTGTGCCGCGCTGACTCTGACTCTCTCGCTCTCGCGTAGTGTGCGGTGCCAGTGTCGTCTCTCGCTCGCTCTCGTGTGTCGCGCTGACTCTGACTCTCTCGCTCTCGCGTAGTGTGCGGTGATAGTGTCATCTCGCTCGCTCTCGTGGGTCGCGCTGACTCGTGTTGACTCTGTCACTCTCGTATAGTGCGTGTGCTGTAAAACAAGGACTTCTCACTCGTTCTCGAACATTTCTGACACTCACGCTCGCGTGGTGATACGTGTGTTAGTGACTCTCTGGCAGTGACTCACAACTAATTAATTAGTTGAAATAATCAGTGCAGCACTATGCCTCTCATGCGCGATGATCTCGATGCTCCACCTGGCCAAGGGTCGACTGACTCATTGGTGGCTCAATCAGCGACCGTTAACCCAACGGCTGATCTACTCAGTGCAACACGACCAACCACTCGAAGCACCTCACCCTCGTTGCTCAGCGGTGAATTGTTTCTCCGGGTACATGCTCAAAACGAGCTCATTGAGTCGATGGAGGACTTGCTCATTCAAGCCAACGAGCCTCCTGAAGACTTGGTGTTGACCGAGGTCAACATGATGCTCGATCAACTCGAAGAGCTGCATCAGTCTTTCCGCACCGAGCACTCTTGGCTAGTATCTCATTGGCCGCCAGCTCATCTAGACCACTCATACTTCACCCGGAAGGTCAGCGGTACTGAGTCAAAACTCGTACTCAAGGTCAAACGCCAGCTCGGACGTCTCCAAGAGCAGCTCACCCGACCCGCTCAATCAGCCGCCTCATCAGAGACTGAGACGCGTCCACGCTCACGTCTGCCTGAACTGACAGTGCCGACCTTTAGTGGCGACAGTCGAAAGTGGCCAGAGTTCAAGGCCATGCTCACTCAGTCATCTCAGTCATCTCACCCTGCTGGCAACAGCTATCACCACAGTCGTCTCAACAACCTCATCACATCAGGTTCGAATACTCATCGACCCTGGCTCAGAAATATCATTCATATCAGAAAGTCTCACCAGACAACTCAGCCTTCAACGAAGGCACTCAACACTGGATATCTACGGAGTTGGTGGAAAAAGGACTTCGCAAACAAAGGGTGTTGTCACACTCACCCTTCACTCAAGGTACAGACCACTCTCAGTGGAAATCTCAGCTCATGTCTTAAGGACAGTCACCACCATCCTACCAACCGGTAAACCATCTCACGATCTTGAATGGCCTCATCTCAAGGGGTTAAACCTCGCGGACCCAGAGTTCTCCATTCCAAGGGCAATAGATGTGATCATAGGAGCAGACTACTACGGACAACTTATAAAACCTAACATCATTAGGCACTCACCCGAAGCTCCTATCGCTCAACTATCTATCTTTGGCTGGCTAGTCATTGGCCCGGTTCATGCGCCTGTCACAATGGCAAGAACGGCACATCATGGCATCTCACAAGCGACAGACTCATCCTTGCAAAAGTTGCTTACAAGGTTCTGGGTCCAAGAAGAACCTCCAACATCAAAGGACTCACAACTCACTCCTGACGAACAGGAATGTGAACGCCACTTCAAGACGACTCATTCAAGGGACTCAACGGGACGTTACATCGTAAGAATACCTCTCAAAACAGCCCCAGCAGCCTTAGGAGACTCTCATCACACTGCACATCTGTGCTTGATGCGAATCCTCAAACGGCTTGGCAGAGATGCTCAGTACAGCCAACTGTACACTCAGTTCATGCAAGAGTACGAAAGGGCTAAGCACATGATCAAGCTCGACGACAGCTCAGCAAGTAGAAGACCTCACTATTATCTGCCACATCATGGGGTGCTCAAGCCAGACAGCTCGACCACAAAACTCAGAGTGGTTTTCAATGGCTCAAGCGCAAGCTCCACCGGCTACTCTCTCAACGATCTCATGCACGCTGGTCCAAATCTGATGCTCAATATCTTCGACCTGCTCATCTGGATCCGCCGACGCAAGTTCTTGTTTGCTACAGACATAACCAAAATGTATCGGCAGATCAAGATACATGCTGACGATTGGGACCTCCAGCGAATATTATGGGTAGACGAGCAACAGAAAGAATCTCATTACCAACTCACGACGGTTACGTATGGAACCAAGGCAGCACCGTTCTTAGCAGTAAGGACGCTGCTTCAACTCGCCGAAGACGAAGGCTCAACTTACCCTCTCGCCGTGGAACCGATCACTCATGGTCGATACGTTGATGACATTTTCGGAGGGTCAGATACGGTGAAAGAGCTAACTCAGACCGCTCATCAGCTCATACAACTCTGCCATGCGGGCGGATTCCCGCTGGCCAAATGGCACTCTACGTCAAGGCAATTGCTGGAAGAAGTCTCATCAGAACTCGGTCACACATCGGGCATCTCATTCGACGATTGTGACACCAAAATCCTTGGGATACGATGGTCACCGCAGCAAGACACATTCAACTTCTCAACCATCTCATCAACTCATTCTACTAGATTCTCAAAACGCCTCATATTATCAGAAGTAGCACAAATCTTTGATCCATTAGGCTTCGCCGCACCAGTTGTAATCAGAGCCAAAATGTTTCTTCAGGCACTTTGGTTACAGAAACTCAACTGGGATGACTCACTCCCAGAACAACTCATATCTCAATGGCTCAGCATCAGACAAGATCTTACTAGTCTGGCCAGACTCTCCATCCCACGGTGGTTCAACACGCTCTCTGACTCAGCTGTTGAACTGCATGGTTTCTCTGATGCTTCGCAATTTGCAATGGCAGCCGTTGTATATCTGGTTGTCAACTCACCGTCCACTGGCGCCAACGTTTCGCTCATCTGCTCAAGAACGAAAGTCTCTCCTCTCAAACGCCTAACCATCCCGCGGTTAGAACTCACAGCAGCGCTGCTACTTTCCACGCTAATCAACCATGTTTCTGCTACTCTAAACATGAACATAACAAACATACATTTGTGGACGGACTCTCAAGTAACTCTCACATGGATCAAGGCTCATCGAGGGGTTAACCACTCCAATATTTAACGTACACCTGATTACCGGTAATCACTGATTACAATGATTACAGGAGATTACAGATTACCAATGATTACCGACTGATTACAGAATGATTACAGGGGATTACAGGGGATTACAGGGGATTACAGAGGATTACAGATGATGACAGATGATTACAGAGGATTACTGATGATTACGGAAAATTATGAATGATCACAAGACAAAAGATTAAACATTTTATTTATCATTTAATAAGTCAAAAATCACAAAAACTTAAAGATTTTTATATCTATATAATCTATATAATCTATATAAATCTATATAGAAATAACATCACTATTGGCAGGATTTAGAATAATACTGATATATTGTTTTCCAATCACAAAAGGTTAAAAATATTAATATCTATGTAAAGATGACTATCTTTTATGGCAGGATTTGGGATAGTACAGATATAGTTTTCAATTCCGTAGTATCCATGGTAGTCCATTACAGCTTGGATCAATTTTCCATTCGGCTCAATAGAAAACCATGAACACAGACAGCCTACGCCTTTCCCTTTTCCTTTTTTATTCAGCTTTTTTACAGGAGCACTTGAAGCTGAAAATTCCCTACTCCTCCCTTTGCCCGATAAATAAGAAAATGCGAGAATTCTACCGACTAGCACATTCCCGTCCGGTGATCTGAAAGCACACCAATCACCTATCGACACTGTGTCTTCTTTCGTCACCTCGCCTGAATGACGTGCGGAATCACGTGCATGATGATGTGCAGCTGCCAACGTTGTTATTGGTGCCTTCACTCTGTGTAAACGGTCACTGCTGAGTGAGTTGGTCCCGGAACTGAGCATCCAGCACCATGTTGATTTTTTTATTATGGACTTATTACCAGCGCTATCTGCCACTTGTACGAAAGGGCTATTTGTGGGAAGTTCACCCGTAGAAAACTTATCATCGAATGTTTTTAGGGCCAATTTATCTGATGAAATGATACACATGTCCTCGCATATTGTATCATCGTCCGCAATGGTATTGTTGTTTCCGAGATTAGTGCTATCATTCGATGTTTCTTCATTTCGGATGCGGTTGTTCAGATCATCGGCGACACTTTCAGCTTCGATATCGCTTCCATCATCAACATCGTCAGGTAGTTCCGAAGGTAGCTCTTTGGAAATAGGAAGTATTGAAGAAGACACCGTGGGAATTTCGAACACCTGCATATTCAGCTCCTCAGCTGTGCGTAAAGCATGTTCTCGTGCAATTGCGATCGCCTGTTCAATTTCCTCGTCCTTCGGTAAATAGGAAGTTGTCTCATCATTTCGCGTCTCAGGTCCAGTCTCCATTAGGGTCGCTCTCTTATTACGAGGAAAGCTGTAAGTTTTATCCAGTGTCTGAGACACATCATTTTGTAAATCGATACGCCGAACGCGGTGCAGGAATTCCAGCATGCTGAAGTTGATGATCGTAGAATAGGTCGACGTCATCGAACGAGCTGAGCGGAAAAAAGACTCACATGGCTGGCTACTCCATAACCATGGCTTCGACAGTTGCTGATTATCAGTTGTTCGCAGGTATCTGATCATTTGGACGAGAGCATGTGCATTCAGCTCGATGCACATGTATGTGTTTCGCGTAATGAAATTTTCGTTAACTGAATACCCAGAATCTTTCAGCCATTGCATCCACAGCCTCAGGAAAAATACACACTGCCAAATATTCTGTATTCGAAGTAGTGGACTAATTTGTCGATCCGTGAAGGAACCCACAGCCAGCCGGGCCATCTCGAGATATTTTACAGTAGCCTTCGCTTCGACCACCCTTTCTGTCAGTAATTGGGTGACTCGTTCATCCCACACCTTCTCCATGGCTCGGTAATTCATCTTGTCTTTTGGTTCGAGGTCCGAAGGGGTTAGCATATGTTGATCCTTGCTCACTTCTGCTATGAGAAACTTCAAGTGACTTGGGGATACCAAATACTGTCCCATTGGTAATACGATGGATGGTTTCAACAGTCGAGTTCTCAGTTTTGTAGCAATGTGAACATGATCTTGGACATAACTTATTGTTACGCTAGGATTACCGAGGAACCAATCATCCCAGCGTGGCTCATCCCTCGGTATATCCGCTGTGTCAATGTCCGTCATAGTAGCGAATGCACGGCATTGCATTGCTTTAAGCAATTTCGGATCTCCGTCAGAGGAAAAGCCAAGAATTTTGATACCTAACTTCGTAGCTTCCTCTATCATCCAGTCCCATTTGTTGATGACATCTGTGTACTTGAATTTGTTATCCGTACCATACAATGCCAAGCAAAATGCTGGAGCATTGTTGACGAGGGGCTGAGCCATGATACAGTATGCATTACTAGCCGCAGTTTCATGCTTATAATAATCCTGTATTACTTTGGCAGACGTTGCTGGAAAGGCGCATTGACGAGGGACCCCATCCGACTTCAGTGGCAACACAAGCCCAACGAGCAGATTTGTCACAGGATCGTATTGAACTTTTCCTGTGATTCTCGTGGCATCTTCTGATATCCACACTTGGAGAGGATATTGTCGCATTATCAAAAATGCCTTCAATTCCGAAAATCGAAATTCCCCCTCAGTTACGGAGCTGGTAGAAGCACTTATGATGCGTTGAACTGACGTTATAGATGGCAACGCGCCACTCAAATTACTATGCAAAGTCTCATACATTTTGCGCCCTCCGAGTAAAAACAAATATGCTGCAAATTTTTTTAGCGTGTCAGCATCTTGACTATATCGCTCTCCCCCTTTCTTTTTTCCCGCATTTGTCTGAGCAGTATTGTAGAGCGCATGTAGAAAATTACTTACAGGACGACTGGCATTATCGCTGCCTGTGTCTCCCTTTGTCTCCATGTACGAATTCAAGTTTTCTCTGAGCAAGGCATTTTCGTTGATTAACACTTCAATCTGGTTCAGAATAGGGAAATAAGATGTAATCTTTGGCGTACAAACGGCAGATCTGTTCAATTTTCGCTTTCTTCTTTCGAATCTGGAATACTGTTTCATCTTCCACTTCCCATCTAAACATGGTCTGTTCTTTCTGCGGATAGTGGCTCCAGACCCTGAGAGCACCTCCGCATTTGAAAAATCTTCAGTGGAGTCTTGGGTGTGATATCTTCTTCAGAAACTCCTTCTGAAATTGTACGGTCATCTTCTATCCGTCTTCGCTTAGCATTTTTGACACGAATCGGATCATCGTCGGATTCATCGCCAGACATAGACGGCAACCTACGTGAGGTGGAAGGTTCGAAAATCGTAGGATCGTCTACCATTTCCTCAGTGAATTGGTTTGTAGAACTTCCCTCGGCACTTTCCTTGGAACTCACAGTCTGGACGCGAGGTGGCTGAAACATGTCTACCAATCGTTTTTGACCACTTTTGGGTATTCGCTGCGATATTAACTCCGTCTTTTTCCTTATATGTGCTTTAGTGTGTCGGTGGAAATTCGAGGTGGACCATCTGTTTTCTACTTTAAGCAGACTTACTGTAGCGTTGCAAGGAGGGGATCCGAATTTACATTTGACGCTGGCCTTGTATTGGTTTCCCGTGCCCAGCGTGACATTCACGTCCAAACTGTCTATCATCATCAGGTCGCTATCACCAGAATCCTTTCGCAACCAATTTAACAAAATTTTGGTGAGATATCGTGTTTCCGTGGCGATGCAGGAACTTTGTGCGGCTTCAATGATCTTGTTCTCTTCGCTAGGAACGCTTTGCTTCGAGCTTTGCTTTCTAATACCCGTAGATGGTGTCTTCGCGGGATTTGTCTTCGATATCTTTTTCTTATCTGATTGGAAGAAGTCGATAAGTCCTGTCAGAAGTGCCTTATGCCCAGGTAAAAACTGAAATTTTGCTGGATCGCGAGCAAAGACTCCAAAGTAATCAGGACGCTCTTTTTCTGAAATCAAGGTAGCCATGGCCGTACGCGCGATCTCCTCCATTTCTGGGATATTTTCGGGTTTAAAACCACGTAAGGCAAGTTCGCTGTCAAATCCCATAAAAGCCAAAATATTTTTCAATATTTGAGGAATTTCGCATGCCAGAGCCATCTCGACTGTCCCCCAAAAATCAGCTGCACTGTCATTCCGGTGATCTTCTTGGAACTGAAGTCCAACGTGGGCTGTGTCGTGGCGGCGATTTTGTTCGTCTGGGACCTCCTATATTCACAAATTTACAGATCTGATTTTACACGGCTGTACATTTTTATGAAGACGAATTCATGTCTGTAATTATAAGTAGTAACATTTGCGATAATAGTTAAAGTTTTACAGCCGCTGATAATTTTTATAGCCCGAATTACTGTACACGACGATGAACCTCGAGACACCAAGACATTATATACGGGTGTCTGGAAATTCGCGCACTCGAAGCATACCGGCGGATCCCTTGCAAAATAATAAGACGAAAGTTACCTATGCAAAAAAGTCCGCGGAGACTTAGTCCTTCCGTAAAAAGGACTTAATAACGAACCGATTAGCGTTCATCTATAGGAAAGACTGTCTAAAATCCACAAGAATCCGCACTTTGGAATTTCCATTGCGTGAACCGACTGTCTAATGTCAATCGCTCACCACACATTATTGTCTTGTTCTCCCTAGTAAGGCGGACGGCGATGCGGATTCTTGTGGATTTTAGACAGTCATTCCTATAGATGAACGCTCATTGGTTCGTTATTAAGTCCTTTTCACGGAAGAACTAAGTCCCCGCGGACTTTTTTGCATAGGTAACTTTTGTCTTATTATTTCGCAAGGGATCCGCCGGTATGCTTCGAGTGCGCGAATTTCCAGACACCCTGTATCAAGATATTTCTCTATTTTTAAAGAAAATTTCATCTCTCGAATCAGGAATATTTTTTTTATCATCATTCAAAAATATTTTTATTGTTGATCCGAAAATAGATTTTCTGTGGGAAGATAGTCAAAAGTGCTCATAATATTTTTTCGCATATTCGTGCACAATTTTTGTCGCGTTTTTGTCGCAGTACACGCAGAAAAAACTATATTTTTGGATCAAGAATAATTCTTGAATTAAGAATAATTCAATATTTCGAGCAACAAAACATAATATTACTGATCAATAGTTGACAATTTATGACAATCAAGAATATTCAATTCCTTGATTCAAGAATACCCGGGAAAAGATGCTTTTGGTATGATTGAATAAAATCCAATCCACTTCTATAAAATTTCATGATCTTATACAAAATTGTATCCAATTTTGTCTCGATCTGATCATACTATACATAATTTTTTAGTCGTAGTTGCAGATTCTTATTCATATTTATTCCATATAATATTCAAAAACAGCCGAATATAGTATTCTAACCTCGATTCAAACCGCGAATCTAACCTAGAATCTAATCTCGGATTTCACCTCGAAATAAGACGAGTTCGAAACACTTCTAGAGGAATTCATTCATCAACATTCAATACGAGAATAGTAATCATACCTGTTGAGTGTCAGATTTGGCGCGCGTAGCTGACATTTTTTAGACGCAGCTTATCTCAGTATAGGTATATACGAACATACTACTTCGGGTAGTATATGTGTTGGTTAGTAACGCTCGTAGCGCCGCCATGATGCATTGGCGCATTGGCCTTACGGTGGCGCTACCTTCCCTTTTGTCCAGCAAACATTGTAGTTTGCATGCGTTTACAACTGATTACTTAAGATTACTGCAGATTACAAGTGATTACAAGTGATTACAAGTGATTACAAATGATTACAAGTGATTACAAGTGATTACTCGATTACTCAGATTACAGATGATTACAGATGATTACTGAAGATTACAAGTGATTACACATTCCATATGTACACCAGATTACAGGAGTGGTTAACCCCTCGAGGCTCATCCCTCAAGGTGGAAGGATTATGTGCGCAACCGCGTAACCAAAATCCAAGAACTCACCGAGAGCGCTCATTGGAGGCACGTACCAGGCACCTCAAACCCAGCTGACTGTGCTTCGCGTGGTATAACCACAGATCAGCTCGAAGAACACTCTCTATGGTGGACGGGACCATCATGGATGACTCAACCTACGGCCTCATGGCCTGCTCAAGCCGACTTGGCTCCTAATGATGCATGTGCACAAGAAGCTCGTGCGACTGTTACACTGCACGCTGTACAAGCTTCTCCGGAATATCATTGGGATCTCATCTACAAGTTTTCATCACTCAACCAACTGCTCAGAGTCACCTCTCTGTGCAGTAAATTCATCAAGAAACTCTCAAGAAAGCCAGACTCATCACCAGCAACTTTCATCACGTCAAGAGACATGGAAGACTCGCGACTCTTCTGGGTCAAGGCTACTCAATCAGCCTACCTCCAAGAAGAGCTCGCCCAACTGAAACGACAATCTCAACTGCCAAACTCACACCCACTCAGCAGACTCACCGCATTTATTGACCATAGCGGTGTGCTCAGGGTAGGTGGTCGTCTCAAGAAATCTGACCTCTCGTACGAAAACAAACACCCTGCGATCCTGCCTCGCACCTCACGGCTCTCAGAACTCATCATCGCTCACGCTCACATGCAAACAATGCATGGAGGCACTCAGTCAACTCTGGCATTCATCAGACAACTCTATTGGATCGTCGGAGGCAGAGCTCCAGTCAAGTCATACATTCTCAGGTGTGTAGTGTGTGCTCGTCAAAGAGGGATCCGTGCCCAGCAACTGATGGGCCAACTACCTCTGGCACGAGTCACACCCTCACGCCCATTCTCTCACACTGGCCTTGACTACGCTGGCCCACTCACTCTCAAAACCTGGAAAGGTCGAGGCTCAAAAACCTATAAGGGCTGGATCTGTGTATTCGTCTGTCTCACAACCTCGGCTACTCACCTAGAAGTAGTCTCTGACTACACGACCGACGGGTTCATCGCAACCTACAAGCGCTTCACCTCAAGAAGAGGAATTCCTGCAGCACTCTACTCTGACTGTGGAACCAACTTCTTGGGCGCTGATGCGCAGCTCAAACAATGCTTTTCTGCAAGCTCATCGGGACATCAGCAAATCTCATCGCTTCTAGCTCAGGATAAGACTCAATGGCATTTCAATCCACCTGCAGCCCCTCACATGGGTGGTAAGTGGGAAGCAGTAGTAAAGTCTCTCAAGTTCCACCTCAGGCGAACTGTAGGAGACACATTGCTCACCTACGAGGAAACTGCTACGCTTCTCACTCAAATAGAAGCAATCCTAAACTCAAGACCTCTCGAACCGCTCAGCGATGACCCAGAAGACACCTCAGTGCTCACCCCAGGGCACTTCCTCATTGGAACTGCACTCAACGCATTCCCTGAGCCCTCTCTGCTTGACGTCTCCACAAATCGACTGTCTCGCTGGCAGTTCATCCAGCAAAAAATGCAACAGTTCTGGCGCACCTGGTCCACTCAGTACTTGCAGCACTTGCAAGCCATTTCCAAGTGGCATCACCCTCACAATAACATACAGGTAGGCTCACTAGTCCTACTCACTGATGAGCGTTTGCCTCCAGGAAAGTGGCCAATGGCCAGGGTGCTCAAACTGTTACCAGGAGAAGATGGACTCACCCGAGTGGTATCTCTGAAGACTGCAACCACCACGCTCACCAGGCCAATCGCCAAGCTCGCTCTGTTGCCTGTGACTCCACAACAGAGTCCATAAGTCATCATCAACACTGTTGCTGATGGCGGGCGGAAATGTTTGAGATTCAGTATTCTCAAAGACAGCGCCACCTGCAATTGTCGCTCGGTGCGAACCTGCCCCGCTCACCAGCGACCGATGAAGACTCTCCTTGTCGCCGGCTTCTCCGGCAGCCATTACTGCTCATAAGTTTTCTCTAAGTGAAACACGTGTTGCTCATGCAAAATCTCTCTCATTAAAAATTGCTAAAGTAAAATCCTAATAAGACTGCTCATGTGATTAATACAATCATTAGATCCACTCAAGTGAATTAATACAATTCAGAACTTCTCATCTACTCAGTGAATATCAATTCAACCACATAACGAACGCTCATAGACTCTCATAGACTCTCACTGACTCTCACACTCACACATTCAACCATTCACTCACTTAATTGTTAACACTGTTTTTAACCCGCTATTTAATTATAATAAACATCTAAGTTTTGCAATTGTTCGACGTCCTTCTCATTTATTTCATTTCCCCAACACCGTCCTACACCTATTTCCCCCCTTAATAGATATCGAGCACCTGATAACAATTTTAATTCATATTATATTGTTGATCGATAAAAAATTACCATTTCTCTTACCTACAATGCAGCTGCAGAAAGTGGGAACATCTAGTTTAAACACCATCTTTTGGTCCATTTTTTTTATTGCAGTATATTTCATAGCAACTTCTCGACTTATAAATTTTCGCATTACAACAGCCATATTTTTAGATAGTTTTTCCTCACGATCAACTACCATAATGATGGTAGATTTCTAAAATCCAGTGATATCTTGTTATGTTTTGATCTAACAAGGGAACCCCGCCAAGTGTCCCCTTTCGATTACAACGAAACTTTGGGAGATTGTAGAGGGGTGAAAATATTCGACACGTATTTTAATGTATCTGCGGAATTCCACACCAAGGGGGTGTAATCAACCCCTGAAAATCACAGGTTTCGCTATTCGATAGCTCGCGAAGAACGAACGGTCGAGGATTTTTGGCTGACAAGGTGCTACCGGTGGTTTTCGGGGTCGCTGATTACGAATCTGGCATCAAATTTTCAAAATTCAAAATGGCGGATCCAATATGGCGAACGTCGAAACGAAAATTGGTACTATTTTGAATTTTGAAAATCTGATGCCAGATTCGTAATCAGCGACCCCGAAAACCCTCGGTAGCATCTTATGAGCCGAAAATCCTCGGCCGTTCGTTCTTCACGAGCTATCGAATAAAAAAATGATTAAATAAATAAAATCTGCGATTTTCAGGAGTTGATTACACCCCCTTGGGGTGGAATTTCGCAGATATAAAAAAATACGTGTCGAATATTTTTACCCCCTCTACAATCTCCCAAAGTTTCGTTGAAATCGGAGGGGGACACTTCCCAGGGTTCTTTTGTAAGTTGTTATATGATTTGAGTATAATAGAATTATACCATATCTTTGCAAGCTACTGAACTTTCCGACAATTTTTTTTCTAATGAGTATAGGTCATCTAAACTTTTCACTGGAAAGTCGGTTCTATATTTTTCGGCAAGTGTTTTTTCTCCATATGGATCACCGAATTTTTTTAGCAGAAGATGTTCGATATTTTTCATTAATGTCGTCTGTGCTTTCATTTCTTGTTCAACAGATATAAGTTTTGTTAGGAGAATAGTATATTCTGAAATCAAGTAAAGTAAATGTTCGTCATTAACAAATAAGTGATAGATCAAAAATACGAAAAATTATTACCGTTTTGTTTTATTAATCTCAACTAACTTAACTTTACCTTCGTAAGTGATGTTAACACCTTTTCCGAAACTTTTTTTATTAATGGTAGGGTTGGATTCAGGATTTTTGGATGCATGCGGTTCATCAAATTCTTTTTGATCTATAAATTTGCAAAAAGTTATTATGAAACAAGCTCAAGCATACTTAATAATAATCGAGTAATGAAAGAGTTCAACAGTTGAAAAAAGTCAACCTGATGAGACGATCGCACCAATATCTTTAGTTAATAATTCATCGAAAGAAAATGATATGTTTCCGTCTCCAAGCAACACATTCAATTTCGTAGGACTTATATCCAACGAGAAGAGGGATTCATTGATCTGGGATGAGGTATTGGTGGATGTCGATGGCTTAGTGTTATCATTATATTTTGTCATGGAACTCCTAGGATTTGAAATATCACCAATGATTTGATTTTTGACAGAGGCACTGGTTATATCAATTTCACGATTATTGGCATTTATGTCGAGAGCAACAATGGATTTTGGCTGCTCAACATCATCGGGGCTAGGTTCTTCATGAGAATGAGTAGATTTAGAAATCGTAGAGTTGACTGGCCTGATTTCTTTGTTCTTAACTAGTTTGCTCCGCGATTTATTAACAGTAAGGTTCGTATTTGTCGATGAGTCCCTTGAGGTATCTGTGAAATTAAGGTAATTCAACAATAATAGACTTCAATAACCCGAGATATATGTCCTATTCCCAAAATAAGAAGCTAATCTTACTAGTTTCACTATCCGATGATGAATAATTCGCATCTCGTTTTGAAGAACCAGTGGTTTGGAAGGATCTTTTTTGATATTTTCTCAAGTTTTCAGTGTGATCAGTTTTAGATTTCAACTTCATCGGTGACTTTTTTTGTTTTTGTTTAGTCTGTTTTTTGGTCTTGGTATCAAGTGATTTATTCAATGCTGTAAATAGATGTGTGATATAAGTAACAGTTCAAAAATCTGGCTACTTCCCGAAAGGGTATAAGCCTAAAGGATAAGAACAGTTTATATACCAATTACCCGTTATTTATGGATATAGTTAGCGCACAGGAATGAATAGAACATTTATTAAGTTTTTGTGAAAAACTACCTCCTGAATTTTGATTGTAATCCATCGTTGATTTCAATTTTTGAAGGCTATCTTCCAACTGTCGAATTTTAAAAGCTTTCTCAAGCATGGCAGTCTTTTGCTTTGAATCAAAATCTGTATCTGACGTGAATAAGTTATCCTTTACAGCCAATTGATTCAGTTTGCGAACTGCGTCCTTATATGTTGCTGGTTGTGCGAGCAAATTTAAGTCAATAGTTATCAAATAATCCCATGATAAATAAATCGATGGTTCGGACGAATAACGTTGCATCTCGCGAGCCATTCCGAAACCGCCCTGTAGCGCTATAGACTTGCTATACAGCTACAGAGCAATTTCAGAGTCGCTTACGAGATGTAACGTTCTTCGTCCAAGCCATCAATAGTGAATTAGATACAATAAAAAGGAAGACTTTAAGACCATTTTATTTTACAGGATGCAAATACTCACATGATTGACCTTCAATTGCGATGGTAAATTTTACCCACGATGGGTCAGCAGTTATTTCTTGTTGAACTATTTCATGAAGATTTGTATAAGGTGGCGGTGGAAACGGACATGAATATTTTTTTTTTAAATCATCATAGGTGATCCATGAATATGGTACTATATCCACAGATCTTTGCACAGGTTTTCTACCTCGGGCGATGAATTGAATAATTTGAAATTTCTCAATATCTGCAGCTCCTGTACTGCTGTCACTAGCACTAGTCACTAGTAAACAGGGTTGTGAAAATTTCATTACATTTTCAATTACCATTGATTTACAAAAATGTTCAATTAGATATTACGAATGTCATGAATGATCAAATCGGTTATAGTAATACCAAAATAATTGAGAGCTCACAACCGTGCCTGTAATATTTTTTTCCTTGCAGTGGACGTGAAATCCGATTTTACAACTTGTTCTGCCTAGATAAAATCGAATTTTATGCCAACTGTGTCGAAAAATATCCTTCGCACTGGCGTAAAATTTGATACGAAATATACTATTATTTATTCATTTATTTATTTTACCATTAACTCTTTCCATTCATTCGCGTAATTTGATTTACAATTTGGATTATATTCGATTATGAAATACAGGACTAGATCGATAGAATCTAATATCAATAGCACACCAACTTACTGATACTGGTGTAAGGCGTTCTCGGTTACAGCGATCTCTTGGAATAAATTGAGAATGATTTGACCAACGTTCTGTCCACGTTGTTCCGTCTGATGTACATTAAGCTTGGACACGTTGGTTGCTGTGTTATATTCACGGAATTGTAGGTTATGTCAAGCGTTCGTAGCGCCCCACCAGTGGCAACAATTAGAAGCTTTGAAGAGTTTGACTGTGAATTTTGATTTGAAATAAAGTTTTATGGCAAATGCGTAAATATAAAAAATATTTCAAATATTTAATAAATCTCCCTCTAAAATACGTTTAGGATAGATTATATTCACTTATACATTAGATGGATAAATTCATAAAAATTTTATAATCAATTGTTCAAATATACAAGATCAAATTGATTCGTCAAAAAATTTCGAGATTCAGTGTGTCTACTAACAAGCCCATTCGTTTATACAGGATACTTCAAGGATTTTCAGGGTAGATTTGGGAAATTTTTAATATCGGAAGGATTAAAATAGGACGTTCTGATTTCATATTTTTTAAATAATTTTTTAGTTACATTTCTTTTTATAAAGACTTATGAGATACCAAGGGATGACGAAATGATAGGGTAGAAAATATTTCCAGGACATTACTCGGAATTTTAGGATTTTTCCAGGAACTCTAGGACCTAAATGTTATTACAGGATATTTTCAGGATTTCTAGGACTACTAGTTAGACACCCTGAAATTGTAACAGGCCGAAAAGCGATTGTCTTGATTGAAACGAAATACATTTTCTGAATCTATTGTAACACTTACATTTTGTTGATTAAGCTTAGCTATTGTGGTTGATTAGTGATGTAGTAGAGGGATAGCGAAAACTTGTTTTTCGTCATTCGGTGCAAACTCCAGGGTGAGTTTCATCATTTTCAGTTTTACATCATCAATACATACATTTATCGTGGTTGGCAATGGTCTCTGGCGTAGTTCACATATATTTAAAATTGTAGATTCGATTGGATGATGATAAACGGTATCTTTTACCAGCCAAAATGCTCCTTTAATCCGGATAGAATCATCCTGGCGATATATTTTTTTTATCAGAAGAATTTTCTCACTTCTCAAAAGAACTAAATTGTTAGGTTGAGCCTTCGAAAGAAAACTGCCTTTGTATCTAACTTTGAAAATTTCAGACTCATCTTCTTTCAAAATTTCAAGATTGGTAATCAATTTGGCTGGTCCTTTGAATACAGCTCGCTCATGCAATCTACGACATAGTTGTGCAATCGTTCGGTTTGGTGACCGCAGATCTCTTTTAATCTTGCCTAATTCATTTTCATATGGAAAAGCCTGGATCTCACTCAAACTGCAGTTCATATTTTGGACATCATCTATCAAATGAATGAGATGATGCATATTGACCGTAGCAAATTCTTCACCATATATATTTATAGCACCTAGGAAAAATTGGTTCAAATACTCTTTTGCATATTCTTGATATCTGATACTTGTCGCCGTCATTTTAGACCAAAGGAGTCGAGAAGCTATGTGCATTAATATAAAATTATCATATACTTCTGGCCTCAAGGTGTCCTTTAATACTATTGGCCCCAGATACTGTAAAAAAAGTTTGTGTTCAGTTCCTTTCCACTTGAGAACATGGGCTAGGGCTCTCGTCTGTCGTTGGAATTCATGCGGTATTTGTGAACTTAGACATTTCAAACGACGTGATATTTCTGTCTTGTTTGTTTGGCTTAGTTTAACAGCTGGTTTACCAGACATCCAATTATCCAATAACTTTGCATTGCAACCGAGAAAACCCAAATGAAAAAAGTCTAGTATGAAGACCTTTATCATATCAATATTTGGGACGATGAGCAAAAACGGCGAAGCTTTATTGTGATGATCAGGATCATTGAAATTTCGAAATGTCTCGTTGGTTCTTGGGTTTGCATCAACAGTTGAAAAAGTCATAGTGCCTCCGACTCTCCGGCCTACACATTCACATCTCTCACAGGCATTGAAACTTGTATGGCCTTTAGTGCACTTCAGAAATGCTCTCGCCGGCGTATCGCATATAAAACCTTTTATTTCGACAGTGTAGTTTACTCTTAAGATTGTGATACCATTTGCCAATAACATATTAATTTCTGAAATGAAATCTTTGGCATATTCTTCGACTAGTTTTGGTTTGGATTCACCGCAATATAAAGCAACAACAAATGGTTCGTAATTTGCTGTTCCAGAATGCACTTTGCATAGTATAGGCCAGATGTGGCGTGAACTAGACTTTGATATCGAAAGTCCGTCGCAATTGAACTGCAGTTCTATTCTAGGTTGCTCATGTGCATTCGGATTTATACATAACTTTAAGCCTTTCTCGATACCAAGATAAGTAAATTTCCCGAAAGAACCATTTCCATCTTCCATATCAATAATTGTATATTCAGCTCCAGCCGTACCTAGAAATGTTTTAGAACTTGCTGGTAGATCAGGCAGTAATCTACTTCGTAGAATTTTAAGAAGAGGATCGAGATGTGAATGCGCAATTCTATATTGTATCGCCCATTTCCGTAGGTGTTGTACTTCGGGATCTTGTCTGTTGTTAGCATCATTCATAGGTGGTAGGGGGTTAGGTTCGTCGTCATCTTCAGGTTCATTCTCACTAATAGGGTCAATGGGTCTATGATTTTCATCATTTATTTCATTTTCGACACCACTATTTTCTTCTTCATCGACACTATCATCATTCCTAGAAACACTTTCGTCGCTATCACTATTAGAGCTGACCTGTTCGTTCTGATCAGAACTCGAGGAACTGTGATTAATAACCGAATCGAAACCAAATTGATTTTCATCAAAACCGTCTGAACTACTGCTGTCCACTGCGCTTTCACCACTTACATTTTCTAATCTTTTTCTAAGTTTTTTGAGTGCTCGAAACCTACGGACCCGCATTCGCGTTGAGGTTAGCTTTCGTTTCCTTTTTTCGTCCATCTCGTATAGCCACAACACAGCCCACTTTTTTTTTTTTTTTTTTTTCCTTGTTGGATATCTAGCCCTTACGGCGCTATGTACCACTTTCTTTATAATTTTTTTTTTCCTGGATACGTTTGGTGCAATCGTCGTTTGGAGATTTTTTGTTTTGATTTTTTTTGTTTTTTATTTTATTTTTTTTAATTTTGTTTGCAGTAAATTCCTTTTATTTTATTTAACCACAGAAGACTTTATGCAAGCTCTTTTCCTTATCAATTTCTCTAGCCTTATTTTATAGAGTCAATGTTATTTTTCCAAATTTATTTTCCTTTAGTTTGCTCGGTGAACGGCCATGATTTTAATCCAAGCCCATCTCATTCAGAGAGTATGGTTGATAGTTATTTCTTGCTCTACTTTTATTCCAGCTTGGTTGTGTTGCCTAAAGTCTTTATATTTCCCGTGAATTAGCCTTCAGATTCATTAAATTTTTCAAATCCAACTATTTTTGTACAAGCATTTAACAAGATGGCGGATGCTATACCAAATTTGCGGACATCACATCACGCCACGTGTTAAGGTGGCTCATCAGTGACATTACTAGTCAAAATCATGGCGTGAAAAAGAATCATAAAACCTATCATGATATTTTTTAAATAATCTGTCTAAATAATATGTATGAATTTCGATGATGTTTCCCGTGATGTTTTATCCGTAATTTATAATTAATAATATTATAAATAAAGTCTCAATTGACAAAAGTATTTATCACTGTCAGTATGCAAGCGCCGAGTAAAAAACTGACAGCCTCTTATGACAGTTCAACACAACCTAATTTTAATTAATAAAAATCTAATTTTTTATTACATACTATTAATATATATTAATATATATAAATATATCTAATTATTACATACTATTAGTATATATTAATATATATCAATATATCTAATTTTTTATTACATACTATTAATATATATTAATATATAAGCTGAAAACCCGATTATAATTGTCCTTTATGAGAAACTCGATGACAGATTTAAATTTCGCGCGCGTCGCGTGTTTCCTCACGCGCATAACAGACATATTGTATCCGAGATTTGCACAACACGATGACTTTCGCGATTAAATTTCTCAGAAAAATCCCTGGCAAGACACAACTTTTCAAATATCATTGGAAAGTTCACAATTTCATCTTTCAATACTTCGAATTTGAATAAAATCTCTCGTCTTTATCAAAAGATATCATGTCACTTCCGGTGAAAATGAAATCAACTGCCATAAGAACCATGTTAAAATAGGTATTTTTCAATTACTCGTTCGTAATAAATTGCCTGGCAACATACTCTGAAATTTCGAGAGAGTGTTCATTGCATCTTAGATAACACCCTCTCGAATTTTCATCCGTATCCCCGGTTTTTCAATTCACTGATGAGCCACCTTAAGATGTCATGAGCTTGACTCTAGTATTTTATTTATTTATTTGAATTTGAGCCATTTTATTTATTTATCTGCCCTATTTTACCCGCTCTTTCGGTTATACTCTTAAAATCTTTAATTTCCTTACGACGGAGCTCTGAGTCTTTGTGTTTTATCGATATCTTTTATTAATTCGCTTATAGCCTTATCACCAATAAGTGTAATTTTAATTATTTCCTCACTGAATTTAATAACTTTATCAACCCTTTTTTTTTTTATTTTTTTTTTTTTTTAACGGCACAGAAACATTTATTCGTTAGCCATCGAAATCGCCCCTGAGAAATACTTTGCTCCTAGCAACAAAGGATTTCCCGGATCAGCGATTTCGATGTTAACGTGTCCGGCTCACTCAGTGGTCGCCACTGGACTCCTAATGACCCACAGCCCACTTCTCGCGTTCAAGCAGACTCACTTCGAATACACAATGATAGATCGCGCCTAGCTACGTTGACGAGGAAACTAGCAGACTAGCAAATACACGAAAAATGTGGCTAGCGGCAATCTGAATCAAGCTCGCAGTCGCATGTCTCGCGTGCCAAGCTTAATCACGGCCAAATGCTAGCTCGAAATTGACTAAACGCAGTTCGCCAAGGTTATTTTCTACCTGGGCCCTAATATTCATGTACATAATATGTATTATATGAATTGTAATGTATAATTGAATTCTCATTTGATTACCCATTATATTACATTACATTACTAAAGTAATGGGTAATTAAATGAGTAATTTCATTGAAAGTGTAATTAGTGACTCGCAACACTGATAGATTACGTCCGTTCAAACGTACCAGTTCGAACTCATTACTTGTCAAACATCGGCTGCCAAAAGGACAAGTCGATTGATAGCCCCGTTTCGGAGAAATTCGAGAAATAGACCGGTCGGTAAAAATCGAGCAGCCCCCCCCCCCCCCCCCGCCCCAGTTGCATTCTAGATTTCAGTATCAAATATTCAATCAATTGAAAATGAAAAAATAAACTACACGTCGATTTAATTTGTATTTGAAGTATTCCAACATAAATTTGTATTTCAGGACAGCGAGACGACGAATCTTTCATCAAATCAAGAAAAATGGTGAGTACTTGAATGAATTCACTCACTGGCAAATCGCTTGTATAGTTTTCATAGATCATTATTTGAAACCTTTTAGATTCAGAGCTTCATTTTCGTCGCGAAAGCATACATTTATACAACTCACTGTCCTTGAATAATTTCGATGAGCTTATTCAATTGCCAAAAATTGAATCAAATTTAATTTTTTTTTTTCATAACGTTGAGCCAGAAGATTATCGAGTGTAATACTGTATGTATTTTATGCCAAATTGTATTCATTGTCCCTCACAATACTAGTTCGTACCGGATAGTAGGTAGTATACATACGGGGCATTACACGCCAACTCGACCATAGTGTTAAACCCGGACGATCTCGAAATAATTCTAGGTTCTTCTCTAACATTCTTCTCAGTTAAAATGCATTCAATTGCGAGACTTTTACTAACATCATTGATACATTCGTATGCGCTGACGAATAGGACTATCAAGAGACTCGGTAGAGTCTCGCGCCAAGTACATTAAAAAAAAAAAATTCATCAAGAAAAAAAAATTTCACGCGCGAGACTCAACGAGTCTATATACCCGAAAGGCAACTACCCTAACCTATAACGCGAATTAGTATCTTCGTTTTCTTTCACCTCACAACATGCACGAATTAAAACTAATTTTATCTAGGATGTGGGCATGAAAAGCTTTCATTTGAGCCCTAGATCGATCAAATCGGTGTCCGGAGTGCTGAGATATAATTAATTACTGATTCTGATACCTCGTTTCCTCGTATCAAATTTTCTCTTTCCTGTTCTTCAGACCAAGATTCTGCCAACTCAAACCATTCCCATGAAATCACATTTCGTCGCTAAACGCAGGACGTATGTTCTACGCTTATACACAGAACATACGTCCTTACGCATCTGGGAACAGACATAGAAAGGAAAGTCCACACAAAAATTCAGACCAAGATTCCTCGCATTCAAACCATTCCCATAAAATCACATCGCGTCGCCAAACGCAGGACGTATGTCCTATGCTCATACACGGAACATACGTCCTTACGCATCTGGGAATATGGCATAGAAGGGATAAATCCACACAAGAGTTGTATAGACTGGTGTAAGTACGAGAGTCACGACGTAGTAGGCGCTAGCATCGCAGACAAAAATCGTCTGCAACACTAGCAGACGCGTGTTGTCATTTAATGTTTTCAAATCCAAATAAAGGAAATAAAAAAAAGTTCGAGCAATGATTAATACAAAATTTGAAGGTACAAAAACTAGTGAATATCCACCAAAAGCTCCTCAGTTACGAAAACCTTACGCCAAGGACATTAATGTGATAGTCACCAACAAAAATGTTTAAATCCTACGATTTTGAGCTTTTGAGGTTATTTATGAATGCAATTATCGGAGGTAACGGTTTTTTGGGTTCAATTATTTAGCAAGTTATCGCCTGAGGAAGTCTGACGATAGAAAATCAAGAAAACATGTTGAAGTTGAAAAATATTGAGGATAGCATGATTCCATATAAGGAACGGTAAGGAGCCAGACCAATAAAGCCGAGTTCAAGCGTTGGATTGCAACAAATTCCACTTCAAGCTCTATGTTAAGCTCATCTTTGAAGGCTCGTCTGCTCAGATCTAAATTGTGAGTCCGTTAGGCGTAGGATTCCAACGAGTTTTATAATCTATCTCCGTATCATCCAGTCGAAACGAGACTGTCTGTCGACGTTGTGTGTTGGACTCTAATAGGCTTTATTCTACACTCCAAGTCAACGTAGTGCCTTGACCTTCGGTAGAGATAATTTTTTAATCCATGTTTTACAAACAGCTTAGATCCTCCGTTCAGAACGATCTCAAAGTCTGTATAAATATCTATGATTACATGTAAATTAATAGTACAAACTATATATCGATACCCACGTTCTAATATGTCGTATCCTACATTTGGAAAAATGTTCAGTAGGCGATAAAAACAGTTCACTATCACCATTGAAAAGATAAGACCTTACGGATCGGAATACTTATTTAAAAATAGTAAATCTACGATTTGACCGCTGATACTTACACATAAGCTGCGAAACATTATTAACATTCCATTTTTCAAAGAAAGTCAATTTCTCAAATTTTGTGGTTTACGACATATTAGAACGTGCGTAGCGATATTCACAATTGGATGTCAAATTTCAAATAGACTCTCGCTAACTCGCCGATCGGTAAATCGCTGCAGCGGCGGTAAGTTTTGACACAGACACAGACCTACACAACTGACTGCGCCTTGCCACCGCTACTGAACTTTATCTGCGTGGTCTGATGTGATAAAAACCTTTGTCATGGATTGTTCAATTTTGGAGTCGGTCGTCGTTTGAGACGAGAGGATAATGAGAGAAAACGCTGAAGTTGCAAGATATCGGGATAGTGTGATTTGATACAAAAAACGGGTAGATTCAGACGAATAGAGTAGAATGCAAGTTTTTGATTTCGAAAACTTTCATTTTATGCTCTACGCTAGTCTTGCATCAATAGGCTTGATTCTATATATTTCGATACCTTCTGTTCAGACCCGAAGTTGAAGTTGACGTTATGAGTATGGGACGCGTACATGTTCTTTTTGCAGAGGACCTAGCTGCAGTAAAAAAAAAAATACCTAAGAATTGCAACACATATATCTAATATTTATATATATATTTAATCATGAGCAGCAACTATAACCCTGCGTGCAAGTAACTCCGCTATTGCCGGTTCCAAGCCCAGATGAGACAGGAGGAGGGCTACACATTGCAGGCATATAGAATTATATCGGATTCTAACAAAACAATTCGTAGAATTTAATAAAATAACACATGCAACGTCTGTCCACAGAAATTTAAGGCTCACAGAAAAGTATGAGCATACGTGTATATTATAACATTATTTTCATTCATTCAAAATCATACTACCACATTTAACATTGCTGCTTCTTGAGGGATTCGGATGATACAAAATGCATCACCGTACATGCATTGCGATGTTTATAGCAACAATTGGCAGAACGTTGACAACTGAGCAAGCCCCGCAAGCGAGGATATGGGAAAACCCAATCGAGCGAGCGTAGCGAGCGAGCACAATTATTAGGTAGTCAAGCAAAATTGTACAAAAAGTGGTGATATCAACCCCAAAAAGCACCCCTGGTGCAAAAACCTTTCGCCAAGTACATTAATATGGTCACTACCCCCAAAAACATCCACCAACAAAAATTCCTCCCTAACAAAAGTGGTACTACAAAAATGTCTACTTACAAAAGGATTGAAATCAGATACAATTGCCAAGTACATGTCTTCTGTATAAAAAAAGTTTACAACAGAAGAACAGAAAACTGAATAGTCTTGTATTGTTCACTCGCTACGCTCGCTCACTCGATCGGATCTTGATAATTACAGGGAAAAAATCAGGAAAAAAAAATTTAGGAAGTGGTACTTGGCGGGCCATTATAGCAATATGTATCTAACAAATGATACATAGACCTAAGTGAATACTCTTTTACTTACTCATAGCAATATGTATCGAACAAATGATACATAGACCTGAGTAAATACTCTTTTACTTACTCATAAATGGCCCGCAAGTACCACTTCCTAAATTTTTTTTCCTGATTTTTTCCCTGTAATTATCAAGATCCGATCGAGTGAGCGAGCGTAGCGAGTGAACAATACAAGACTATTCAGTTTTCTGTTCTTCTGTTGTAAACTTTTTTTATACAGAAGACATGTACTTGGCAATTGTATCTGATTTCAATCCTTTTGTAAGTAGACATTTTTGTAGTACCACTTTTGTTAGGGAGGAATTTTTGTTGGTGGATGTTTTTGGGGGTAGTGACCATATTAATGTACTTGGCGAAAGGTTTTTGCACCAGGGGTGCTTTTTGGGGTTAGGTATATTCTATGAATATTCTTGATGGATTTCAATATAAGTCCTATATAAGGTACCTATCAGTATTCATTATACATCCAAGGGATAATAATTAGTATTTACCATAATGCACTGCGTTAAAAAAAATAAAATGATGGTGGTTGTCATTGTTGGTGATTAGTTTGTTGTTTATTCTGTTTGATTGTGTTGTTTATAATTCTTTTTTTGTTGTTTATTTGTATCATTTTTCATCTCATTTCAGTCCTCTCAAACCCCTCGTTTGAAGAGTCATACGAGCGTTACTAAAAGAGGTCGAGCAATATATAAACCACCTAGGTATAATACAACTTCGTCCGAGGAAGATATACGGCGGCGAGATTCAAGGTCTGAAACAGGTCACATGTTGGAAAGCGTGGCAGGTATGATGAACGAAATACAAAACGTCGTCAGTATGGCAAAAGGTAAAGATGAGGCACAGGGTAAGTCTTCGTCGTCAAAAACAGTTTATATGAATAATGGCGATGGTAACATTTACTCGCCACTAGCACCTATACATACTCCACAAGAAATTTTCTCTGGCAATCACGTTGATGCTTCTTGTGAACGAAGAATAGAACAGGTATCTGTTTCAAGTCCTCCGGAAAATACTTCTTCCACTGGTAATGTCGAATTTCCTGATAACATTGTTCATTCCGATATTCCGTCACTTCGCGGTAAGGTTCGCAATAGATATTCACCAATTCCATTAGTACCTGTCGTGACGCAAAACTCATGTTATTCTAATAGTTCGTCAATTTCTACTTTTTTGGGCTATACAACAACGAGACATGAAATACCAATTACCATTCCTCCATTCGTAGATCCGCAAAGTACTATGTCCTACTCCAGTCATAAACAACAAAAATTTGACGGAAATTCGACATTGCCGCTGAAGTATTCTCCTACCGACGAGTATACTCTCCATGAATTACGAGGTCCTCAAATAAAAACTGTCGAGAAAGTGCATGTCGAACTGCCGGAGTATTCGCAACGGATTACTGCTCCAACATCTACCTATATTTATAATAATCCTTCTGATATGCCTTCTGCGTCTTCCGCTAATGAAACTTCGACATTTCAAATGAAAACTCTGGATCAAAATTCTAACTACATCAATCACGAAACTTATAGACCTGAAGCAATCACACCAATGACCAAACAAACAATTAATGATTCCGCGAATATAACCGATTCTTCACAAGTACTGCAGTTGCAAAATCGTCATTTATTATCAAATGAAACCGTAGCTGTTGATCCGCGCGAAAATATCATTTATAATTCTTCGCAACCTCAAACAAATCCATATCAAAATAACACGAAGCCCGCGAAAATAACTAATTCTCCTCAGGTACAGGCGGTACAGCTGTTACGAAGTCACGGTCATTCATCACCAAATAAATACGTGCCTGTTCATTCACACGAAAATATTATTTGCAATCCTTCAATAAACCATCAACTCCAAAACTTCTTCCAACAATTCGAACAGAAACAAGAGACGCAATTCCGAAGTATTCTTCAACAAGTCAATCAATCTATAAATGAGCGAAATCGCAGAGAAGATATCATTGTACATTCTTATAGAAAACCTCCGGGGTTTCCATTAAATACCTTAATCGAATTCGACGAATTTATAGAAAATCCGCAAAAACAACGCGATTTATTGAACTTTCTTGCTGAAGTTGGAGGAAGAACTTGCCAAGACGCTTTAAACCAGTATGTTAGCGACACCATGACTCCGTTTCTCTGTACTCAATTCACATGGACAAAGCGAACTGTCCCAGGATTCCCCAATATGAGATCTTTATTTGATACAGAAATGGGAAATGTATTTTTCAACGCGCTACTTAGAGACCGTAATCTTCCGCGACCGACGCATACTGAGTACGGTCGGTGTATGCAAATTGCCCTACGTAACGCGAAGCAACGATATCGTGATGCCAATAGAAGACGTGCAAGAGGCAATAATGGCGCGCATAGGCTTTATGAACAGGAAATGCAAAGACGTTACGGTCACAATAATCTCGACGCAGAGGACGATGTAAACCATCAATAATTTTTCTTTGATCCATGTATATGATAGCGATCATCTTCAGTAAATATCCGAATCATTGATGTATAGTATTATATGCATTTATATATTCGTATTGTTTTTTATGTAATCTTTTTCTTGTTCGACATGCACTTTCTAGTCAGCTTGTACAATAGTTTTCAAATAGTCGTACACAATTATATAGGGCGATTCGTCTTGAAGATAAAAAACAATCTTCGCCTTGCTAAATTTACGTTGCAAGTAAATTTACAATGCAGTACTCTTTCAGTAAAAGCAATAAATAGTTAGCCAATTTCAGCCCAGTTTCATGTCAAGAACACTGGATTCGAAAAGCAATCGCCCTATATAAGTAGATTAGTAATAAGTTGCTAAGTTATTAGGTTATTACTTATTAGGTTTATATGACTAGATTTAGCGAAAATTATAATTTAATACTTTGACCAAATTACGTTTCAGATATCGATGGTTACCAGTTGTGTTGAAATCGCAACTCAAACACCTCCTAACATGTCATTCTTACTCCGTTGAAACTTATTATGGAACATGATATTATTTTTGAAATATTTTTTGCAGTAATCTTTTTCTAGTCTGACTATTCTCTGACGCAATTTCCGACGAATAGAATCACTTGTGATGCAGCATGAAAAATCAATTTGGGCGCCAGTTTGTTTTTTGTTATTCTTTTTTCAATTTTGACTCCGAATCAATTATCATGAAGCATCGTTCATTAAAGCCAAAATATTTCAAAGATCGGTGTGTCGTCTTGCTGCAATAATTTGCCGGTCAGACTATTTTTTGCAGCTAAGTTTTTTTTTTTTCATAAAGTCTCTTCCAGCATAAAAAATTATTCAGCTGCCGGCTCGTTCTTTGTTTTTTATTAGTTTTTTTGTTGTTGATTTTATTATTTTTTTTTTCATTTTTTTGTCTGTTTTTTTTTGTTTTCTTCAAGTTTCACTACGGATCAATGATTATAAAGCATCGTTAATCAAAGCTATCATATTTGAAAGATCGATGTGTATGAGACCGTATTAAAATAAATGCTATTTATACATATCAACTGCAATTATCATTATAATTGTTTTCACATGCTCGATAATTTATTCAATTATTTTTTATTATTTGAAAAAGAAAAATTATTTTTTTATTTAATCTAATTTTTTTTTTTAATTCGATAATTTCAGCTCATCGACGCAGCTTATTCAAATAGTACCGAAATTATGACGATTCCCAACTTTCTACAGCAATTTCGATCTTATCTTTTCGCTGCAATGATTCTCCAGTCTGACTATTTTCTGCAGCAATTTTTTTTTTTCATCAAGTCTTTTCCAGCATAAAAAATTATTCGGGTGCCGGTTCGTTCTTTGTTTATTGTTAGTTTTTTTGTTGTTGATTTTATTGTTTTTTTTTTCATTTTTTTGTCTTTTTTTTTTTCTTAAATTTTCATTACGGATCAATGATTATAAAGCATCGTTAATCAAAGCTATCATATTTGAAAGATCGATGTGTATGAGACCGTATTAAAATAAATGCTATTTATTCATTTCAACTTCTATCGTCATTATAATTGTTTTCATATGTTTGATCCGAACTCGGTCCGTTCATCCGTTAATGATTGAAACATTCCTAATAATAATAAGACATGTTTATTGAATTTATTCATGCGTTTAATCATTTATCCAAACAATAGCCCAACAGGCGAACTTACACAGGGCAATAGTAGGGCGCAGCGCTGCAAAAAAGTTAAAAGTCAATTTTGTTATCAAATTTTACCACTGAATACTGGGTCCGTGTCGGCTGTTGTTTTGTGTTCTTTTTATTTCAGTGTGAAAATCGCGATACGTCAGAAGAAGGACAGGCAAAGCGATCGTTGCAGTAGGATATACCAAGACCATCCGTTCTGTATGAATTTGTGAGATCAATACTCTCAAAGAAATGTATTCGATAATTGTTTTTTCTTGTGAATTCTGACCGTCTCAATAAACGTATTTATTCATTATTATCGTCCGTAATCTCGACCCAATAACCGTAGGATAATGCTGAAAGAATCCCAGTTTCATATTTATAAAAGAGTAATTTATCTCTATTTACTTAAGTAATAAATTAAAATGAAAGTAAATTTTATACTTACAAACGAGAAATGTATCGTTATTCACTCAAAATAATAAAAACATTTTCAACATCATATTTTAATAAACATCAAGTCAATATCACTACAACTTCCAATATATTCCTAGTCTCCCAACTGTTTCATTATTCCATTTGGTAGGCTCCGTCTCGCAGTAAAAATATACCGACTGCCGGTAAGTATATTTCCTAATTTCATTCAAAGACTCATTACCGACGGTTTGTATACCAATAACACTGGGAAATAGCCACAGAAATAGCTATAGGTATACACGGCTGAGAGGGGCGGGGGGAATCGCAAGACGGCTTGCGCAAGTCTGCCGTGAGTCTTGCACAAATAACTATAGGGACGACATTGAACAAGCTATTCGCAATTCCCGCGTATCGGTGCTTGAAAATCTTTCGGGTGCAAGATCCACAGAAATAAGCGGAAGCAGACCATTATGGTTCTGCGGATGGATCTTGCAAGATCCTAAACGCAAGAATTGGATCAGATATGCCAAAGCGTGCTACTAGGGTCGTTGTCGGAAACAAAGATGTTTTTGGATCGTTATGTTCGGAATTCCATAAAAAATCGGGCTACAGAGGCCGATTTTGCATTTTTGATGCGTAGGCTTTGATATAAGTCGAAATAAATGGTACGCCCACACTTTTCGATAAAAAAAAAAAAAAAACGATTTCATCCGATAAAACATACCAGTTCGAACTCATTACTCGTCAAACATTGACTGCCGAAAGGACAAGTCGATTGATAGCCCCGTTTTGGAGATATTCGAGAAAATAGACGAAGTCGGTAAAATTCGAGTAGACCCCCCCCCCCCCTTAAGTGTAGAACACTTGCAGCCGCCTCCCCGTGGCACGGACCTTGCACGCGGAGCGTACGCAGCCGTATCCCACCTCCTCACGGACCTTGTACGCTTAGCGTACGCAGCCGTATCCTAGCTAAATTGTTGATTGAATTTAATAGGATCAGAAATTGGCGGAAAAGGGAATCTACATTAATCCTATGCCTGCGTCATTTCCTAAAAATCTTTTATTTTATACTTTATCATCTATGGTTGCAACCTACTTAACGTTATTTTTACAATGTTGCTTAGTACTAATTTGGTGTGGTTAGTTTTTCTATATTATGGAATAAGCGCAGCTTTATCGAATATTCAATTTGAAATGTACGAATGGAAATTTTTTGAAAATGCGATGTTTGAGTATTGATTGAGTTTAAGTTTTGGGAAGCTATCTAATGTAAGGCGCTATGCCTATAACATTAGCTGTTTACTAGGATAGTGAGTCAATCGTGTGCTGTACAACGAATTGCTGCTGAGCTGAGTGTTGTCACGACTTATATACTAGTCGTGACGTCACTCAGCTCGTCGCTGCTGTCGAACACTCTAGATCGTTCGAAACGTTCCGTATCGTTGTGTTTGTTCGCAACGGCTGGACGATTCAAAATGTAATCGCTCAGACCTAGCTAGCCTGCTCCGTTACAGTATATTCGTGGGGATATAATGAACTCGTAAAAAAAGTTACAAAAATGTCATATTTCAGAATACATCTCATGTCAAGATTCGCGGCAGCGAATCGCCGCTAAGTTAAAGGTAAGTAAGGCGAAACGCGAGCCAAGAATCATTTACCCGGGGGATCCAGGTATAACGATATTGCATGTAAGATTAGCATGATATCTCCGGAAGGGAAAGGAGTTTCATGATATAATTTTCACGGCTCAAAGACCTACCTAAGTAGACTCTGTAGTTCAAATCTTAACGAAATCGGTCAAACGGATCTCGAGATATTATTCTTTAAAAGTTCAAAACAACACAAAAAAATTAATCTTAATCTTCTTCTTCTTCTTTCACTTTTTTTTCGCAGACAAAGACCACGATATCCGTAGAACAGTGGCATGTACACCATAGAAATTTTAAGCGTAGGTATTCGCCGTCTTTTCCCAGTCCCCTATTGATTTTGAGCAAGATCTGAACTCTTTCTCAGTTGGTAGATTTAATTGAAATAACGAAGTGGTTGGTACGGCATAATGGCCACATGGCGGCGCACGCGACAAATACTAGTGACGTCAGAAGACAGCGTCACTCATATAATTTCATTTATATAATATAATCGATGCTCGATGCACGATCAATCAATGACAGTTAATAACCTAAAACCCAAGCAATAGCCACCTAAAAGAATTAAGAAGAAAAAGAATCTCAAACTCATGTAATAAGGTATAGGCCGCGAAGCAGAGAAAAAAGTACCTCAAAGTGCCGATTAAAGTACGAGAAAAAAAATAAGTTTCATTCATTTGATATGATCCTGAGTCAACCTCGTCGTCGTAGCCTAACGTTTAATCAATACAGATCAAACAACCACCTTTTTCGTCGTGTTCTCAAAAATTGTGCGTCATTTTCAGATCAATTATTATCAAGATTGGCGGCAGCGGATCGTCGCTAAGTTACAATTTACGGCAGCATAAGCTGGTGTTTTGTGAATACAATAATGGTAATTACTATTACGCAAGCACAGAAAATAATAAACATATTGATTAGAAAGTGAGTTTATTGGTTGCATCAACCATGAGACAGTAATTATCAATCAAGACAACGTTACATAAAAGACAGCAACCGGTAAAAAGGATGACCAAGTTTTTCAAATTTCACCAGAGTCAATCGCTCACAACAACGAGCAGGTGGCACGCAAACTGCTCTTATAGCGGTTTCGGTTGAGCCAAATTGTGCTGTACTGATGTGCACCGGTGTATACCGGATCCACGGCACAGTGCAAATCTAAGGATACGGTGTACACTGGTTTACACAAGTGCAGACCAGTGCAGACCAGTGCAGCACAATTTTTCCCAACCGAAAATACTATTACTTGAGGAAGATCTCAAATCAAACTAAAGTGTGTTCATAGTAGATCAGGGAGCGGCACCGTCGTGTGCTCAGCGCCAACCTGGCTCTAAGTGTCAATTCCTATGGCCGTACGTCCCCTTGGTCTACTTGAAATCGGTCACTTTTCCTTACCGGAAATTTCTATGGTAGGGGCAACGTTCAGGAGAAATAAAAGCAACTAAGGGGTATGTGGCCTATTTGGGACAGCAAAGACTACGTCCAACCATCCGGATCCTTTCATACCTGCATATCCCCACTCATACCTACCAAAATCCAAGAAAAGGCATTTAAAGGATTAGTGCCAGTGAACGGGTTAGATGAATTGACAGTTTTGGCTCTTTGGACTAATGAATGTGCCGAGCCCTATCGTAGATCATCAGCACACAAATCTGTATGAGCGACTATAGCTTCATAGCGACTATAAATAAGTTCAAGAATAATTGCAAGAAAAAACTTCTAATTTAAAACTTAGAAATGAATAATACTGTACAAGGTCATGAATCTCATTATCATTATTATAGAAATCACCTCTATTACATTGGAAAGAACATTAAAATCAAACAGATAAACGTTAAACCACTGCTCGTACTTTAATTAAAGTCAATACGTTATTTTTTTTCGTTCTTATTATTACAGTAGCCTGTGGAATCGGTTTTAACACCCGATTACTATTGGACAAGTACACATTTTGGCTGAACTCAGAACTCAATATCTCATTCTTGGATAAAATGGATAAGAAGTCACATACCTCGGTCTTGGATTCAAAACGGCAGTACTTTGCACCAGACTTTAAACTGGCAACATGTCATCATTGGCTTCCAAACAGCCAGGTTTAAACTCGAGTAAAGATTTTATCTTCAATTTGAAAGCAATAAGAAAATTATAGAACAAAAAGTAAGAATTTAGATACGTATGTACTGAATACAGAATACAGTCATTGGTTCAAATTCAAAAAAACATTATTTTGATCTGGAAATGTGAAAGAATAATGAAAAGTGAAAATATACACATGTATAATTGATAGTCATAAGAAACTTTCACCGAGAAATCTCTCAAAAATCGAAAAAATGAAACTCATTGACAATATTTAGGATTTTTTCAAATTGACAAATGATAAAAAGAAAAGAAAGAAAAAATGTGAAATCAAAATCGTTTGTCGGAAAAAAATTTCAGAAAAAAAATAATTTTTCGGAAAAATACCTGAGGAACTTTCGATCCCAAGTGTAACAGGTATTGACCTTTCAAGTAGATTTGTCACGAATTCTGAGTCACCCTGTATAATCTAAGAAGTTTTGATTGGACAAACGATGGGTTCCGTTTTCACGTTATAACATCACTAAACTGTTGTCACAGTATAAGTATCAAAACTGTACAGTATACTCAAAGGTCACACCCCTAAAGCCAATTGAAAATTAACATCGAATTTCGAGAAATTTTCGGCAATTCACAGTAATATCGCTTCTTTGGCCTTACAAAAAGGAGTGAAATCCCACGAAAAACATCCAAAATGTAAAAAAAGCCGCTAAGTTTCTAGAACCCAAATTATCTCACAATAATAATTCACGAAAAACTTAGCGGCAGTCTCTGTCGTGATATCAGGAAAGCCTGCACAGCACTACGATCTTCCTGCAAGTATGCGTTGTCAAGTCAGACCTCACTGTTTCGTGTAGTGATATCGAAACATCATTCCCAGAGATACGTTTTTTCACCTATAACTCTTAATCACCTTTCGTTTTCTTAAGGGGACCAGTACAGCTTGGTTTAAGATATTTCAAGTACTCCAGAATCACTTTATTTGTCAACCAAAGTTTATTTTACATCAAAAAAAATATTTCTTCAAAAAACTGTGTCGTAAGGTTTCAGGTACACCGTTGATCCAATTCAATGTTTCGACGTCTCAACTTCTTCAGACAGCGGTTTCACATCTTATGAACGCGGGGATCTGAAAAGAAAAAAACATGTAAAAACTTACAGTCAATAATCTAAAATTTCCAAAATTTGAGCCACTAATTTGCAAATAACTTGGCCAAAACAGACACATTGAAAAATTCCCTCGTTCATATGATGAGGATTTGTCGCCCGAACAAAATGAGCCCTCAAAGACCCCAATCGGACCAACGATGCTCCTAAAACCTTACGACACAGCTCTAAAAACATAGTTTTGAGATAAACGCGTTTGAAGTTTTTGCAGAAAAATTGATAATTACTTATCTGGAGGCACATACATCAAAAAACTTGCTATAGAAAAGTGAGGTGAAGTTTTTTTTTTCAATTTTTTTTTTTCAAATTATTATTTTTTTTTTATTAAAATTTTTTTCTTCCCGCAAACAATTTTTTCTACATTTTTTTTTTCTTGCTATAGCAATTAACCGTTGTTTTTTTGCTGGAGAACATCTTCGGCCTGTCTTTCGGGGGGCAGTGTATTCTTCTAGAGTGTTGCCATCTTTCCTTCTCATATTAAATTTAATAAATTCTTCCCATTATATTCGAAAATCTGTGAACAAAAAGAAGAAGAACTTCGACCAACCACAAGTCTACAGGAGCGTAGTGTGAATAATAGATATTACTATTTGGAATGGATACTCACTTTTAGGTTATAGTACACTTTCCGAAGCACATCACCCGTATAACGATAACACACTAGATATTCGATAAATTGATGATTATTTAGTACTGAAAAGTACTGTTTCTATACGCCGGAAAGTACTGTTTTTATTTATTTTTTTCAATTCCGAAACACTGAAAATCATGGGAACGCTCACGTAACCTCGAAAAATCTTGGACAAGTAAAAGCGATCATACACTATGTGATCAATATTGGAATCAAGCGCCAGCGCCACTTGCGCCAGATCGCGATAGCCAAATGACGAACTTTTGGCGGTAACTTCGAAACCTTGACGATTTCGTCGAAGTCAATTTTTTCACAGATGCAGAAGACATTGAGGTAACATAAACTGCAAAAAACGAAAAACCGATTTTTCCGAAAATTCAAGCTGTACTGGTCCCCTTAAAGAGACACAAAATTGTACCAATGATAATACGCATAGAAATAATGCGACACTTGCCGTATTTTGAACACGTCGGTATTCACGTCAACAACTTATAATAATCTTAGCCCTATCGTCGGTGTATTTTCTCTGTATCTCTAGGTACACGTCTAATACTTGGTAATTATACTTGGTAAGGCTAATCGTCTCTATAATCACTTGACCATTTGTTGGCTTGCGACATATTCATTACTCTTATCGACAATATCTGAATTCAATCATAATACCGTTGCCTGAGCGAAATATTATCCTATCATAAAATCGATTTGAAAATCATCATATCCCATCGCAAACTATCGTCGAAAACTATCCTACCTCAAACTGTGATTGGAAACCATTTTATCTCAGAATGCGTTTAAGGTGAAGTGAAAGGTTTGTCAGAACCTCGAAAACGGAAAACAATAGTTCTCCGAAACTACTGAACCGATCGGAATGAAACTTTGAGGGATTACACATAATTGTGGCAGAAAGTGGCTGATTATTTCAGTTTTCCAAAATTTGACAAAAATTTTGACAGATTGACGTACCGACCACATAAATCGCGAGATTATTCATTGTCGCCGTAGATAATCGCATTTTCCGGATAATTAGCCACTCCGCAATGAAATACCAAACACTTTGAGCCTAATCCCGTGTCATTTGATGAAGAAATGGGTGAGAACAATTGTTTTTCCGTTACTCAAAACTAAAAAACCGACATTCAGTTGAGATCACTACCCGTATCGACATTTAGTTGAGATCACAGTACCCTGTACCGAAATTGCGGCCAGTTTACTTGCAAACCGAGCAGCGGCGCTAGTGAAAGTTTCCTATGTCGTCACTTTACGTAAGATGTTGGCTCCCGCCGCTCCCGCTTGACGGCGCTTTACAAAAAACACAGAAATTCGATATCGGATCGCACACGGCTAACCTCACCCGACTAACAGCTAACCTAAAATACGAACAAACGATAGGTAGAATCGTGTTCGGACTTTGCGTTACGAGAAAACATTATTGCTTGTTTATTTATTGTACTCCGCTCTTTCATACTAATGTTTCGGAAAATGAGTAACGTGTATGAACATCAATATCGGATCCCAGACGTCATAAGCTCACTCGTCTGACAGCTAACCTGAAACTCGAATATAGGATAGACAAAATTGTATGTGAAAGTCGGGGTTCATTCAGCTCGTTCATTTAGTTCATCCATATTTTTCAATCCGCTGGATTTGTTGGAAACATATGCACAAATAAATTCGAATAACAGATACAAGATCCCCGACGTCATAATCTCAAATTTCTGGCAGCTAGCCTACAAGCCAAACATAGGAAATGAGATCTTATTTCAGACTTAGGGTTGTGGAGGGATCGATTTCTTGGTCGAAAATCTGAATAACAAAAATATATTCAAATTCCGCATACAAGCAGACCAGACATAACCTCACTCGACTGACAACTAGCATAGCATAGGAGTGTTCGTTTCAAAGTCGAGGTTATGGAGGGATCGATTTGTTAGCTGAAAATCGAAATATTCTTTGTCATTTTTTCCTTTTATTAAAATCTAAATAATAAAAATACATCGAAGTGATCTATGCTAGCAGACGAGACATAACCTCACACTTTTGACAGCTAGCCTGACATAGGAATTTATTTCTGATTTGAGGTTAGGGAGCTATCGATCTGTTGGACAAAGATCTGAATAATAAAAATACATTGGAGTGACGTATGCTAGCAGACGAGACATAACCTCACACTTTTGACAGCCAGCCTGACATATGAATTCATTTCAGAGTTGAGGTTAGGGAGTTATCGATTTGTCGGACAACAATCTGAATAATAAGAATACATTGTTGAAGTGACGTATGCTAGCAGACGAGACATAACCTCACACTTTTGACAGCTAGCCTGACATAGGAATTTATTTCTGATTTGAGGTTAGGGAGCTATCGATTTGTTGGACAACAATCTGAATAATAGAATACATTGTTGAAGTGACGTATGCTAGCAGACGATTCATAACCTCACACTTTTGACAGCTAGCCGAACATAGGAATTTATTTCTGATTTGAGGTTAGGGAGCTATCGATTTGTTGGACAACAATCTGAATAATAGAATACATTGTTGAAGTGACGTATGCTAGCAGACGATTCATAACCTCACACTTTTGACAGCTAGCCGAACATAGGAATTTATTTCTGATTTGAGGTTAGGGAGCTATCGATCTGTTGGACAAAGATCTGAATAATAAAAATACATTGAAGTGACGTATGCTAGCAGACGAGACATAACCTCACACTTTTGACAGCCAGCCTGACATATGAATTTATTTCAAAGTTGAGGTTAGGGAGCTATCGATTTGTTGGACAACAATCAGAATAATAAGAATACATTGTTGAAGTGACGTAGTCACGTATGCTAGCAGACGAGACATAACCTCACACTTTTGACAGCTAGCCTGACATATGAATTTATTTCAAAGTTGAGGTTAGGGAGCTATCGATTTGTTGGACAACAATCAGAATAATAAGAATACATTGTTGAAGTGACGTAGTCACGTATGCTAGCAGACGAGACATAACCTCACACTTTTGACAGCTAGCCTGACATATGAATTTATTTCAAAGTTGAGGTTAGGGAGCTATCGATTTGTTGGACAACAATCTGAATAATAAGAATACATTGTTGAAGTGACGTAGTCACGTATGCTAGCAGACGAGACATAACCTCACACTTTTGACAGCTAGCCTGACATATGAATTTATTTCAAAGTTGAGGTTAGGGAGCTATCGATCCGTTGGACAAAGATCTGAATAATAAAAATACATTGAAGTGACGTATGCTAGCAGACGAGACATAACCTCACACTTTTGACAACCAGCCTGACATATGAATTTATTTCAAAGTTGAGGTTAGGGAGCTATCGATTTGTTGGACAACAATCTGAATAATAAGAATACATTGTTGAAGTGACGTAGTCACGTATGCTAGCAGACGAGACATAACCTCACACTTTTGACAGCCAGCCTGACATATGAATTTATTTCAAAGTTGAGGTTAGGGAGCTATCGATCCGTTGGACAAAGATCTGAATAATAAAAATACATTGAAGTGACGTATGCTAGCAGACGAGACATAACCTCACACTTTTGACAGCTAGCCTGACATAGGAATTTATTTCTGATTTGAGGTTAGGGAGCTATCGATCTGTTGGACAACAATCCGAATAATAAGAATACATTGTTGAAGTGACGTAGTCACGTATGCTAGCAGACGAGACATAACCTCACACTTTTGACAGCTAGCCTGACATAGGAATTTATTTCTGATTTGAGGTTAGGGAGCTATCGATCTGTTGGACAACAATCCGAATAATAAGAATACATTGTTGAAGTGACGTAGTCACGTATGCTAGCAGACGAGACATAACCTCACACTTTTGACAGCCAGCCTGACATATGAATTTATTTCAAAGTTGAGGTTAGGGAGCTATCGATCCGTTGGACAAAGATCTGAATAATAAAAATACATTGAAGTGACGTATGCTAGCAGACGAGACATAACCTCACACTTTTGACAGCCAGCCTGACATATGAATTTATTTCAAAGTTGAGGTTAGGGAGCTATCGATCCGTTGGACAAAGATCTGAATAATAAAAATACATTGAAGTGACGTATGCTAGCAGACGAGACATAACCTCACACTTTTGACAGCTAGCCTGACATAGGAATTTATTTCTGATTTGAGGTTAGGGAGCTATCGATCTGTTGGACAACAATCCGAATAATAAGAATACATTGTTGAAGTGACGTATGCCAGCAGACGAGCAGACGAGCCAGCAGACGAGAAAAAAGATAAATGCTACCGTACGATGTACGATACCTACGATGATTCCAAACATCAAGAACAAATAGTGTTATAACGTGTAATCGTGAAATAATTTCTCAGAAATATCGTTTTTTTTTTTACACTTGGAAATGTACTATAATTTTGTCCTGGGTACGATAATTTTTACGCCCCTGGTATGATCAGCGCCACCTTTCAGGTTGGCAACGCTGATGACAGCCGGTACTAGAATCATGGAAACACGAGATAACTCAAGATTCGTTGTTGGAAATCGCGTTCGGTACAACGACCATGATATAACTGTCGGAAAATCATTGAATGACAGGTATCCGCGAACTACAGGTGCGCGAGTACACCTCGCTATTATTGCCAACAATTTCATTTATATTCACAAGCGTGATTCTAGTAAACTCCTTCCTAACCTCAAACATGAGTGCCAATACGAAACTGAGATTTTTTTTTCGATATGTAGAGTAGTGTTCGATATGATTCTGACGGAATTATGTATTGTGTTGTGGCCTACATTAAAATGTTGATTGATCAACTTCGAGCCAAACTTTGGCTGCTTGTCTGCTCTACTAATGGTCGATGGACACCTAACGAATACAGGTTATCGATTTATAGATTATATACCTAGTCATAGATCCTGCATAAAGAAATGTTTTTCTTGCAGTGTCTCCTATGGAGAGCAACTCGACTATTTGTCGATAGAATCCAAACGGATTTAGAATATTGATTTATAGATTATATACCTAGTTATAGAACCTGTATAAATTAATATTTTTTTTTCAGCCTCTCCTATGGAGAGCGACTCGACTATTTGTCGATAGAATCCAAACGGATTTAGAATATTGATTTATAGATTATATACCTAGTCATAGAACCTGCATAAAGAAATGTTTTTCTTGCAGTGTCTCCTATGGAGAGCAACTCGACTATTTGTCGATAGAATCCAAACGGATTTAGAATATTGATTTATAGATTATATACCTAGTTATAGAACCTGTATAAATTAATATTTTTTTTTCAGCCTCTCCTATGGAGAGCGACTCGACTATTTGTCGATAGAATCCAAACGGATTTAGAATATTGATTTATAGATTATATACCTAGTTATAGAACCTGCATAAAGAAATGTTTTTCTTGCAGTGTCTCCTATGGAGAGCAACTCGACTATTTGTCGATAGAATCCAAACGGATTTAGAATATTGATTTATAGATTATATACCTAGTCATAGAACCTGCATAAAGAAATGTTTTTCTTGCAGTGTCTCCTATGGAGAGTGACTCGACTATTTGTCGATAGAATCCAAACGGATTGAATACATTATAGTGAACTAGTTTCACTCTTATCAACCGCTCTGCACAAGAGCGAGGGAAACAACTAAGGTTTGCTTGTCATACCGATGGGGTTTCGAAACAGGGATTTTTTTCTGTATTTATTAAACATGTCTAATTTCATGTTATAAATATAGTAAACTAGTTTTACTTTTATTAACCGCTCTGCACAAGAGCGAGGGGAACAATCAACCGCTCTGCACAAGAGCGAGGGGAACAACCAAGGTTTGCTTGTCACACCGATGGGGTTTTCGAACTGGGATTTGCTCTGTATATATGAATCATGTCTAATTTCATGTTATAAATATAGTAAACTAGTTTTACTTTTATTAACCGCTCTGCACAAGAGCGAGGGGAACAATCAACCGCTCTGCACAAGAGCGAGGGGAACAACCAAGGTTTGCTTGTCACACCGATGGGGTTTTCGAACTGGGATTTGCTCTGTATATATGAATCATGTCTAATTTCATGTTATAAATATAGTAAACTAGTTTTACTTTTATTAACCGCTCTGCACAAGAGCGAGGGGAACAATCAACCGCTCTGCACAAGAGCGAGGGGAACAACCAAGGTTTGCTTGTCACACCGATGGGGTTTTCGAACTGGGATTTGCTCTGTATATATGAATCATGTCTAATTTCATGTTATAAATATAGTGAACTAGTTTTACTTTATCAACCGCTCTGCACAAGAGCGAGGGAAACAACCAAGGTTTGCTTGTCATACCGATGGGGTTTCGAAACAGGGATTTTCTCTGTATTTATTAATGATGTCTCTCCAGCGGAGAGCCACTCGACTGATTGTCGAAGGAATCCTAACGGATTAAATAGATTACAGTGAATTAGTTTTCACGCATATCTTTCGCTCTGCACCAGAGCGAGGGACAACTACGGTTGCTTGTCATACCGATAAGAATTCTGACCAGGAATTTTCTCTGAATTCATCATGTCTAACTCTTTGTTGGAAATATCATAGTTGATTAGTTTCAACTTTTATCAATCGCTCTGCACCAGAGCGAGAACAGGCCACTTCTGTTGCTTTACACTGCGACGTTTGTCCAACTCAGTGTTAGTACACATGATGTACATAAATAATGCTCGATTTGTTCGGGTTAATATTTGATGCAATTATTTGCATGCCTTGCAGTGTTTATAAACACTGCCGCGAAATAATCGCGAGCATTAGAGTAGGTATATACTGGCGTAGCAAGCATCGGAAGATGCGAGCTGCGCCATACAGCGGTAGGCAGAGGTACCAAACGTACGGTAACTGCGCCATCTAGCGGTGGCCAGAGGTACCAAACGTTCGGTATCTCTGTTTTACCGCGGTGAAAGGCACCCGGCCGTGGCCTTGAAACGTTTCACTTCACCTTAAAAAGTATTCTATTGCAGGAATCCATTTCGTTTCTCCGGGATCAGGTTCACACCACTGTGCAGGCCTCTTACATCTTTCAATTCTGAATCGCACTGAAAAACTTCGACAATTCGAACTCTTGATAATTCGAATGTTTCATAGTATAGGAATGGTGTTTATAAAAACGCATTTTGAGATGGAATAGTTTCCGATACAATTTGAAATCGGATGATTTTAAAACACATTTTGAGATGGGATAGTTTTCAGCCACAGTTTGAGATAGGATGATTTTCGAAATACAATTTGAGATAGAATAATACTAACGCTGAAACGTCGATACTCATTATCCAGCATATCGTTGATCATCATTATTGCGGTATGGACTTTAAGTATAATACCTCTATGAAGAAAAGAAAAATATCGTTGCGCGTGAGTGTACGTACGTATCAGGGTGGGGGTGCCGAAGGCCGAAGGCCGAAGGCGCCCACACCCTAATACGCACGTACACTCACGCGCAACGATATTCTTCTGGCTGTATATTATCACAAACTGAAACTAGCTTCGCAAAAGTCATATCCGAGACACATATATTTAATAATTGAATCGCTTATGCATGCCATAGAATATTAATCGCGTTTGTTTGAAAAAAAGAAATGCAACCACCCGTCCATCCAAGAATCAACGCTAGATTTCGAGTCGTCCATCATAGGAGACTCCAAATAGCTGCGAGAGACTCGGCAAAACCATGAAGCAAATCAATTTGTAATTAATCTCAATCTACCGTTATTTTCTTCATATCCGGATGATGCAAATGTTATTGGAAGAAAAAGTATCTTGACTAAAAGTATGCATAATTGCCATAACTTAACTATTTTCTACGAACTAATACCTAGTTCTAGGGACTAGTTTTGGGATCCAAAATTTCCTGCTTCATGCAAAAGAGTATAGCCGTTAATCCGGCAAATGTAAATTCAGTTATAATTGCGGTAGTATACATGAATATGAAAATGAGACCGCCAAGTACGTAGCTCTGGGAATGATGTTTCGATATCACTACACGAAACAGTGAGGTCCGACTTGACAACGTATACTTGCAGGAAGATCGTAGTGCTGTGCAGGCTTTCCTGATATCACGACAGAGACTGCCGCTAAGTTTTTCGTGAATTATTATTGTGAGATAATTTGGGTTCTAGAAACTTAGCGGCTTTTTTTACATTTTGGATGTTTTTCGTGGGATTCTATTCGACTGGACTAAGTATTGCGCCGTGTTGCGCAGCCTCGAAAATATTGCATTCAAATTCCCTTCCAATTCTTCCCTGGAAAGTTTCTCTAGATAACTCGCTGCGGTAAATCAGTCACAGCCAACTCGGCACACTACAGGTTTTTCGTTGGTTTATTGCAGGCTGGCCAGCCACTTTTTCATTTCTTTCTGATCGGATTGATGCTTACGAAAAGCAAAGTATATACGGTGGGTGAAAATAATTCATCTAATTAACATCATTAGTATAAATTATTCCACTGCAGGTGTTAATTAATTTTATTATATTATTATTATTCTTATTTTATTCTATAATTTTTTTTAAATGTTATTCATAACATGAACATGAACAGGAACAGGAACAAATACAAATACAATAATGATATTAATAATGATGATCATAAAAAAATGATAATATAATAAAATTAATCATTATTATTATTATTATTATTGTATTTGTGTTTGTTTCTGTTTCTGTTTCTGTTCATGTTCATGTTATAAATAAAATTTAAAAAAAAATTATGAAATAAAAAAATAATATTAATAATATAATAAAATTAATTGAAACCAGTTGAATAATTTATACTAATGACGTTAATTAGATGAATTATTTTCACTCACCTTGTATACTTCGCTTTTCGCATCAATTTGATCCGAAAGAAATAAAAAAGTGGATGGCCAGCCTGCAATAAACAAACGAAAAACCTGGAGTGTGCCGAGTTGGCTGCGACTGAGTGGAAACCATACCCGTGTATCATCTCTGTATATAAATATACATGGTATATATAATCGCATATTGTATATATATACAAATGGAATAATTTGTGTACACACATTTTTATTTCATTGAAGTTGATGATAGCGAAGAAGAGTATGTTAATGATCTTACGGATCTTTCAAACAGTGAAGACTCAGATTTTCAAGAGAATTTAATAATTGGTAAAATTATACACCTATATAATATAGTATATTAGGGTGCTTCATTTCCCGCGAATTTGTTTTTCCGCTCCATCAAAATTCAAAATTTTGAAATTTTCAAAACGGTTCAGATCGGTCTTAGAATTGGAATAAGGGCTCAAACTTGGTGGGGGTTTCTTTTCGAGGACATACAACAATATTTCGTCGACGGAGTAGAAAAAAAAAAATTCGCGGGAAATTAAGCACCCCAATAGTATATACAGGGTGAGTCTTTTCAAATGTCCAAAAAAAAAAAAACAATTATCCAGTGGGGATAGGGTAGAAATGCTTAATCACGAATCACGGCGTGCCTTTGCCGCAAATAAGTCCCAACCATCTTGGACCTTTGAAAGGACTCACCCTGTATACATTTATATGTATTTATATGTATTGTTTTAATGGTGAAACTTCATATGCATTACATTTTGAAGTGCCCAGCACATCAGAAGAACCCGAAACGAGTGGTACGGTCGTACGGCGTACAAACTCATTTCAATCTCGCAAACGACCCAGAAATACTGACGATTGGGTAGATAATGCAGCCAAAAAATCGAGAAATACTGGTCTCGAGGGAGTGTCTCGAGAAGGAAAAAAATTTCGTGCAAAGGAATTAGGACCTGGATGCGAATTTTCATGCAGATTTAAATGCAGAACAAAAGTCACTCTTCCACAGCGACATAAAATTTTACAGCAATTTTTATCACTGGGAAACAGAACACGGCAATGGGAGTTCATATCCAGATATTCTCCAAGTTCGGAGCCTATAGAAAGAACACGGGATAATACTGTTCAGGAAATGCGCAAAAAAATATCTCGAAAATACAATCTCCCTATAACAGCTGATAAGCAAGTCAAAGTATGCCAAAAAATGTTCATCGATACTTTGGGTAACTAATTATAACTAATGAATTTTCTCCCATAATCTCACGATTTATGAATATTGTTTGCATCGCACTTGTTGAGTAATACAAAATATGCTACTTCGGAATTTATAATAACATTTTACCGATAACCAGGAATCTCACGTCGTCCTCTGCAAACAATCACCGAAAAATTATGTACAGAATCCGGGTTCATTGAAAGCGATCGTCGTGGTCATCATAAAACAAGACCAAAAAGAATTTCAGATAGGATTCGCCAGAGTGTTCATGAACACATACAATTATTTCCGAGTGTTGAATCACACTACTGCCGGAGTGATAGAAAAGTTGAATATTTAGAAGCAGGCTTGAGCATAAGTAAAATGTATAGAATGTACAAGACATGGTGCAATGATAGCAATGTAACGAAAGTAGCTGGAGAACAGATTTACAGGAAAATTTGTAATTATGAATACAATTTATCATTCCACAAGCCAAAAAAAGATCGTTGCGATGACTGTGAGAAATTCTCATACATAGCAACTGACGAGGAAAAAGAAAGAGCTAGAGATGAATGGTTCACAGAACATCAAGCAAATAAAAATAAAGCTAGAAGCCTTAAGGCCAATGATATTCAAGATGCCAAAGCAAGTGCTTCAATTTCCGTAGCCTGCTTCGATTTGCAGAAGGTCCTGTCGACTCCAAAAGCAGAAGCGTCGTCGTTTTATTATAAACGAAAACTTTCGTGCTACAATTTCACGATATATAACATAACGTCTCATTATGGAATATGCAACTTCTGGAATGAGACTATTGCCAAGAGAGGAGCTAATGAAATTGCGAGTTTTGTTTGGAGGTATATTTCGAATGAAGTTGAAAAGCGGCATGTCAACGATTTTCGTTTCTGGAGTGACAATTGCGGTGGGCAAAATCGCAATCAAATATTATTTTCAATGTACTTGAAAGCTGCTCACGACTTCAAGATTAAAATCACTCACAGGTAAGAAAAAATCTTTTGATAAACAAACTTTATAATATTTTCAAAATTCGTGATCTGCATAGTTGTATTTGACTTTTCGCATATATGTATAACTTTATTTTCATATTATTTTCATTTAATGTGTTGAATAAAATTGAAAAAACTGATTTTATTTTCACGTAAGAAGAAAATAAACTAGTAGAAAAGTGATTTATTGTTAAACGCAATGATACTAAAGCTATAGTTTCAAAATTATTGCGAGGGAAACTATTTTATACAAATATTTTTTTACTCACTTTGTTTTTTTTTTCATATTTTTTCACTCACATGTTTCTTGTTCGAATTAAGTATATTAGTATATTGTGCCCAACGGCCTAAAGTGGGCTTTTTTAGACCGAGTGCTGCAACCATACAAAGTCCACTTGGCTCTTGGTGCACACCATATTTTTTGTGACAGCACGATTGTAGCGTTTTGCTTCATGATTGATAATTTTCTTGGAAATATTGAGAAATATTTTCGCGGGCGTTTTCAGGTTTTTATTGCCCGCATATGCTCGAGCAGCAGGCGATAATAACCTGAAAACGCCCGCTGCTCGACGTAGCGAGCGTTTTTATTCTTATTTTTTGCCCGCTCGTCTAAAAACGGTCACTTCAGGCCCGCCTAATGGGTAAAAAATACGCGAATATCGTGCATGTGTTACAAAAATCTACATGTTATACAATATTGATGCAATTATGAATACTAATTTATTTCAGATTTCTGGAGAAAGGACACACCCAGAATGAGGGTGACTCTATGCATGCGGCAATCGAAAGAGTTTGCCGGCATGAATCTGTCTTTACCGACCAAGAATGGTGTGCGATCCTGAGATCGGCAAGGCCCTCAAAGCCATATGAGGTGAACGTGGTTGAGCAGAATCAGATTTTAGATTTCGCTGAACTGGCGAAGACGAATCTCAATTGGAAAAACATTAGAATTTCTGAAATCCGAGAAATTTGTTTTCATGGGGATGCTGAAAATATATTATTTAAATATGATTTTGACGACGAAATTAGCTCTGCTTCGGTAGCAAAAAAAAACGTTATATGGACAAATTTCGTACCTCCCAAGGCTTACGACATGAAAATTAATCTTCCACAATGTAAAATCGAAGATCTGAGATTTATGTGCGATCATGGGCTGATACCACAAAATTGTCGACCATTCTACGAAAATGTCATTTCGTAATGTGCGCAATTTTCTTTTTTATTTCATAAGATGAAAATTATATAATTATGTTCCTCAGGTTTTTGATGACCGTTCCGAAATTCCGATGTGAATAACATACATACATCGAAAATGTAAATAAAAATGTTTATGTAAATTACTTATCTTGAATTCTCTATCCCGATATTATAAGAACTAAATACGTGAGAAAAATTGAAACAATTACACTGGTCAACACGATTTTTGGGTCTGTCTTCTGCATATGAAATTTTGGTTGCTCCTACGTTAATAAGAAGGGGAAAAATAATTTTTTCGATCAAAGTTTGCTTTTGAAGAAACTAGAGCGATTTTTTGTACTTTTAAGAAAAATGAAAAATGATAGATTTATATATTTTTTTCCATTATTTTTTTTTAAATTACGATTAAAAAAGTTTTTGCTGAACACTCGAGTCTTCATTATTCAAGATTTGTGATAAATAATAGCAAATAAATATAAAATAACAAAAATTCAAGTTCAAAAATGAAAAAAAAAAAAGCAAACTTTAAAAGCTAAAAATGGAAATTTAAGTGTTTTTTGATGTCTAGAATCAAAATTTAAGCATTAAAACAGAAGGCAGAAAAAAAAATAAAAAATTGTTGACCTGTGTTATTGATTGATTTATTAAAAACCAGTGCTTATTATACTCCAGGCACCCTAAATACCAGTGCCGTATCAACGGAATTTTATTCCGCCATCGAGATTGCACGATCTTCGTACACAATTTGAGATAGCACGTTCTTCAAGCATAATTTGAGATAGTACGTTCTTCGTACACAATTCGAGATAGCACGTGCTTCCAGCATAATTTGAGATAGCACGTTTTTCAAGCACAATTTGAGATAGCACGTTCTTGCAGCATAATTTGAGATAGCACGTTTTTCAAGCACAATTGGAGATAGTACGTTTTTCGGGCATAATTTGAGATAGCACGTTTTTCGGGCATAATTTGAGATAGCACGTTCTTCCATACTGCCGTCGATATAACGTTGTACTCGTTCGCTCGCTGCGCTCGCTCACTCGATTGGTTTATGATTATTAGTTGAAAAAATAATTCCTATGAAGAAATTGAAGATGACAATATTTATCAAAAAATATTCACAACAAAAAAATAATTAAAAAAAAATTGTAAACAAAAAATTTGGAGGTAGTAGTCGAGGGGCCATTCACTACTGAAATCATCTAATCACCTCAAATGAAATCACGAGCGAAATCATAAGAAATCACTCGAAATCATCCGTCATCGTCGATTTCAAAATATCCTGAAGAATGTTTGAAATCTTCTTGAAATCATATGAAATCACATGAAATCACATGAAATCGTGTGCATTCATGAATTCTTTATTTTACCAATAATATTCATAATAGGCGCACGTGAAATCATGATTCGAATCATATGGTTTTTAACGAAATCACTAAAAATCGGAAACGATTCTTTGAAATCATGTACATTAAATTATAGAAATCATACACGAAATCACATGAAATCAACTATTCATTGAAATCATTGGTGCACATAAATAAAGAGTGAATGGCCCCTCGGTAGTAGTACTTGGTGGGCCTTTTGTAGAAACAGCATTATGAAATATCAATTGCAAACCATGTCAATGTCATCTGATAGCCATTCAAACATTGGCCCACCAACGTACCACGGACTCCGAATTTTTTGTTTACAATTTTTTTTTAATTATTTTTTTGTTGTGAATATTTTTTGATAAATATTGTCATCTTCAATTTCTTCATAGGAATTATTTTTTCAACTAATAATCATAAGCCAATCGAGTGAGCGAGCGCAGCGAGCGAACGAGTACAACGTTATATTTAGTTTGAACAAATTTTTTAATTCCAAACTTTTATTATTCTACAGGTACTTGGCAGTTGTATCTGATTTCAATGCTTTTGTATGTTGATAATCATCAACCAATCGAGTGAGCGAGCGCAGCGAGCGAACGAGCAGAACTTTTTAGGGGGGTTTTGTTGGGGTGATCCACACATTAATGGACTTGGCGAAAGGTTTTTGCACCAGAGGTGCTTTTTGGGGTTGAAATATGTATTAAAAATCAGCGTTAAATGGGTTTTCCAAATTGTCCTGAAATAATCTGTTTCTGCTTGACGTCTGGAGTTTCTATACTGCGGTGAATATTCATACATTGAATCCAGTGGTTATTGTACTTCGAATCTCTAAAATTTATCATCCTAGGTATAGAAAATCATTTTATTCTGCGTCTCTTTACACATTGCTTCTCGTTGTTCATCACTCGGACAGTATTCACTTGTTGAATTGGAAGACTTCTTCCCACTTGAAAAATGTTGAATATAGTCAGTTTTTATACTCCCACTGGCAGCATACAAATCCTGTAAATTACCACATAATATTAATCTTACCACAGTACTATAGTTCATATTACGGAAAAATACACCTATATACTCAACTAATGAGACGAGGTTAGGTCAGAATAAGTGAGGTTAATTCGTACGATTAGACATCTTCGGGCTACTGCCGAATTTAGAATCGGACTGCTGCAAAAAAGCCTTCCATATTAAGAGTTGGCAAACATTTTTGTTACATATTACTGTCTCGTTCGAATTAATTTTGCACGGCTTACGTAGATCCGACAAGCATAGTGCATACACGGCCCTATACGTTTGACAGATCTTGATCGATAAACGACAACAGGTCATGTCGGTGAGGTAACACATTTGGCCGTCACAGAACGCCATCTGATGGATTATCAGTTGAATAACAAATTTTCGAATTTCATTCGTCAATCTGTCTTTGCTACTGCTCCATTATTCGTCGCATTGTTTTAAATATTGTTCATTTGTTGTTGTCGTTACTATAGTTTATTTGTTGTTGTTATTACTATTGTTTTCTTCACTTTCTTTGTTATTTTGTTATTGTTGTTATCGTTAATCTTCCGTAAATTGGGGAAAGATGGCTAGCGGGCCAAGCACTGGTCCCAACCCCTGTGATGAAGATTTTGACGAATCTTCAGCACAATTGCTGAGTGAGATTTTATATGCTTGCGTTGAAATTCTCGAGCGTAAGGGAATCGTCACTGAAAAAGCAGTCACAGAAATTTCTGAGCAAGCTTGGCTTTGGGGTGATGAAATGGCGGACACATTACTGGAACTAGTTGGAGACCATGAGCTGGTCGAAACAGAGGAATTGTATATGAAGGATGAAGTTACGGAAGATGTCTCTGATGATCGCCAAAATGTTGGGAGTCAGGGATCTAGCCAAGAATCATCTTTGACAGGTAAAAATTTATAATTCAATTCATACATTTTCTGAATACAATATAAATCAAAAACAATAACTACACCAAATTGAATAAGACGAACCCTAACAAAAGCTGAACAAGTAAAAAAAAAAACACAAAAATTGAATTGACAGACCCTACTACTAACTACCAAAGCTAAATAACTACCTACCCTACTGGTAACAAACTAAAGCTAAATAACGAGAAAATTAGATTAAATAAACTCACGCTAATTGAGTAGAGAATAATATTAAATATATTAAACCTAACTAAAGCTAAATAAGTAAACAAAAAAATTAATTTTATAAACCCTAAAGACTAAAATATAAATTTGTTTTTCCAATAGAATCATCTCCATCGACGAGTCAGCCGATGTCAAGTGATTACGAGCCGGAAGTGAAGAAATCGAAATTTGAAACTGTTGACCTGGATAAAAAAATTAAAATTGTAAATCTTGCTAGGCAACATCCCAAGTAGACCTTCAAGACCTTGAAAGTTAAAGGTGCTGCTTGTCTGACAAGAATGGACGAGCTCGGGAGGTGGAAAAACAAAATTCGAGAGGGGGGAACAAAGTTTGACAAGAGCAGTGCGATAAAAAAATGGACCTATAAGAGGTTCTGTGAAGCTTGCCAAAAAAACTTACCTGTAACCCCCAGGAACCTACAAAAGTGGGCTTTAGAGGCTGCTATGCAGTACGGGTCCGAAGATTTTAATTTCACCGCTTCAGCAACTTGGACGACTCGATTTAAACAAGAATTTCGCATCGGCCAGCGAAAAGTGACCAGGCGTGTTAAATCCACAGAAAACAGATCATTGGAGGAACTTCTGCAAACAGCTGAGAAATTCCAAACTGACTGCTCCAATTCGATCTGCGGATTTGATCCCAAACTTGTATTGAATACAGATCAAATGGGCTGTGAATACAGAACCGATGTGCAGCGAACAATGGCGCACATTGGACAAAAAAGTGTTGATGTCTATTTAGGAGATCTAAATAAAGTCACTCACACGTACACAGTCCAATACACCATCACTGCCGCTGGAAAATTGCTGCCGAAGGTGTTCATCTGTCTCTAAGAACCCAAAGGCACATTCGGTCCAAGAGTCAGCGAACAGGTGGAGGCACTCACTCGTGCGTACAAAAATGTTCATGTGACATGTTCGAAATCGGGAAAGATGACAACGGCTTTATTTGACTCCTACTTGGTCAACGTCCTGCAGCCGTATGTAGAGGGCAATAACTTCAGCCTGATAGTGGACAGCTGAGGTGGTCAATCACATGACAACTTGTTCAGGAAATTCGAGAATCACTGCGGAGAATCATTCTGTAATTTGCGAGTGATTCCAGCTGGCTGCACAGCATATTGTCAACCATTGGACGTGTACTTCCACAGACAAGCCAAAATCCTCATTAAGGAGCTGCAGAACAGCACCTATTTGTTGCACGATCAACGGCAAATCAACAGTTGAGAAGACGCCATCAAAATCCAGTCACTCGTAACAAACCAACTCTGTGCTCCTATTTTCAATGGAATGATAGAGTACGCTTGGTTTGCTTCCAAGCTGATCCAGACCCGAGACGTCTTCATGAATGTTAAGGAAGTGTGCTTTCCAGAAAAGCCGTTCAAAAGTAGGTGCAAGTGCGCATTGGCTACAGGCAATTGTATAGGAAAGTACATTACTTTCATAAAGTGTTCTTGGTGCCGGGGATACTTGTGCTTACATTGCTTCTACGAGCTCTACCATCCTCATCAATGCACGAAATATTACATCAACGTCTGAAAACCGAAAATATCAATTTCGAATCAATAACAATAATAACAATAACAATAACAACAACGACAACAAAAACAACAACAATAACTATGAGTGGCGTAAGAATATTACGCTAAAAACAATAAGCACTTTTCAGAGCTAGCAAAAATAATCAACACTTTTTAGAGCTACCAAAGATAATCAGCACTTTTCAGAGCTACCAAAAATGTTCCATAAGAACGTATCATAAAATTGTTTTGTGCTACAGATTCAAGCATCGATTTGAAAACGCAACTTCCAGTTGCTTATTTCCTTACCGATTTTCATCTATGTTTGTAAGAGTGTTATTTAGAGCGTAGCTTAACACTCACCATCAGCTTCTTCTTTCTCTATCGTTCTCCGTCGTCTGATCTTCAGGCCATTGTTTTGTCACAAGCACTTTCTTTTCCATATTTGCCCGATTTTCTGAGCTTTAACCGTACTAACCTCTCAACAGCTGTGCAGAACCGCACTCGCATTTTGATTAGTCTCAACTGCTTTTCGAGCAGACGACGCTTTTATAGAAGTAGTTTCGCACGAAGGTATGCGCGACGATCGACGTCAATACGTTAAAATTCATACAGAAAATCATTAAATCGAACAAATCATAAAACATTTTCGTATTGAAAAATGTTTGCCAACTCTTAATATGGAAGGCTTTTTTGCAGCAGTCCGATTCTAAATTCGGCAGTAGCCCGAAGATGTCTAATCGTACGAATTAACCTCACTTATTCTGACCCAACCTCGTCTCATTAGTTGAGTATATAGGTGTATTTTTCCGAAATATGAACTATAGTACTGTGGTAAGATTACTATTATGTGGTAATTTACAGGATTTGTATGCTGCCAGTGGGAGTATTAAAACTGACTATATTCAACATTTTTTAAGTGGGAAGAAGTCTTCGAATTCAACAAATGAATACTGTCCGAGTGATGAACAACGAGAAGCAATGTGTGAAGAGACGCAGAATAAAATGATTTTCTATACCTAGGATGATAAATTTTAGGGATTCGAAGTACAATAACCACTGGATTCAATGTATGAATATTCACCGCAGTATAGAAACTCCAGACGTCAAGCAGAAACAGATTATTTCAGGACAATTTGGAAAACCCATTTAACGCTGATTTTTAATGTATATTTCAATAAATCGATGGAATAAAGACCCAATCCGGAGCTTTATCTATCAGGTACTTCATATTTCGGTACGAAAGAACACCCCTATAAGTTTGGTCAAGATCCGTGACCCGGAGTTATGGTCGACTCCCAGTAAGTGTCATCGAGCGAAACATTGCTAAAAACATCTGCACTTCTCAGAGCCGCCAAAACATTGCAATAGATCGACCGCCCGGCGACGCGCGACAAGACGTTTTATTTTTTTTCTCCGGCCCAGGTATTTTCTCCATGATTTTTTTTCTCTGGGGTTAAAGGGAAAGGATTCGGGTATCCACAAAAATGTATCTCCATGAATTTCTGTAAGTCCCGCGGAAATGGCAGCGAAATTTAAAAAGATACAACAAAAAAAAAAAATTGAAGGAATTTTTTCCTTTGTAAAGAAAAATTTTTTCTATAAAAGCGCATTCTTCTACGAACAAAATGATTCAAGGATCAGCCTGCTCCTATGAATACTTTCGGAGATATGAATTTTCAAACATAGCGGTGCAACAGCGGTTTACAAAAATTCACATAGCTCTAACTCTGCCATTTTGAAAAAAATTTCAAAATCCTTCAAGTTGTATTTTTTTTTCCACAGTACTAAAGATATTTTGGATGGCGCAAAGATCCGGGACTTGACGTTTTTTTTTTTTTGAGTGAAGTGACGTGGATCCGCTCATATGGGGTATGCTCGCTCATCTGGAACACTTTTCTGCGCACGAATTACCGATTTTAGTGCCACGTGAGATTTTGGTTCTTGGCCAATCCCTAACAACATATCCAGAGTCATACTTGTGGGATACCAGGGAGACTCCCGCAACTACAGATTCTATGACCCTACCAGAAAGAAAATCATAACATCCAGAGACGTAGTGTTCAGAGAGGATACGGGCATAAAACGACGGATGGAATCAGAGAGTGTACTAAAGACCTTGAGGATACCAGCTGACAGCGCTGAAGAGGAGCGAGAACCACACGAGGAATCCGATGACGAGTCAGAGGAATTCGAAGATGCTCTTGCAGATAACCAAGAAAACGGTCAGATAGCAAGAGAGCCGGAAGTAGTCAGAAACAAAGAAGAAGACCCAGCTCACCAACTCAGAAATAGAGGCACTATCAAACGACCAGCAAGGTTTGAAGCAAGTGTGGCCGAATTAGTCGAGCTGAAGTCCTTCGAAGAGGCAATGTCCGGCCCAAACGCTAAAAATAGGTCCAAGGCGATAAGTGAAGAACTTGATGCACACGCCAAGAATGGAACCTGGACCATCACAGAGAGACCAAATGGATGCACAGTAATTGACTCGAAGTGGGTATTGAAAAATACAGAAGAATAAACTAGGACATCCGACCCGTTTCAAAGCACGCCTCTGTGCAAGGGGATTCAGACAACAATACGGAATCGACTACGAGGAAACGTTCTCCCCGGTGGCTACATTCGACTCCATAAGAGTGATATTGGCTCTAGCAACAAACGAAGATCTGGAGATCCTACAATTTGACATAAAGACGGCGTTTCTACACGGCAGACTAAATGAAGAGATCTTCGTGAAGATACCGGAAGGCGTGGATGTGAGTGACGGTAAAAACAGAAGTGTGTGCAAGTTGATCAAATCATTATACGGCCTTAAGCAGACACCACGGTGCTGGAATAAGCGTTTTGTGTCTTTTTTAGCACGGTATGGGTTTGTGAACTGTGTTTCAGAAAATTCATTGTATTGTGGTAATGTGAATGATGAGAAAGTGTACCTGATTTTGTTTGTAGATGATGGTCTGATACTTGCAAAAACAGGTAGCACGCTGGATTCAGTAGCTAGCGCATTACAAACAGAATTTGAAGTAACCGTGAGCGAGCCATGTAATTTCATAGGTATACAAATTGAGAGAGACCGTAAGAACCGTATAATGTATTTGCATCAAACTGATTACACATTGTGTATACTGAAGCGATTTAATATGGACAAGTGCCAACACGTGAGTACTCCCATGGAGCTGGGTGTGACGTTGAGAGTGTCAGAAGAGAATGAATCCGAGAAAGAGGAAATACCGTATCGTGAGATCGTTGGGTCACTGCTGTTCTTATCAAATGTCACAAAACCAGACTCAACGTACTCAGTGAATCTCATAAGTAGATTTGTAAATAACTATGACAGAAGCCATTGGGAGGCTGCAAAGCGTATTTTAAGATATTTGAAAGCGACATATAATTACGGTATCCAGTTTAGTTACAGTGGGAGTATACCAAAGTTAGTAGGTTATTGTGACTCACACTATGGAGGTCTTGATACTCGTAGATCAACATACGCATATGTACTTGAATTAGCAAAAGGACCGGTCACATGGTCTCACAGCGACAGAAAATTGTAACCTTGAGCACAACGGAAGCGGAGTATGTAGCAGCCAGTGCAGCAGCTAGGGAAACTATATGGCTGAGAAAATTATTAAGTGATGCTGGATATCCATGTGCCGAAGCCAGCAAGCTTTATGTTGACAACCAGAGTGCTATGAAAATAACGAAAAACCCAGAGTTCCACAAGCGAGACAAGCACATTGATGTTCAATACCATTTCATTCGAGAACGTTTTGAAACTGATGAAATGAATGTTGAGTATATTCCGAGTGCAAGTCAAAAAGCTGACATTTTTACAAGGACATTATCAAGACAATAATTCCAGCGATCATGTGACGAAATAGGAATTAGGGCTGTAGAAATGTAGAAAGAAAAGAACAACACTAATATAGAAATATAAAATCCTCGAAAAGTGGGAGTGTTGAGCAAGTAGTATTAGTGTCTCCAATTTCATATACAGCGTGATTCCCTTTGCGCGCACCACCTGGTAAGGGCGGATTCCTTGTGAAATTCTAAGACTAATTTTCCTTTACCAAAAAGTCCTGGGACTAATGGTTCTCGGGCTACAGAAGGTCTTAGTTGACCAATCACAGAGCCTACAGCTGCTCAAGTTAGGGCCGGGTCAAAAGTAATAAAACTAGCTGTGCCCGTGGCGTGTGGATTTTCAGTGAAATAAAAATAAATGATTAAATCTAGTGACAAATTCTTTCACCATATGGCATTTAAGTTACAGGTAATTATGAGTGTTAACGACGTCGTCGCCGGGAGTTGTCTTCGCACAACATACGCTTTCGGTATCATTGACCAGGACCACCGCTACGTGGTATAGGTCCACTGCACCGTAGTTTCCGTTCTCCAGGACCACCGCTACGTAGTTTGAGTCCTCCAGGTCGACCGCAATGTAGTTTCCGTCCTGCAAGTCCAGCGCTACGTATTTTTTGTTCTCCAGGTCCGCCGCTACGTAGTTTGAGTCCTCCAGGTCGACCGCAATGTAGTTTCCGTCCTGCAAGTCCAGCGCTACGTATTTTTTGTCCTCCAGGTCCGCCGCTACGTAGTTTGAGTCCTCCAGGTCGACCGCTATGTAGTTTGAGTCCTCATGGACCACCGCTACGTAGTTTTCGTCTTCTAGGTCGACCGCTAGGTAGTTTCCGTCCTGGAGGAGCAGTGGACTGGAGGACGAAAAATACGTAGCGCTGGACCTGCAGGACGAAAACTACGTAGCGGTCGACTGGGGAACGGACACTACGGTGCGGTGGTCCTGGAGGACGGAAACTACGTAGTGGTCGACCTGGGGGACAGGAACTACGATGCGGTGGTCCTGGAGGACGGAAACTACGGTGCGGTGGACCTAGAGGACGAAAACTACGTAGCGGTCGACCTGGGGGACAGAAACTACGGTGCGGTGGTCCTGGAGGACGGAAACTACGTAGCGGTCAACCTGGGGGACGGAAACTACGTGGTGGTGGACCTAGAGGACAATACCACGTAGCGGTGGTCCTGGTCAATGATACCGAAAGCGTATGTTGTGCGAAGACAACTCCCGGCGACGACGTCGTTAACACTCACAATAACCTGTAACTTAAATGCCATATGGTGAAAGAATTTGTCACTAGATTTAATCATTTATTTTTATTTCACTGAAAATCCACACGCCACGGGCACTGCTAGTTTTATTACTTTTGACCCGGCCCTAACTTGAGCAGCTGTAGGCTCTGTGATTGGTCAACTAAGACCTTCTGTAGCCCGAGAACCATTAGTCCCAGGACTTTTTGGTAAAGGAAAATTAGTCTTAGAATTTCACAAGGAATCCGCCCTTACCAGGTGGTGCGCGCAAAGGGAATCACGCTGTATATATATATATATTATATATATGTGTGTATGTGTGTAAACGCAATATTGGTATTGACTGGTCGCCAGGATCTAGACCCCGCGGACTTTAGTCCTAGTCTAGCCATCTCGGAACAAGCATGTTTAGTCTGTTCTTATATGTTGACGCGCTGTTAAGCAAGAATAAATTCTATATTTGATCTGGAACTGTATGTATTCAAATTAATTAAAACCCCCTACAACCTCCTCTATCTGTCGATATTCTTCTTGATTCGATTCTTGATTCTCAATATCCGAATTCAATGTTTCCACAACATACCCCTCATTATCAGAAGTGGGACTCGCATCTTATAAAATAGAAAGAATAACGAATACGTGGTGAAAAAGAAATGACAATCGACTATAACGTAATAATAAAGATTACATTCTGTCATCTGTTTCTTATTAAACAGGTGATTGTAAACGTGTGTTTCATTGTAGGGATCACCTAGAAAATCAACCGAAAATAAATTACGGAATCAGGCTGAATCTCCAGTATTCAACAACAATATACTTATGGTAATCATTATTGTTACAACAATATACTTATGGTAATCATTATTGTTACTACTACTACTAAATTTACCAATATGTTTTTCTTTCTGCTGTATCGGTAATGCGCTTGAGGGGACCTGTCCCAGAGCGCCAAATAAAGCTTACTCTTACTCTTACTCTTACAATAGAATGGACTCAGTGTCATCAAAGACCTCAGATATTGTCCACGGTGCTCCTCAAGCAAGGAAAAGTGGACCCAAAATGGATCCAAAATCGGCTAACGCAGAAAGTTTCTATATTGTTTGTAGATTAAAAAAATGTTAAACTCAAAATCCTAGCTGATCGGTTTCGCAAGTTATGGCCGTTTTTGTATTTATAGCGCCACGTTCATGAAAAGCAGAGTAGAACACTTTACTACGCACATGCAATCGACCTCTTGATCCCAATATGAGAAAAATTAGGTATGTATTAATGATTTTCTATTGAAAGTATCGTTTTTTTCGGAAATTAATTGCTATGTTGAGGGGTTAGCCTACATACTGTTACAACCGAAAAAATGTTACTTTTTTTAAAATGTCTATAAAGAAAGAAGTAAAAGAGATATCGATTTCATTTGTTGCATGGTTCTTTATTATGTACTAAATTTTGAAATTTTATTGTATATATATGTGTCAGAAAACAAAATGGCGGCCATCCCAGCGAGGCGCGTTGGCTCAAATTTTTTTTCAGTGAATTGCGCGGCACATTACCGTGGTCAACACAGGTATCTGAAATCGAGAAACCAAGAAATTTCTTTTAGTTAAATAATGTGTTTACGCACTTTGGGAGCACGTTTTTTTACCGAAAAATGTGTTAAAAATTGACACATCAATGTTCAAACTTCTGCCAAATTGCGAAAAAACAACCCGTGTAGAAATTCAAACTCGCCGCTATCCAGCCACTATGCAGCTTTGGCTAGATCTATCTAGCCGATTTCGACTGGTGGCCATCCAGTAATGTAACGCTTGGGCGATGTAGTAACTGTCCAGCCGGAGCAAGACAGCCACTATCTAGCTTAGGCTAGACAGCTACACCTAGCTGAGGTTAAGTAGTCACCACCTAGCTGAGGTTAGACAATGGCTATCTAGCCTAGGCTACACAGCACTACCTAGGTGGGGTAAGACAGCCACCGCCTAGCTGGATTAGACAGCCACCACCTAGCCGAGGTTGAACACTGGATATCTAGCCTGGGCTAGGTAGTGGCTAGATTCAAAAAAATGAATGATACTCAGAATTGGATTTTTTTTTTTTTTTTTGCTTCTTTTTCGTTTTTTTTTTTTTCCACTAGGGGCTCCGCCCCTGCGCGCTTCGCGCGCCAACCCCGCCTCGTCGCTCGCTTCGCTCGCTTCCGAGGCCTCGGCGCTACGCGCCTCACTCTGTTGCATACAGGGAAAATTTCCAACGTCGCAACACTCGGAGCAGCGCGCGTTGAGGTGGCCACTAATGAAAATTGTCAACTGTTAGTTTGGTTCCAGGCTTTCGTATCCGTTGAAATTGGGAGATAATTGCCTGCGCAGGACTCTTGGCCACCTCAACACTACTGCAAATGTTCAGACGTTAGGAATTCACCCTGTATACCCCGTTCACCGAGAGTACGACCCCCGTCCTCTCTTTCACTCCGCCTTGATCGCGTTGGCGCTGTCGCTATCGCACTCGTTGCAAGTGTGTCGTTCTCTAGGTGAATGGAGTATTATACATGCAGCGAGGTTGATTTTGGCCTGGAAGTGGCTGTTTGGTATATCATTCAACACGCTAACCTGATCACTTCCGGGCCAGAATCAACCTGGCCAAGTATACATCAGTATGTAGGCTGCAACTTCATGGATTTGCTACATTCGTTTTTTATTGAGTTTGTTCTAATTGCTTTTTCTGAAAATTCATTCATTTTTTATCTTGTTGTTATAGCGATAAATAAAAACCAGTGATATCAATAAACGTTGACCGAATCACATATAAAATAAATAAAAACATAACATATAAAAACTGTAAGTATTCATTTATAGTACTCGAGTTAATATAATATAATACATCATATTAGCTGAATTCATTTTATATGGATTAATTCTACACAGAGAAAAAGGTTTACTTGAGCCAAGAAAATTATATTGAAGACCGAGAAATCTCCCGAGCCAAGTCAAAATTTTCTCAACCAAGAGAATTCTCTTGGCTCAAGCAAATTTTTTTCTTGCCTGAAGGAACTTTCGGTTTACAGTGCGAATTGCAGAAAATTTTCTTGGGACAAAATAATTTTTGTTGGATCAATTTAATCGGTTTTTCTGTGTAATTGATGATTTGTTCTTCCATTAACCACATTTTCTTACAGATGTCTGAACCAACCCAGAAGGAGGGCGTAAAGGGGCATGAGGCCGGAGATGAGAAAGGAGACGAGCCAGCAAAAGGTATTTCTGTTTATTTTCCTTTAATTTAATTTAATTGTCTGGGTAGTCAGTATTAATTATTAAAAACCCATTATTTCTTTATTTTCCAGTATATCGGCCCAGAGGCTCCAGGGCGGGACGGTGGGTGCAGCAGCGGCGGGCTGAGCAGCGGCGGCGCCAAACCTGGCTCCAGCAGCGGCGCGCTGAGGAGCAACGGCGCGCTGAGCAGCAACGGCGCGCTGAGCAGCAACGGCGCGCTGAGCAGCAACGGCGCGCGGAGCAGCAACGGCGCGCTGAGCAGCAACGGCGCCAAGCCTGGCTGCAGCAGCAGGCCCGCGCTGCTGCAAGCCGTAGGAATCTTGTAGAGCTCCTCTGCGGGAGATGTCCCGCCCGAAATAGTTCATTATTTTCGTTATTTTGTTAATATTTCTCGTTCTGTGTTAAATTGTATATTTCTCGTTCTGTGTTAAATTGTATATTTCTCGTTCTGTGTTAAATTGTATATTTTATGTTCGTTAATTAAATTGTATATTTGTTCGTTAATTAAATAAATATATTTTATGTTTTTTATTAAATAAACATATTTTAAATGATTTTTTTGTATTTCTCTTCTAAATAATAACCTGTATTATGTGAAGTTTGCCCTACATTCGTCTATTTGTTCTCTTCATGGGGCCCGCTATTCTTTTTTTTTTTTAGAATTGATGTCTTCGGAAAAAATGCAGATGGCGGGCCTGCAATAAACAGACGAAAAACCTGGAGTGTGCCGAGTTGGCTTTGAATGAGTGGAAACGACATGAGTAGACGAATGTGAGGCGTGCTTGAGTCTGTCCGGTATGAAGTAAAACACAACAAATTTTAACATTCAATACTGCTTTTTATTTTTTTAATTTTCCCTCCCTCCGTATAATAAAAAAATCTTGTTGTTTTTAATTTGTTCCTTTTTCTACAGCCGCCTTCGCTGCCTCTGCCTCCTCTACAGCGGCGGCAGCCGCTGCTAAAATTTCATCCAAACCGTCATCTATAAAATTAATTCATCATATTAAAATTAATTCGAGATTTGAGAAGACTACACTCATCCAACGACGTTAAAATATCGTTTACCTGGTATAACGAATGCAGCTTGTGCGTCAGCCGCACTGACATTGTCGTCGGCTATCTTCGATATCTATAAAAAGTGTTTATGGATTCAGTTATGTTATATAATTATATATAATTATAATTGAGGAATATTCGTCGTAAATACTCACGTCTATTTCGGCCGTTGCCATTTTAACGAATGATTGTTTACAGTTGTGTTATCGTATTCACTGCATTGATTTCTTCTTTTATCTGAAACAATTGCAATATATCGATACATCACGCTATGCGTCATATTTGTTTTAAAATATACTATATTCACTGCCGGCCTCAGTATGAATTGGGCCCCGACATGTTTTGGTATTTATTTACATTTTTTCTCCAATTGGAATATAAATTTGCACCTACCCGTTCGAACGACGCGGAGGAATTTTCTGCGGAAGAACTCAAATACTCCTTCGCTGCCGTCTCTCAAAGCCCCTCATCGGCGGCTGATGTTGCTGATTTTGTTGCTGATCTACCAGCTAGGGGTTTCTTGCGACGACTCCTCGCCAGTGGCTGTTCTGGTCGCGGTTCACGAGCATTCAGCTTGTAGTTTCGAGATGTTGATGATCTTTCGCTGTGGAATGTTGATGATGCGCTGCCTGTGATTCTTCCGTTTCTGCTCCTACTGCTCAATTTGTCGCCCAGCACGGCCACATATCCTGCTCTCTTTCCCAATCCTTATCCTCATTCCTACCGTTATCATTATTCCTACTCTAGATATCATCTATTATTACTTTTGCTAACAATAAATAAGAATCAACCTGTGCAAATGTAAAAATGTCTTTATACATGTATATATACATTTGTTATATTTTTTTATTTTTTCATTTACCGGACATTAGTTTAATTTTCACACGTTTTTTTTCTATCCGAATGATTCATACTATTATGAACATTGTCATATATTATCATTACAGCCTTGGTATTTGCTGTGGCGCACGACGCATAGTAGCCTGATGTTTTTATTTATTTTAGCGCTTATTATGCAGCCTTTTGTGAACTTTTTATACAAACGTGGCACATGATGCAGCCTCATATTAACCAGTTCACTCACGGTGGCGTTTATTATGCAACCTTTTCCGAATCTTTTGTATAGATTTAACGCATGATGCAGCCTCATATTAATCAGTTCATTCACGGTGGCGCTTATTATGCAGCCTTTTCCGAATCTTTTGTATAGATTTAACGCATGATGCAGCCTCATATTAATCAGTTCATTCACGGTGGCGCTTATTATGCAGCCTTTTCCGAATCTTTTGTATAGATTTAACGCATGATGCAGCCTCATATTAATCAGTTCATTCACGGTGGCGCTTATTATGCAGCCTTTTCCGAATCTTTTGTATAGATTTAACGCATGATGCAGCCTCATATTAATCAGTTCATTCACGGTGGCGCTTATTATGCAGCCTTTTCCGAATCTTTTGTATAGATTTAACGCATGATGCAGCCTCATATTAATCAGTTCATTCACGGTGGCGCTTATTATGCAGCCTTTTCCGAATCTTTTGTATAGATTTAACGCATGATGCAGCCTCATATTAATCAGTTCATTCACGGTGGCGCTTATTATGCAGCCTTTTCCGAATCTTTTGTATAGATTTAACGCATGATGCAGCCTCATATTAATCAGTTCATTCACGGTGGCGCTTATTATGCAGCCTTTTCCGAATCTTTTGTATAGATTTAACGCACGATGCAGCCTCACATTAATCAGTTCATTCACGGTGGCGCTTATTATGCAACCTTTTCCGAATATTCCATATAGATTTAGCGCATGATGCAGCCTGATAGTGTTTTGTTCATTTACTGTTGCGTTTATTATTCAGACTTAATCACTTTCAATCAATCTTCTTGGGCAAGTATCTCCTTGTATACAATATTGTATATCTCTTTATCGCTTTTCGTTTGAATTTTTATTCCGTTTCTCGACCTACACCTCGACAGCGCAACATAAAGTTGCCCATGCCCAAAAAGCGGTCTGTCTATGTAAAGACCAACAAAATCAAAGCTTTGTCCTTGTGCTTTGTTTATCGTCATAGCAAACGCTAACCGTACCGGAAATTGTCTTCTGTAGAGTACAAATGGCATGTCCATGTCATTTCGTGTGTCTAATTTTATACGTGGTAATTCCACAATTTGTCCCCTTTTGTCTCCAGTTAGTAGTTCAGCAATAAGTATCCGTGAATGAAGTGCACGAACAACCAACCTTGTTCCGTTACATATGCCATCGGATATTGACAAATTTCTTAATGACATTACAATAGCGCCAACTTTCAATTGTAACTTGTGTGGTGGTAAACCTGAAGGTGTTAAGCTGTTGAGATATTCTATTGGGTATCGTAAGGTGGCCTCTTCGTCAAGCGTTGCATCAGCCGTGTCTATGCCCTGCAGTGTGGCGTAATCAATGCTATGGGACTCGAGTAGATCGCCTTCCATTCTATGTAGAATTTCTGTATTCAGCTGATTTACTTCGACATTTTTTGGTGCAAGAATTGCTCTGTTTGTTAATTCGTGACTTGTAATATTCTGTGGATATAAGTCTCCAATAAGATCTTCACTCTTCATCTTTTCGTCCGGCGAATGATATTGAATTTCGCCATTACCTATGTCGAGAAGCCATTTTGAAAATGAAAGTGCGTCCTCTGTTGCTCGCATGTTTTTATGTAATCTAAGTTTAATAAATATATTCCATAGGAATGAGTATTTAATTGTCTCTTCTAGTATTTGTCTTTTTCCTCCCCGTTTTACAATCGGCAAAACTTGCCTGAAGTCACCGCCAAGTATTATTGTTTTTCCACCAAACGGTACTGTAGATCGCATAATATCTTGCAATGTTTTGTCGATCAATTCAAGAGCACGCTTCGGGATCATTGAACATTCATCCCAAATAAATACATCAATTGCAGTTAATTTTTTCTTTAGTGAAGGATTTGTGAAAATTGTTCCCGTTTCTGGTAAAGTTAGTGGCAAATTGAATGTTTTGTGAGCAGTTGTTCCACCAGGAAGAAGGATAGCTGCTATACCTGTCCACGCTACACAGGCTACTGTTTTTCCAATTGATTTAAGAACGTAATATAGCGCGGTGTAAACAAATGTTTTACCGGTTCCTCCCGGACCGTCTATGAAGAAACATTTGCTATTTTCATAATTTTCTGTAGTGATTACACTCATTATTTTGTTGAAAACTATTTGCTGATCTTCATTAAATTTCTCAGTAAACTCATTACCTTTAATTGCAAATGTTTCAGTATTATCTGTATTTTCATCGTCATAGTCTTCGTCTATCACGCTGTCCGGTATTGGAAGGCCAAACTCTTCACAGGTTCTGCCTTCAGCACGAAGAAGCTGGTCTATTTCATATAGGGCTCTGGCTTCTGGTACGTCATGGAAGTCTTCGCCCAGATCCTTCTTATATCTGTACCAAATATCTATTGCATTCGAGGGCATTTCTCCTATTAAATACCACACTAAAAAATGTCTCAAACGATTGGGCATAAGTATTGATACAGCTTCATCAAATATTTTGTATGCTTCATCGTTTGTTTCAGTCAATCCCATTGCTATAGCAGTATCTCTAAATGTATCATAAACTATACCATTAAGGGTCCTCAAATCTTCGAAACACTTTGCATTCTTCGCACGACCTAGAATGAGTTTTAAGTGGAATCTCTCTGAATCTCGTGGTGATACGTTTGTTATTCTGCTAACCACTTTGCATGCAATTTTGCGTCTTCTCCATGACTTCGTGTTTTCATTGAATGTGAAGTGATCCGGTGTGTCTGGATATGACAAACTTCTAGCTGTTTCATCTATTTTGTTCAACTCAAGCCATGCTGTTAAAGGAGTTTTCCACTTTTTATCATTTGAAACTGCCTCGACTTCTTTTCCTTCCTCGAAAGTAGCATACTGCTGTCCCGGCAAATGGACTGGTAAACGTATTACCGCGTGACTTCTCCCATGCATTGGTATCTCTGATAATCTCCAAGCTGCTTCCGCTGGCGAAACGTAACGTGTGTCGATATAATCCTGTATTTCGTCAATTACTTGGCTTTCTTCTCTACTTGCGTCTACTCTGTCTATCGTTACTCGTACACGATCGTGTCCTTTATGAATATATTTCCAAATATACTTCACTCCCAGTATCGACGCGCAATATTCCACATTAATATGACAATCATATTTTACGCTTATGTATGGATTGTATGGCACTACCATACTGTTGTCAACTCTGATCAGCCTTCCATTCACTCGATTTTGGTAGTAATGCATTTCGCTAACGTTGTTCCTTCGGCGATACATGGGCTTACCTCCACTTATCATGTTTGTTTCTTCCATAAATATTTTTGGAAATTTTTTTGTGCACACCTTTGTTTCTGGATTCCAGCATGGAACTTTTGTTGTATGTGGACCATGTAGCATATGGGTCATGACAGTTCGATAAAGCGATGGACACTTTTCTTTATCTGGAATTTCCGCAGATATAAATCTATCTATCGCCTCTGGACTGAGAAGCTTATCTTGGTTACTTAGAATAAACAGTATGTGAGCATGTGGTAGCCCACGCTTCTGGAATTCTATTGTATAAACATAGCCTTCAATTTTTCCAAATACTGAACCACTGTAAATCTCAGTTATTAAACGCTGTAATCGAATATTGAATATCCGACAAGTTATAGTTGGAATATCCATGGCAGTTGTCCCCGGAGGAAAGTCTTGCAACACTCTTCTTATCTCCTTCCACTTCGGATTGCAAGTTATTGTAATGAATAGATCTGGACGACCGATCTTTCTTGTTATTGCAATTGAATCCTGATAATGCTGTTGCATGTTCCGCATACTACCGGAAAATGTTGAGGGTAGAATCATCAAATTACCAACACGAGTAATATTAGATGTATTTGCAATGCTATTGTCAATGTGATCTGTTATACCCCTGTAACATTCTACACGTAATTGCTTCTGATTATTTCTTAAATAAAGTAAACGCTGTGATTCAACTGTTAAGTATGCGTGGATTACATAGTGCTGTGTCAATCTCCCACTTCGTAGCAATGGGTTTGGAGGTTCGCACGGACGCAATGCCAAGCGATATCCGTAATATTGCACAGGTGAGATAGTTTTTTTTGTAAGAATGTGTTTCATGTTGTAGCTCCATCCTAAATCACCTTTTGGAAATAACAATGGAAATGTCATCGGATCTACATGATGTGATGACTTCGGTATATAACCAATCTTTTTGTTTTGCTTTGGAGAGATTTCTACTTCAACATCTGCTGAAACAGATCCATCTTTCGAAACAATAATTGCAGCAACTTCTCCACATGATGGTGTATTATATCTTCGTTTATCATCATTACCTAATGAAATAAATCTTAATACAACCTGATGTTCTCCTTCGATATATCGCTGATGAAGTGTCTTGAAATTTGTCGCATACGGATTTATTTTATTGATTATCTGTCCAATTTTGGTCAATACATCAACTCTTCTCAAATCATTCCTGCGCAATTCAAGTTGAGCTTGTTCATCATAGATGTATATCCGTCCATATCTTGCTGTCCTGTTATCATTTTCTAAACTGGTTGAAACTTTATAGCTGACATCTCCAAGTATTTTCATTACATAATTTCCATGATTTCCTAAATCTACCGTAGTGCAATTGAAGGATGCAAAAGCAAATGCATCGTTATATGACCGTATCATTTGTCTGAAATGTTTAGAAACGTCGTCATTACCCTCTCTCATGATTTCTAGCTCGGATGGGTATTGCGATATCGGTGGAAGTCTTATTTTCCCTCCATGGCAACAATTATTTTTAGCTCTACCTGGTTCTTTTTCAAATGAAACCGCCTTGCAATCGCAGCATACTATCTTCATTTCACCAATATCTAATTGCTCAACTTTTTTATATATATCATTCCTTCTGTCCCCATGATATTTTAACATTATTGGCTTGCGCGTTCTCTTCCATATATTCTGTTGTTCCATTTTTTTCACGCTGTCTGTATGTTTTTCCGTATCTTCATTCAAAATTAAAATTGCCTTCTCATTTAGATTCTGTTCTACCATTTTTTCTACCGCACTGATAATTTCTACCTTTTCGATCTTGCAGTTATCCGCATGTTTCATGTCTTTCAATTCTTCTGAAATAAACCGCATCTTTTTTGCATTGCTGTGCTCGCGCTGATTTTTCGAGCATCCTATTTCTTTTCCATTTCCTCTCAAGACTTTTAATTGATCCACGTCTCGTAACTCCTTGTCAGTAGCTACTATCCTAATTTCACTACTTATTTCTACTTTTTCATTTTGTAATGAATTTATTTGTATTTCTTCTACTTTTCCAGTATCTATACTCATCTTTTTTGATTTACGAAGGTCACGTTGTCTTTGATTCCTTCGAATTCTCCTTTCTTCTTCATTCATTTTCTTTGGTCGCCCTTTTTTAACCACCAATGACTCTTCTGTTACAGACTTGCCACTCTCATTTTTTATTTCTAAATTTTTGGAATCCAACCGTACCCCTTTAATATCGGTGTATGCCACCCGGTTGTTCTTTATAATTTTTCTCTCTCCTTCTTCTATTTTTTTTTGTGCGTTGCCTTTTGATATGAAAGGAAGACAAACTTTTTCAACGCTTAGTATGGTTGGCAGTTTTCTCTTTCTATTTTCAATCCTTTCTTCATTAAACCTTTCAAGAACATCATAATGCCCACTGTCCCCGTTACCGGTAAACAACAGTGCAAAGTGATGTGAACTTTCTAGCTGACCATCATAATTGATGCAATGATGAGTATTATTATTTATGTAAACTTTTAAATTTACCTTGAATATTGATGCAGCTGCAGTCAACTCTACGTCACCGGCGTATACGCCATTCTTACCCATATGTAATTTGTAGTCTTCTGGTGACCTTATAGAAACGCCATGTGACTCGTCCCCCATGATATAATCTCCATATCTATCCCAATGTTGCAGTATAAATGAAACGATGGTCAGTCTTAGCTCCTGATGCCTATCCTGATTTTTCGACAAGCAATACGACAGCGCGCGAAAAAGACAATTCCCATCTGGTTTCATCTGCACTACTTTTTTATCCATTTTTTTTTGTAGACAAATAATATTTTTCTTTGATTTGTCAATTACTCACAGTGAATAACTGATGAAATAATATTTTTATTTGATCTGTCAATCACTCACAGTGAACAACTGTCATTTCCCGGAAAAACAACAGCCATACGAAAACAGCGCAAAACGCCCGATGGCAGGCAATCCACATAGCATTATGCGACTCATCGCGCTCATCTGTTTTTCATCAAGATTTTTTTATTATAAGGAGAGATTCTTCTGATGAACGTTGATACTGCTGATTTCATCACCTGGAACACTTTCGATTAGTAGAACGTTTATAAATGGTTAATATATGTATATGAAAATTTACTCACCTTCATGAAGATTCGATCCCTGAACCTCTAGATTATGAACCTGTAACGTTGTTCACTGAGCCACTGCCACTTGGTTGACTTCGAATATTTTGTTTTATCTCTTAATTTCATCACAGATAATTATGTAATCTGTATGTGCAATTTTATAATTATTAAATAAAATAGTTTTAATTTGAATATATTAATATAATGTAATATTGATATTATAATAATTTTATATTTATAATTTAACATCATGGTATATCAGCTAATACTCAGCTAATTCATTTTGAATGAAACGTGAAAAATGATATATTTAAAATTATTTTACAACCAAACTCAAAGCGGCTAGATAGCTACTGTCTAGCGGCTAGATTGGTGTTCCACAAAACTATAGGCCCATCTGAATCGAGTGTTGCATTGCACGTGCAGGTTTGTTCTTGTTTGCAACTAAGTGTACCTCAACGCTCTGTTAGTTGCGATAGATCTGCTAGCTGTAAATAGTTGTTGTTATCTTGTTATCTGCATTCAAGTGCAGCTGGTCAATGGCAATAGAATTTGCCATATTGACATAACCTAACTTTGTTATCTGTGTTTGGTGCCGACTATCCAGAGGCTGAACAGCCACTGGATAAGATTTCCCAACTAAACAGCGCCACCTGTATCCCATAATTACTAGCCAATCGCTGTCTAGTGGCTGAATACGGTTTCGCTTTGGTAATGGCTATCTAGAGGCTGAACAGCCACTGGATAAGATTTCCCAACTAAACAGCGCCACCTGTATCCCATAATTACTAGCCAATAGCTGTCTAGTGGCTGAATACGGTTTCGCTTTGGTAATGGCTATCCAGAGGCTGAACAGCCACTGGATAAGATTTCCCAACTAAACAGCGCCACCTGTATCCCATAATTACTAGCCAATAGCTGTCTAGTGGCTGAATACGGTTTCGCTTTGGTAATGGCTATCCAGAGGCTGAAAAGCCACTGGATGAGATTTCCCAACTAAACAGCGCCACCTGTATCCCATAATTACTAGCCAATAGCTGTCTAGTGGCTGAATACGGTTTCGCTTTGGTAATGGCTATCTAGAGGCTGAACAGCCACTGGATAAGATTTCCCAACTAAACAGCGCCACCTGTATCCCATAATTACTAGCCAATAGCTGTCTAGTGGCTGGATAAGATTTTGCTTTGGTAATGGCTGTCCAAAAGCCGGACAGCCACTGGATGAAAATCCTATCTGGCCGAGGCTATCCAACCACTGGCTGGGCACTAGTTGCAGCTAGATTGATTTCTACACGGGAATATTTCCTTCTGAATTTAGGTTAAGGGGGGAAACACATGGAAATTTTTTCAAAAAAGTTTTTTTTTTTTATTCCACGAATCGATAGTTCAACATCTTAAGAATATTCTCTCAAAATTTCGTTGTGATATCATGAATACTTTCGATGTTATGGCCGGAGAACTGAGCGACCGCGCGCGGAGCAGGTATAACGCCGCTCGCCTCGAAAGCACTAAAGAAGCTCGCCAAACTCGAAGACAGGAGACATTGGCAGAAAACCAGCTCTTCAAATACGAGGAAGGTCTACTTTATGGTCCCGGAATAGCGGAATAGCCTTGAAACACCTATAAGGTATCAGATTTCCGTTGCCCGAAACTTTGATTTTCCGTTGCCCGAAACTTTAAACGCGATTATCTCGAAACTACATTTTCGCAATCTGCGGCAGCGATAAAAAAAAAACTATTTATCCGATTCACTTCAACCAAATTTTTTTAGACGCGTAATTGCAAACCCTTGTCGATAAACCTCCAATATCTCGAAAAAAAAAAATTTTTAAATGCATTTTGCATAAAAATGTTCGGTGAAAATCCGATCTTTTTTTTCTGAGTGCCGCCATTTTTACAATATTCAACATTTTTAACTTTTTTTAGGTTTATCGACAGCGTACTTTCATACAGAATTTAATGGTTTTTGAAATTTTCGTTTCGGATGAAAAATGAAAAAACTACAGCTGCCACAATTTGACGTCGCGGGAAAAATTCGTTTAACAACAATTGGTTGCAGTCAGCTAATGAATAATTATTTTCCATTGAAAAAATTTTTTTTCAAGTCTTCGAATATCAAATAAAATAGCCTCCAAAGTTGAAAACGATTGGTGTAGTACTGACTTCATAAAAAAATCCCGAAATTCCTCCTCATTTTTGACCGTTTCCATGTGTTTCCCCCCTTAAGTCCGTAGATTATAGTCAAAACTGAAAGAAATTTCTTGGTTTTTCGATTTCAGATACCTGTGTTGACCATGGTAATATGCCGCGCAATTCACTGACAAAAAAATTGAGTCAACGCGCCTCGCTGGGATGGCCGCCATTTTGTTTTCTGACACATATATATACAATAAAATTTCAAAATTTAGTACATAATAAAGAACCATGCAACAAATGAAATCGATATCTCTTTTACTTCTTTCTTTATAGACATTTTAAAAAAAGTAACATTTTTTCGGTTGTAACAGTATGTAGGCTAACCCCTCAACATAGCAATTAATTTCCGAAAAAAACGATACTTTCAATAGAAAATCATTAATACATACCTAATTTTTCTCATATTGGGATCAAGAGGTCGATTGCATGTGCGTAGTAAAGTGTTCTACTCTGCTTTTCATGAACGTGGCGCTATAAATACAAAAACGGCCATAACTTGCGAAACCGATCAGCTAGGATTTTGAGTTTAACATTTTTTTAATCTACAAACAATATAGAAACTTTCTGCGTTAGCCGATTTTGGATCCATTTTGGGTCCACTTTTCCTTGCTTGAGGAGCACCGTGTGTCCGTTCAGCTTGAATAGTTTGTGCTGCGACATAGTTCGAAGGAGGTAGCCTAATCTTCATCTCGTTCACCAATTTGACATTGCCAATAACTTCAGCTATAATAGTAGTTATTGTATAAAATCCTTAAAAAATTTCGGAAACTTTAAGGATTCATATTAAAGGATGAATCCCACCTTTGCGTTTTGATCCGTTCCGATCCGACCCGACCCGACCCGACCCGACCCGACGCGTAGTCGAGGTGCGCTCACTGTTGCGTACCGATGCGTACAGAAACGTACGACATGCGATTGAACGCAACCCCTCTCACTCCGCTGTAATGCTTTATGCAGGTTGGCAGGCAGTCACTACAACCGATTGAGCAGCCCCACGGTTAATTGATTTATTAATAATTCATTCCATAGATGTGTTGGTGAACAAGAAAAATGTATTCACGTATCAACACATCGAGGACTTCCGGTGAGTCGTTAAATTCGATTCCTCAGGGTACCCTTCAATTGGTCAATAGGTTCAACTAATAAAAAATAAACCGTTCTTGAAAACCATATTTTAATAAAAGATTAATGTTTTCTTAGAGAACTAGGTACATGTACCTCATACAGTTAATGCAAAATCATACATTATATACCACCACTGAGAATAACCATATTGTAAATGAAAATAATACTCCGATTGCAAAAAGTAAGTACTATTATTTGTTCTTTTGAATTTATCCAAAAATTGTCTGCATGAATGATTGGAAGTGCAGCGACCTTCAGCGTTTCGTTTCTTACCTATACCATTCCTTTTCAAAATTATATATTCCGGAGGATGGTCGACGAGAGGATCTCGTTTCTACAGAGCTGAACTAAAGGGGTACAACTTCACATAAATTATTTCTGAAAAAGTTTAAACTGACATAAATCATTTTTCAACCTCGCAGTTTCCACGCAATTTAACTATCATTTTCTTCTATTACGCAAGAAATTAAATCTAGATAATCCGAATCCGGATCTTCTGTTATAGAACTGTTCAGAAGAGATGCCTTCATCAAATGAAGTGACAATTTTTTTATCTCATCAAAGTTGAACCAGATCTGGTCCATCATTTTCAAAAATAGAATAGCGTTTTTCTGTTCTTATATACGTTTGTTCCTGCTGACATCGAAACGATTTCAACCATGTGTATTAAGATGACTTTCGAATTACTTTCGGCCCCACAATTTATCGAATTTTGGGGCCGAAAAAATTCTTTTTTTTTTTACATTTTTTCATCTATTTCATTGTTTCATTCATTCAAATTGATTAATCCATTCATTTAAGAAACGTATCGTCAATGCGTGTGCAAGTGTTGCTCCGAAAATCATACGCAGGGCCAGGCAATTCCATCATTCGACCATAAATTTTAGGGCCGATAGTCATTCGAAGGTCATGTTATGACTTATGACACATGGTTGACATCGTTTCGATGTCAGCTTCCTCGTAGTGAGTGAGAAAACAGGTAGTGCCATTTAAAAAAACGTTGCCACCATCAAAATCTCAGAAGATATGACCTCTGGATGACTTTCACTTCAAAAACTTATTTTCCCCCTTCTCGTGCAACAGTTTTTCCATATGACATTTTTCTGTATAATTGATAATCACCAAATTATTCGAGGTGGCAGAATTAAATGAACCATCCTGTATAAATTCGGTTGAGATAACATACAATACTGGATCAGTATTGAAGATTCTTTTGACTTTGAAAAATGAACATCCACCTATAGAAAGTTGATGATTGCGCGTGCCTCGACAATCTCTTATTTATTAATTAAATGAATGAAGACGCTTGGCTGTTGCTATGATAACACTGCTTGACCATTGTGAATTTGTGAAGATCAGTGGTTTATGATGGACGAAGAAACTTTAATAACGGTGATTCAACCCTACAAAGAAATTTACGACTTGAGTCACAACAAATATTCTAACAAGCAACACAGGCAGAACTGCTGGGAAGATATTGCTAAGGCAATGAAACAGTCCGGTGAGTAATTTATTGATTTATTAATTTTTTTTTAAATTTAAAAATTATTTATTCATTCATTTTTGACGATGTAATTATTCACACACAAATTAGAAAGAATGTTATTATAAATTTATGGCTAAACATTTTTCAAATATTTCTTCTACCTGTCCTCACCATTTCCGTTTGCCAAGATACTGATCCAACTGGTCAAGAAAAATATTCTCTGAATGTTTCCCTAACTGATACAGCTTCAATAGCTGTATTGCACGCGATATTCGGAATATCATGGATTTCATGCAACGCGTCACTCAAATTGCCATTCGTATTGGCCAACGTACGAACACTATCATTTCTATTTAATATAAAGTTGTGCAGACAACAGGCTGCTAACACAACATTATCTGCCTGTTGCGGATTCATTTTGATTCTTCGCTGGAAGATTCTGAATTTCTGTGACAAAATTCCGAACGCGTTTTCAGAAATTCTCCTTGCACGGGACAATCTATAATTGAATATTTTTTTGGATTCGTCATCATCCAATTGTGAACCCGGAAAGGGCCGCATAATATTTCGTTGTAGTGGAAAGGCTTCATCTCCAACAATCACGTGTGGTACTGGCTGGTCAGTACCTGGTAGAGGCTTATCAGCTGGTATATTTAATCTATTGTCGTTCAAAGCCTTACCAAGGGCACTCTTAGAAAAAATGCCACTATCGCTACTTTTACCGTAAGTGCCTACATCTACGGCGATGAATCCATAATCTGCGTCTACGAGTGCCATGAGTACTATACTGAACGTCTTTTTGTAGTTAAAATACAACGACCCAGTCTTTCTTGGTTCTTCAATAACGATGTGCTTGCCGTCTAGCGCACCGATACAATTAGGGAAATTCCAACGTTCAGAAAATGTTTTTTCGATGGAACTCCATGTTTCGGCAGTTGGTTCAGGTAACACTCTTGGAGATAGTCGTATCCAAATCGCCTCACATGTTTCATGAACAATATAACGGACTGTGGTTTGTCCCATACGGAAAGCTAAAGCGATTGTCGCAAACGAATCTCCTGTCGATAGGAATCTGAAACCAAAACCGTAATCGTATTAATTAATCAAGGACCAGTCGTAAAGACATTGGATATTTCTCCATCCGAATTTCAAATAACACTTGAGAAATCAATTCAATAAAAAAATATGAAAAAATACACAAAATCGGAAATCACTTTTGACGTTCACAAATATTTTACATCACGTAAATGTCCGCATTACAATTTTTGAATTACATGTATTTATGGAGATATGTTTGATTCAGTAAAAGACTGTAAAGATGAGTGGCGGAAGCTACGTGATGGCTACCGAAGAGCATTAACGAGGAGAGAAACGAAAAGCGGACAATCGGCGTCTAAGTGTAAGCCATGGAAGTTCGAAGCGCAGATGTCGTTTATTGCAAATCACTTCATCGAAAGAGACACCCTGTCGAATATTTCGAACAGTGGCAGCACACCGACGTCTCAGAAAACGGTCGATGAAAACGAAGTCCACGTGGATGATGGTTCAATGAGTAAGGACAATATTAATATTAATACCCGAGGAAGCCGACCTGTAGAGCGATTCTGTAACTCGATAACGCAACTTGCGCTATCGTTATAATTTTTTCAACTGCTACGCCAATGCATTTTCCCGCTAATACCCGCGCCCCGCCGCTTGTACCGCGGTGTTGTTAAAAATTGCGAATCTAGGGTCGCCTCGTAGCGACAATTATATTACAAAGGCGAGGATTGAAAGTTATTTAACGCGTAGCAGACTGAAATTCGCTAAATCATAACGCCAGCCACAGTGCGACGTTATGAGAAGCATTCTCTTCTTCCTGAATGTAGCCGTAGAGCTTTCTTACATTTTTGAAAAGGAAACATTCCGCGGGATTTGCCTTTGGATTTCATGAGTCTTTACTGGCGTATAGCGTAATTTAGAATATCCGAATAATTCAATTGATTAAAATCGTTGAGCTTGTTAAATTATGTCATAAACTATTGCTAATCATTGTCAGTTTATCCTATCGTTCGACTCAATATTTATCAATAAATTTCCACTGTAACTTCGCGTATGCAATGAATGCTTTTTACGGGATAAGTTTATCATAGTTATGAATCAATCTTACCTTGGTACCTTTATCGATCCCACAGTGCGACATTATGAGAAGCATTCTCTTCTTTACAAATCTAACCGTAGCTTTCTTACATTATTCACACGAAAACATCACGCGGGATTTGTCTTTAAGTTTCATGAATATTTACTGGCGTATAGCGTGATTTAGAATATACGAATAATTCAATTAAGGTAGTTGTTCACGTACAGTCCCACCAAACGTGGGTTTCAGACAAGATTTTGAATACTTCTCGATGTGGAAAAAATCTGAAAAAAATCGAGCATGTAGGAGATCCTCGGGAGAATGATTTTGCATAATAATAATTCAAAAAAGTTAATAACAAATTGATGGAAAAAAAAACTCTTCAAGAAATTAGCCGGTGACCCAACTTTTTTTTCAGGTGAAAATGATTTGTCAATTTTACTGAATACGTATGAATTTTTTGAGAATTTTGGTAATCTTTTTGAAAATTGAGATTTGTCAGGTATGAAAAACTTTATTTTTTAAGTCTTGTACAACAAATGCATAATTCTCAGCGAAATCGCATACTACTGAAGATTCGCCAACTATCAAGCTCTCTTTTGCGTACTGTACGTCTGCAGAACATTAAGCAGAAGAATCTATTTTACAAAATCAATTTGACAAAGCCTTGACAGTTCGTGGCACTCTGAAATTACATGCGGTCATTCTAATATCTCATAAGCTCGTCAAAACAAAATTATTTTCCGCATCAGAAAAATTTGATTTCATAAAAATTATGAAATAATTTCAAAACAGAGGTGTCCTACACGTCCCTAAAGTTAGCACACCCACATTGAAAAAATGTATTTTCCGTTCTACAGGAATTTGCTGCTCTTTAATTGCTCATTTGTTGCTCTATTCGCGATTTAATTGCTCCAACCCCTTAGCCGGAAACAGTGGGGGTGCCAAATGAGTTTTAATCTAGCACCCCCACATCGTAGAAAGAAAACCAGAGGTGAAAACTAAAAATCTATGACGTCAAATTTAATTGCTATTTAATTGCTCTCGAAATGTTGTTTCCCCGATTTTTTTGCGTCACCCCACGAGTAGAAAAAACAACCCCCCGGACTTGAAATAAAACCATGCGAAAAAAACTAAGAATCTAAGACGTCAAATTTAATTGCTATTTAATTGCTCTCGAAATGTTGTTTCCCCGATTTTTTTGCGTCACCCCATGAGTAGAAAAAACAACCCCCCGGACTTGAAATGAAACCATGCGAAAAAAACTGAGAATCTGAGACGTCAAATTTAATTGCTATTTAATTGCTCTCGAAATGTTGTTTCCCCGATTTTTTTGCGTCACCCCACGAGTAGAAAAAACAACCCCCCGGACTTGAAATGAAACCATGCGAAAAAAACTAAGAATCTAAAACGTCAAATTTAATTGCTATTTAATTGCTCTCGAAATGTTGTTTCCCCCATTTTTTCGCGTCACCCCACGAGTAGAGAAAACAACCCCCCGGACTTGGAATGAAACCATGCGAAAAAAACTGAAAATCTAAGACGTCAAATTCAATTGCTATTTAATTGCTCTCGAAATGTTGTTTCCCCGATTTTTTTGCGTCACCCCACGAGTAGAAAAAACAACCCCCCGGACTTGAAATGAAACCATGCGAAAAAAACTAAGAATCTAAGACGTCAAATTTAATTGCTATTCAATTGCTCTCGAAATGTTGTTTCCCTGATTTCTTCGCGTCACCCCGCGAGTCGAGAAAACAACCCCCGCTGACTTGAAATGAAACCAAGCGAAAAAAACTAAGAATCTAAGACGTCAAATTTAATTGCTATTTAATTGCTCTCGAAATGTTGTTTCCCCGATTTTTTTGCGTCACCCCACGAGTAGAAAAAACAACCCCCCGGACTTGAAATGAAACCATGCGAAAAAAACTAAGAATCTAAGACGTCAAATTTAATTGCTATTTAATTGCTCTCGAAATGTTGTTTCCCTGATATTTTCGCGTCACCCCGCGAGTCGAGAAAACAACCCCCGCTGACTTGAAATGAAACCAAGCGAAAAAAACTAAGAATCTAAGACGTCAAATTTAATTGCTATTTAATTGCTCTCGAAATGTTGTTTCCCCGATTTTTTTGCGTCACCCCACGAGTAGAAAAAACAACCCCCCGGACTTGAAATGAAACCATGCGAAAAAAACTAAGAATCTAAAACGTCAAATTTAATTGCTATTTAATTGCTCTCGAAATGTTGTTTCCCTGATTTTTTTGCGTCACCCCACGAGTCGAAAAAACAACCCCCCGGACTTGAAATGAAACCATGCGAAAAAAACTAAGAATCTAAGACGTCAAATTCAATTGCTATTTAATTGCTCTCGAAATGTTGTTTCCCCGATTTTTTTGCGTCACCCCACGAGTAGAAAAAACAACCCCCCGGACTTGAAATGAAACCATGCGAAAAAAACTAAGAATCTAAGACGTCAAATTTAATTGCTATGTAATTGCTCTCGAAATGTTGTTTCCCCGATTTTTTTGCGTCACCCCACGGGTAGAAAAAACAACCCCCCGGACTTGAAATGAAACCATGCGAAAAAAACTAAGAATCTAAGACGTCAAATTTAATTGCTATTTAATTGCTCTCGAAATGTTGTTTCCCTGATTTTTTCGCGTCACCCCGCGAGTCGAGAAAACAACCCCCGCTGACTTGAAATGAAACCAAGCGAAAAAAACTAAGAATCTAAGACGTCAAATTTAATTGCTATTTAATTGCTCTCGAAATGTTGTTTCCCCCATTTTTTCGCGTCACCCCACGAGTAGAAAAAACAACCCCCCGGACTTGAAATAAAACCATGCGAAAAAAACTAAGAATCTAAGACGTCAAATTTAATTGCTATTTAATTGCTCTCGAAATGTTGTTTCCCCGATTTTTTTGCGTCACCCCACGGGTAGAAAAAACAACCCCCCGGACTTGAAATGAAACCATGCGAAAAAAACTAAGAATCTAAGACGTCAAATTTAATTGCTATTTAATTGCTCTCGAAATGTTGTTTCCCTGATTTTTTTGCGTCACCCCACGAGTCGAAAAAACAACCCCCCGGACTTGAAATGAAACCATGCGAAAAAAACTAAGAATCTAAGACGTCAAATTTAATTGCTATTTAATTGCTCTCGAAATGTTGTTTCCCCCATTTTTTCGCGTCACCCCACGAGTCGAAAAAACAACCCCCCGGACTTGAAATGAAACCATGCGAAAAAAACTAAGAATCTAAGACGTCAAATTCAATTGCTATTTAATTGCTCTCGAAATGTTGTTTCCCCGATTTTTTTGCGTCACCCCACGAGTAGAAAAAACAACCCCCCGGACTTGAAATGAAACCATGCGAAAAAAACTAAGAATCTAAGACGTCAAATTTAATTGCTATTTAATTGCTCTCGAAATGTTGTTTCCCCGATTTTTTTGCGTCACCCCACGAGTAGAAAAAACAACCCCCCGGACTTGAAATGAAACCATGCGAAAAAAACTAAGAATCTAAGACGTCAAATTTAATTGCTATTTAATTGCTCTCGAAATGTTGTTTCCCCGATTTTTTTGCGTCACCCCACGAGTAGAAAAAACAGCCCCCCGGACTTGAAATGAAACCATGCGAAAAAAACTAAGAATCTAAGACGTCAAATTTAATTGCTATTTAATTGCTCTCGAAATGTTGTTTCCCTGATTTTTTTGCGTCACCCCACGAGTCGAAAAAACAACCCCCCGGACTTGAAATGAAACCATGCGAAAAAAACTAAGAATCTAAGACGTCAAATTCAATTGCTATTTAATTGCTCTCGAAATGTTGTTTCCCCGATTTTTTTGCGTCACCCCACGAGTAGAAAAAACAACCCCCCGGACTTGAAATGAAACCATGCGAAAAAAACTAAGAATCTAAGACGTCAAATTTAATTGCTATGTAATTGCTCTCGAAATGTTGTTTCCCCGATTTTTTTGCGTCACCCCACGGGTAGAAAAAACAACCCCCCGGACTTGAAATGAAACCATGCGAAAAAAACTAAGAATCTAAGACGTCAAATTTAATTGCTATTTAATTGCTCTCGAAATGTTGTTTCCCTGATTTTTTCGCGTCACCCCGCGAGTCGAGAAAACAACCCCCGCTGACTTGAAATGAAACCAAGCGAAAAAAACTAAGAATCTAAGACGTCAAATTTAATTGCTATTTAATTGCTCTCGAAATGTTGTTTCCCCCATTTTTTCGCGTCACCCCACGAGTAGAAAAAACAACCCCCCGGACTTGAAATAAAACCATGCGAAAAAAACTAAGAATCTAAGACGTCAAATTTAATTGCTATTTAATTGCTCTCGAAATGTTGTTTCCCCGATTTTTTTGCGTCACCCCACGGGTAGAAAAAACAACCCCCCGGACTTGAAATGAAACCATGCGAAAAAAACTAAGAATCTAAGACGTCAAATTTAATTGCTATTTAATTGCTCTCGAAATGTTGTTTCCCTGATTTTTTTGCGTCACCCCACGAGTCGAAAAAACAACCCCCCGGACTTGAAATGAAACCATGCGAAAAAAACTAAGAATCTAAGACGTCAAATTTAATTGCTATTTAATTGCTCTCGAAATGTTGTTTCCCCCATTTTTTCGCGTCACCCCACGAGTCGAAAAAACAACCCCCCGGACTTGAAATGAAACCATGCGAAAAAAACTAAGAATCTAAGACGTCAAATTCAATTGCTATTTAATTGCTCTCGAAATGTTGTTTCCCCGATTTTTTTGCGTCACCCCACGAGTAGAAAAAACAACCCCCCGGACTTGAAATGAAACCATGCGAAAAAAACTAAGAATCTAAGACGTCAAATTTAATTGCTATTTAATTGCTCTCGAAATGTTGTTTCCCCGATTTTTTTGCGTCACCCCACGAGTAGAAAAAACAACCCCCCGGACTTGAAATGAAACCATGCGAAAAAAACTAAGAATCTAAGACGTCAAATTTAATTGCTATTTAATTGCTCTCGAAATGTTGTTTCCCCGATTTTTTTGCGTCACCCCACGAGTAGAAAAAACAACCCCCCGGACTTGAAATGAAACCATGCGAAAAAAACTAAGAATCTAAGACGTCAAATTTAATTGCTATTTAATTGCTCTCGAAATGTTGTTTCCCTGATTTTTTTGCGTCACCCCACGAGTCGAAAAAACAACCCCCCGGACTTGAAATGAAACCATGCGAAAAAAACTAAGAATCTAAGACGTCAAATTTAATTGCTATTTAATTGCTCTCGAAATGTTGTTTCCCCCATTTTTTCGCGTCACCCCACGAGTCGAAAAAACAACCCCCCGGACTTGAAATGAAACCATGCGAAAAAAACTAAGAATCTAAGACGTCAAATTCAATTGCTATTTAATTGCTCTCGAAATGTTGTTTCCCCGATTTTTTTGCGTCACCCCACGAGTAGAAAAAACAACCCCCCGGACTTGAAATGAAACCATGCGAAAAAAACTAAGAATCTAAGACGTCAAATTTAATTGCTATTTAATTGCTCTCGAAATGTTGTTTCCCCGATTTTTTTGCGTCACCCCACGAGTAGAAAAAACAACCCCCCGGACTTGAAATGAAACCATGCGAAAAAAACTAAGAATCTAAGACGTCAAATTTAATTGCTATTTAATTGCTCTCGAAATGTTGTTTCCCCGATTTTTTTGCGTCACCCCACGAGTAGAAAAAACAACCCCCCGGACTTGAAATGAAACCATGCGAAAAAAACTAAGAATCTAAGACGTCAAATTTAATTGCTATTTAATTGCTCTCGAAATGTTGTTTCCCCCATTTTTTCGCGTCATCCCCCGTGCCGAAGAAACTACCCTCTTTACTTAAGATAAGACCTGGCGAGCGAAACTTAGAATCTAGGACGTCGAATGTAGTTGCTATTTAACTACTCTCGGAATGTTCGATTCACGATTTTTTCACGTCCCCCGCCGAGTAGCGAAAACAACCTTCTACGAACTAGCGCATGGCAGAACCAACCGAAGCACGGAGGATTCTTTTGATTCGATGTGGCCGATCTCAGTGGTAATTTAACTGCTTCCGAGATCTTCCATTGCCGATTCTATTGCTCCACTCCTAATTTGACCTCCCAAGAAATTGCAAAATCATATGCAATTCAGCTTGCTCACGGAAGTCGCGAAATCTGAATGCAAGTAAGTTTGGACAGAAACAGATATATACCACTGAATCAAAAATTCTCCGACTTTTTCGTAATTTCTAGTAGTCAGTGTTTTTTTTTTTTCACAATTTCTCAATTCCCTGATAACTTCTTAATTCTCTGAGATTTCCAGCTCTTCCATCTTTTTATTGACCGTTGCTACCATCATTGATCTGAAGCTTCAGTCCGTGTGGAGAAAATCGAGAAAAAATCATTAATTGTAAAAAATCACCAAAAATCAGTGCGTCAAGTTTTTCGGAAAAATTGTAACCGGAAAAACTTGACTCCTTCATTTGTTTGCAACGAACCTATCGGGAAATACCCGATAATTTTGAAGCTCTTGTGGTATTATATGGGACAATTTTTCTCTATTTGGTACGCTTCTAAAAAAAAGTCGTAAAAAAAATCGGAGGGTCAATGTTTTAAAAAAAAATTGGAGGGTCAATGTTTTTGGTTCATCGGGTTGACGTGGAATTCCCCATATACGTATTTATTAGACTGTCTAAAAAAAAAACGACATTTTTCGTTTGTTCGGGCCCATGCGAAAATAGTTAGTGTGTAAAATATCAATATAAAATAACAAAAATTGGCCTCAAAGCCCAGCTTTGTAGGTAGGTTGAACACAGAAGCGGCGTGGCGCATTCGAAAATAAGATTTCCATTAGGGTGGTTCATTTTAAACTTGTATTTTTTTTTCTCCCGCCTGATAACTCGGTGCCAAATTCGGAAAAGAGAAAATCTCCCTAAATCGCAGAGCATAAAAAAAAATATTTAGAAGTCGCTACCGGCAACAAGTTTTTTCAAATTAGCATGGTATTTTTTTATTTTTATTCAATTTTTTTTTTTGTTTTCAAATTTTTTTTTTCGCTCATAAGTCAATCATGAATGTTAAATCGAGAATGATTGTTGTTTTTTTTATTCCTCGGTAGTGACCTCTAATTATTATTTTTTTTTTTATGCTCTACGATTGAATGAGAATTTTTTTTCCGAATTTGGCACAGACTTTTCAGGCGGAAGATAAAAAAAAAAAATACAACTTCAAGGGAACCACCCCATTTCTCATGTATATCAAACGGTAGAATTTGTTTATTTTAGTTTTATCAGTATAACTTTTTTTTACTCAACTGATTAAAAAATGAAGTAAATACACGTTGTTATAGAGACAGAAATATCTTGAAAAATTTATAAAAAAATGATTAATTGATTTGTCGAAAAGTCAGTAGTAATCAAATATAAATATGACTTCAAAACCACTGTAACTTGTTAACGGTTGAATTGAGCAACTTGGGTCAAGGGACCATTTTTGTAGATCATAAAAGTCTCCACAAAAATGTGTATTTACTTCATTTTTATCAGTCAAATGAAGAGTAATACGGATAAAACTAAAATAAACAAATTTTGCCATTTGAAATACAAGGAAACTTTATTTTCAAATGCGCCGCTTCTGTGTTCAAGCTGCATACCTGGCCTATGGGGATAATTTTTCTTATATTAAACACTAACTATTTTCTGAAAGGGCTTGAACAAAAAAAAATGTATTTTTTTTTTACACAGTCTAATATTCATATACGTATATCTTTTTTGTCTGACATTATCGCATTTGAGGTGCCGTTTCGCCCGGTCTACAACGCAACTATGTTACCAGCTACTGACTGTGAGCGGAGGGCGGCGTCTTTCACCTCACTGAAGCTTCTTAGTGCACAGTTTCAATCGCATTTATCGGTTCCTTCTACTATTTTGACGAAGTTATAACTGCCTCCGTAACGTTTAGTCTTGAGTCGATTCTCGTTGGAGCTGGTTGATTTTATTTTTTCACAATGGGGCCTATACGTGGAAGACCTCGCAAGATAAATCAAGACGCTATTATAGATTCCGTAATCAATCACAAGGAAGAGGTGCTTTTAGCAAATGATACAATTGTGACAAAAACGCATCAAGTGTGGAAGACCATTGCCCGGGAATTGGATAATGTTATTTTGCCAAATTCTTTGTATACTTTTGTGACGTGTAACAAGTACGGAATTAGGGACAAACTTGGCAGAAACGGCGGTGAAATTGACCATAACGAGTCGAATGATACAATTAATGGTCAAAGCGATCCGGGAGAAATATCACACGATTCTGTGGCAGCCGACAAGTACAGTTTTGTAATCTCTTTATCCAGATCAGAGTACGAAAGTTTGTTGACAAACCGAACTTACAAGCGTACTGAGCTAGATAGGCGCAAAGAATATACGCGTGAGTGTAATGTACTGCAGCCTGGCAAATGGCAAAAGCTCATAACAGAAAAAATTTGGGACAGTGAACGACTCAAATGTGGTTGGAATTTCAAAAATCATAAAATCACCGCTGATGCGAAATCCGGTTACATGAACGGCAAATGCAAATGTGGTTCGGTCATATATTGCAAATTTGCAGATTTGAATAATGAAGATGATTTCATAACTGTGACTTGCACGGTTACAGCAAGAAGCGGCCACGGCATATGTGGAAAAACTTACCTGCGAGCTCCGGACCGACAAGAAATCGCCAAAATACTCGACGGAAAATCAGCTTCCGTTTACCGCGCAGAAATAGCCAATGAGCTTATGCTGCCAGGTGATCCTGAACCGCCACATTTGTACAAGACATCTGTGTTAAATACGGCCAGAAACGAATACGCTAGCTCTCAACACCTTGACCGAGACCCGCTGAAAGGTCTAGCCATCATGCAATTAGGATCAATGAAAAACGTAATCCATAGTTTAGGATTAAACCCATTTTTCGCCCATTACTGGACCAACCACCAGTTGCATGTTTATCGGGCGTATTCTAGCCGTGAACCATCCTGTATATGTATAGATGCTACTGGCAGTATAGTCAAAAAAATCAGTCGACCTGATCAATCAAAATCGCATCATGTATTTTTATATGAATGTGTGATTAATTATAGCCTGGGTGGTCAATTTTCTGTAGCCCAAATGATCACAGAAAGTCATAACACGAATTCCATCCATTTTTGGCTGATGGAATGGATTCGCACAGGTATGTATGTAAATACATTAAAATGTAATTTCAGGACATCTTTTTCTTGTTGATCCTAGTGCTCGAATCGTTAATGTGTTACAAAAATTTTTCAACTGGGGCACTCGGTAGCTCAAGTTTATAAGTGGCACTAGGTAGCGCTTAATTTCCTACCTAATTAAGGTATATATAGAGCGAGGTAGGAGGTTTTTTGGGAATTATTTTGAACTTCGCTCAGGTATAGATCGTATTGAAACTGACAACTTTACCTTATGAGCCAAAAAAAAGTAACGTCTGTGAAAAAAGATAGTTGACTGCAAAATTTTTCGGTTTCCCTATATAACGCAATGTAAATTCTCGGGATTTCAAGATTTCTCTCGAATTCTCGTAAAATGTTATTGAGATTTTCTGTAAAAAATTCTCAATAACAGTTTAAACAATTATTGGGAATTAAAAAAAAAAAATCTTAACATTTTTTTTCGAGAATTCAGGAAAAATTTCGAAACCACGAGAATTTACATTGCGTTGGGGTAGAAGTACCGTTTGTGGCCACTGTACGTTTTTTGGCCACGTTAGGCTCAAATTGGTGTAACAAACATTGCGAAAATACAGTTACATTATAAATTATATTTATATGATTGAAATAATTGGAAAATTCTATAAAAATAATATACTAGTTATTTTAGAATGCTTTGTAATATGTATATTAACTTAAATCCGAAGTGGCCAAAAACGGTACTTCTATCTTATACGGGGAAGCCGGAAAAATTTTGCAGTAGAATATCTTTTTTCACAGACGTCAACTTTTTTTCGCTCATAAGGAAAGGTTGTCAGTTTCAATATGATCTATATTTAAGCGAAGTTTGAAAAAATTCGTAAGAAAACTCCTACCTCGCTCTATTCGCTGCGTGCACACCTATACACGCTCACCAAAGTAAGAGTGTGTAGTCGTGTACATGCATACTAGTGGCGACGCCAATTATCCGGATCGGCATTAGCTCCCGGAAAAAGTGAATGTATGTACACTAGGGCGGTCCTTAAATGGGGTATTTTTGAATTGTTACGCTTCCAAGGGTTCAAACGGATCCTTTTGAAGAAAAAAAATTTGTCCTAAATTTTGAATGCTCTATCTCAATTTTAAGATCCCGCGCACGACCGCCGAAGTATTTTTTTTTTTTTTTCTATTTCATACAAAAAACATGTATGACCCACCTTTGTCAAGTCATTTACGTCGAAGTTTCAACATTCTGCGTCCGGCGTCGATTTTGAATAATGACTTTGTTAATGACTTGACAAAGTTGGGTTATACATGTTTTTTGTATGAAATTGGAAAAAAAAAAAAAAATACTTCGGCGGTCGTGCGCGGGATCTTAAAATTGAGATAGAGCATTCAAAATTTAGGACAAATTTTTTTTCTTCAAAAGGATCCGTTTGAACCCTTGGAAGCGTAACAATTCAAAAACACCCCATTTAAGGACCACCCTAATGTACACGAATACACATTCTCACTCTGTTGGGGGGTGTATAGGTATGCACGGAGCGAATATACCTTAACAAGAGAAAATTATTATTTATCACCTATTGCTCGCATTCCTTTAGGGAATTGCCCTAAGACACTCTATCTTGGGAAAAATTCTGGTAATAATTTATAATACTGTATGCAGAAATAGATTTTAGTTGTTCTCATTCGCTGTAAATTTTCTTTCTAGCTTGATTCATTTCCTACTATTATTTGATTTTCCGAACTGTTTTTCCACCCGCGCCGTGATTGGAATAGCGCAAAACACGGAATTCAGTACTCCTGTGAATGAGCTTGAAGTCTGAATCAATGATTACTCATACGATTACTTGCAGGCTCGTTTTTAAAAATATAATGAACTTCAATTACACAGGTGCGCCTCCACCCAAAGAAGTAGTCTGCGACTCCTCTAAAGCATTATTAACTGCTGTGGTGAGAGCATTCACGGATTACGCTACGATCGACGATTACGCAGATGGATGCAAACTTTCAGCACTACCTAAATGCTACAACCGGATTGATGTGGCACATTTTATTAAGATGTATGCACGATTCATGAAGGACGTCAATGCGAGGGTCAAGAGATTTTTTTTGATGGCTATTGGACAGTTGATTTTGACTTGCAATCTCGACACGGCAACTGAGATTTTCACATCCATTCTCATAATAGCGCGAAGCGATACGGAAGGCGAGGCGGGGAATGGACAAAAAACACTCTGTGAAATCCACAAAATCAAATTGCGCGATATTTTCACTGGTGAAAAAGACTTAGAGAGTCTTATCGTAGAAGCGGATAACGAACCATCGGAGGCCCACGAATCAGTTGAAGAGAGTGACTCTCGGGCATCAAACGCATGGGTCGAGTGGGCTAAAGATATTGACAACCGTGTCAAGTCTATGGTACGAATGGCAGAGGGTGATCGCGACAATGCGCATTATTTTCCTCAATTGGCAGACAGACTTTTGAAGGATATGAAATGGTTGCCTCTATGGTCGTGTATATATCGGAACCAATTTGGGTATGGTCGCATTCCTGCGTCTAGTGCCCCAGTAGAAGGAGATTTCAATAACCTCAAAAACCGGGTATTGAAAAATGTCAGTTTACCAATACGGGCGGACGATTTTATCAAAAAGCACACTGATTTCATCAATGGTAGAACGAAAATTGCTGACGCGCAATCTGAGGTAATCATGGCACCATCCTCACGAATTGATAGAACTGAAGCCGAAGAAATGCCAATTGGGCAAGCCGAATCCCAGACACCACTAAATGCACTACTATCTTGTCCAGCGTGCAATAATGGTGATCACCCATCTGGAGCACACGTGTGTGCGATATGTTCTCGATCCGTGCATGCTTTGGATCTATGTTCCACATCGATGGACGGTGAATCTGAAGGCTATGGCCAGCGCAGAATTTGTTCGGGTTGTAAAAATATTAACCATGTGCCAGTTATCCTCGCGAGCAGGGAAGTTGAAAATTGGCGTGGGTTAGCAGCATCGGTGGAAAAGAAAAAAGGTCGATACCTACAGCAGAGCTACACGGCCAACGAATTTATTCTCCATGAAAAATTGAAAAAAATGCCGATAATGAAGAACGGTAGCACTCTTACACTACAGTCAGTGAAATTTGGTAAAGAGAGAATTTCACTGAGTAACACTTGCGCGTTTGACAGCTTGCTGCAAATTTTTCTTGCTGCTGTAAAAGATCGTCCATTATTGAAAGAAAATGCCCTTGTCGATTACAGAGATAGCAAGTTTTTGCAATTAGTCTTAGATATTTCATCTAAGGGATTGACGAATGGTTCTTATCGTCAAAGAACTGAGATTCTACGAGAAATTTTCTCAGCTGTTCCACGACCCAACAACTCCAGTCTCGTCGAGTGCGACGTGACCATAGCTGATTTAGCGAGAAGTCTTTTTCGTGCAACACCTGCTCTGTCAGAGATATCTGTTTGTGATAAAGGGTGTCCACCAAGACCCAAATCTTTGCCGATTTTCCAAGCGCTGCCCTCTTCATTGGCAGACCGGAATTTTCATAAAATCATTGCGGAAAAGCTGATCATTCAGGAACCTCAGGCTTGCGGTAGACGAGGCTGCATGGGTTTAGAATCAACGACTATTACTGCAATGGGTAAATAACATTTTCCTTAATCGTATTAATATTTTCATTCAATAGGTCCCCTTAATCCATTGTAGTCAGCGAAAGTTTGATACAAAATCAAAATTCGCAGAATTATATCTAGTTTCAAGAAAAAATCCAACATCCGTTCTACCGATCTCCAAATTGTTCAACAATACTGTTGTGAATAATTCAACGAGCAGACTGTAATGGCATAATCGAATCCGATTCACGACACATATAAATTGAATGGTTCAAAATATGAAAATATATCAAATTAATCCAATTCTTTCAGCTTATCCTGTTGATCACTGAACCCCGACATTATATTGTTACCCATTGAGGTGTCCGTTGGAAAACTAAATTCTAAATCGAATTAAACGCACCCCCTACAATGATTGCAAAAAAATGAATAAAAAATTTTTTAAACGCAATTTGATTCTTTTATCTCAATTAGGAGGCGTGGCTTATAGTGTCCAAATAATTTCCCATCTGAATAACATGGGATTTTCTTATTTCTTCAATTCCAATTTTTTACGTAGCCAATAGAAAGTTAAAAAAAAAACACTAATTCATACAAATCTGTTGTAGATTCATATATAATATACCGTGTTTTATGTAGATGCGGCCCAGCAAGGAAGCGTTACCCTTGGTTTCCATGCAAGCGTTGTCGCGCGGCAAAACGCGCCCGGAAGCGCGTTCAGCCAATCAAAATCACACCACCGCGTTACTGACTGGCTCAACGCGCTGCCGCACGCGTTTTGCCGCGCGGCAACGCGTGCATGGAAACCAAGGGTTAGGCACGCCTTCTAATTAATATAGGATCAAATTGCGCTTGACATTTTTTTTATTTCTTTTTTTCCATCATTCTACGGGGTGTGTCTAGTCCGATTGAGAAATGTTTTTTTTCAACCTCCACCTTATTATCCACGATTAACTTACTGATTGAACCGCAAATTTTTGAATGCTTATTTTGACCTAATCAAGATGCTATCGAATTTTGCAGGTCATTTTATAGCTTTTGATATCTTCCCGATTATTGGCGATCCCGACCAAACAGAGATCCAATTATGTGCCATTCCCACTGAGCTAGAAGTCCCAGAAACAAAAAATTACCACCTCATTGGCGTCGTAAGCTTTAAACCACCCGCTTCAAAAACGAACACAAGGTCTTCGATTGATGGACTCGGCCATTACACGGCAATCTGCCGAAGACCTGGAGACACGTGGATTCAATATGATGACACTAAAGAAAAAGAACACACAGTACTCAAAACCGAAATGGCCTACGTTCACATGGTCATTTATGCCCCCTAACTGTGAAAATTGAAACTTAACTTCAAAATACAATGCATCGTGCTATATTATTATGACTATTATTATTTTGATTATTATATCTATAATTTTTATTATTATGATGATGATTATTATTATTATTACAATTATTATGTCTGCTGATTATTATTACTATTGTGAATTATGAATACACTTCAGACTGGGCCAAAAAAATTGACTATTTGTTTGGTTTTTTTAATATATCGAGAATATTATTCAGATTGACAAAAAAAAAAATGTTCGTGAAAGTTTGAGCCCTTAATATTAATCTTAAGAGGTCTATTATCGCTATTTTTGATTTTTAGTCATAATTTGATGTTTCACGTCAGAACTGTCAAAACATTGAAGTGAAAGAATTTATTTTCGCTTATTCCTATATAAAATTAAATTCCCTACAAAAAAGGTCTGATTATAGATTTTCGTCAGACAAGCCGTTTCCGAGTAATAAACCTTGATAAATTGATACCTATGTATTTTCGATTTGACTTATTTAATTTGGAATTTTGTAACTAACGAATCAATGAATATCTGAAAGAGATCACGACGGATTCTTAAAGGAAATTCAATGTTCTACAAAAAAGATCTCCTAGTATTTTTGCTTAAATTTAATTCTTCAAAAGTTATTCTCAATTAAAAATTCTTAATTTCTTCGATTTTGATTGAGAATAACTTTTGAAGAATCAGATTTGGGCAAAAATACTAAGAGATCTTTTTTGTAGAACATGAAATTTCCTTTGAGAATCCGTCGTGATCTCTTTCAGATATTCATTGATTTGTTGGTTACAAAATTCCAAATTAAATAAGTGAAATCGAAAAAATATATCAATTTATTAAGGTTAATTACTCGGAAACGGCTTGTCTGACGAAAATCTATAATCAGACCTTTTTTTGTAGGGAATTCAATTTTATATAGGAATAAGCGAAAATAAATACTTTCACTTCAATGTCTTAAAAGTTCTGACGTAAAACATCAAATTATGACTAAAAATCAAAAATAGCGACGATAGACCTCTTAAGATTAATATTAAGGGCTCAAACTTTCACGAACATTTTTTTTTTGTCATTCTGAATAATACTCTCGATATATTGGAAGAAAAAAAATAGTCAATTTTTTTAGCCCAGTCTAATACACTTGAATTCAATAAACATTATGAGTTTTGAAATTATTACGAAAATATTTTACATTGTTCGGTTGAGCGTTTGAATGAAAAATGTCGCGAATGGAAGATCCCGGAAGTAGTTGAATGAACATTAAGATAGGCCACCTTGAATTAAAGAAAAAATATCGGTGCTTCCGCTGCTTCTCTCATGGAATGATTTGGGGGGGTTGGCTTCTCTACTCAGAGGGTGACGCGAAAAAATCGGGGAAACAAAATTTCGAGAGCAATTAAATCAAGAGACTCGGTAGAGTCTCGCGCCAAGTACATTAAAAAAAAAAAATTCATCAAGAAAAAAAAATTTCACGCGCGAGACTCAACGAGTCTATATACCCGAAAGGCAACTACCCTAACCTATAACGCGAATTAGTATCTTCGTTTTCTTTCACCTCACAACATGCACGAATTAAAACTAATTTTATCTAGGATGTGGGCATGAAAAGCTTTCATTTGAGCCCTAGATCGATCAAATCGGTGTCCGGAGTGCTGAGATATAATTAATTACTGATTCTGATACCTCGTTTCCTCGTATCAAATTTTCTCTTTCCTGTTCTTCAGACCAAGATTCTGCCAACTCAAACCATTCTCATGAAATCACATTTCGTCGCTAAACGCAGGACGTATGTTCTACGCTTATACACAGAACATACGTCCTTACGCATCTGGGAACAGACATAGAAAGGAAAGTCCACACAAAAATTCAGACCAAGATTCCTCGCATTCAAACCATTCCCATAAAATCACATCGCGTCGCCAAACGCAGGACGTATGTCCTATGCTCATACACGGAACATACGTCCTTACGCATCTGGGAATATGGCATAGAAGGGATAAATCCACACAAGAGTTGTATAGACTGGTGTAAGTACGAGAGTCACGACGTAGTAGGCGCTAGCATCGCAGACAAAAATCGTCTGCAACACTAGCAGACGCGTGTTGTCATTTAATGTTTTCAAATCCAAATAAAGGAAATAAAAAAAAGTTCGAGCAATGATTAATACAAAATTTGAAGGTACAAAAACTAGTGAATATCCACCAAAAGCTCCTCAGGTACGAAAACCTTACGCCAAGGACATTAATGTGATAGTCACCAACAAAAATGTTTAAATCCTACGATTTTGAGCTTTTGAGGTTATTTATGAATGCAATTATCGGAGGTAACGGTTTTTTGGGTTCAATTATTTAGCAAGTTATCGCCTGAGGAAGTCTGACGATAGAAAATCAAGAAAACATGTTGAAGTTGAAAAATATTGAGGATAGCATGATTCCATATAAGGAACGGTAAGGAGCCAGACCAATAAAGCCGAGTTCAAGCGTTGGATTGCAACAAATTCCACTTCAAGCTCTATGTTAAGCTCATCTTTGAAGGCTCGTCTGCTCAGATCTAAATTGTGAGTCCGTTAGGCGTAGGATTCCAACGAGTTTTATAATCTATCTCCGTATCATCCAGTCGAAACGAGACTGTCTGTCGACGTTGTGTGTTGGACTCTAATAGGCTTTATTCTACACTCCAAGTCAACGTAGTGCCTTGACCTTCGGTAGAGATAATTTTTTAATCCATGTTTTACAAACAGCTTAGATCCTCCGTTCAGAACGATCTCAAAGTCTGTATAAATATCTATGATTACATGTAAATTAATAGTACAAACTATATATCGATACCCACGTTCTAATATGTCGTATCCTACATTTGGAAAAATGTTCAGTAGGCGATAAAAACAGTTCACTATCACCATTGAAAAGATAAGACCTTACGGATCGGAATACTTATTTAAAAATAGTAAATCTACGATTTGACCGCTGATACTTACACATAAGCTGCGAAACATTATTAACATTCCATTTTTCAAAGAAAGTCAATTTCTCAAATTTTGTGGTTTACGACATATTAGAACGTGCGTAGCGATATTCACAATTGGATGTCAAATTTCAAATAGACTCTCGCTAACTCGCCGATCGGTAAATCGCTGCAGCGGCGGTAAGTTTTGACACAGACACAGACCTACACAACTGACTGCGCCTTGCCACCGCTACTGAACTTTATCTGCGTGGTCTGATGTGATAAAAACCTTTGTCATGGATTGTTCAATTTTGGAGTCGGTCGTCGTTTGAGACGAGAGGATAATGAGAGAAAACGCTGAAGTTGCAAGATATCGGGATAGTGTGATTTGATACAAAAAACGGGTAGATTCAGACGAATAGAGTAGAATGCAAGTTTTTGATTTCGAAAACTTTCATTTTATGCTCTACGCTAGTCTTGCATCAATAGGCTTGATTCTATATATTTCGATACCTTCTGTTCAGACCCGAAGTTGAAGTTGACGTTATGAGTATGGGACGCGTACATGTTCTTTTTGCAGAGGACCTAGCTGCAGTAAAAAAAAAAATACCTAAGAATTGCAACACATATATCTAATATTTATATATATATTTAATCATGAGCAGCAACTATAACCCTGCGTGCAAGTAACTCCGCTATTGCCGGTTCCAAGCCCAGATGAGACAGGAGGAGGGCTACACATTGCAGGCATATAGAATTATATCGGATTCTAACAAAACAATTCGTAGAATTTAATAAAATAACACATGCAACGTCTGTCCACAGAAATTTAAGGCTCACAGAAAAGTATGAGCATACGTGTATATTATAACATTATTTTCATTCATTCAAAATCATACTACCACATTTAACATTGCTGCTTCTTGAGGGATTCGGATGATACAAAATGCATCACCGTACATGCATTGCGATGTTTATAGCAACAATTGGCAGAACGTTGACAACTGAGCAAGCCCCGCAAGCGAGGATATGGGAAAACCCAATCGAGCGAGCGTAGCGAGCGAGCACAATTATTAGGTAGTCAAGCAAAATTGTACAAAAAGTGGTGATATCAACCCCAAAAAGCACCCCTGGTGCAAAAACCTTTCGCCAAGTACATTAATATGGTCACTACCCCCAAAAACATCCACCAACAAAAATTCCTCCCTAACAAAAGTGGTACTACAAAAATGTCTACTTACAAAAGGATTGAAATCAGATACAATTGCCAAGTACATGTCTTCTGTATAAAAAAAGTTTACAACAGAAGAACAGAAAACTGAATAGTCTTGTATTGTTCACTCGCTACGCTCGCTCACTCGATCGGATCTTGATAATTACAGGGAAAAAATCAGGAAAAAAAAATTTAGGAAGTGGTACTTGGCGGGCCATTATAGCAATATGTATCTAACAAATGATACATAGACCTAAGTGAATACTCTTTTACTTACTCATAGCAATATGTATCGAACAAATGATACATAGACCTGAGTAAATACTCTTTTACTTACTCATAAATGGCCCGCAAGTACCACTTCCTAAATTTTTTTTCCTGATTTTTTCCCTGTAATTATCAAGATCCGATCGAGTGAGCGAGCGTAGCGAGTGAACAATACAAGACTATTCAGTTTTCTGTTCTTCTGTTGTAAACTTTTTTTATACAGAAGACATGTACTTGGCAATTGTATCTGATTTCAATCCTTTTGTAAGTAGACATTTTTGTAGTACCACTTTTGTTAGGGAGGAATTTTTGTTGGTGGATGTTTTTGGGGGTTAGCAATTAAATTTGACGTCTTAGATTCTTAGTTTTTTTCGCTTGGTTTCATTTCAAGTCAGCGGGGGTTGTTTTCTCGACTCGCGGGGTGACGCGAAAAAATGGGGGAAACAACATTTCGAGAGCAATTGAATAGCAATTAAATTTGACGTCTTAGATTCTTAGTTTTTTTCGCATGGCTTCATTTCAAGTCCGGGGGGTTGTTTTTTCTACTCGTGGGGTGACGCAAAAAAATCGGGGAAACAACATTTCGAGAGCAATTAAATAGCAATTAAATTTGACGTCTTAGATTTTTAGTTTTTTTCGCATGGTTTCATTTCAAGTCCGGGGGGTTGTTTTCTCTACTCGTGGGGTGACGCGAAAAAATGGGGGAAACAACATTTCGAGAGCAATTAAATAGCAATTAAATTTGACGTCTTAGATTCTTAGTTTTTTTCGCTTGGTTTCATTTCAAGTCCGGGGGGTTGTTTTTTCTACTCGTGGGGTGACGCAAAAAAATCGGGGAAACAACATTTCGAGAGCAATTAAATAGCAATTAAATTTGACGTCTTAGATTCTTAGTTTTTCTCGCATGGTTTCATTTCAAGTCCGGGGGGTTGTTTTTTCTACTCGTGGGGTGACGCAAAAAAATCGGGGAAACAACATTTCGAGAGCAATTAAATAGCAATTAAATTTAACGTCTTAGATTCTTAGTTTTTTTCGCATGGTTTCATTTCAAGTCCGGGGGGTTGTTTTTTCTACTCGTGGGGTGACGCAAAAAAATCGGGGAAACAACATTTCGAGAGCAATTAAATAGCAATTAAATTTAACGTCTTAGATTCTTAGTTTTTTTCGCATGGTTTCATTTCAAGTCCGGGGGGTTGTTTTTTCTACTCGTGGGGTGACGCAAAAAAATCGGGGAAACAATACGAGAGCAATTAAATAGCAATTAAATTTAACGTCTTAGATTCTTAGTTTTTTTCGCATGGTTTCATTTCAAGTCCGGGGGGTTGTTTTTTCTACTCGTGGGGTGACGCAAAAAAATCGGGGAAACAACATTTCGAGAGCAATTAAATAGCAATTAAATTTGACGTCTTAGATTCTTAGTTTTTTTCGCATGGTTTCATTTCAAGTCCGGGGGGTTGTTTTTTCTACTCGTGGGGTGACGCAAAAAAATCGGGGAAACAACATTTCGAGAGCAATTAAATAGCAATTAAATTTAACGTCTTAGATTCTTAGTTTTTTTCGCATGGTTTCATTTCAAGTCCGGGGGGTTGTTTTTTCTACTCGTGGGGTGACGCAAAAAAATCGGGGAAACAACATTTCGAGAGCAATTAAATAGCAATTAAATTTGACGTCTTAGATTCTTAGTTTTTTTTCGCATGGTTTCATTTCAAGTCCGGGGGGTTGTTTTTTCTACTCGTGGGGTGACGCAAAAAAATCGGGGAAACAACATTTCGAGAGCAATTAAATAGCAATTAAATTTAACGTCTTAGATTCTTAGTTTTTTTCGCATGGTTTCATTTCAAGTCCGGGGGGTTGTTTTTTCTACTCGTGGGGTGACGCAAAAAAATCGGGGAAACAACATTTCGAGAGCAATTAAATAGCAATTAAATTTGACGTCTTAGATTCTTAGTTTTTTTCGCATGGTTTCATTTCAAGTCCGGGGGGTTGTTTTTTCTACTCGTGGGGTGACGCAAGAAAATCGGGGAAACAACATTTCGAGAGCAATTAAATAGCAATTAAATTTGACGTCATAGATTTTTAGTTTTCACCTCTGGTTTTCTTTCTACAATGTGGGGGTGCTAGATTAAAACTCATTTGGCACCCCCACTGTTTCCGGCTAAGGGGTTGGAGCAATTAAATCGCGAATAGAGCAACAAATGAGCAATTAAAGAGCAGCAAATTCCTGTAGAACGGAAAATACATTTTTTCAATGTGGGTGTGCTAACTTTAGGGACGTGTGTCCTACTAAGTGTCATCGAGCGAATCATCGCTGAAAACATCTGCACTTCTAAGAGCCACCAAAATATTGCAAAAGATCGACCGCGCGGCGACGCGCGACGAGACGTTTTATTTTTTTTCTCCGGCCCAGGTATTTTCTCCATGAATTTGTTTTTTTAGGGTTGAACGGGAAGGCAAGGATTCGGGTATCCAAAAAAATTCATCTTCATCAATTGCTGTGAGTCCCGCAGAAATGGCTGCGAAATTAAAAAAAAAAAACGACAAAAAAAAATTGAAGGAATTTTTTTTTTTGTAAACAAATTTTTTTCTATGTGAGCGCATTCTTTTACGAGCAAAATGATTCAAAGATCAGCCCGCGCCGGTGAATACTTTCGGAAATATGAATTTTCAAACATAGCGGTGCAACAGCGGTTTACAAAAATTCACATAGCTCTAACTCCGCCATTTTTGAAAATTTTTCAAAATCCTTTAGGTTTTTTTTTTTTTTTCCACAGTACTAAAGATATTTTGGATGGCGCAAAGATCCGTAACTGAACGGTTTTTCTTTTGAGTGAAGTGACGTGGATCCGCTCATAGGCCCTTGATGAACCTATAGCGCACTCCTGCCTATACTCGTTTCACTAGCTAGATGGTAGGCTACTCTTGTTCTTGCCTGAGAATTTGTTCTGAGTCCAAATATTTAGATTTTTATATTATCTACATTGTATTCATTCTGCCCAGGGCAAACGATTTTTATGCGTTATCGCATGTGGCTTTTTTTTATTTTCTTCTGAGATCTGCCGTTGGAACATATGTAATGGTTGTGACGTGGATTTTTCTTGACCCTCGGATCTGGACCGGATAGCCAGCCTCCGAGGTCAATCCAGTCGACAATTAGCCTGAAAATTAATCTTTATATACGATGTTGGGCGCCTGGCGGATAACCGCCTATTTCAAAAATCTAAACAAAATCTAAACGAACTATACTGAAGCGTCGGCTAGCAACAGTACCGCGGAGAGGGGTCAGGATTAGATGAAGGATTAGCTGGGCGTTAAGTAACGACTCGAAGTTTTGAATTTAATAATGAAAAATAGAATTTATTCAATAACCGAAATAGGAAAAATATAAATAACAAATCGTGTACCCGGGGGTACTTCCCCGCGGGTATAAAACGGCTACAGGTCGTGTAAAGGCGACCTGCCCGCGATTTGCGAGTTTTACAATACTAAATAAACTACTAGCTTCCACGTAGGAGAGCAATAACAATGAAAAATAAACCAAAAAGGAAGAACTCGACAAATCAAGTCCTCGGGACAATGAATTAGCTAAAACACTAATCACTTCCACGAGGAAAATAAATTTACAAATAATTAACAACAATCTTACACCTAACGAAAGGCAGTCTTTGACTCGAAACAATAAATAAGATAACAAAATTCTAATAGACTGCCGGAATAAATTATTATTTACAATTTTTACTAAAACTAACTTAACCTAACTCTGCGCCTAACGCAATCAATAATTTAAATAATTACCCGAAAAACAAATATGAAAAATTTTCTCGAACCCGAAATAAATAGAGGCTCTCGGCTAAGCCTCGAACTTCGTATCTCCCCGCAGGAGGAAGAGAGAGCGACAGTGACCGACTGTCTATCTCTGTCGCACTCAGGTACGACGAGTATCGACCCGGTTATCTCTAGATCATACAATAATTTACTATAAAATATTGACTCGAACTCTAACTCAGATGCAGTGGGACACTGGTGACGGCCTACCCTTCGGAGATCGGCTTAATTCGAATCTCAAAAATACTAAAGAGCCTCGTGGCTGAATTAAGGCAAGATGGCAGACGGCCGTTGCCGAATTCGAATTAGTATGAGTAGGAATGGCTAACGCTTACCGTCTTCCAGCCATCGCAAGAGAAGAATCTTCTCCCGACCAAAATCCATCCCAATTACAGGATTGCCCTCGGGGGTAGTATATTCACACACCACGCACACAAAAAAAAAACAAGAAAATACTGAAATGGACCCACGGGGCTCGAACGCAAAAACAGAAAAACTACTTGACAATCGCACAAAAATCCACACGAGTGGTCTAGACGCTAGTCTAACGCAGAGTGACTAGACCGCATGGCGCCGGTACTCAGCGCCCTCATTACTCGGTCGAATATCGATTTCTCGTATCGAGCGCAGGATCCTTTAATATGGCGACTTATTGTCGCAACGCGCGAAATTTCGAAATTCGCTACGGTGATCGTACATCGGAGGAACACGGGTTGCAGGCTCTTCTTGGTGGTGGGAATCTCTTCCACCACCGATATCCCGCGTTGTAGAGTGCCCTCGGCACTCCCCCGTGCTCTCTCTCTCGTTGGTGTTCGTCGAAAGCATCCAAACGCTCGGTATGCATTCTCTCGTGTCTGTTCAGTGGCGTACTGGTCTCAGTTTTTGGTCGTCGGATAGGTCTCGGCTCCCACATGTCAGAGAAAAGTCGTAAAACAAAACAAAAGAATCAATAATATGTTCTATGGTTTTTAGTCGGTCACGGTCGCCTCTCGGAATTATGGTCAGACCTCGGGGTCACTCTATTCATTCACTCTTTTTCATACATCCCGCTAAGGTCGTTCAAGGGGTAAGGAGTCTGCTGCAACATGCAATGTTACATGGTAAAACAATCCTATTTTCGTTCAATCTGGTTTCTCATCTTTACTGTCACATATAATATTTTTCATTGTCGTACTGTGGTATTGGCAATTTTCGATAGGCGGTTTTTATATCAAGTTCATCACTGGTATTAACCTTACGGGTATCGCTATCATACGCGTTGAGTTCATTTTGATAAGTATAGTAAGTCTTCACATCGTTATACATATCGATGGATTAATGCCAAACGGGCGTAAGCCCCAAAAAAAAAAAAATCGTTTTTTTAGTGGCAAAATCTTTTTCATGCAATGAAGAATCTTGTGGGCATATGCGCAAATAAAAATTTTTTTTGTCGCTTACGCCCGTATGGCAATAGTCCATCGATATGAATTCCGCAATAAACAATTGGTAGACAATATGTATGATGAAGTAAAATTGGGTGCTATCCTGCGAGAACACGATTTTCGTACACTTGACGATCATCGAAAACCATTGCCACTTTCATCTCTAGTGTATCAGCAAATTGCGAATGAGATGAAAGTGAATGGCTCGAATAACTCTGCAGAGCATGTATATGTTATTGTTCGAGAAAATCGCGCCGGGTATAGAGACCAGATCGAAACAGCATTCTTAATTCAAGCAGTAAATGATTCTACTGTAATAGATAGTACAGTTGACTCGCTTAATATGACTTCGAATAGTATATCTGAGGGTACCTATTCGCAGAACTTTGATATAATTTTATCACCGAAAAACTGGCTTGCAATGAAGCCCGTACGCAAAATTGACGGTGGCCGAGCTTATTTCGTGCTGCAGCCTGGCTGGACTGATATTTTAGCCGATAAATTGTGGCAACAACAAAAACTGGAGTGCGTCATCAAATTTAAGAAGCATAACGTGCATTTCAGTAGTTCAGCAACAGTATGGGCTGGTATTTGCGAATCCTGCGGTAAACTTAGCGGAAAATATGCCGGATTCATACATGGCATTGCTCTGATACCGTTCTATTGCATGTATTGGAGCCCTGAGCAGCAGCTCTTATACACTGCTAGGTTGAAGAAAGATGCCGAGGCTTTCATGACCATGGATGCGACAGGTGGTATCGCGAAGCGCGCCTCAATCCAAGACCCGCCCATTTTGCTATATAAATGTATGATCGTCACCGCAGAGGGGAGTGTGCCGGCATTTCAAATGCTCTTAGCAGACCATCGGGCATTGAATATCGCACATTTTTCACGCAAAATCTTATCGACAGGAGTAAAAGCTATTTGTATGGTCGTAAGCGACTTTGAATGGGCGATTCTTATAGCTGTAGCAGAGGTATTCGCCAAGTGTGTTGACCTGCGAGACTATCTGCAGAGATGTCACAATATCGCCGTACTAGCTGCCGATAAGCGTACGATTCCCCCGTGTTTTCTGCGATTAGATGTGAGTCATCTGATTGCCATGGTAGCAAGGTGGAAGTGCCTAAAAGGTAGGGATAAGGTTTGCGTTCGTAGGTTTTCTTTACGTTGTATAGGTCAAGTATATCAGACGACTTCGTTGGAAAGCTTGCACTATTTAGTAGAGTCAATACTAGTCGCGGCTCTTAGTCAAACTGTAGGAAGCAGTAGCCATGGCGGGAAACCTTTGATTTCTGATACTCGCGTTCACTTTCTGAACGACGCCATCAAAGGAGCTCCAATGGGCGATGATGTAGACGATGATTAATCAGAAAACGAGAACACCAGCCAAAATGTTATAAACGATGACGATCATGATGCACAAAGCAGCATAGTAGCAGACTGGTCAAAGTGGAGCCAATTGCGTTATGTGTCAGCTCAGGGTATGGCTCTTGAATCCAAACACGGAACTATCTTGAATGCTCTCTATAATACAGAGTTCGCCAAACAGTTCAAGACACGCCTCGTGCCATATCTCCCTTTGTGGACCGGATTGATGCAACCATATTTTCAGATAGGCAGAAAGATTGCTACGTCGTCTTCAGTTGAATCTGAATTTGCTGACCTGAAAACTAGAGCATTCAACGGAGAGCTTCCCATCAGATCCCATAAGTTTGTACTTCGACACATTGATTATATCGATGAAAAAAATAAAGTTAGCCTCGCATGCAACTGATAAACCAGAAAGCTTTCGGCGTAACGAACGGCAACAATTTGAAAATAACTCACACAGGCTTGATGGTTACCAGGTTAACCAATCGGACGATTGGGTTGAGGAACCCAGTAATAATTCAAGGGATGAAGGCAAATCTATTTCTGCGGACTTAGGATGCATCGACTTCTTCGAAATGCCCGAAGTCGAAGAGCCGACATTTAAAGGTGACAATAGCTCAACGAATGATGTTAGGATGTGCAGTACGTCCAACAACTCCGAAAACGATTCCCATTTTGATGATGAATTAGTGGATTCCCCCATAAAGAGCTCCTCAACTTTCACAGTACAGTGCGACAGTATAACGTCGCCTACAATTGATATTTCTAATAAAAGTGCTGTCATTAGCGAGTTAATTTCGGTTCAGTTAGTTGAGGATACCGACCAAACAGGGAACACTTGCGAATATTGGCGCGGTCAAGTAAGCAAATCAAATGAAGAAGTCACGAATGCACGCAAACGCATACACGATGAAGGGAAACAAAAATTAAAATCGACGTACCTCGACAAATGTCCCGAGTGGGATTTTATAAAACATGCCCGGAACCAAACTATACCGCTTATGCGAAATGGTAGTCTGTGCAAGCCCGTTAAACTGAATAAAATGACGATAACACTACAGCGAACATGCGCGTTCGATTCGATACTGCTAATTGTAGCGACTGGCATTAGTATGGCTAAAGCCTACGAGAAAAACGCTCAAACGTCTCAAAATTCTACCGTACAACTCGCTCTATCTTACTACGTGAAGGTAAAATAACACCTAGCCATTATACGAAAAGGGCTGATATTTTAAATCATCTCGGTATTTTTCGTGAAGCTGTCGTATCTTTCACTCGGGGGATTAAACGCTTAGACGCTAATTGTAATGTGGCTCATCTGGCAGATTAAATCTCGAGAAATTCATCGACGAGTTGCAATCAACATACCGCGAGGACCAGGTGAAACCGAATGGTCCGTCCGCCCAGACACCTTATATTTCGTATTTTTATGGGGATAGACACTCGTAAGTCGTAGCGCTGAAAATCCCTAGAGTGATTTTGGCGCGCGGTCGATGCAATTCGGCAGCCATTGGTGATAGAATTCGGCTAACTGCCAATACATCGCGGAAGGTAGACATGTGTGGTTATGTTCGTTTATTTGATGCAAATGATAAATAAAGTGAATATAACCTACGTGAATAAGCTATGAATATTTATCAAAAATTGATCAGTTTTAAATGACTGTAACGAAGACTAATTTATTACACCATGACAATTATCCATGTTATGTATTGAATGAACTTTTACTCAGCTTCAATAAAGTTTTTCTCCCTTACCTAGTTCAATTCATTGAAGCCTCAACCCACAGTGGGCCAGGAGACCCGGAAAAGTGGCCAAAAGTTAAACTTTAAATGGATTTATTTGAAAATCATCATTAACATGTTTTGGGGTCGCTGAATTCGAATTTGATATTGTTAATACAAATTCAAAATGTCCGATCCAATATGGCGGCCAAAATCATGAATATCCTTAGAATTCGTATGAAAAAAATTTGAAAAAATGTCGTGCTCTTCACGATTCGAAGTCCAGTTGTATTTACGATTACAAATTCAGCTCTTCGTCCGACAACTCCAAATTATCCAACTGATCGAGAGCTTGAGATGTACCGCTGCCGTCTACATTTTCGTCATCCATGTCTTCGCATATCTCGGTCGAGCTATAATCCATAACAGGAATCTCCAACAATTTCTTGACATCATCAGGAATGGCAAGCCGCTTTTTCATTTTCAGGCGTGACTGTAGACTTGAAATAATTGGATCAGAAGAATCCATGACTCTGTGAAACATGTCCTCAAGGTTGGCTGATCTACTGTGTTTTCTGCTGTGTCGCTCTCTGTAGCTCTTATAATCTTTATTTCGTGCTTCGGAAGCTTCTTCTCCAAGCATTCCTACCGGCAATATGCTGTTAAGTATTATTTCTCCGCCGTGCATGAGAATTTTGTGAAGGGTTGCTGACATGGCATACCACGGATAGAGGGAGACATAGAGATTAGCCGTGGAAGCACAGAATTCTTCAAAACGAATTGCACTGATTGGAAGCTGGCAAGAAAGGGTGATCAAAATGATTTTGAAATGGTAGAGCAGTCGGGCATCAAGTCCCAGACACTCCGACAAGAGGTCAGTATTCTCAAATGCTCTACGAGCCGTATTCCCGTCATTACTAGTCCCGCAACCTCCACTTTTTGGTTTGTCCACCCGGAGACCCAGCTTCTGCCATAGAATGGTCTGAACATGATGCTTTTGTTCATGGAACACTTTCTTGTGTTCTTCACGCCTAACTTGCCATGTTTTGATGCTCAACCTGTATGCAATGTGTAAACACAATTCGAATAACCTAATCCAGGCATGTAACGGGCTTATGCCGTACTGTAACGAATCTGTCTGAGGTGAAAACATTCTCGACTTTATGTGCGAAAGGTTGTTGAAGTGCTTGGGTGTCGTATGGCAAATAGGACAGGTCTGCATGGAAGATGTATTGGTAACGATGCTCAACACTTTACCGTCTATCAAGGTCATGAATAGCAAGAAGCGTACTCGCACCTTCGTATCTTCCAAAGTGATGTTAAAAGATTGCAGATTTCTTATCTGATCTTCGATTGCTTGCTTCTGTCTTAAAATAACGTCTCGTGACTCAGCTACATACTCGAGCTTTATAGGACGACAAAATCTTGCAGATTGAGACATTTTATTGTTCCATAGAACAATTCCACTATCAGTGGACAATCGTAGAGGGATCAATGTAGTAGCAAACAAATTTTCATCGGTAGCTTGAGTTTCTTTATCACGATAACATTGTTTATAAGCCGAGTGCCCGCTACTTCCGTCAAACCCCCATGAACATACGAGTACTGCTGTGATTTCAGTGATCTTGGATAGCACGTGGGTATTGAGAATCACTTCTGACTGCAGATCAATGATTCTTTTCGAAGTGTGATTTAACAGAGCTTGGAGTGAAACTTCGGCGACACTTTCCGAGATGTTGATCTCTTCCTTTGGTGGCCTCAGCTTTTCCTTTGCCTCTCTGACTTCGTTATAAGCTGGCCAGATATCAGCTCCGCTCGATTTAGTTGCTAAGCGCATATTCGTGTAGACGGTTTTGGAAAGAGAATCGTCCATCAAAAACGCCACAGCTTCATCGGGGCTCTTTTTTCTCACGCCAGTTACTGCCACATCCAATAATTTCCTAATTTTTGCTGGTCTGCCTGGACTTTTCACGACTTCTTTGAGCACAGCTCGCAGATTCTTCTCACCAGAGTGCCTAGCTGCATGGCAGCCTGCCTCGATAATTTTTCGCGTATCATGACTCTGCTGTGCGCTGACCGTTGAAGCTTCTCGTCTTCGTGACCTGTCAGATTTTTCGCTAAATTTAAGCTGAGACCGACCTGTGGCACCGACTTGAGCTTCTTTGTCCGTGCAAATTTCTAATTCAGGAACGTTAAATTCCGAGTCTAACCAACCGGAGTACTTCGCTTCAAACCTATCAAGCTTTCTGTTCTGGGTTTGGAAGCGTGTATTCCTTTTCCCCTTCAAGGAGGCTAGAGACAGTTTTAAGGACTGCAGAGCATTGTCACTCAAAGCCGACTTTTCGACATTTAGTTTGGATAGAATGTAATTTATAGCCGCATTAGAGTCCTTTTTATTTAATAGGAGCTCAAGAATTTCTTTTTTCCGGAACTTGGCCATTTTTGTATACCAACTGACAAGGCAAGGAAAAAAAAGGAAAGTCACCACCCACGCTCGCTGCATTATCGCGTCGAGCCACGGCGTCACCGAGCTCTTGCCTCAGAGAGCGGAGCGGAGCGCACGCGCACGCACACGTTAAAACCATTCCTGAGCACAATACGCTCAAAAGCGCGAAAAAGGCAAATATAGGGGTCGAAGTACACACCATACAGAATACAATGACATCAAGACATCCTGGATGGATAGTGGTTGCTGGTGGTACTTGCAATTGAAAGATTGCGTAGTTTCGAATATTGTGGTCATATGGAAATAAAACTTGATGCATATGAAGCAACAGTGAAGTTTTCAAGTTGATGAGGCAAGGTTCTCATACTTTGACCCATCTTTATTACAGAAATTAATATAGGGCTTTGAAAATCCCAGAATCCTGAAAAACTCACAAGATTTTCCATAGTTAAACGCGTAATCAATTTTATACTTTTGATCAACCGCAAGTGATCACCACAGCTACACCGATGGATGAAATGTCTTGAAATTTGTTGGTATGTTACTTTGATTCTTTATCATGAAAAAAATGTAATGGATTTCGTTAGATTTGATGTGTGACTTTTGGCCACTTTTTCAGGTCTCCTGGCCCACTGTGCAACCCCAGGAAACAATTAATAATTTCGTTTGAATTGGTTCTTCTCGATGAACTCTTTAATTCTAATTAATTTCCGGTTACAGCTGAGGTTAATTCGTTGATAGTGTGACGTTGCAGATTAGCTGCCGTCACAAGAGTACCTAAATTGCATTCTTTTTTATCAGTTATACCACGAGAGAAAGTTTACCGTCATCTAGACCCTCGGGATACAAGTGACACACCTAGAATAAGCAATAGAATTAGACTAATTTGGAGTGTTTTTCTGTTAATGTACCGTGAGAGAGAGAGAGAGAACGAGGATAACGAAGACGGCGATCCTGAACTTCCGCTGCAAGAACTTCCGCTTCAGAGAGGACAACGACGGTATGAAATCCGGTACAGGATCCAGTACCACGGACAGTACCACAACAGCTACGAGGAGGACTATAGACCTTGGCCGAATATAGCTAGGCGGTGAACAGGGCTCGCATAAAGCCTCCCGCCAGCAGGTGCATCTTGCAACCAAGCATCTGGTTGATACGTCGAGTGCAGCCAGCTTCCATCACCCGCTCCAACCTACCATTACCGACTCACGCAAGGTCCGGCATAAGGACCAGTGATGTAACGTTATCGCCGAAGGACGTATGACGTGCGAATGGGTAAAGATAGTGTCCCGCGTACTCTGGCTAGAAAGAGGTGGAGGTCCAGAAAGAACACCTACACCTGCCAGCAGTCTGCAGACGGGTCGTGACCGCTGTGAGTACATCCCAAGTGGTTGGTACCGGTTGGACGGTATCGCTCAGCAAGAACTCGCCGCTGAAATAACGCCGAACGGTGGTTCTGGCGCGGAGAAGCACGGAGACCTGCCGCCTAACGTCAGGCAACAAGACGACGCCTTGAGCCGATCAGCTGACGAGCTGATCGCTCGACAAGCGTCGCTCGCAGGACCAATGAGCTAATTAGCCATTCCTGATAGGTCCTCTATCCCGAATCAAGGGAATATCGTCGAGACGTACCGAATTACGGCCTGGACTCATCACTCCTACGTTTCGCCTAGTCGCATTCAGACGTGTTACCAAAAACCTCATGTACCTGAAGTTTTGAACGTTCAACGAACGAAATTGAAAAAAAAGAAAATACCTGTCTAATTTTTTGTGAGATCACTTCTGAATGATTTCTTAGCTTCTACAGAATTTTTCCCGATTTTTAAACCCTTCGGAACCCACCCTTACATCCACCCCGGTACTGTAATATTTCATAAAAAAATCAAAGTTATTGGAATACCTGTCTAGTTTTATGTGAGATCATTTCTGAATGATTTTTTATCGCTGCAAAAATTTTTTTACAATTCCCAAACTTTCATGCCATATTTGTATCTTCAATATCAGAACTGCGAGAGGCGTCGTCATTGACAATTTGATTACAATTCGACAGCATCTAATCGAACAGTCGATAAAACTTATAGCCGACTTATAGCTGATATCGACTACCAAAGGAAATATTCCCAATATGCCAAAATAAATTGTCAGATCAGATTTTTTACACACGTGTAAAAAAAAATATCAGTTCATTTTCAACATGTCTTATGAACTAATCGACGAACGATGATGTGTGCTTTTTCGTCATTGTGTTCTGTCAGAATTTATTATTTCACTACACATAGTGCAGAATTAAAGGGGGACATCTGACTAGATGGTCATAAAAGTTGGCGAATTTCGGGAATTTCTATCTCAAAAATCGTTCATTCGATTTCAACCGGGTCTGTTTTATCTGCAAGTTCATACATTAAGGTATGTTTCCTATTTTTTTCATGAAGTTTCATCTACTCGTACTGTTTTTATAGCGGCCGGCGTAAAACAATGTCGCGCACTAACATGATTTGCGGTCCCTACGATATTTGGAAAACGGCATTACCGATCTTCATCAAATTCGCACACAATGTTTTCGTACACTTTGTCTCGTCCGCAGCGTAGGTTTTTTTTTTCTTAAGCAATCATTCATTATTTTACGATCCGAAAAGGGTGTTAAATTTAGGCCGGAAAATAAACGTTGAAGTTCGAACATTCACCGTTTCGTAGAAAAAAAAAACCTAACCCCTACGGAGCGAACGAGATCAAGTGTACAAAAACATTGTGTGCAAATTTGATGAACATCGGTGGTGCCGTTTTCGAAATATCTTGGCGACCGCAAACCATGTTAGTGCGCGATATGTTTCACGATGGCTGCTATAAGAACGGTCGGAAATTCCACCTCAAAACGGCCGAGAAATGACCTCGTATTTTTCAATCGTATGTTTCAAAAAATCGATTAATCGATCAATCGATGGACCGATTTTACGACATGAAAATATCGATTTTTCGATCAATCGATTATTGATCGAAAGATTGATTAATTAAACGATCAATCGATGATTAATCGGAAATGATTTGATCAAATTATCATTCGCTGAGTGAATACGAGCATCATTTCGGCTAGGAAAAGGATGTCTGTTCGGGAACTTGAGCGCGTTAGAGGCAATATAGGCAGCACGTAAAAGGTCTCCCTATTATGCGATTGATCGATTGAATAATAAAATAATTATTTAAATGATTAATTAAATAATTAATCAAATGATTCATCAAGTAATCGAATAATTTATTCATTTTTCGATCAATCATTCGATTAATCATACATTAAAAGAAATTAGTCGGAGACGGTCAATGTACTGTTGCTGATTATTTATTTAAATGACGTTTCGGCCAGCGACCGGCCGGCCATCCTCAGACTGTGGGAAAACAAAGTCTGTTTTACAGGCTAGTTACAGGTTTAAAGTACAAAGAGAAAGCTTCTTATAGATATCTACTACTATGGAAACATTGGTGTTGATGAAATTATACAAAAAAAAATTGACTAAGGCCATGTTAAAGGACCATGTGAAGAACGTGTTGTTACAGTTAGCTTATGTTAACACGTGGTGTCATATATAGAGAGCTATTTAAATTGTTTGAATACAGTAAGGCTTACTCTAGTTATGTGAAAAGACTATCAACAATACATCAAAGCGTTATCAAAGAAAAGAGACGATGGAAATGGATTAAATCAAAAGAAAAAGAGAGCTGGTAATTACCGAAAAGGACTTTCCTCAGCACTTGAGATGTTAGCTGTGCTCCATGAAGACGGGAAGTGATCACAAAATTTAAAGTACAGTGATGGTAAACAAGGCAAGCATAGAGTACCGAAGGTAAATAAAGTTAAGTAACGAGTAGTTAGACAGGTGTCATTAGTCATACAAGTAATTAGCCAAAGTGTAGATAGACTACCTGGGTTTAAGAATATCAACGTATAGATGGCTCAAGTTTTGAATGTCAGTTCTCTTGTTACAGGCTGAGTCACCGAACTTGGTTATTTGGATCATTTCCTTGATTAGTCTTTTTTTGAGATTACTTTCTGAGTCAAGCACCGTAGTGTTGTTGAAGTCAAAGCTGTGATGGTTGGAAAGAGAATGAGCTACAAGAGCAGATTTATCAGGGTCTCTAGAACGAAGATCAGATTTATGTCCTCTGATTCTATTTTTTAGATGTTGCGAGGATTGACCTATGTAACAGGCACTACAGTCCGAGCACGGTATTCTGTAGATGGTATGAGTTTTATCTTCCAGTGGAGTCTTGGATTTTAAATTTGAGAACAGTCTGTCAATGTTATTGATCATTCTATAAGCCGTGTGAATCCCTTCTTTGTTCGTGGACGTCTCCGCCACACTAACGTCTTCTACGCATCAAAGTCGCCCCACTCGGACACATCCTGTCTTCTGAGAAAAGACATCAACAAGCTACGCAACAACATCAACAAAGCTAAGAATCGACGGATTTTCCTTTTGAAGTGCCGCTCCAAAGGGATAATCCCCAACTTTCTTAAGTTTAATTTCAATAATTTCTCTCATCTAGTCAAAGAAAAAACTTTCAAAAACAGTCTTAAGTCACTACAAAAAACCATCATCAATTTAGAGATCAGCCATTGCTATAGGAAATTACATTATCTCAACAAGCAACTTGATGAACATATAGTAGAGTTCCATATGAACAACCCGACCTCATCTGAGCTACAAAAATATGAATCAGATATCCAAAGGTCCAAGACAGCCTTCAACAAGCTCAAACTTAACAACATAAAAAAACTCAAACGATTAGAAATTTCCAACTCTACGTCTCATGACACTCCGAATAATTGGCTTGTTAACTTAAGCGACAAATCTATACCTTCACCAGTCAAAAAACTTTTATCAATGGGTCCGAAACACTCGATACCTTCCTCTAGTAATTCACACATAGACGAATTGATCTGCTCAGTTGAAACCGCAATTATGAAAAAGGATAACACCACCAAAGACATTGTTAGATCCAAAGTCGCTAATACCATACCAAATCATCTAGTCCATCGTTCACCTACTAGCAAGACTTGTCCTATAATATCTAATTTCAAAGAAGCTAGTCAATTTCTAAAAAACAATGATGATCTTCTTGTCACTAGGGCTGATAAAGGCAATGTTACTGTGGTCATGAATAAGAAAGAATTTAACTCCAAGGCACAACTTTTACTAAATGATAACATCACTTATGAACCTCTTAAAAAAGATCCTACAAAGATCACTGAGACTGCGGTCAACAAATTAGTCTCAAAATGGGAGAAGAAAGGTTCCATCTCTAGCACATTAAGTAGGCAACTTAAATCGCATAACTCGCTTCCATCTAAACTATATTTTTTACCGAAAATTCACAAAAAAGATGTGCCTTTGAGACCGATTGTTTCTAATATCAACTCACCTACTTATAATCTTTCAAAATATCTTTCATCTATTCTCACCAATGTTGTAGGAAAAACCCAGTACCATGTAAAGGACTCTTGGTCTTTCGCACAACAGATCAAAGGTGTATCCATACCACCAGAGCATTTGCTCATATCTTTAGATGTCACGTCACTTTTTACCAACGTTCCTGTTAACTTAGTATTAGCAGCAGTAGGAAGAAAATGGAGTTTAATCAAAGAACATACTACTTTAGAGAAGAATGATCTCATCGAAGGGATAAAACTTTGCTTAAACTCCACTTGCTTCATTTATGACAACCTACATTACAAACAAATCTTTGGTGTAGCTATGGGTTCGCCTATCAGCCCTGTAGCTGCTAACTTAGTTATGGAACTTCTAGAACAAAAAGTAATTGGCCACCTTCCTTTTAAACTGCCTTTTTACAAAAGGTATGTTGATGACATCATTACCGCTGTACACAAGGATAATATTGATTCACTTCTGAATAGCTTCAACAATTTTCATCCTCGGATTAATTTCACTTTTGAGCTTGAAAACAACAACATGATCAGTTTTTTGGACACCTATGTGATCAAAGAGTCTGATCACCTCATCACTAATTGGTTCAGGAAATCCACTTGGTCTGGTAGATACCTTAGCTTCGATTCGGATCACCCATACCAATACAAACGTAGTGTGGCGGTAGGGCTGTTTGACCGTTGCTTGAAATTAGCTCACCCTAAGTTCAGAAAAGACAACATCAAAATAGTATCTGAAGCACTAAAAGACAATGGCTTTCCTGAACATCTTATTGATGAGGTGAAAAAAGAACGTATTCACAAAATGTACAATTCACTTCAGTTCAATAAACCTTCAGATCTTAATGAACAAAGAATCGGTAGCTCAATCCCTTACATCAGAGGCCTTTCAGAAAAAATCAAAATTATCCTTAACAAAGAAGGGATTCACACGGCTTATAGAATGATCAATAACATTGACAGACTGTTCTCAAATTTAAAATCCAAGACTCCACTGGAAGATAAAACTCATACCATCTACAGAATACCGTGCTCGGACTGTAGTGCCTGTTACATAGGTCAATCCTCGCAACATCTAAAAAATAGAATCAGAGGACATAAATCTGATCTTCGTTCTAGAGACCCTGATAAATCTGCTCTTGTAGCTCATTCTCTTTCCAACCATCACAGCTTTGACTTCAACAACACTACGGTGCTTGACTCAGAAAGTAATCTCAAAAAAAGACTAATCAAGGAAATGATCCAAATAACCAAGTTCGGTGACTCAGCCTGTAACAAGAGAACTGACATTCAAAACTTGAGCCATCTATACGTTGATATTCTTAAACCCAGGTAGTCTATCTACACTTTGGCTAATTACTTGTATGACTAATGACACCTGTCTAACTACTCGTTACTTAACTTTATTTACCTTCGGTACTCTATGCTTGCCTTGTTTACCATCACTGTACTTTAAATTTTGTGATCACTTCCCGTCTTCATGGAGCACAGCTAACATCTCAAGTGCTGAGGAAAGTCCTTTTCGGTAATTACCAGCTCTCTTTTTCTTTTGATTTAATCCATTTCCATCGTCTCTTTTCTTTGATAACGCTTTGATGTATTGTTGATAGTCTTTTCACATAACTAGAGTAAGCCTTACTGTATTCAAACAATTTAAATAGCTCTCTATATATGACACCACGTGTTAACATAAGCTAACTGTAACAACACGTTCTTCACATGGTCCTTTAACATGGCCTTAGTCAATTTTTTTTTGTATAATTTCATCAACACCAATGTTTCCATAGTAGTAGATATCTATAAGAAGCTTTCTCTTTGTACTTTAAACCTGTAACTAGCCTGTAAAACAGACTTTGTTTTCCCACAGTCTGAGGATGGCCGGCCGGTCGCTGGCCGAAACGTCATTTAAATAAATAATCAGCAACAGTACATTGACCGTCTCCGACTAATTTCTTTTAATACAAACTACGGTCACGAATCACACCAATTAATCATACAATTAATCGATCTTCCGATTATTAATCGATTAATCGATTTTGATCGATCTAATTTAGTGATCGATAATCGATTACAAAATTCAATAATCGAACAGCACTCCAAAAAAGTAGACCCGTATTTTTTCGTTGGTCCAAAAATTGTAAAAGTAGGGGCTTCGAGAATTAATATCTCGGGTCTCCTTCACCGTAGAGAGATGTTCTAAAACGCGTTTTAAAGGCGATGAAAGACACTTTTCGATAAATAAAATTTCGAAAACGTTCCGAAGAATATAGTTTTGTTATTTTCATGAGCAATAATAATGTTCGTTCATTTTTTGCGCAAATTGAGGCCATTTTCAAAATTCTGAAAAAATATGATGATTCCTTATTCAATTCTGAAGATGGCGAATTTTTGAAATTAATGGAGCGATTTTTCTAAATATTTTTTTCACAATTATTTGTTCGGCGCTGCGTCAGGTTGCCGCGCCGCGCGCCTCGCTTCTACCGCGTCATTCCATGTATGAAAAGCCGCGCGCCACGCCATTGGCCGAGCCTCGTACGACGCGGTAGTAGCGAGGCGCGCAGCGCGGCAACCCGATGCAGCGCCGAACAAATAATTATAGAAAAAATATTTAGAAAAATCGCTCCATCAATTTTAAAAATTCGCTATCTTCAGAATTGAATAAGGAATGCGATCATATTTTTAGAATTTTAAAAATGGCCTCAGTTTGCGAGAAAAATCGATAAACATTCTGATTGCTCATGAAAATAACAAAACTATATTTTTTGAAAAGTTGAAAAATTTTATTGAATAGTGTCTTTCATCGCTTTTATAACGCGTTTTGGAACATCTCTCTACGGTGAAGGGGACCCGAGATATTAATTCTCAAAGCCGCCCGCGCGCCACTTTTACAGTAAAATGCGATAATACATAACTAGTGTAAAAAAAAAAAATTTGGACCAACGAAAAAATGCGGGTCTACTTTTTTCGACGTAGATTTCACGTAAAACAAGTTCAAGTCGATTCAAAAAATACCAGGTCAAAAAACACCCAAAATTGGCCGATTTGAGGTGGAATTGCCCCAGTACGAGTGGATGAATTTTCATTTTTTAAAAATAGGAAACACACCTTAATATATAAACTTTGAAATAAAGGAAACCCGGCCGGAATCAGATGGACAGTTTTTTAGATAAAAATTCCCGAAAGTCGTCTACTTTTCTAGCCATCTACTCAGGTGCCCCCCCCCCCCCCCCCCCCCCCCCCCACAAGCATTTTGCCGTAAGAAAAATCATAGAGCACGCGGAGCGCGCCCGGTCGCAGATACACGCTGCACACGTGAATTCCTTGCCACGCAGTGGATACTCGGCGCCTAGTGTAGGGTATCCTATGTTTGCAACACGTTCAGACGTCTATTACTATTGCAGTTGTTCGTTCGTAAAGACATTGTCTCTTGTATTTGAATATTGGTGTTTGTCAGTTCGCTTTTTTTTTGTTTTAATATTCTGTTTTGTTGTTTATTGCGCTACAGTATTGTAATACTTATGAGTTTTTGGATTTTTAGTGCGAACAAGTTCTTCAATGTGAATAAGTAAGTTATTCTGAATATTGAATAAGTACCATACCTTTTTTTTTAAACTAGTGTTCTGTTGATTCATTATTTTATTCTATATTGTTTTCAGAGTTTAACAATAAAATATAATAGTATAATAAGTGACTAATCGATCGTTAAGTATGAAACAGAAATATACCAATATAGAGAAGTTGGCAGCGATTATCGCTGCAAGTGATTCTTCTGTCCAGGAAGTTTCATTCAATAAACTAACTGTAGGGTCGTTGTGTCATCAAGTAAGTATTATTGTCTCTTCGAAATTGAATTTCGATGTTAATAAACAGAACCTTCTTCTTTTAATAATAACTTTATTCTAATATATACTTGTCAATAAAATTACACAGACAAAAATGTGAAATGCCTATTGTGTAAAATCTTATGTAAAACGAATTTTCCAAGTTTAAGATTAGAAACTTAGTACAGTCAAACCTCGCTAACTCGAATCTCAGGGAGAGCTAATTTCTTGGAGTAAGATAGGTTTCGTCTTCCGAAGTTTCCGGGTATCGGAACTTCGAGTTATAGAGGTAGCCTTCGACTTATAGAGGTAAGGTATCTTCGAACTCGAGTTACAGAGGCAAAATAATGGACCTTGATGCGTTCGGAGAACTTCGAGTTATTCTCTGTTTTTTTCTTCGACTCAAAGAGGTTTTTGCAAGGGAACAGACTGAATCTCAGACATATGGAGGTTTTCGAGTTATAGAGGTTCGAGTCAGCGAGGTTCGACTGTATATTGTAACATACCAGCTTGAATATCAGCTGAAATAAGGAACAAAGGAGCAGAGGATTATAGTAATCCTCTACATACGCTGACGTCACGCGAGAAGGAGGGGATAGCGACTATATAAGGAGCGCCGAATTCGAGCAGAGCAGCGTATTCGAGCCAAAGCGGCCGTGCGACTCACAACAATTATTTTAGAGCGACACGAGCAATAGGCCGGTCGTCTCTCCAATAACTTCATAAAATATAAAATTCTTGCGGAGTAGATAAAGCTTCACTTCGACATAAAACATAATCGATGAAATAGAACGGGAGAAAATAGAAATAAATTCACTTGAGAAATATAATTGCGTCTAGTAATTATATTTACATAAATTCAAGAGTAGAATCAACAAGCATAGATCAAACAGATACCAAACAAACAAATGCTATAGAAATTAAGGATAGAGTAGAACCAGATTTGTAAAAACTAGTATTAAATGCTTTTCATATCATTTAAACATATGCTAGTTCTTTAACGGACATTTCAGCTCTGACTCCTATCCTAAATCATTTCCTTCCCTAAAAAGCCAACAGGGACCAGCTTTGTATCGTAACCAAGAGCGTACGGCGTTGGGATTAATTTCTCTGCGTCCGAGGGCCAAGGAAATCGATTCCGAGTCTGAAGACACGGTCTTGGAATTTCACGATTCCCGGATCCGAGGAAGATAGCTTTTGAGTTAGGAAAAGTAGGCTTGGATTAATTTCCCGGCTCTACTAGTTAGAAATTATAACGGCTTTGATAGTTGACGCTATCCGAGTCCGAGCTAGATTAAAATCAAAAGGTTAGATAGGTGGCTTTTGGTGGAGTACCCATCCTTTTCCCTGCCTTTCGACCTCAAAGAAAAGCCCAATTTTTTATAAATATTCTTTTTGGTAAAGAACTCACAATAACTGCGGGTATCTCTACAGCTTCCCGGCCTGAGATACCCACGCAAAGTTACAATATGTATAAATGAATACTTTATCGGTGTATTCTCAAAATTTGAGAACGAAACACCGTCTATAGTTTCTTCGAAAAATAGTTGTAAATATGACGACGTTTTTAAAAGTCTTATTCACAGACTGTTATGGCTGACAAGCTACCGTCATGACTTGTTTTATTATTTTCAATAATAATCTCCCAAGTTTAAGGAATAAAAAAACGCACGTAATAAACTTGAATACTTATAAAATATTATAACATTTCAACAATATACCGTTACCGTTGTAATTATTGAAATCATTGAAGTTAAACTTGATTTTTCAATCTCGTTTATCAACAATGATACATATTAATGAAAGTTTGGCAACGTCGCGGGAGCGGCTGAGGTAAAATAAAAAGATAGAAATATAATTAAAAAGAGAGACGAGATAAGAAATTAATTTTGCTATTTTGCTACATTTATTTCACAAAATTATATCTGCAATTAAAATTATAAAATATCTCGGAAGCGCATTTATGTCGTACAACCGGTCAATAACCATAATGTTCGTTGTTACATTCGCGTTACTAATTCCATAAGGTCGTAAACGCTAAAAATTCGATTTGAGTGACAGACTAGGTCGTATAATTTTTTTTTTTTTGCTGGATTCGCTTCGGCATTAACAATAACGTGTAGATCAATGGAAATTGGGAAAATCGAAAATTAAATTAATTAAATTCATTCGGCAATGTTCGTTACCAATGCAAATTTTATTATATACAGAAAATCAGTTGAACGTAATTGATCGGACCCGATCGGCAATACTTCATTTTGTCGCGACCGGCGCTAATATTAGAAAACCCCAATTCCTTCACTGCAGCAAAATTTTTTACTATGCATTAGTTTATAGGGCCACGAAATCGACGATTCCTGTTGCCGAAATGATAACATCAGAGCATGACATAACATCCATTTCAGTGCTTTTGAATAAATACAAAACATTTGTGCTGAAATCATGGAACAAATGGCCATTCGTTCAAGCAGTAGTTGTAGATTGGAGCTAGGTCCTAATGAAAAGCTTACTGCAATGCTGGAATAATATGACCATAGAAGATTATTTGGAAGTTGCATATAAATTCGTCGTGAATAATGAAAGGCCAAAAAACATCATTATAATATACAGTTGCTGCGCTCATATAATGCATAGAGTTAAGAAAACTATCAAAAAAGACTTTCCTGAGCTCATGAAAATTAAACATTTTTTGATGGAGTGCATGGCCCTGATGGTTCTTAGCAGAAGTTGAGAGGATCTGGACATGGTATTTACTGACATTCTGAATGTTATACTTCGTAAGAATCGTTCAGAAGCAGAAGTTAGTTTCTTACTTCTTTCTGGTGAACGTAAAAAAAAGTCAAATGACATCAATCATATGTTCACTGATGCAAAAGATATTGAAGACAAAGAGCAAGAAATTGAAAATGAGTTCATTCAACAATATGGTAGAAGCACCGCTATTTTTGCGACTTCACCGTTTCATGAGCGATACTGGAAGAAATTATCTTACACAAAAGAAGATATAGCAGACAAAGAAGAAACGACGGATGAGATATCAAATGAATTTTATGCTCAGAAATTCGCGGAATATCTGATTAAGGTTTTTATGCCTTATTGTCCTTTATGGAGTGGTATAATGCTCGATTTGATCGATCCTAACATCTCACGTTTGACAAATAATTATGCAGAATCACACATGAAAACTTATAAACGTGTTGTACTGTAAGATAGAAAAATTAATACCGTTGCTGAAGTGTGCCGTTTGCTCAAAAACAATAACGAGTGTTTGGTTATGGAAGATAAATTAAATGTAGAAACAAAAGGGAAGATAGCAATTAGTAATTATCCGCTTTATCCGGAGACTGCATCGAACCCATTTATAACAGAAAAGTGGGGAAGAAAAAAGGCTGATATTTTGCCCCAGAGAACTAAACGACGAAAAAACTTATATATGGAAGGACGAGAGTTCATTAAACTCAGCGAAAAAATAAAAAAAAAGCACGCTGACACTAATAGTATGACGAGTAACGAAAAATCACAAACTGAAAGTTGCTTGAGTACAGAGCAAAGTGAGCTTCGTAGAAATATGTCAGAGTCAATAAGTAAAAAAACTGAAGCGCATGCGGATGAGCCAGTATTGCAAATCCTGGAAAACGGTGTAGTCAATAGTATCCTTTATTATATGGGCTCCAGATCGAGCCGCATAAAAGTTGGCACTTATCGTTCGGAAATGAATGAAGCTTTACCATTTAATAATTTCGTTATTTCAGCGCAAGAATTTGGTAGTCTTGTGTACACTTACGCATGGATCGACGGGCAGATAATTGATGCATTCACTACGACATTTTTGGATAACTGTATCAATATTTCATATATAGCTACTGATGCAAGCTGCTCAGTTATGGGGAATTTTTGGCAGCAACGAAGAGCTGCGAAACTGTCTGTGCACAAAATCCAAAAGACCTTGCATGATCAAATACTGATACCCTATGCGTTTGAGGGTCATTGGAGGTTACTTCTAGTCAATAAACAAGCTGGAAGCTTGATTTTGTACGATCTTTACGAGAAATCCAGTGATTCTGAGCGTATTATGAAAGCGTTCAAACAATTTCTAAATGCATGCTGTAATGACACATCTTTTTCCAAATTGAAAAACATTAACTGGCATTGGGAGGAAATGCGCAATCGTCCATACCAAGCTCTAAATGATACATCAAACTGTGGAGTATATGTCACGTATTATATTGCATGCATAGGACTAAATGTGGATTTTGATAAAAGTTTCGATCCGATGGAATATCGACGAAAAATTGTGGAAACGTTGCTTTCGAAGTCCAAGGACACGAAACATCATTGTCTCCATTGCTTCGGAATTTTCATATCTGCTGAGACCGTTCCAATTTGTGAAACATGTAAATGTCAGATTCATGAGCAGTGTATAGACCTGAATCAGCTGGATACTGAAGACGAAGAAAAAGAGAATAGTAAAAGCAAAAAGAGTAAAAAATGTTCCAAGAGTGAACGTGCTAGTATATTCACGTGCCAGTTGTGTAGGAAGTTTGTTAAACATCAAAGATAAGTCTGACCAAAATTTAATCGAGTTTTCTTTTTTACTAATCTTTCGTGATTGTATACTGCATTTTCATACATTTTCGATCGTTGATCGAATTTCTAAATATTTTTTATTTTATCTGTATTTGATTTTTCATCCATCGTATATTTTTCACAGAAATCTTCCGCTGACATTGTTTCATTTAGAAGTTGAAAAATAGTCAATATTCTAATCGGTTTACAATTGAAATTTACAGCTACCAGTTTTAATCTAATCTCGTTGTTCTATTGCTAAATATTCACGAAAAAAAATATATCTCAATTTCGGTACTGTTGCCATGCATGCATAAATTGTCATAGATCTTGGCAGGAACTAAATAGACAGAAGTACAAATTTTCATATGTACCGCACGCTACTGGTCAACGGATCGCCCATAATAGATGATGAGTAAGAGTCCGTAAATGTGGTCAAGTACACGAATGATAGTAATATTTTTGATATGCGATATATATTATTGTTAATCATCGCTATGATGTAAGTTAAGTATCATTATAAATTGATGAAAAATCTGTTATGTGAAAATACTCTGAATGTGACAGATCAGAATGGTCGGATTACAGAATGACGTTCGATATAAAATATACATGTAAACGACTGACTTTATAAATATAAGTACTCATAAACTAGTCAATATAGCATTAAGATGAGCTGTAAACGTAGCAAAATATGAGAAAAAATGTGATTATTATAAAGATGTTTGTTGAGCAAAATGTATTTTTGATAAGAGTATATTATGTATGAATTTTGTTGAGTAGATTATCATATAGTTTCACGCTTGAACTTAGCGACAAATCGTCTGCGACGATGTACGGATGGTAATAAAATGATCGAAATGGACATGCATTCTGTACTTCTTAGCACCGATAATAACGAAATAACCGGAAAAATATATGTAATAATATTTAAAAATGATCTCACAAAAAACTAGACAGGTATTCTGATAACTTTGATTTTTTTATGAAATATTACAGTAAAGGGTGGGTGTAAGGGTGGGTTCCGAAGGGTTTAAAAATCGGCAAAAATTCTGTAGAAGCTAAGAAATCATTCAGAAGTGATCTCACAAAAAACTAGACAGGTATTTTCTTTTTTTTCAATTTCGTTCGTTGAACGTTCAAAACTTCAGGTACATAAAACCTCTCTCGCCTCTCGCAAGTAGTATAAAGTTAAGCTAAATCTAAGTTAAAAGTAAAGTTCTGTGCTACAAGCCGTTCTTCGATAAGGTAAGGTCTCTATGATCTCTAATAGCCGATAAAGCCACAATACTGGATCTGAATTTCTATTTGCTCCGTTTTATTAGATTTTCTTTCGTACCGCGTGCAGCCTACGGGCCACGTAGTCGCTCATTACCTCAGACAAAGAAATTCAGTGAGAGCATTTCCTAATTGGTCGTAGTTAATTTGAATATCTGTTTCGCTTAATAATTCTCTGCTTAAATTAGTCTGGTCTATTTGCTTGCTTGCTTACGATTTGTTAATAGTATTTGAGAGCTTGTTCTTGCTTCTTCAATTCTCGCTTCGAGAGTATCTAATTCTTCGATTTATCACTATTTCTGATTTAGTAGTTTGTTAGTAATTAATTAGAATAATAGCGCATGGTGTGTCGCTTAAGACATAACAAAATTTAGAAGAACGTTTTTTGAAAATCGATATAACTTGAAGCAACATCTTACAATATTCAGAAAATTCGAATGATAATATATGAAGTTTCAAACCGATTTTAAAATTCAAACGGAGTATTGAGTTTTAAAGTATTCAGTCTGAAAATTTAAATAACGATCTATGAGGATTCAATAATGGTTTGAAAAATCAAAGAATTAGGTATTGAGTTTCAGAAGAACTTGAAAATTCAAATAATACTGTATGAATTAATTGCGTAGTAAACCCTGTGCGCATCTTTGCCGTCTGCGTCCGTTTCCCTAAACCTTCTTTTCGGTAATGGCGCTTGGTGATGCAGAAGTTTAATCGTGCATCGTGGTTCAGTTCGGTGTTGAGCATTTGAATATTTTGTGATCGAGATTCGCGGTATCAAACCAAATTGAGTAAAAAGTGCATCGAAGGAATAGGGTAAGTACGTCATACAGTATGGATTACCTATTTAAGCAACTATTATCGGATAAGCGACGAGAATGCCAACAGGACGCACGCGGGTGGTCCACACGTGGCATCTTGATAAATGATTACCTGCAGTGTTGAATATTCATATTAAAAAGTGTCCATAAACGAATGTCATTGAGACTACATACCCCTCGACATAACCTCACATCAAACCTTTTACGAATCCTTCTGTTGGCCTTTTATTTATTTTATTTAACACTGTGTTACACGCATAGCTTCCTATAATCCTCAGGGCGCCTACCGGCAGGCAACCCAACCACACATGGCTCCCCGCGCCGCGCAGCTGCCGCGACTAAACCGAGGCCGGTAGCCACCGCACCGCGCGCGCCCGCCTCTAGGCGCTTGACCACCGCACCGCGCGCACCGCGCGCACCCCCGCCTCCACGAGCTCGCCGACGCTCCGAGGCTCGTTGCCGCCGTACCTACGCGCGCCGCCACAACGCGGCGCACCAACCTAATTCGGCTCTCTCGATTAAGATTCTTCGACGCCGAACCTATACCGCGAGGACCAGGTGAAAGAGAATGGTCCGTCCGCCCAGACACCTAATATTTCGTATTTTCATGGGGATAGCCACTCGTTGCGCAGAAAATCCTTAGGGTGATTTTGGCGCGTGGTCGATAGCTTCGACCCCAGGATATATTTTTCAGCGCAACGAGTGGCTATCCCCATGAAAATACGAAATATAAGGTGTCCGGGCGGACCAACCATTCTCTTTCACCTGGTCCTCGCGGTATACCCCCAGTGTTTGACAGCTCGATACGACCATCTACAACCCGCACTTACGTGCAAAACTACCTGTATTCAAAGTAGCGAGAGCTACTCGAATAATAAAACCGTCGAATTCACTCCGACATCTTCGCATTATTCTTTTCATTGGCAAATGCGTCCGCATTCCACCGATACTCCCGACTCACCAGCAGAGCCACACGACGCCGCCGTAGCCGAGACCGACCAGCTTCTCCTACTGGTCCATCGTCAACTAGAGCTCATCAGGGAGCAAGAAGTGCTCTCGTGGCGCATTGGACTCAAGGCGATCGACCCCATCGATCAGCCACGCCAACACCCTCGGCGAGATACCAGAGTGCATCGGGAAGGAGAGGTTACACCGGGGCTGGTGATCGACCACAGTCAAACACCATATCCGCTCCCTAAAACCTCACGAATCCCGCGGCCAAAGATAAAAACAGTCGCCGAGGCAGTAACACCAGGCGTGGGGAGACGACGCACGCAGCCAAAGCTGATACAGCCGCCACAACGCCTGCAGCAGTTACTCGGCACACCGCCGAAAAACCCTTCTCCTACTCCCCCTATCATTCCACCTACCCGACCCCGTCCAATCTCCCGACTCCCCCTTCCAACACCACGGAAGGCAATCCTCACCTCCCCTACCCGCAAACCCCGCTGCGCCTGATGGCTTCCTAACTTCCCCATATCACCATTCCCCGACCCTCCTATCTCCCATCCCCTTCCTACTCCTCCAAACCCCCAAAAACATAAAGCAAATCACCACCTGACCACAAGGTGCCAGTTATTGATTGGGGAGCCCCTCCAACTAAGGCCCCTCCCCCCCTAACATCAATTGGACGTGGTTGTGATCGGTGGCTACATTGGAAAGGGAAAAAGGACTGGTACCTATGGAGGATTCCTGTTAGCTTGTTATGACCAAGAGAATGAAGAGTATCATAAGTGTCACATACGCCAGAGGGCACTACTGTCGCGAGAGAGCGTCGCTATAAGTTAAGCAGGCTAGGTGATCTATATAGTCTAAGCTTGTACGAGTAAATGTACGACGTCCATAGGGGACACGCATCTTCTTATAATAAAGCATTATCAGTAATCAGTATCTAGCCTCCATTTATTGAATATACCAGAGTGGCGACGAGGATAAACAAGAAAGAAACGAGCTAATAGGTAGCAAAAGGAAAAAAGGAGAAACAAAACCGCACTAGAAAAGAACGATAAAGGGTCGACAAATGGCGGGCTTAAACGTGCAACGTGGAGATGTCAGAGAAGGATAAACTGATTAAACTGAAAAAAGAGCTAGAAGAAGACCGGATTGAAATCGAAAAGAAGAAAAAAGAGGTCGCAAAAGAACAATTAGTTATAGAAGAAAGAAGAAAACAGCTAATTGCACAAAGGGAACAGTTCATTAGAGAAGAACAAAGAGCGAAAGAACAAAGAACTAACAACAAAATGGCATCCAACGGATCAATCGGGCAAATAAAAGAATTTTCCCGAACAGAGGACTGGACAATGTGGTACGAACGTCTTGAACAATATTTCATCGCAAATGAAGTTCGAGATGAAAAGAAAGTGGCACTACTACTAACGTTAATAGGAAGTGAGGGATACACAATCTTGAGAAACTTGTGTACACCAGAATTACCGGCCACGAAGACCTTTAACGAACTCTCAAAGATCATGAAGGATCACCTCCAGCCTAAACCATCCGTGATAGCCGAACGATACAAGTTCAAGGAGTGCAGGCAGCTAGAGAGCGGAGATGTAAAATCGTTCCTAGAGAATCTAAAAAGACTATCCACATATTGACGTCCTGGAAGCTGCACCAGCCAAATCAGCCCACTCAAAAAAAAAAAACGGGAGATTTTCTTACTTTTTTATTACTAATTTATTACCACAATCCTGAATTTATTACTCCTACTAGTTCCGTGTAATCGTCGTGCGGCTCAGCTTCGGTCGAAGCTGCACCAGCCACATCGTAACTTCGCAATTTTTTACGCTATCGGATCGCACGACGCGTCAAAATTGTTTACTTTTTTATTACTCTCGAATGATATCAACCAAAACTTGAAACTTTTACCTTCTGAGGGAGGAAAACAACCCTTATTTCCTCGGCCCGGACGTTAATCATCTTCCAAGCTAACCACTGGCTGAAATTGATTGCCATCGTCATTTGTTTTCACCTAGAGGCATACGGATGTACCCTGAAACATTCTCGAGCATTTGGGGTGCGGTGGGCCGTGGTAATGAAAACATACGCCCTGAAAAAATAGGTTTTTACTGACTTTTATCGACATCTCGCGGAGCCGATAATTTTCATCTACCCTTTCGTTGTTTTGGTTAATGAAAACCAACACCCCCCTTTCCTAGGGGTTCGTAGATGTACCCTGAAACCTTCCCGAGTATTTGGGGTGTGGTGGGCTGTGGTAATAAAAACATACGCCCTGAAAAAATAGGTTTTCACTGACTTTCATCGACATCTCGCGGAGCCGATAATTCTTATCTACCCTTTCGTTGTTTTGGTTAATGAAAACCAACACGCCCCTTTCCTAGGGGTTCGTAGATGTACCCTGAAACATTCCCGAGTATTTGGGGTGTGGTGGGCTGTGATAATAAAAACATACGCCCTGAAAAAATAGGTTTTCACTGACTTTCATCGACATCTCGCGGAGCCGATAATTCTTATCTACCCTTTCGTTGTTTTGGTTAATGAAAACCAACACATCCCTTTCCTAGGGGTTCGTAGATGTACCCTGAAACCTTCCCGAGTATTTGGGGTGCGGTGGGCTGTGGTAATAAAAACATACGCCCTGAAAAAATAGGTTTTCACTGACTTTCATCGACATCTCGCGGAGCCGATAATTCTTATCTACCCTTTCGTTGTTTTGGTTAATGAAAACCAACACATCCCTTTCCTAGGGGTTCGTAGATGTACCCTGAAACCTTCCCGAGTATTTGGGGTGCGGTGGGCTGTGGTAATAAAAACATACGCCCTGAAAAAATAGGTTTTCACTGACTTTCATCGACATCTCGCGGAGCCGATAATTTTTATCTACCCTTTCGTTGTTTTGGTTAATGAAAACCAACACATCCCTTTCCTAGGGGTTCGTAGATGTACCCTGAAACCTTCCCGAGTATTTGGGGTGTGGTGGGCTGTGGTAATAAAAACATACGCCCTGAAAAAATAGGTTTTCACTGACTTTCATCGACATCTCGCGGAGCCGATAATTTTTATCTACCCTTTCGTTGTTTTGGTTAATGAAAACCAACACATCCCTTTCCTAGGGGTTCGTAGATGTACCCTGAAACCTTCCCGAGTATTTGGGGTGTGGTGGGCTGTGGTAATAAAAACATACGCCCTGAAAAAATAGGTTTTCACTGACTTTCATCGACATCTCGCGGAGCCGATAATTTTTATCTACCCTTTCGTTGTTTTGGTTAATGAAAACCAACACACCCCTTTCCTAGGGGTTCGTAGATGTACCCTGAAACATTCCCGAGTATTTGGGGTGCGGTGGGCTGTGGTAATAAAAACATACGCCCTGAAAAAATAGGTTTTCACTGACTTTCATCGACATCTCGCGGAGCCGATAATTCTTATCTACCCTTTCGTTGTTTTGGTTAATGAAAACCAACACATCCCTTTCCTAGGGGTTCGTAGATGTACCCTGAAACCTTCCCGAGTATTTGGGGTGTGGTGGGCTGTGGTAATAAAAACATACGCCATGAAAAAATAGGTTTTCACTGACTTTCATCGACATCTCGCGGAGCCGATAATTTTTATCTACCCTTTCGTTGTTTTGGTTAATGAAAACCAACACACCCCTTTCCTAGGGGTTCGTAGATGTACCCTGAAACATTCCCGAGTATTTGGGGTGTGGTGGGCTGTGGTAATAAAAACATACGCCCTGAAAAAATAGGTTTTCACTGACTTTTATCGACATCTCGCGGAGCCGATAATTTTTATCTACCCTTTCGTTGTTTTGGTTCATGAAAACCAGCACACCCCTCCATACAGATTGAGCTCGAAACATCCCTGAGCATTTGCAAAGACTCGACACTTCGTTACCGAAAGTGATAGAATCTTCGCGGGTTCACGAATCATCTCTGCCACCCTGTCGTCACCCCCCTATCGTCCGCCCTTCAATTTCATCTGAATTGGTCGAACCGTTTTTCCATAATTCAGGCTATACGCAATTATCATTGATTTGTTCAAACATTTGTCATTCCGTCACCCGAAATGCGGTAATTTCCGAAAGTTTTGGTGGATTACCACCACCCAACACTTGATCTTCCTCGATTATTTTCAGCACTCGGATTCTGGCCAATCAGAGCGCGGTATTTAATGACATGAAGGATATCCCAATTCGTTTTTATACTGATTATTTTTCCCGTCCAAATTTCAGCCAATAGAATTGCACCATTCGACGTTATTTTGCATAGCCTACACGTTATTTAACTGATAATTTTGAGAATTCCACTGTTAATTTTAATTGTGCTTTCACCGCGGTAATTTTTCACGTTGATATATATAATAAACAAAAGATTTCCCTCAAGGTTTCGTGCGAACAAACGTCGTCAAGTTTTCAAGCAAAATCACTCGCATTTTTTAACCTTGAAAACCTTACTCCCTCGTTTGTTCGCAACAAACCTATCGAGAAATATCCAATAATTCTGAAGCTATTGTGGTATTACATGTGAAAATTTCATTCGAATCGATCAACTGGTTTTCTACGCCCACACTCACTTATATACGCATATACATAGGGCAAGGTGAGGCAAAACCAGCCTGTAGGGCAATACCGGCCACCTAAAAAATGAAATGAAAAACTGGCGTCTTCGTATCAACTTGAATAAGACAGTACTGACAATGAATGCAAAGTAGCTTCGCTGTAATCGACAAAAAAAAACCGGTAGAGTAGGACAAAACCGGCCATCCCCCACCCGAGAAAAAATGATTATATAGACACATATATGATCATATATAACCATGTATTTGTATATATAATCGCATACAATGTTCAGATAGAATCATATATTATTATGTACAATTATATACCGGTATATATGACCATATATAATACTATATCCGAATGTATGTAGTGTCCCATATGCCGATATATGAACATATGAGGTAACAAATGCACTATATCTAATCAGTTATGACCAGATATAATTATTTTTATTCGTTTACGACGCTCAGATACAATCATATACAAATATATGTATCCAAATATATTCAGATACAGTACTATATATCATCATGTATAGTTATATACAGTTATATGTGACAATGTATAGTATTGTATCTGAATATATCTGGATTTCTATATGGTCATATATAAACATATAAGGTTCAAGATTAACTCTATAAAATCGCAGATATGACTTCAGATAGAATTATATATAATTATATATACAGTTATGTTTCATGGTATATGATGTGTCTGGATAATGGGTCCAATAGATTTAAATCGATTTTTCCCCGCAGACTATGAACTTTAATGAAATTGAATTTGCTTAATTCTCACCCTCTCATTACTGCAATGAAAAACGAAGAGATTTATGTACCAGTCACGGAGTCTCATTATAACTGCAGCTTTCAGAACGATTTTACGAACAAGAAACATATGGGATAAATATTCACCCCGGTTTGTAGTTTCAAGGTAGAAAAAATGGGTTTGTAGTTCTGGGGTTAAAGTATTTTATACGCATATGAATGTATATTATCAAAATCAGTGATTAAATATATTTTACACATGGTATAGGGCATTTTATTTCGACTTAACATGCCATTTTATGTATATATATATGGGGAATTCATACGAAACCGACCAATCCGTAACCTCGACAATTTTTGATTTTGTTGAAAAATTTCTATTTTTTTGTACCTACCGAAAGCAGTCTTCCGGATTTTTTTCAGATTTTTGTCCCAACTCATCCAAACGCAATGAATTTTTCAAAATTTATAAACTTGGACCATTTTGATTTTATTGAAAAAATTCACCAATTTTCAAGAGACATTTTGACAAGTACTGACCAATTCGTAGCTTGTGATATTCATAACTTCTATTTTTTTTTTATTTTTTACCGCGTGTGAACCAAGAAATCGTGTTTCTTCCTTGAAATAATAACGCAAGTAGTGATTTTATCCCAAATTATTCTTCTTCATTTTATTAAAGTAGTTTGTACACATTTACATTTTTCCGTGAATATTATGACGTTTTCGGTTCGCTACACCGGGCTTCACTCGGTGTACCTAGCCGAACATTCCCGATCAGCTAAAAAATTTCCAGATAATTGCCGAATCTCCGAATTTTATTTTTAAAAAATAGCGCGCCTCTTGTTTGCTGCGTACCGTACAGCGCAGCATAATAAAATTCGGAGCTTCTTATCAAAAAATTTCGGAGCTGATCGAAATCTTCGGCTACACCGAGTGTAGCCCGGTGAAGCGAACCGAAAACGTCATAATATTTATGAAAAAATTTGAATATGTACAAACTACTTCAATAAAATGAAAAAGAATAATTCGGAATCGAATGACTACTTGCGTTATTATTTCAAGGAAAAAACACGATTCCTTGGTGCACACACGGTAAAAAATAGAAAAAAATAGAAGTTATGGATATCACAAGCTACGAATTGGTCAGTACTTGTAAAAGTGTCTTTTGAAAATTGGTGATTTTTTTCAATAAAATCAAAATGTTCCAAGTTTATAAGTTTTGAAAAATTCATTGTGTTTGGATGGGTTGAGACAAAAAACTGAAAAAATTCCGGAAGACTGCTTTCGGTAGGTACAAAAGAATAGAAAATTTTGAACAAGATTAAAAATGGTCGGGGTTACGAATTGGTCGGTTTCGTATGGAATTCCGCATATTTATACTAGTAACCATAATAAATATCAAACTGTATTAATAAATTAAATAAAGTTCCTAACTATCAATAAAACTCAAAGGTGAAAATATTTTTTGAATGTACGATGCATTCAAAAGCGACGGGTTGGCTCATATATAACTATACTCATATGAATATGCCCATATATTATAATATATACCCATACATAGTGATATCTGATAAGATAAGCCCACATACAATGACCTGAGCATATAAGCGCATATATAATGATATCAGATTATATACAAGTCTATATATAATAATATATCATTTTATATACTGATATATAATTATATATGTCCCGATCGGGCCAATTTTCGGATACAATCATATATGGTTGATTGTATATGCTTATATCTGATTATATGCAACGATTTTTTCTCGGGCAAACAATAGAAAACTATCATTCTTGGCTCAAGAGGAGTAAGACAGAATGGTATGTAACGTGGCTCCGCTGAAATCGACAAAAAAAAACCGTAAGGTGGGACAAAACCGGCCATTTCCAAAAAAAATTGTTCTTTCGCCCCACTCTACGGGTTCCTTTTCGTTTTTTTTTTTTGTCCATTTCAGCGGAGCCACTTTGTATACTATATACCCTTGTATACTATACAGGGTGACTCAGAATTCGTGACGAATCTCTTGAGGGGTTGATCCTTGTCAAAATTGAGATCGAAAGTTCCTTAGCCATTTTTCCGAGAAATGATTTTTTTCCTTGAATCCATAGCACATTTTTTTTTAACATCTTCCACCAAATAAGAAACTTTCACCGGGAAATCTCTCCGATATTTGAAAACAAAAATTCATGGTCATAATTTGATTCTTTGAAATTGACAAATCTGAAAAAAAAAAAATATTGTTGGGAGTAAAAATCGTTTGACGCAACAAAAAAATTTCCAGGGAAATAAATCATTTTTCGGAAAAATGGCTGAGGAACTTTCGATCTCAATTTTGACAAGGATCAACCCCTCAAGAGATTCGTCACGAATTCTGAATCACCCTGTATACCCTATTATACTCGTGGAATCTGTTGGAATTCCTACTTGTATATGCGCCTGTTAACGCGCCTATGACATAAGGGAAAGGGTGTAAAAAAAATTTCTAAGGTTTCTAACGACGCATACAAATACATTTGATTACTTATAAATATTCGAAGAAAAATAGTTTGTGGTAATAAACTGCTGATATAATAAATGAAATATAATATATAATAAATGAATCTTGTTGTAATGGAATATTCTCTTAGGTCCCAAAAGTGGTATACATATATGTGATTCTACTAATCTTTACAGCAAGCTACATAAATTTTCCTTTGTGAGTAAACGCAAGAATATTGACTAGAAAATTATATTCTAGTTGTTCATTCACGTCGGCAGATATATTCTCTTCTTGGAGACTAACTTTATAAATTGAAATTGCCTCAGCAACTTTAGTCATTTTTTATTTTAATGAGCAACAGTAAGATTGGAACTACTTTTCGTTGGTTTTTGTTGAATTTATAAGTATTGGTGTCGTGTAAGTCGTCATATCTGCACCATACTCCATCTCTTCTCAAAGCAAATGTTGTGTAATGTCCTTGTGATTCTTCTTCTTTTCGTGTTTTGCGATAGCACGTGTAGTCTACTAAACCCATCATTTGGAGCTTATTTTCGGTATCACCAGGGATTGTTATGTATCTGGGTATATCTTTCAATAAAACCTTGATTTCGGTCAATACATTATCGATCTGAACAATAACGATGTCACCTGAAAGCAATTTTTGTCAGCAAGTAATTATAATATTGAAGCACATGATAATTATGATGACGGCAATATCTGGAATACCAAAACGCGTACACAGAAATATAATTATGAGATGTATGCAAATTATGTATGCACAATTGAAAATATATATATTTGCAATTCCACCAATTACCGACGAATGATCTGCACGTCAAAAATTTGCTGTTCAAAATTTGTACTTTTTATAGTATGTGCTGAGATCGGGAAGTGCACCAAGTGTCAGTGCTTTAGGACTCAAGGTTCGTGAGAAATGCGACATGAAATGTTCTTACTTCGACCCAATCGACGATTACATAGGTTTATCGTATCTTCATCGTCACACGAAAGAGATGAACAAATACGTTCTCTATGTGGAGACTGCTCACCTTTTTGCAAATATCTCCGATTTCCTAATAGCTCCTCAAAATCGACCTTAAAAACCCGTTTTTTTGTCAAAAAACAGTTTTTGCCAAGCGCCCCAATTCCTTATCACTTTTTGAACTTTTTCGTCGGAAAGCTCAGCTTTTGTCAGTCAGAAACTGAAATTCGTAGACTGGGGCGACCTTGAGACCGCGAGTGAGCTACAAAACTAAAAAAAAAAACTGAAAATAAAGCATTATTTACAGATCTTCACGGATTGAACGGTGCTCAAGCGGGATCCCAACGCCGGCCCATTCTACAAATTCCAGTTTCTTACTGAAGCAAACTCAGCTTTCGGATTCAAAAAAGCTTTAAAAGCAATAAAATATTGGGGTACTCAGGAAAAGCTGTTTACAAGAAAAAAAAAATTAAACGGGCTTTAAAGTCGATTTTGAAATGCTATTCCAACTTCGAAGATATTCTCGAAAAAGTGAGAAATCTTCACATCTTAATAGTACATTCTATCATTAGGCCGAAGAAGTATTTTCCGACGAATTTGAGTTGAACTAATTAATTTGAGTTGTAATGAAATTCGTCAGAAACTACTTTATGGACCGTATGACATACACAATTTTATTTCTCTAGGCCCAAAACCGCGTTCAAACTGAGCGAAGCGATTTTAAGTAGTTATTTGTTATATTGTTATCAATTAATCTGTCTCTCAGATCAAACTTTCTTCGCAGGGCGTTACAAAAAATATCATGTGATACAAGTGCGGATAAGCAATATCTGCCTCGTGTCATTACGGCACTCGTCGGATATTGCCTACTTTCCGCACTTGTATCACAATATACTATAGACGGATCGAATTTTCGACGTGCAGATCATTTGTTGATAATTGGTGGAATCGCACATACACTTTACGATTATCTATGTTGTTTTTCATAACATCTGCTCTGAAACTGCAACTTCCGTTGCCTGTTTTTCTAGTCGAAAGAGGCTGATTTCAGGCTAATAAATCAGCGGGATGCAATGATGTTTTGCAATCCCTTGGGATTGCAAAAAGGAATTACTGCCCTGTTGCAAATTTCAGACTCTTGAAATTGACAGTTGAAGTTCCAGAGCAGATGTTAGGTGCTTTCCAGTTAGAATCAAAGTGATCCGGATCACTTTAAATTCTAACCTTACCCGAAATGCAGCGTTTTTATTGGTTGGCATTGGTTGGCATCATTCAATAAAGACGCTGCATTTCGGGTAAGGTTAGAATCTAAAGTGATCTCGGATCACTTTGATTCTAACTGGAACGCACCTGAAAAACATAGTGTGTGGCACGGGATAAAACATGAATGCAGGCACGGGTGACAACTTCGGCCTGGCCTGCATTCACCTTGTTTCATTCCTTGTTACACAATATAGTATTGAATTGAGTTGTTTACCCATTTACATTTCTAGTCGTTTATTTATCTCAAGATTTCTATAATATCATTATATAGAAAATTTTATTCACCTATGACATGTTTTGTTTTGCGGACTCCTGTACATTTATTTGTAGTGCATGGTGAATCCTTGGTTGCTTCCTCGCAAATACGGACAAGTAATTGTTCGAGGTTTTCATGTAAAACCGTGATTGGTACTTCGTAAAAAGTAAATGACTCTTCGCTACTATGACATCCCTCTGAACAATTTATAGTTTCGACATAACTGGGAATCACCGAAAATAACCTTTCCGCAAGGAATCCAACATTTTGCTCGCATAGCATGACGAACAGTCCCGGTATGGTAGGGTGTTCCTTAATTTCGTAATAATCTTTCAAGATATTCGCTCTCATTTGATACGTTTTTCCACCAATACCTTTTTCTTTCACATGTTTGACCAGCTCGAAGAATTTTTCTGTTCTTTCTAGCGATCGAACCTGTGAAAACAATTCCTCACTCAATACTGGGAAGATTGAAAATCCTATAAAATTTAAATCGCTGTGAAGTTATTAACGATTTTAAATTTTATATATTTCTTTCTGAAGTTGATCCCAGATAGAGGAGATTGCTATTGTGTTATCAAGGATGTAGTTCGGGTTAAAAAAAGGCTCTGAGTTTTTTTACAGATTCCGGAATCGGAATTGGTCTTTCAAAGTCGTGTCATTCCGGCCAAAACGAAATCTGTGGAATTTACGTTTGATTCTCTTTACAACTTCTTACAAATTCTTGATTATCTCTGAAATTAATTTTGACCTACTTAGCAGATTTCAAAATGGAACTGGCGATGAAATTTTCAATGAATCAACTTCCAATTTTACAGAGATCTTCCTGGATGTAATATGAACAATTCCACGTGGGCTCGGATCAGATCACTACATCCATGTGAATGACCTTCATATTTATCGAAAAACGTTATACGACGTTAAAAAAGTGACTTTTTTTTTGTAAAGAACGTAGTCAAAATTCAATTTTTCAAGTTTTGTCCACTGTACAACAAATTTCTCACGTGAAACTTTTCTTTTGGTCTCTCCGATACAGAAAAAAAAAATTAAGATTGCTGTATTGCAAGTATCTCATCGCCAGTTCCATTTCCAGCGAAGCGCTGTTTTGAGGCCTTTTTGGTGCTTCCCATCGAATCGTTAGCTTGTATAGAAAATCTTATACGTTGTTTTTGTAGTCTTAGGTGTACAAATGTATAGCAAAAAGTTGGCATTAATATATTATCAATTCTGGAAGATAGCTTTGAACGTTAACTTCTTAACATCCTTAAGTGAGACATCCTTTTGTGTTATCTCTTCATGGTAAGTTTTTTCAAATTTTTTTGTTCCTACCCTACTCAGTCTACTCTACAATAATTGTTCAAAATTGGTATTGTTTTAATCCCACACCTAATATATTTTTCCAATTACTTGTCAAGTAAATTGAATTTCATTCTTGATGAATAGTTTATTTTATCTCAGACTCTTCGGCTCATAAGTGATTGAACGAATTATTACCGAGGGATACGATTATAAATGTATGCTTACTATGTGAAACATTTTTTCGAAATCAAATGTGGCTGCTAAGAATAATTGGAATAAACTGTCGAAAGCACAAGTGTCTTGTACGGACACCTTTTTTTCATTAATAATCGGGAGCCCAATATCACGATTACTGCCATTTTTCAGCACTGGGATTGATAAATGTTTTTCGATAGTAATCATATCGCGTATTTTACTTTTCATATCTCCCAAGTATAATGCTCTCCGACGTTTATTGGCAGGCTTATCTGATGCATTGCCTGTGAAAAAAAAAAGTGAACAAAGAAAATAACAATAAATAATGCAATTGAAAAAAGCGTTCTAAAACATTTCATGCGAAATTAATTTATAATTTGAGAAAAATGATGCGTTATACGGGGTAATTATGAAAAACAAGTGTGAAAATATTCAAATTAAACAAGAATTGAGACTTAATATTGTATTCAATCGTATTAATCATCATGTCGAGTCATATTACTTCCACATAAAAAATAAACTTGTGTATAAATGAGGAATAAGTCAAATAAGTAATATTTCGGAATGATAATTTGTGTTATTGTAGTACCGGGTGTAAGTTTCCTCTTGAGAATTTCTTCACTCTTTTCATTAATCTGTCCCAAGTTTCTCCAGTTGTCTGCTTCCTTTAAAGCAAGAATATTTTTAGCATTTTTATCCACTGAACAAATACGACAAATCCTTTTTATTCCATCTTCATCATTCCCATACGGTTCCGAACAATCTGTTCCACAATGAACTATCTCATCACATACTAAGCACGCGTAACGATCTCGTGAAGCAACTTTATTTGCACAAACTTTACAGCCAGTCTGTTCTCGACTCACTTGACTCATATTTTTGATAGAAAAATCATGAATCTCAACCGAATCCGTTGGTGCAGGAATAATATTATTAATCACATTTTTTTCCACAGCCTCATTGGAACGTATCAACGTTATTTGGCTGTCGTTGTCAAGCGTCTTGCAACTCAATATTTTTGGAAGATTCCTTCTGCCTATCTTTTCTCTTTTATTCTCGACACATCGAAAGCAAATTCTCTTTTGACCGTAGCCTTCTTCGCCAACAGGTAGTGAACATACATTTAATGCATGTACTGCTTTGTTACAGTACATGCATAGATGTCCACCTTCGGGTGGTTGGTTATTAACGCACGCTGGGCACTCAGATTTTCTTTGAGTAAGTTCATAAGATGGAACCTCATCTAATAATGAGCCGTTATCTAAATCAACAGCATTCGGAATAGAATCTTCGTCAGGCTCTTCATTGGCCATATCCAGCGCTGCGTTCACAATAAGTATTTTCCCTTGCAGATATCTCAAATGTTTTTCAATGAACAAGTCTACGCGCATTGGTAATTCCTTTGGCTTGAATATGAAATTCTTAATTTTATTGAATTCGCCTTCAACCGGAGCACTCGATGCGGTATCTCGATTATAACTGTACTGTCTTGCACATATGTTCGTCCATAATGGGAGCAAAGTAATATCTTTAAGCAGATAATCCGCAAATTTTTCAAAAATGTGAGCGTTCATCCTATCACCTTCATCATTGCAGTTATTTCTAGCAGATTTGAGAATGTTTTTTCCCCATTTGGTCCATTCATTAGTTGTAGCTCCTACACATGTTTCGACTTCTTCGAAATAGTCGTCCGGATTGATACACTGAGTGTCAACCAGATCATCAGGCAAAATAACATCTGCAATAGATTGGAAATTATTAATTTGAACTTAGAATGGGTTGTCTCCATGGATACAATCCATGTTCAGTCCAACGAGAACTACGGCATATCCAAAAATTGACAATTTATGCATTGATTTCCGTAGAGAAAAAGTCCTTCGGTTGAAGTGCGACAAATAATTGATCATATATTTGAAGATATCAAATAAATTGAGCTATAACATACATAATGAAGGCTTATCAAGCAAAAATAGTTTCAATAAGTTCTTAATGTTTTCAAATTCAATTTAGATAGTTCCTAATTTTCATTCAGTTTCCGTGAGTCTATTATATTAATATAGTTCATTTACTCTTTCTCGCGAGACTGGCGATTACATATCAAGTTTAATTATGATTCGATTATACCATTTTTGAAATAAAGAATCCATCAATTGATAGAAGTTGTTATAGTTTTTCGTGTTAATATTAGATATTCAAAGCATTTCAAAAATGGCTGGATATAATTTGTGTTCATGAAAAAGCAAAGATTTGATGTGTAACTAAAATGTATAGCTCTAACATTCGTGTGTGCTGCGAAAAACGTACGTCGAGCAAAATTGTGTTGAGTGCATTATTACACCAATTTAATTTTACATGAAGGACATATTTACAGGTCAGTTACACAAAAATTATTACACAAGAATTGGATGAGTATGTATATTTATGCTGTTATCAAAAACAATCAATTTCATGTGAATATATTGCTGATTTCTCTGCCAAAACGCATTCTTTGCATTAAATTTATTGACTATCAGATATGGATGTACCACTACGACGTGAATCGATATACACGCTTTATCATCATAATATAATACAGTTAAATGTGCACTCACCTGCAATTCTAGCCAACAGCATACTTTTAGCTTTCTCGCAAATAGATTCTGTCCCATCTGGCAAGCGCCCTTCCATCTCAGATGAACATACTATGAATATATTCGTTATCAATTCTTTGGCATCATTAACATCCGTGGATTTGATCAGTTCGCCGATACATGCTAAATAGAATGTTTTCAGTCGTTTCCGCAATACACTTAAATATCTAGAATACTTCTTCAAAGTATGGGCAACGTCTATCCGAATATATGTGTAAGGATACTGATCTTCGTTTCTAAGAGCATCTGCATAATCATCAATACTCTTAAAATTTGTGAATGATATGGTCACAGCATTAAGTAATGCTCGAGACCAATCAGTCACGGACATATGTGGTATCGGAGCTCCTGATCGTAACCACATGAGCAGCCAGTAAGTTATGGATGGCGTATGTGAGTCCTCGGAAAGCATGTGTGCTAACGTAAATTGTCCTGAGTTAGTATTTACTGCGATGATGTGTAGAAAAATGTGTTTAGACACATTATTATCAAGCCTTCTAATTTTTTTCACAACTCCTCCTGTACTGTCAATACATATGCATACTTTATTGTCTTTTTGTGCAAAAAGTTTCTTATATACTTGTAGCTGTTCGTTTGTTCCGTAGTGCGCATAAAAAGGATGATATCCGATGTCCTGAATGCAATTAGCATATTCTCCATATTTCATCATCTGCAGAGCCATGAACGGATCTGGATTTAAATATTGTTTGGATAATTCCTCTTTTTTTGCCGTGTACAGTACATCTTTGGAGAAGAGAATGGGTGGTTCGGGAATGTCATCACCTCTTCCTTGCATGAGTTCCTTGGCTTTCCCAGCTCTGTATGCTTCGACACTTGTACCTTCTAACTCCTTGCAAACTTCATGTCTGATTGGGTTTGTCAAAGGTCTTTTACCGCATTTTCCTAATCCACGGCTAACTGTGCAATGGGCTATATAGTCTTTTGATTGCAATAATTGACTTATCGAGCAATTCAGAGATGACCCACATTTACAGTGACCTTCAATGTGAAATTATTTGAATGAATAATAAGTTCGCATACCTAACACAAATGTATGTACCTATGTATACCAGGGTGGGCAGAACGATACTCGTTACTAGATTTTTTTTTTTTCGACGTTCTACAAAAACTAACATTTATAGTCAAAAAAAAACTCCTCGCCAGAGGAGAACCCTGTCATTCGAGATTCAGGATCGCCTCGTCAAACTTAAGGTTTTCCATATGATTAATACGAGAAAAAACACGACGCGCCTGTTTTCGTTGCATATCTCTTTCAAAAAACATTTCACGAGAGACTGCTCGCAATATTTTTGTGCAGAGTGAAATTCTGTACAAAAGAGAATAACATTATTTGAAAAAAAATCTTAAGGGCGAGTGCTCTGGAATCAATGGTAGTTACAAGAGTTTAAAGTCCATATGAAGTACTTTTTCCAACTTTTTTCTTCATTCACATTAACCTTTTCTCTTCAACCCTTTGAATGACTTGAATTTCAATTGAGAATAGTCATTGACGTTCAAGTGGAGTTCATTTTTTACACCTAATGCAAATGCAAATGAAGTTTCGTATGGAATTGACTTAAAGCGCACATTAACAAAAATATCTCCAGCAGATTTACGTGAAAATTTTTTCCAAGAGATTTGCACCGCAAATTTGGCACGTCTGGTTTTTTCCTGTGTTAATCATACAGAAACACTTAAAATTCGATTAGGAACCTGCCTGTTCGAGGTGGTGCGGAAATTTTGGGTTACCCTGTATACTTCAAATAAATTCTTTTCTTTAATAAAGTTTATTTTACATCATTCAAATCGTCTCATCTAAAAAAACCTGCTGCACGAATTCAGGCACACCCTTGGTCCGACTCAACTTCTCTAGGATCAGAATTGTTCAGAATATGGGCTGTCATGAATTGAATGATGGAAATTGAGTGAAAGAATTTATCGTCACAGATATGGACGATTTTCAGATATTGAGCATTTACTTTTTATTTATTTGCCAATACTTTGGCCAGAACCAAAACATTTGGAAATTTCCTTTTTCACTGGTGGGGATTCTGTTTCTCAACGAAATGAGCCCTCAACTACCTTAATCGGATAAACGGTGCTCCTGAAATCTTACGACGAAGGTTTCGAACAAAAAAAAATTGGATGTAAAATGAACTTTGGTTGAAAAATAAATAAATTCTGGACTATGTTGAGTTTGTAAAACCCCGCCTTAACGGAGCAGAACTCGGGATCTTGACAAATTTTCGAAACAATCCCTTGATGAATATTTTGTTCAGGATTTTGAGAATACAATGAATTTCTTTCATATCTTTAGAACCACTCATTCGGATATCATGGCGATCACAGTTGACCGCGATTGCCGCTCCTATGAGTAAATCCAACTAAAACTCAGTAGGTTCAGTAATAGCCGAGTTTTTAGTTTTTGAAAAAGATTATTACTAAAAATTTGCATTGCAAACAACTTGGCGAAATTACAACGAGTCCGCGATTAGGCACAAAAATCCAACTCCCCGAGTACAATTTCCACTGAAAGTTAACAAAAAATCTGAGGTAACCGATCTGCGTGGTGCAGCTCATACTACCACCTATTGTACTAATATTGCGTTACTAATGCCGTAAGGCCGTAGGTGCCAAAAATTCGATTCTTGTGCCAGAAGGTCGTATAATTTTTTTTTTCCAATTCGTCTGGGCATTGATAAAATGTTCGATTTTCTAAATTTCAATGGATTTATGTATACAGGGCTCCCATTTGGGTTCTGGGTAAAAAAAAAGTGAGAAGGGTGACTAAAATCAGAGAAAAGTGTATGAAATAGGAGCACAGGGTTAACAACTATAGGGGAGGAAAGAGTAGAAATTGCATCAAACAATGAAAAATCATAAAACACAGGTATTACGCTGCGAGTGAACGGGAAAAAAATGAGAAATAAGGAAATTGATATTTTGAGATAACGCACACCTAGATCTAAACTAAGACAAGTCAAAAAATCTCATTTTTCAGTATGAGGCAAAAACGCTTTGCTCCAATTATGCCTTTGGATAATTAATTAATCAATTAATTATTATTAATAATAAATATAATTATGTAATATTAGTAGTAATAATAATTATTAGTTATGATTATTATTATTATTATAATTATATTATTCAATTTTTATTAAATAGTTATCAATCCAGCAAAACCAAGTTAGCGCAATCTGTCGTCATGATCATGAACATTGAGTTGAATCTGTTCTTGTGGTTAGTTGCGTATGGTATCAGGGTGAACAAAAATAATAATCACTCGAAATTCGGGTTTTTTGACTTGTCCTAGTTTAGATCTACGTGTGCGATATGAGCTTTCATAGTCTAAACTGACAGAAGCAAATAAATATAATAAGTAGAGCTTGAACAATCATGAACTATTGGGTGTAAGAAAAAAAGTGACGATAACACTCGAAATTGTCTCAAATTTATTCGAATTTTGAAAAAAAAAAAAAAACATCCGAATTTAATAAACTAACTTTTTCATTTGTATAGTAGTATTGAATATTACACTAGAATTGAAAAAAAATCTCATCTTATCGTTGAAAAAGTGAGAAAAGTGATTAAAAAAAAAAAAGGGAGCGAAAAGTGAGAAAAGTGAACAAGTGGGAGCCCTGTGTTTATTATGAATTTTCAGGCGAATCGAGAGAAAAAAAAAAATAATACGACCCTTTGGTTTTGATAAAAACGGAAGGTCGTATGATGGCGTTGATGACTTTATGGCATTAGTAACGCGATATATCCTAGATATGGCGAACAAAAATAAAGACTGCCAAAGTTTTGTGAAACCCGACTACTGCTTAAGGTGCTTCCCTACCCAATTCCACCAGACCTGAAAATTTGGGAAAAAAGGTATTATTAAACGGAATATCTCTGCCTGGGTACCGAAGTCAACGAAACAAACTTCGTCGCGCAATTCTATGTATGATTTCGAACACGTACGGCCAAAAAAACGTTTTCAAAGCCGTTTTACATGGATATCTTCTCTATTTTCGCGTAAAAAAAAAAAAAATTTCTGGCCGTACGTGTTCGAAATCGTACATAGAATTGCGCGACGAAGTTTGTTTCATTGATTTCGGTGCCCAGGGAGAGATATTCCGTTTCATAACGCCTTTTTTCTTAATGTTTTCAGGTCTGGTGGAATTGCGTAGGGAAGCACCTTAAGGGGTTATATACAGTCAGGAGGCCCAAAAAAAAGCGATTTTTCAAGATTTTTTCCTGAAAAGACTTTTAAGTTTATTAATGTAAAAATTTGTACACATATTATGGTAACTTTTAACTGTATTTTAACATTTTTCATTTGTAAAAATGATAATTTTGAAAGCTGCTATGGCTGATCTCCAGGAGCTCCTCTCAAAAAAGGCGCCTCTCGGTGACCACGATATCTCTGGACTGGATCATCTAAAACGAAACGTTTCGTTTTTTCATTTTAGATGATCCAGTCCAGAGATATCGTGGTCACCGAGAGGCGCCTTTTTTGAGAGGAGCTCCTGGAGATCAGCCATAGCAGCTTTCAAAATTATCATTTTTACAAATGAAAAATGTTAAAATACAGTTAAAAGTTACCATAATATGTGTACAAATTTTAACATTAATGAACTTAAAAGTCTTTTCAGGAAAAAATCTTGAAAAATCGCTTTTTTTGGGCCTCCTGACTGTATATAACCTCTTGAACGCCTCGCGACCGATCTAGTATTTAGAGAAACCGCGCTTTCAATTAGAATATTACGACCGTGAGTATCGTTACATCTTTTTTTATATATCATGGTAGAAAAATGATTGAACAATAGGTCACACTCGCTGTATCAACCGATGCATCCAATATTGATCATTCTACTGTAAATTTTATCGTCAATTTATTGTATAACTTACCTTGAATTTTGGCCGATGTAGCTTGCAAATTAATGTAGGAATGTTCGATTAGAAAACCACATTTTAAATTTGTCGTGTCCCATATTTTTTTGGAGATGAAATATTGGTATATGCCCGGGCGAAAAATGTTCCATAAACGGCTGTCTTTTTTTCTCCCGGTTTTTGTTGTTCGAGCATAGTATTTCTTTTCAACTATGCCATCCATCTCTTCTTTGGAAATAACAAAATCGAATTTTATCTCCTCTTCAGTTATATCAGACGCATCGTTGTCGTAAGACATATTATTGCTTTTATCGATGCTACTTTGCTCTTCAATAACCGACGAAGATTCATTGTTCCCAATTATATTTTTTTTTACGAGTAATTTGTCCAAAATACCGTATTTATTGCCTTTCACCATGGGATATAAAGAAGAATGCGCGTATTTATTTCCAAGTTTGGCAGCAATTTCTTCCCAGACATTGTTTTGTTTTGAAACCACTCTGCCATTATCAATGATTTCATTTTTGTAAGACGAAATAACACTAACGAAGGCGTCTTCGTCGACTAAACGTTTTCGACCACGTGGTAAACTCATTTTTTAATCGACAATGAAAATAATTAATATGGCTCTCATCTTCGTAGTGAAGTTTGATGGGACCGATGTTATGAGCCGAATGTTCCGCTCGCTCTATGCAATGTATTGCAACTAAGAATATTTATTTGTATATATCTATGGTAGTGGCGGAGCAGCAGCGTCAAAGGCGTTTCTACGCCAGCCAAAATAAAGTTTCAAATTGAGGTAATAGTCCGGTAGGACTGGCAAATTACCTCAAGGTTCTCTTATACCGCCACTGATTTTGAAAAAAAAATCGATTTTTGAGAATGTTGGAAGTAAACTAAAAAGAGGTACACAAAAAAAAATTTTCTGCGAAAACAAAACTAATTTTTATACAAAAATTAGTTGTAAAATGAAATATCTCGGAATCTATTAAGAAGTTGTCGAGACAAATTTATATTACTGTGGTTGGGATTTTATAACGAAAAAAATGAGACTATTCGGAGGTCAGTGCGACAAATAGTTGTAGAGTTGTAAATAATTGAAGCGTAAAAAACGTAAAAACGTGTGATTTCGCTCGCGCGCCGATAAACAAAGGGCTGTAACTTGAGAAAAAATTGATATTTTAAACCTTTTCTTTTTTCATTGTGTAAGTATATGATAAATCTGTCAAAAAAAAGCGACTACTATTAGAGAATTTTTTTTGAATTTATATTTTGAAAAAAGTAAAAATCAGATTTTGTTAATTAAAAAATAGAAAAAATTGAAAACCTGGAAAATAAAAAGCTGCTCGTTGGCGGTATAAGAG